>CM039505.1:7079577-7679577 GCA_022432975.1 Begonia masoniana | reverse complement strand
TTAAAACGATTAGGGTTTCGTTTAGGGTTTTCGCGAAATAGTCGAGTTAAACTAGAACTGACTAGGGTTGCCCTATTTACGACTTTGGTGAACGTATTAATGAGCATTGAAGGTAGTTAGACGAATTAATGGCCATTAATGTGAGTTTTGGATTGTTGGAATACTTGGAAATCTCCATTAATGGAGGTTTCTGTAAGTTGAGCGTGAAATGCTCGATAAAATACCTCAACGAGTTGAATTAGAGTTTTAGGAAATTTCTTTAGTTAAGATTTCGTTAATTTGGACGTTAACGGTTTAAACTCGTTTTAACGACAATGTTGTGAAATTTCCTTAGGTGAACAAAGCTCGTGGACGGAGCTCGAATTTCAACGGACACGAGGTAAGTTCTCGTGACTTACTTTGGCCGATTGGCCTACATTGTACGTCGAAGTCGCGTCGAGGATCATAGGTGACTTGTTTGTTTAAATGTTTTGGTTGGGTAGTTAGGATTAGTCTTACTTTTTAGATTATACTTTATTGTCTCGATGGTACGTATGATGTATGTTTACTTTATGCATTTAACTGTTCATGCATCACGTCTTTTAAAATAGCATGAAAACAGATTTTTGCACGTGTTTAAGAAAATGAAATGAACGAACGAATGAATCTACGTAATCTATTATCTGGTCATGCGAGGTGGGGCTCAGGCACGGCTGTATACGGATGTAAGCGTGTACCCCCCATTAGGTGGAGAGGGTTGTCCAATCGCATGATGTGTCCTCTCCATCTAATAGGCTGAGACCTCGGTGATATTCTGTCTGCGACGTAATGATAAGAAAATGTTGCATGATTTCTGAACTTCATTTGCACAGCATGCATTTGCATTTACGAAACTTGCTGAGCCTTTAGCTCATAGTTGTCTGTATGGTGTAGGTGATTTCGAGACAGGTGAGGACGACGTTCCTCCTCCTAAAGCATGAATGCGGTTGAAGAAGAATGGTTGCGGAGTGTGCTGGTACAGTTAAGGCGTTTTGACCCGTGGGGAAGTAAAAAGTATGTTTTGGGAATACGATAGTTTGATAATTGTGTAGTTGAACATATTAGGATGTTTGTGATCTGGATAGTTGATAGGTTATATTTTGATGTTTTATAAAACGTTTTGTTAAATCTGTCGTTTAATGAACTGCTGGATTTCTGAATTTCTTAGGGATTTCGTTTGGTTTTTAAACAGTTCCACGCAGTTCGTTTTCACGAGATTTTATTATGATTTGATTGTAAATTGAGTGGATGGTCGGTAGTTTACGAGTGAGTGATTACGAAAGGTTTTTAGTATGGTTTATGTTGTAATGTTTAGTGTGTATATGTGATAAGGAATATGGTATGGAGGAAGGAAGAAGTGATGAATTATGAAGTTGGGTGCAGGGGAGGAAGAAAACAAAAAAGGGTGGTTCTCTGGAATGAAAATTCCAGAGGACCTGCCGATCGATCGCCATCGATCGGCAGGCGATCGCCATCGATCGGCAGGCGATCGCCGCTCTCTGGATTTTCCAGAGAGCTGGGCGATCGATCGCCCATATGTGGGGCGATCGATCGCCCCCCCCATTTATAATGGGGCGATCAATCGCCACTATGTGGGGCGATCGATCGCCCCTACATTTCATTGGACAAATGTCCCTTCTGCCTTTTTGTTCTCTGGCCGATTGTTCTTAGGTTTTAAATATATCTTCTTTTAATTGTCTTCCTCTTTATTTAATTGTTTTCCTTAACACAAATTTATTTAAATACGTTTTATTAGACAAAAGTTTTCAAATGATTTTCCGCTTAAACATTTAACTTAAGGTTTACAATGATAAAAATAATAATAATAATAATACGGAAAAATAAGGGTACAGCGTTAGGGTCGTTACAAACGGTTGCACGATGATCTCTTTCATAGGAAAATTTGTAGAGGTGGAGACCTCATGATTTCCGTTGAACACCCAAGTCTCGTCGACTTCAACTAAGATCATCAGAATCAAATGAAATCTATCAAATACATCGCCAGATCTCTGTGCTCTCATCTGCTCTCCAATCGGTAGCTGAATCCGAGCTCGCTCGACTATCTTCTGAATAAACGTGTCATACAACAAATTCTTGTTGCATATCCGACCGATTTCATGCATGTGATCTAAAATCACGAAGCCGGGTTGAACATTTTCTCATTGTACAACTTCTCCATCACATAGAGATCCATGTAATTACGAGATTTCTATATCCATCCCGAGGTAGAATGGTGTGAGTTATCAGTTTGTGAATAACCCGAGCTCTGACGTTCAAATCCATGGATCTTGGCTTTACAAACCCTGCGATGTTAAGATTGCGATGAATTTTTTTAAGAAACTCTAGTCCCTCGGCCGATCTGAAAAAATCACAATCTCGGGAAGTATGGTAGTATCTCTCCACCTCAATCCCTTATCTGGCAAACTCGAGCAATTCTTCAACTGTCTCTGACGTATAATACTCTATGTATCAAGGATATACGTCTTCAAACATCTTTGTTGACTTAACTCATGTTTAAGTCTAACAATGTTTTTGATGATGTGTTTTTCCATTGTGTGTAATTTATTAAGTTAATTATATGAGTTTAATAAATTGATTAATAAGTTAAATATTGTCCCTCATATATATGTCTCGAAATCTTCAGTGGAAATGCCCTTTGAAAAGGGTATTTTAGTTGGTTAACAATTCTGTTAAATGTTCAGGGTGTGATTGCAAAACATAGCAGAAAATGATAAAAAGGCCACATCCACCGCTGATATTCAAAGGCCACATCCACCGCCAACTAAACGACAAAATCCACATCCACCGCTGGCATTCTAAGGCTACATCCACCGCTAGCAGAAAATAGTGTACATCTACCGCTGGCAATCAAATTTTACATCCACCGCCAGCTACATGACAAAATTGCACATCCACCACTGTAATTCAAAGAAGACATACACCACTAGCTAAACGACAAAGGTCATATCCACCGCTAGCTAAACGACAAATTTCTGAAGACATCCACCGCCGAAATTTCTGATGACATCCACCGCTGAAATTTCAAAGGAGACCTCATCCGCTGAATAGTAACCTTTGAAGACTTCCACCGGTGAACTGTACCGGTTCAAGAATTATAAAGTCACATCTATCTATGGCAGTTTAGCTTTTTAAAGATACATCTACCTATGGCGGCTCAAGCATTGTAAAGAACAACATCTACCAGTGAACAGTATCTTCCGCCAGATTTTAAATAAACCGCGAAGCAACAGTGCTTGTCGTCAAGAGCTTTAACTCCTGTCCACTAATGGCGAAGCACGAAAGCAACTTCAGAACGCAACGGCTAGCTGTCTAAGTACGGATGCTTCTCCAACGGTAATATTTTTTCATATCCAGAAAGAAGCATTCAAGTATTGAAGCCGATTACAGACAGAGTATAAAAGCGAAGAAAGAAGCTCGGGAAAAGAACTTTTGCTGAAATTAATCTTCGGACCCTAACGAGCGAAATTATTGCAATACTCTGAATTTTTTGTACATCTCTCTATTCCTAAACTTGAGATCTATCTTGAGAGAGTGTAGCCTTGTGCTAAATTCATTATTCTGTAAAAGTGTAAAGGCTGTGGATTGTCGCCCGTGAAGAGCAATCCAGTTGTTGTAAAGGCAGTAGATCGACGCCCGGAAAGTTCGATTTGGTTTTCTCGTGAGGATAAGGAAAGAATCTTCAAGGGGGAGCCTTGAAGCGTGGACGTAGGCAAACTTAGCCGAACCACGTTAAAAACTGTGGTGTCAAATTTCTCTCTCTCTCATTTTTATTGTTTGATTATTTGTTGTTTTCTTATCAGTTGAACATAAGAGAGAAATGGATTAGATTAACAAATTAAGTTTAAAAAGTCTAATTCACCCCCCTCTTAGACAAATACGATCCTACAATCTTGTCCATCCGGTAGATATCAAGTTCGCATAAAACAAGCGAACAATTCTATCACAGTTATTGCCCTCAATGTGTACGCCATGTGTAAGGCGATTCTGTCGAATATCTCTTTGATCTCCAATGACTCCCAACCTCTAAATTTGACGGTTTTTGAATGAATAACCGAGCGGTTCTTCATATCTCGCTCAAACTGCTCTTGACACATCTGATTTAGAAATTCAATAGAAAAATATTCAATTAGCAATCGTCACGTTTGAGCCAGAGCACCTTGTGATAACGATACCCTGTTTGTCGGACCCCCTTGAGATAGTCCTCATTATGACAACGATGGGCGATTTGGCGGAGCACGTTCAGTCGGGTCACCTTGTGACAGACCTCCTTATGACGGGGCAACCTTTCGTTTAGTTATCAAATTGGGAGCCATTTGAGGGAATTTTGCGATTTATATTGAATTGGGGATTTTGAAGATTTAGGGTTCGGATTTGTGAGATTTTTTTAATAATATTTGAAGGAAACGATTAGGGATGGAGAAATCAGCACAATGGGGCGTGAAATGGTCAAATTTTGGGTTGGAATCGCTGGGGGCTGAGAGAAATTTAGTTTTTTTGAAAGTGGAGAGGGAAACGAGGGACCTATTTTTTATATACTGTTAGAGATCAACCCCTCGTTCCAGGGCAACGACCCCCTGTTATCAAAATTAGGGCTGAGAACGGGAGGTCACTGCCTCATATCGGGGCCTCGTTCTCAGGGGCGTAATGTTTAAGAATGGGGGGGTTGTTTCGGGACGGGGGCTCCAATCTCACGTTCTCAAAATTAGGGCACAAAATGGGGGGTTCCCACCCCAAAACAACCCCACATTCTTAAACATTACGCTTGAGAACGGGGTCCTGGGTTCCCAATCACCCTCTGAAAATGTAGAGGCAAGAAACTGGGGGTCGTTCCGGGGTGGGGACCCTCGTTTCTGACCACCCTCTGAAATGAGAGAGGAAGGGAACGAGGGGCCGTTCCGGGACAGGGACCTCGTTCTCGAATCACGTGCGGTGCATATTGAATAGGGGTTCTCCACCCCCCACATCGACCTCTGACACAATATGTCCAGTGCCACGTAAGCATTTGACAGAATTCGGGGGTGATCGACCCTCTGTTATCGGCGTAAATTCAAAACAAGGGGTGATCGGCTCCCACCAAGGTTTGATTTGTTATATTTTGGATAGTTTAAGGTTTTAGTCGTTAAGGTTTTTAGTTTAGATTGTATTTTAAATTAACTTCATACTTTAAAATTCAAATCGATAATTACTCTAATTATTATATAAGTTAATGTATTAAACAAAATAAATAAAATTAAAGGGTAAATATTATCTTAGAATAAAATACTTTTTACTCACATTCTTACTTCATGAATTTTTTTTTTTTAACGGGTAGGCGCTGCTTGTGGCAAAATGAATATCAAAGAAGTCCCATCATATTGATTTTTTTTTGGATTAATACCACAATTTATCTTCTAAATTAAGGGCTGACAAGATCTGAATCCACCCTGGAATTGTGGGATTGCGGAACCGGAGCCGAACTAATCGTGTTTCACGGTTCGATCCCGGTTCACTTCTAAATTAAAAAAAAAATTATATACATATTTTATTATTTTTGGGTCAGGTTTGGGCAAGTTTTTGGGTATTGGCAGGTTTTTACGATCTTGTCGGGTATTAATTAGTTTTCTGGTTTAATTGTTAACCCACGATTCGGTTCAATTTTTTCGATTTTTAATCCCCAGAACTGCAGACCAGACCATGAACCACAGGTCTTTAGAATTTGGAACCGGTTCCAATAGACTAAATCGGGACTGAAACCGCAATTTTAGTCCGATTTTGCTCACCCCTATTATAAATTAGGAGTAATAAATAATTGAATTTTTAAATAGAAAATTATTAGATTTACTGTAACGTCTTATAGTGCTCTCAATACAATATTGTTTGTTTTTTATAAAAGTTTGTACGAATTTATTATTTTGGTTATTCAAAACACATTGTATTAGGTAAGGAAGAGACTCTACTTATAAATCATGTATTTTCTACTCTCTCAAATGATGTGTAATTGTGCACCATCGGTGATATGGGTTGGGTCCTCACACCGGGTCCTCCTTACCTTCACATGACTGATTGTCACGTTTACATTATAAATTTTACACAATGGCGTGACACTTACGCTTGATAAAATTATCCTGGTACCGTAAAAATAATCCAATTAATATGCTAGGTGAACTAATTAATTTAATTGTAATTATTATATTAGAGTTTAAGATTGTGTATAATTATTCTTTTGAATATAAATTTATAAAATATATAGATTTTCATGTTAGTAAATGGTCGAGTTGACACGTGGAAGCACTGTCCTCGAGAATGATTGTCTTTTCTTCTATAATATATTATATAATTTGATCATTGGTATAGTCACACCCCTAAATTACCGGAGGCGGGAGCGCCGTGTCAATTAGTCAAGATAGCTTATTTGACCGAGGTAAAACAAGTCACTATGTGAGTGTAGTAATCGGCATGGATGAGGAGCCGTGCTAAGAGCTTGGGCGAGATATCAAGCTAATGGTTGCAAGGCAAGGCAAACGGGGCGATATGGGGCGCCCAAGGCAAGTTGGCCACACCACGAGTCCTAGACATGGGGCAAGGTGGTGCGACAAGATCAACAAAGTCGTGTGTGGCAATGTCAAGTCAACCATGGTGCATAAAGACACGGGCCAAGGGCCCAAGGAAGGAGGGCGAGGCATCCTCCTTAGGCGTGCTAAAATATTCTAAGTGTTGGTGGGCACTCGAAGCACGCGGGCTGGATCACTTGGAGTGGGGCAGTCCAAATCTGGGCGCTGGCCCAGGCGCATATGGCGCTGGGCCGAGCGCTGGACCAATGGGGCAGGCCCAAGTGGGAAAGAAAAAGGGCATTTAAGTTAGTGCTTCATTTATGTTAGTGTTTCATTTATATTAGTGCTATCATTCATGTTAGTGCTCTCATTTATGTTAGTGCTCTCATTCATGCTAGTGCTCTCATTTATGTTAGTGCTTGCACTTATGAGCATTCATGTACCATTTGTGTATAAATAGGGCCATGAGCAACCAAGCCAAGACACCAACCTCGAGTGGGAGAGTGTCTTGAGCATTGTGGTGAGCCGTGGAGATTTTTGTGCCTAGTTCTCGTATTTGGAATACAAGAAGGGTTGGGATCGAGTTTCCCGTACTTGTGGTGTTATTTTATTCTCTTTCATCTCGCGTGTTTTCATTCGATCTTGATCCATTCATTTGTAGTGAGTTGGCTGAGCCAAGTGCGAGTGTTTGGTTGCCATCACGGGGTGGAGAATTTTGGGAGCAAAGTTTGACCCGTGACAGGTATCGTCTCTTCACCATTTCAAAGCTTATTGTTATTTAAATGTGACAGAATTGCGAATCATGTATTTGTATGATTCTTCAAAATTTTATTGATTTCAAGTTAAATTTTTAGGCAGGATTCTCTCCTTTTGGTCATGTTTTTGGTCATCAGTTGTAAGGAATGTCTAAGCCATGATGACGGCAAACACATTATGTATGGACTAATACGAGATAGTCAGATCAATTGAAAATTTCTTTAGAAAAAAAAAAAAGATACTTAATTGAAGTGAATAAAAATATAATAGTGTTATATTTACTCTCTTATTATATTATTTTAAAATACTCCCTCGCATGTCAAATAATGTACTGGTTAGTTTTACAGTGAGCGTCTGGTTAACAGAGAGAAGGGGAGGGAGAGGAGCGAGAATGACGCCGAAGGAGGTAGTGTAGTTGAAAAAAACGGTTGAGCTAGAGGAAGTCATCATTCAGCTCTGATACTAAAGGATTTAAATCCTGAGAAAACTCTTTGAAAGAGGAGGAAGAAAACTCGGGAGGAAGAAAATGTTAAAGCTTGAATAATCATTAAAAGTTCTGTACAATTTATATACCTTAAGGAGATAATAAATGAATGTTAAGACAGTAACTAAGACAATAACTAAATTAGAAAAAAATAGAAATCAGTTAGTTCTAATAAATTTCATACACTGATTTCCTTCTGCTCATGACCATCTTCATACTTGCAAGCTTTGTTTGCGAACCAATTGAAATTAGTAAACTAAGTTAAAAGAGAGATCGTGGTGATATTTTTGTTAATTTTCGCAGTGAAATTCATTAAAAGAAAGCATGTTCGCCAATGACACCAGTCTGAAATTTATAAAATACAATCGTGTTTATGTATAAGTTGAAAATAAATTGAGCAAAACCTACTATATTTTATTTATTAAAAAGAATATGTTAAAAATATCACGTGAACTGTACATGTCTCTTTAATTCTAGACAAAAATACAATTCAATTATGTAAGTGAAAAAAGCAAAACTGTTTTTTTTGTATGAATTGTTATTTGAAAAGCGATAATTAGGTTGAATTTTGTTCTTAATGAATGTTTAAACGTAGGCACGTGTTCAATAAAATCCACTAAAAAAACAAAGAGTAATACTACTTTTATTTTTTTTAAATATTTGTTGATATATCAAACAATAATTACTGTAATTAATGTAATAAACTATAATTAATTTATTTATTAAATTAATTGAATCAATCATTATTGACACACCAGTTATTATTTTAATACAATAATTAATTAGTTATTAACTAATTAAATAAATGCTAAATGTGGCATGTTATTCCTTCATTTATTGGGTACATAATTGTATTTAAGAGGGACATAAAAAGTGGAACTTTAAAACTATATGAATACTAAAAGAATTATTGAAATAAAACATAAGCATGATCACCATTAAAATAACACCTTATGATTGAATTTTTTTTTTTAAAAAAAAAAAGATAACATCCTTTAAAAAACTAACATTAATGCAAAAATTAGTTAATTTAGCAGGAATTATTTTGTTAACGAATCATATTAGATATATAAAATAATTTTTAATAATGTTATGTTTATTCTCTTATTCTATTATTTAAATATATCTTCTGACGTATAAAATAATAATTGATGCAATTAATATAATTAATTATAATTTATTACTTTAATTATATTAATTATTATTAAATTAGAATTTAGTAGTAAATTTACTATTATTTTATAATTCTATAACATTATGATGAAATATTTATAGTATTTTATTATTAATAAGAGAATTATTAATAACTAATAAAAGACGATGAATACTAAAGAAGAGGGGAAAGGGTTGTAACGTCCAAAAGAGGGGGTTTTCCTCCACGTTCTATTTGCTGTCAAATTCAGAGTATTCTTCTCTCTCCGAAAACCTTCCCAAGCTGCTGAAGATGGCGAATCAGACGGTTTAGACTCTGTTAAAACATTCGTTCCGCTCTGCATTCGTTTCTCTAACTTATCTCTTCCTTTGAAAATGGCGTCTCAGTTGCAGATGAGTCCCAATTTGGAGCAGATCCATGGCGAAATTCGTGACAATTTTCGTGCCCTCTCGTATGTTCTCATATCTATCTCTCTACCTCCTGAAAGAGTATGTAATTTAATCGATCTAAGATGAATTAGTTTTTTTTTAAAGCAATTATTGAGTTCCGGGTCCGATAATGCGGGAATTTTGCGGGTTGTTCCTGTTAATTAGAGCACCAGACGTGTTTGTTAGGTTGATTATATAAGAATATAGCCCAGGCATTCACAATTTCAGTCGAAGAGGATGACGTCCATGATCACGGACTATACTCCCTTAAAGATAGTTCTAGCTCATGGTCTAATTTTTATTCGAAAAGACAAGCAACTGCGAAATCTAGAATATCTGCTAAATATTTTTAGCTTCTAGAAGTATCTTGTAGCTAATTACTTGCAGAGTTCAGTGAACTTTCCGAACTAAATTTAAACAATAAATTTTCAGGTTAGCAAATAGCATGGCAGCAGTAGCTGTAAAAGAAACCTTTATATCTTGCTTTAGGGAATGGAATTTTAAAATTCTATTCATTTTTTGTTATATTTGTATATTAGCAGCAGAATATTTACACCTTGTTCGATGGATATATTTTCTAATGATTGCATTTAAATGACAGAAATGGGTTTCAAAGACTGGATAAGATCAAAGACTCCAACAGACAAAATAAGCAGTTAGATGAACTTACAGGAAAGATGAGAGAATGTAAAAGGTATGGACCAACTCGGCTCTCTTCTCATATATATAGGTGAAAATGAGTGATATGCTTGGTGAATAGCGATTCTTAAAGGGTTTAGGAGTTGCATGGATCCAATTCCTTGTTTACTATCAAACATATCTTTCATCATATGCTCCAAATTTACTTTCCATGGAACCTAACTTGTTTGGTAACTTTGGTTGTTTTATACTTAGGCACGTTTCCATGACTCCAAGGGCTTCTCTTGCTTTCATAGATCTTGATTTTCCATGTTTTAGCCATGGTCAATGAACAGATCATCTGTTCTCTGTAGTGTTCTATATTATTTTCTGAAAGAGACTTGGTTTATTGAAGAAAATGTATGACTAGACTATTTGTCATGTACCCTAATAACAATTATAACCTCTTAAAAAGTTGAAGGCCAGTTTATTAATATCCTGTGACTGAAGTGAGTGAGGAATTTTTAATTAAATTTCAAACTTGGCCAATTTTGCAGATTAATAAAAGAATTTGATCGCGAAATGAAGGATGAAGAGGGGAAAAATCCACCTGAAGTAAATAAGCAACTCAATGATGAGAAACAATCTATGGTAATCTCATTCAGCCTTTTGTCTGTCCTCTTGATTACGTGAATGGTTTTATGCCAACAGAATAAATGTAATTTAGGAGGAATGTGTACTGTCATTTATTTCATGCTTTAGCTATAATCTTTTATTTTCCTCTAATTAACTTGCAATGGCTTACAAGAAAGTATTCTGTCATACTTTACGAAAGAGTCTAACTCGTAGTTCAATTTTATGTTGCGGGCCTTGCGGCTATTATATTAATCATGGTTATGTGGCAGTAATATGCAATAGAATCCTATCTATCCAGTTTCTTTTTTTTTTTTTTTTTTTGTATTCTTAATGATTAAAAATTCTTGCTTGCTTGAAAAGTTCATGATTCTATTCTTTGGTTCCTCATATAGGACAAACTGTTATGGCTCAAAGAAATTTGGCTGATTTAACGATTTTCTTTGTTCAGCTTCTTGATTTTATGGAAAATTACTTGCTTGATTTTATGTTTTTCTTTTGTTTCTCCTTGGCTTTTAATTGAGTTTATTGCGGTACTTCAAATTCTGCAGATTAAAGAGCTGAATTCATTTGTTGCATTGAGGAAAACGTAAGTATCATTGTTAATTTCTTCCTATGGTTCATGTGTTACTTCATCTTGGTGGGAGTGCAATTGTCCTTGTGAATATTTCTAACTAGCGTAAAGGCACTCTAAATTATCATCTGCAAACTTGCTTCAAAGTCGTAGGTTGCAAATTAATTTTTTATTGTAGAAAATGGGATTTTTTTTCATTAAAGTAGGACCTGTTTGGTATTTTTTTTTAGAGAAGACAAACGTGATACTTTAGAAGCTTAAAGAACTTTTAGTGTTTGGTGAACCAGCTTCATCAACTTATTCTAAAAGTAGTTTTAACAGGTTGTTAGAATGTGCTTTTCCTAAGTGCTCTCCTTAAAATAAGGGTTGTGCCTTAATTTACTTCCACATTCACCCTAAAATTAATTTTGTAAGTACTTTTCTTTTTAGTTTTTTATTTACTCATTTTTCTACAAGTTTGTGAATCTTACTTATTATTGTTTTACAATTTCTGAAGATCGGCATATTGTCTTAACTTTTTAAATAAAATAAAAAAATTATTCGTGAAGTATTCTAAATATTGAAGTTTGTTTAAATGAAAAAAATTATAACTTGAAAATTTAATTTATTGAATGTCAACTATCAAACATAATTGAGTTTAGTAACTTGAAATAAGTGTCTTTTACAAATTGCGATTATTCATAAAATGAAATGATAGAAAAAATCTCTTTATTATTGTAGAACATATGCTTTATCATGTTATCCTATATTAGTATACAAATTTTAAATGTAATTTTATAGTTGTCAACTATCAATTTTCTTTAACCAACCACTTGACTGTTTCTTTATTTAAACTTATTCTTTTGAAAATAATAGTGATTATTAGAAAAGCTAAAACAGTGCCAAAATGTTCGATACTCCTTGGAATAAAGAATTTCGTGGTTGAACTATTCAGCGTTTGATGCTTTATTGTCTTAAAGTTTGTTGCTTTTGACCTGGGTTAGCTAAATGCAGCTACATGAATAGTTTTGATCATAAGAGGGTTGAACTCTTTGATATGGGAGCAGGAGTTAGTGAACCTACTGCTGATGAAAATGTTCAAATGGCATCAGGTGAGATTATAGTGTTACTTCAAATTTTTAGAGCTCTGTTCTAACGCGGCTTACAAGGAACAAAAACTGCATATATCTTATGTTTGTAGGATGGGTGTGCAATATTTTTATCCATGTATAAGGATACTATATTCAGGTCGACAATTGATACTGCTGGTATAAGACATTTTAGTCTCAGTATGTTATAGGAAGAAACGTGGAAACTTGTCATTATTTGATTAAACTGTACAGACTGGTAGACTATCTGTGAGCTCTGAATTTAACATAATTTGCTAAATGTCTGTGTAAATGGATTTGATTTAGAGAAACAATTAATCTAGAGGGATGTAATGCCCCAAATTTTTAAATTCAATTTTTTCTCAATTTGAAAATCTTAAAAAGTTTTCTCAAATTGATTTATCAAATTATGTTTAAATTCGAGCGTTATAACCCTAATTTCAAAATATTTGAAAGCCTTGAATGAAATCATTAAATGTGTGGAAGCTTTTAAAACAACTTCAAACATTAAATAGCTTGGTCAAAATTGAAATAAATGCAGAATTAAAATCATTTATAAAACTTTATTAACAGTAAATTCAACATAATTTATTCAAGATTTCAACTGAAATAAAAATATGAAATATTATCGAAAACTGAAACATACTAATTTAAATTTCTTCCTCCGACCTAAAAATATTTTTTTTCTTCTGTATGCTCGCTTGTCTCTAAGGAAGTTCTCGATCAAAGTCATTTATTTCTCAGATAAAAACTCACAAAGTTACAAACTATGAGAATAACTTAATAAGCGAAAACACGTGTAGTTACAAAATTAACATTATATTTTACCAAAATCTTGACTTAACAGATACATACTAGTTGAAACTCATTTTTCAACCTTCGTTCAGACTTAGCCATCTCATTGTCGTTCAGGCTTTGTCATCTCATTTTTGTTCAGGCATAACCATCTCATTGTCGTTCAAGCGTAGCCATTTCATTTTCATTCAAGCATAGTCATCTCATTGTCGTTCAGGCGTAGTCATCTCATTGTCGTTCAGACGTAGCCATCTCATTTTTGTTCAAGCTTAGTATCTCATTGTCGTTCAGACTTTACTATCACATATTTTTCGTCAATTCCATCATATTCATACACATACAAAATGTCATACCAATTTTATCTTTGTACAATTTTATGTCAGTGTCTAAACATGCATAGTCAAATATCGGAATCATGTAAGAAAATAACATAGATTTTGTGATGTAGGGTCGTAGGCAAAATGTTGAAAACATGGTATTTTTGCTTAGCTGGATTTCGAGATGTTTGGGTTATCGGAATTTTTTTAATATTCCAAATAATATCATGTTAAATAAAATATTGGTATCAAATTCCAACTTCAGAAGAACTTAGATAGAAATTTCTTACATGTACTTTTAGGTCGAATAAGGTCGAATTGGATCGATTCATACGACTTTTGAGATTTTTCCTGCCAAAATAATATATTTGATATTAATTTCTTACTTTAATAAGTTAATTTCAAAAGGATTTAGGTAAAAATTTCCTGCCGGTTTATTCTTAGATCGTTCGGTTGGATTATGATCGTTTCAGATAACTTTTGGACAAATTTTGACGGTCCGGAAGCAATCTGGTTCGGTCTGGGGCAATTCTGGTTGAAATTGAAGTCGGGTTTGGTTCAGTTGGACCAGATTTGGTTCGATTGGATCGATTTTGGTTTGCTGAGCCGGCTCGGTTGGACCAGCCTTAAGTGAACCGGTTGGTTTGATTAACTGGTTCACGTGTTGAGACTAAAAACATGTTCTTTCTTCTTCCTCTTCTTCTTCTTCGTCGCACACCTGAACACACAGAGAGTGTGTTGCCGTCGATGGAGGTTCGTCTTCGAAAGGTGGCGACAACTTTGACCGAGAGAAGTTTTGTCAGAGCTCGGCCGCTCGAGTGGAGGGTTGTGGCTGTAACTGGGTGGCGCTCGGAGATCGAAATTCGAAGGGAAGACTTCTAGCTTAGAGAGAGAGAAAAGAGCTTTTTGAATATATAACTCAAGAGAGAGAGAGAAATAGCTCTGGTGTGCATTTCTCCTTCACCGAGTCTCTTTATTTATAAGGGAGATTCGTAACAATCCCTCCTCCCCCAAATCAGAGATCCAATGGGATTTTTCTGCTGAAAATCATCAAACCTAATCTCCAAATCGGATTCCTAGCTACTCATTGACTGCTTGGTCAGTTAGGGAGAGTGAAATCAGATATAACTTTGATTTGAGCTGATTTTTAGGGATTTTAAGAATCAAATCGTAGATTAGGTTTTAATTTTGAATTGATTTGGGAATTTCGAAATTTAACTTTAGAATCTGAAACTCTAAACTGTTACAAGGGAACGCCTCCTCCCCCATACTGTACTACTTTCAAGTTTGGAACATGATACTAACTAAGAACTCTAAACTGCCGATATTCATATTTTTTGACTGATTTGTGACTTTCTAAAGTCTCACAAGAAAATTAGTTTACAGCCGACTTTGTTTATGATCATTTGGTGCACCTCATTTGTCTATGTATATTATATAAATATGACATTTAGTTTATTTGTACTGTAGCCATGTCAAATCAAGAACTTGTTGACGCTGGGAAGAAGAAACTGGATGAGACTGACCAGGCCATTGAACGCTCTAAAAAGGTGAGCATCTATTTAACCTGTGTGTATGCCTATTTAATTTTCCGATCTTATTCCTCTTGTTGTTCAGGTTGTCGAACAAACAATCGAAGTGGGAACTCAAACAGCTGTTTCTTTAAAGGGCCAAGTAAGTAATTCACCTAGTCTTCTCATGTTTCATTGATTTATAGTTAGTACTCTCCATATTGTTGAGAGTGAAATTTGGAGAAAGAAGAATATGTTTACGAGGAAGGGCTTTTTGCTTGAAGGGGCAGTATAGATATTACGTTGGCAGTTGGTTAGGTGGATGACATTTTGGAGAAGGATATGGTGTTAATGGGATAACAGTTTGGAGAGGGACGGGCAGGTAAAAGGGCAGTGAGCAGGAGAGGTGGGCATATTTGGAAAATATTTTGAGCATTTCTGTTACGAGTAGGATATTCCGAGTTTGAGATTCGTGGTAATTCTGGGTCAGTGACCTGTGGTGCTTTATTTACGTTTTTGCGTTCTGTTGTTACTGGAGATAGTTTTTTAATTTTCTGGATTGTTCTGTGTTATTGTGTATGTTGTGTTTATTATTGAAGAAACATCAGTTCAAACTTGCTGTGTTGCCCATCACATATATTCTTAAATTGTCATTTTCTCTTTTGCAGACTGAACAAATGGGTCGTATTGTGAACGAGCTTGACACAATTAATTTTTCAATCAAGAAAGCTTCCCAACTTGTGAAGGAGATTGGTAGACAGGTGAGTAAACTCTTTCTCGTCTCAATGCCGTGTTTCTTCTTGGAACCCAACTTTTTATATTTTTCTTCTTTCTTTCTCTGCAATACAGGTTGCTACAGATAAATGCATTATGATGTTTCTTTTTCTTATTGTCTGTGGAGTAATAGCCGTAATTGTTGTTAAGGTATGCTCCTTAGTTTGCGTGGTATATTTCTTGCAAAATCACCTGCTTTTTGAAGGTGTAGCCAAGGCTAGCCTCCGTTATAATGATAGAATGTTTGGTGGAAGGTTATGAAAGCCTCCTAGAATGTGATATGTAGTTACAGTTTCTTCTTTTTTTTTTTCCTTTCTTGATATCTTGTTTTTTGAATTATGAAATTTGGTTACCTCTGCATTAAGGCCGTATTTTATAGCAAATGCCTCCGGTCGGGTCCGATTGTGTACATTTTCAGGTTGTGAAACCCAACAATAGCGGCGGTGGCGGCGACAGTTCGGGATTGGCTCCTCCAGCTGCAAGTAGGAGGCTTCTGTATCTGAGGAACGGTCAACATTTTAACTAAACCTGGTGCCAACCGAAATTGCTGTTCATTTCAGAATCAGTGTATTTAAGCATCACTTTCGTTCCTTTTATCTTCAACAAATTGAATGTATTCTTTGATGAGGTGTGCATATCATGTAGTCTTTCGGCATTGTTTGAAAATTGAGTGGCAACGTATATTTTGTGAACTCTCAGAAGATTTGCTTGGACAAACATCTTGTATATTTCCCCACTCAATTAGATGTGTGCTTTCATCCTAATACATCAGTTATAGTTACCGTACCTTATTATTCATTCACCAAGTATAACGTCAAACTTCAGCACTGTTCAAATTTTCTCACACGTAGTGAAAAATAGAGACTAATGATTAAGTTATACATCATCGCATCCTCTTTCGAATTTTACTTCTAACATACTCTGGTGTCAATGTTCTATTACATACTTGTATAACTGAAAACTAATAGACATACTTTTCCAATGCATCTATATTCATCTATAAATGGTAAAAGGTCCCATTATTTTAATATTCAATAGTCGTAATGGTTGAAGAAAATGAACTATAGCTAGTTATAAAACCTTTTTTCCATGGACATGACAAATTAAATATAGATGAACAGAGGTTGAATCATTTGTCAGAGTATCAAAATGACAAAAGGGGTTGCTATTTAGCCAATCAATATTTATCGAAAAACTTAAGCTGTCTGAGATCTCGAGGTATCTGAAACTGATTTCAAATACATAAAAAGGCTTCTAATTCTGTTTATTCTTGGATTAGGTTTCCATCGCCTGTCACCTTCAGAATTACATATTAACCAAAAAGGAATAAAAATTGATTCAGAGAGATGGAGAGAGTTCAAACTAATTTGATATGAGGCCAATAAAGCAAACTCTTTCTCGATAAGAAAGAATTGGAAGTAAAACTTGTATCCAATCTGTGATCTTCAGTTATGCACCCACAGGGGTTCAAATGAGAAAGGCCTTTCATCTCGGGTGTAAGTAGATGGAGTTGCAGACGAAGGGGCATGTACAACGATTGGGAGAACCCATTCACTCTTTTCTCTTCCCTCTATCAAAAGAGGGTGTTCATACCTGAAGTTAAAAATCCAAAGATGAGAGAGAGAGAGAGAGAGAGAGAGAGAGAGAGAGAGAGCATATTTGCACGGCATAAGCTGATCCGAACTACTGGAAAATTTGAGCTAAATGGTTTCAACAAATAGAAAAGGTGCAGAACCCTCAATTGGCAATCAAAATTCTACAATGCAACTTGGAAACAAGCTTTTTATGTTATCCTCTCTTTGACTGTTATAAGTGATTAGTTCAAACCGTTTTGAATAACCCACCAAAGATCATATTTTGGAAAATGCACGACATTCAATAATAAAAATGCCCCGATAAATTTGAGATAGACTGAGTTGAGATTTCCCTATATTTTACTAAGAAATTTGATATAGACCAAATGTAGTGATTGGATACGGACATACCTGGTCCAGTCTACATTCTTGGGAGTAGTAAAAAATTCAAAACGAAGAGACCATTGAACCGTTACATGCGAAGTAGAAAAGGACATGGGACCATCCATAGGAATGGAAAAAAGAAAGCTTGTCTGAATCAAATCAGCAACCACCTCATGATAATCACTCTGAACCTACAAAAGAACAGCAGCAAGAATAAGAGATTTGATTCGACTGATTTCTTCCTTTCATTTTAAAATGCTTTGAACTTCACAGTAAGTTCCAGAAAGACTCAAAGTTTTCATCTCTTACTTAATTTCAATCATATGAGATACAAAGTATCTATCCATTACATTTTTTTTTAAGAAGCGAATTGCGTTAAGGAAAAAAAATTACAAGATAAGAGAGAAAAATAACCTCTCAATATGAAATACATGGAAACACTTACAATGCAACAACTAAATGAATAAATCCAAAAAAATATAGAACTATAAACTCATTTAGCAAAAGTAAAATTCATATTGTCCCAAAAATCGTTACTTTAACTCTTTATTCTCAAATAGAATAGTGTTGAAACTAAATAGTTCAAAAAATTTCCAATACACCCAATATCAAGATAAGTCTGTGCTTTTTGGACCCTTCGTGTCTAGTAAAAAAATATCAATAAAGAAGCTTTGGATGTCTGTATGCGCTCCGATTGACTAGTTAAAAAGAGATAAAAAAATGCACACAAATGTTTCTAATAAGCTCAAAAATGACAACGGTGTGGGGGAAGAGTCAAGAATGAGTTTCTCTTTTTCAATTTGATCCACGTATACAACTTCCACCGAATAAGTATCCAAGCAAATATTTGGATCTTTGATGGGATTCCTTTCCTCCAAAATGAGGTTATAAAAATAGAAATTCTTGGACGAATTAGAAGTGAGCCGAGAAAAAAAGATCATGAGGAGAAGGTCGTGGAACGATCAACTAGCCATCTTTTTGTGTTGATAATAGTCGGTATAGGAGAAGAAATGGAGATGACTGCGTGAGGATTGATGTCATCTATCCATTACTTATAGATTACAAATTTAACAACTTATTTGTCTGAAAATTTTAAAAATTATGAACTTGAAGGTATTTATTTAAATTGCATTTTGGAATGCATCTATGGAGAGGAATCTAAATTTGAATAAATTTCCATAATGCTAGGAATTCAAATTCAAGATTGCAGTGACATTGCGATGTTTTCTGACACTACCCATTGAAACAGATCATAAATGCTTGCATGTTGAACTTGTAAGTTAAAACATCAAATTTTTCCTAAAACAACTTATTTGCAAATGTATCTAGTATGCTTTGAGGCACATTTCTATCTACTTCATTGTGTTTTGATCTATTGTATTGCAAGTATGTTAATAGGTGTCTTCTGGTAAAACATAATAGGTTTTGGGGTTAGTAGCTTCAAGTCTGCACCGGTTATAGCCAAAGCCACGGCGTTCTAGTTTTTGCTTCTCCGTGTGACATGATTGTGATAGACCTCTTTGAAGTTCACCCACTCTACGAGGAAGAAAGAGAGTGACAAGGATAAGTGAGGAGTGTGTTGGAGCAAGTTTGTACTACGTGTAATTGGGGGAATATTCTAGAAGATCTGTTGTAGGAGTATTTATGCATTGAGATGGTAGAGAATTAGTTACAATTATGTTAGATTGTTAGAGAGTTGTGAGCATTCGGGGATTATTCATGTTTTGGGAGATAATTGTCAAGTGCGCCACTATTGTCTCCTGGTTTTATTTATAGATTATACTGAATATAGAATGAGTGCTCTATCATTGGTATCAGAGCAAGTACCAAATTGGTTGGAAAGCTGCTGGACATCCAAATAAAGTTGGCTGAGGAGAAGGTTAAGCGATCTCAGAGTGACATCCAAATAAGTGTGATGAAGGAGATATGGCTAGGATTTCAGTGCTTGGAAAGAAGATGACAACCATCTTAGAGAAGCTAGAAGCAATGACGGGGACAATGACAGTGGCTGGAATGATACCCACTAAACCCCACGAAATGAAGGAAAACTGAAGATAGAAGTGAACACTAGCAAGCAACCACAAAAATATTGGAGAAGCTTGAGCTGAAACATGCAGTAACCATGTGAGTTCAATCCGTCAGAAGCATCACAGATTACAGCCTCAAGCAAAAAAAAATTCTGACAACGTCGAGCATATGAAGAAGTTGCATGAAACCAATGAGTCAACGAAAAGTGTAGAAGAATACTGTGAGAAACCAAATTCAAAAGCATTAGAACACAAGAGACACTCCAAGAGAGTATGAATATAATCTTATTGAAAAAATCGAAGTGATGGAACATAATATTTATTCGATAGAGGGTAGCAATTAATTCCTACCCTATATGATATGAGAACTCCTAATTCCACCACAAAAGCTAGTTCAAGAGTAAAGATTTAGATCCAATTTATATACTAGCCCAGAAGACCCTCTAGAATCGACGTGGGATTCACATCATTCTCACACCTTTTAAAGGCGACTGCCTCAGTCGGCGATTTATCGGACCCGCAGGTCACTAGTAAACTCAATTTGTTCACACCGACTCACAGAGATTTGGCTCTGATATCAAATGATATGAGAACCCTTAACTCCCCCACAAAAGCTAGCTCAAAAGTGGAGGTTTGGACCTAACATATATACTAACTCAGTCGACTCTCTAGAACCGATGTGGGATTCACATCATTCTCACACCCTTTAAAGGCGACTGTCTCAGTCCTTCGATCTATCGGACCCGCAGGTCAGTAGTAAACTCAATGTGTTCACACCGACCCACAGATATTTGACTTTGATACCAAATAATATGAGAACCCCTAACTCCATCACAAAAACTAGCTTAATAGTGGAAGTTTGGACCCAACATATATACTAGCCCAAGCGACTCTCTAGAACCGATACGGGATTCACATCATTAATGATATGAGAACCCCTAACTCCACCACAAAAGCTAGCTCAAGAGTGGAGGTTTGGACCCAACATATATACTAACCCAGACAACCCTCTAGAACCGATGTGAGATTCACATCATTCCTACACCCTTTAAAGGCAACTACCTTAGTCAGTGATTTATCGAACAAGCAGGTCAGTAGTAAACTCGATGTGTTCACACCGACCCACCGAGGTTTGACTCTGATACCAAATAATATGAGAATCCCTAACTCTACCACAAAAGCTAGTTCAAAAGTGGAGATTTGGACCCAACATATATACTAGCTCAGGCGACCCTCTAGAACCGATGTGAGATTCACATCACTATACTTCACAGACGATGTCATAACTTGTTTGGATGAGTTTGATTTATATTTTCCTAATGTCAAGGCGCCAGCAGATACGATGAATATTGATAAAGCTACTTCTGACATTGTTGCGCTATTTTTAGGAACTGAAATTGACATCCAAGATTAGAGACAAAGCTACTTACATAGAAACTAATACGGACGTAATCCAAGAACAAAAGGTTAAAAAACAAAAATTTGGGTCGTAGAGTTGATTCATGAGGAAATGTTGATAGCTAATGTTCAAAATATTGCAGAAAGCAAAGTATTCGTTGTTTCAACCTTGGGGAGAAGATTTATTTGAAGAGAGAAAGTGTCATAACCTAGCATCACTGATGTGGAAAAATGAAAAATATTTTTATGCTTCAAAAAATAAGTTAGGTAATAACGTATTTGTTTAGATAGACTTATTATTTGAATTTTAGAAATTAGTTTTGAATTGTTTGTTTGTTTATAATTATTTGATTATTTTTTTGTCATGAGTTGAGAGTATTTAATAACCATTGGAGCGAAAGGGGATTATAAAGTTTATAGTCACCAACATGATATTCTCTCTTAGTCTAATTTTCTCTCTCTCTCCTCTATCCCTTTTCTGTTTTTTATCTACTTCATTTTTATTTATTTTCCTATCAAGTATAGGAATGCAAAAGGATTAGTTGTTATTTTCATTCTACCCATAGGATTTGTTAGGTATATTTTTTTAATTGAGGAAGTCATGATCGTGACAGAGGGTTTCATCCGCAGCTTCATCTCCTCAATTTATCAGCCAAAGCTCTTGTTGGAGGCACAATTTAGAGTTACACTTGAATTGAGGTTGGAGGCACTAGGTTTGGGCTGGTAGAAGTTAAAACTAGTCGATTTGACCTCATGATGCTGACGACCAAGCAATATGAAATAAATGGGCAGTTCTAAAATACAGGAGGGCCTTCATGATGAAGACAGCCTAGTAAATGAAAAATAATAGGACATGGTTGAAACAAAGGAAAAACTCCAGGGATTTTAAATATATTCAGCCTTGCCCATGCAGCAGTAAAAACAATATCAATCGGCCTAACTTCCTAGTTGTTTTAGAGACCAACGATCTAATTAGCAAAGCTTCCTATCTCTTTTGCATTGACGACGCGAAGCCTTACCTTTGCATACCCCTGTACTGTTGTTTATATTGCTGCTTTACACTCTACCCGGTGGGTTTTCACTAACAACTTATCTTGCTTTTATGGAAATGAACACTCATCTTCAAGTTGAGCATCTTGTAACGAAGATGATAGTTGGTCAAGAACTTATAGAGCGGCAAATTCGTGTTGCTACAGAGAATCTCTTCTCTCGATTTAGCAGAAAGTGCCTTTATTAGGTCATGCCTTTGAAGCCCAAAAATATGCAGAAAATTTGTCAAAATGATTTCTTTCAGCCACGAGTGTTATTCACCATTATCAGCCTATAATTTGGAATCCCAATATATTTGTGTTGAGACTAGAGTTGAAGAAGATGAAGTTAATATACGTTATGATCCTATGACTGCTAAGCTAAGCTGGTTTTGTTCATTCTTGCTTTGAGGATCTATCCTACTCACTTGTATCTTCTTTCTTATCATTATTTTTGTTCCTCACAAAAATAAATAAATAAAAAATTAAACAAAACTATTACCTTCGTTATAGTTGGAGAATTTCTTCTAGAAGGATGGACAAAATGACGATTTATAGTCTCTGAAGTCTCCAAAGTTATAGAAACCTGAAACATTTAATTGTTGGGCAGTGTATAAGGTCTACAATCAATAAATTAGTAACTATCACCTTTGACTAAGAGTACCATGAGTTACCTCAAGACATCTCCTAGCTCCTTCATGAAAAAAGGTAAGAGTCCCACCTATCTATAAAACAAATCTGTCAATACTTTCTAAATCATTTCTCCACATATTTAAGTTTATGAAGTAAAAAATAAAAAAAGTAAAGAGGTACACTATGAGAATAAATTACCATGTCACTAAAATAATAAGTTGAATCGGAATTTTTTGGGGAAAATCTGAGTAGAACTTGGTCATCCAGCCTGATATTGTAAGATCTTCCGCGAAGAAAGCCTTCTGCTGCAGAAAATGAGAAGTAAATTAGCTATTAGAAATATGACTACAACAAGACACTTTTACATTATTGAGTTATGACCAATATGAGAAGAAAGATTAAAATACAAAGCTAGGATTTCTTCTCATTTTCTAGAGAAAGAATGCAATAGTTTACATGTTGTAGATTCAGCAGCCCCAGCGCCTCCTGAAGATGATGTTCCCGTGTCACCTTCAGCAGAAATACGTTTAACTAACTTCTGCTGCTGAGGTGATAAAACGCCTGAAACATGATAATTATGACCAGAACTAGAAGTTCACAGATAAAAAAACAGCAGCAAAAATTTAAGGTTGTTTGATAATAAAAAATTTAATCAGACAGTTTAAAATAGCGGAAAAGAAATTTCAAGTCGGGTGCACAGAGGTACTGGCAAAATATTGCTTGTGACTCACCTGTAGTATCATATGATACTTCAGCGACAGTCAGCCAAGGTCGAGTAACATTTGAAGAAAAACTTGCACGCCCTCCTTCAAGATACGGATTGTCCTTCATTGAAGACCTCGGTGCATATGATTGCAAAGATAGTGAACTTCCAAAGTTTCTACTCAAAGATTCTCTCATTGGATTGTATGATGAGACGGATGAGACCTCATCTCTTGAGCTCTCATATCCTTCCTCAGCACCGTTGTACATATCATTTGCTCTCACCTATGCAACCAGCTGTAGCTAAATCAAATAAAATAACACAACACGGCTGCAAAGCTTCAAGCATTAATATTAAGCATTATTAAAGAGGATATACAAAATAATAACCACCCTCCAAAAAAAGTATTCTTCAGGGCCCAAAAAGTGGAAGCACGCAATCCATAGAATATGAAAGCATATTGAAAACAAAATGCAGGCATTAATAACAGCATACCCAATCTGAGTCCCCATCTATGTCTTTCCAAAATATGTCCATTTGGATGGCTGTAGAAGGAACTGTCCCTGGAACACATTGAAAAGAGCAAAGATATTTTTTCAGGCTATTAAATTATCTGAGAATAAAGTCCAACAATTGATAATAATTACATAAGAAACTGAAATCAATAAGAATAAAAAATTGACATCCAGAAATTATTGTTACTATTAGCCATAAGAACATAACAGAACTACCGACTAACAAGCTTATGACTGAATAACTAGACCAGAAGTGTCATTTGAGATATTGTTAACTAGATAAAATATACAATAAGATGCCGAAAAAAATTACCAGCAAATTTAACTAATGAGAAGAAATTATATTCAGCACCATAACAGAATCTATCTTGAAATGAGATGACAAAAATATAAAGTATCTTTTTACACTTATTGGTTTGAGTTCAACATCTAGGCAGGGTGCTGATGGCTCTATCCTCCAAGACAATGCTAGAAAGTACAAAGCATGACATCATAGTTAAATAAGAGATCACAGAAGATGGTAGAGTTGTAGGTTTTTTATCAACTATGTTTGTTATGGATGGAGTAGTCTTATTCATTGAAGAAAAAGACTTGAAACATATTTCAAAGTCCATCCAAAACGTAAATTCATGCACCAGAGCTTTATGATCTAAAAGGAGACAGTCTCATTCTCATTAGCTAAAGATGCTATATATGAATTATACTACCAAAGTCTTTATGTTTATCACAAGAAAGTATTCCTTTAACCTCAACTGAATAAAAAAAATACCTAACAATCATGGCTCAAGTTTTTATTCAAAATGTTTGATGACAGCATAGGAGCAAAAATGTTACTGAGCATGCTTAAAACATCATTCATATAAATTTCATTTCACAGAATAACTCCAACAAAATAAATTTGTGGTAGTCATATCTCATAAATTGAACCGATTAAACAAACACATGAAATTAATCCTAGTAAAAATCCTTTAACCATCTGGACTCAGAGACTAGGACTTAATTTTGCAAGAGCATAGTATTACATATTATCCCACGAGAGTGAAAGGTAATAAAAACAGTTGACTAAATTAAATTCCAAGTACATCAGAAGAAAACTAAAATTATATTAAGAAAGAACTCTAGCATTGCCAAGTAATTTGAAATGTTCAAATCTTTACAATGCGTCGCCACATAAATAAATGTATTCAGAAATTTTTAAGATAATTTCAAGAGTAAATAACAACATAATAATTGATATTTTTTCCGTGAACAAGGCCACTCCATATTTTAAGGTTGTGAATCTATTTTCTTGAACTCTCAGATGAAAGCATTGGCATAAAAAACAATAACAAATAGAAGAGACTGAATCTCACCTTCGTTTTGATTTTCAACCAAGTTACTGCTTTTCTCACTCACCCAGACTTGTAACGGCACACGAGCTTCCTAAATCAATTGTGCAAAATAAGAGCAAATATAAAGTAAGTCTACCATGCAAAGAAAAAGTTGTTGAGAACACTGAATGTGCATCAATTAGCATTACGCACACATTGGACTCAAATAGCCATAGATATCTTAACAGGCCTAAATTCCACAAGTGTGTATCTGTGCGATGTAGTTTAGATTGAACATGAGATCTTTTTACTGACCCCCAAATCCAAGGATACTAACCATTTCCAAATGATCTTTCACTGACTCTTTGTGAGGGTGACCATTTTCCAATTTTAGCCATCTTCCAGATAATGTGATTCTGACATAATATAAGTAACGAATAGCAGAGCCTTTGTAAGAAGGTGGTATCACACTTGGCATCACAGTTCGTACCATATCTACAATGGGTAAAGCATTGCATATAATTAATTCAACTTCAGTGAAAGCAATATTACAAATTCAACATAAGTCGCATGATATTAGAATCCTATATAATATACTCAGAAGGTCAAAAATAACTATTCACTATTGCAGGATCAGTAATTTAAATTAAAATAATAATAATAGCATCTCAACCATTTATGTGGTGAATTAACAAACTCTTGAAGAAATTGAACGATCATTCATATTGTTTGGATTAGCATTTTTTTGTTTGTCTTTTATGGTTGCATTAAACTTTGCTAAATAAATTACATCTGGCACAGCCCAGCAGGTTTAGATCGTCGCAGATGGGACGAACTTTTCATCACTGACTAAATGAAAAGTAATCTACACATATAGGTTAACCATACAAATTTGTTTGAAGTCATTAATGAGAAGCTATTTATTAGAACTAAATGCCACATTAATTATACACTTTAGAATCTCCAAATCATTCACATAATTGTTAGGTTTGATACAGATAGCTGTTGTTTCAAACAATTATACTGATATGACATTTAAGAGTCCACTGGATATAAAAACGCATAAAGCAATGAAATTAAAATTTGTTCCAAATTATATATGTTTGATCAGATAAATGCACGACGCGTAAAAAAATCATATACATGCTTACATGACTTTGTAGTCCCTGCCGACATGATCTCATTGGAAACCATCATTGGTACTGAGCCGACCATGAAAAAATGTTCACCTGCGAAAGTCAATGTGAACCTTGACATGGGAGAGCAAAATGCCTAGAAATAAAACCCTAGTGAAATTTTCTAGGTTAATTTTATATCTTCTCATCTTACGAATTCTTCCTTTCTTCTATAATTACCCATACTATTTGAATTATTTCCCAAATAATAGACACAAAATTTCATAACCCACTTCGCACTGGAAAGGAACAAATTGGTCAGAATGGATGTATAACAAGTTAAAAACAGCTATGAACCTCTCCGTTGCTTGGATCCGGGGACCTGCTTTTGAGTAACAAACCATTGCGTATCGAACTTCTGCAATCCTTTGATTTCGAAGCTAAGACGTTCAATCAAAATCGAGCATTCCATATGAGGGACAACATTACATATCTCGACAGTGACAACAACCGGATCGCCAGGCCTGTATACATCTTTATCCGTTTGAAGCTTCAGGGTAGGAGCAGCGTTACTGTTGGTAGAATTATCCACCCTATCAGAAGCACCGCTGCCGAAAATATAAAATCCCGAGGCAAACATTTGCCTTTGAATTGGTAGCCCTTCGATCTCTCCGTACTTCTCCTGTTTTCGGTCATTCACGGAATGCAGCAGGAGAAAGCATAGAGAATTCCAGGCGGATGATGAAGATGAGATGAAAATGGTGAAAAGATTAGCAAGAGAGTTTTTGGATCGGACGGAGGGGTAGAGTAGATATTGTGGAGGAGGCCGTTTCTTCTTCGCGGCAGAGTAATCAGTCAGAGTCAGATACCTCCAGAGGCTCAAACCACCAGGCAATCAAAGAGCTCGTACAGATTGCAAGTCTATGTACAACGGGGTCATCTATAGAGTGGGATCAGAACAAAGTCTTTGGTTTGGTTTGGTCTGGTCTGGTCTGGTTTAATTTACTTTTGGATTGGGAATACATATACTAGGCATAGGTTTAATTCGGATTTTTGTCGCAAGTGAAGAAGAATAATAGAGTAGAAACTATGGTCCAAAACCATGGTATGAATCGAACCAGAGCAACCGAACCGGAAGTTTGGATCGGTTGGACGGGTCAGCAATTTAGATCTGTGTTCTGCGAAAAAGGGTAGACAAGTCATTTTCAATTTCTCGTTCGTCGCTGTTCTTTAAACAGACGATTTTTGAAAGAAAGATAACACAGAGATGGCTTTACTCTCTTTGTCATTCTCTTCCTCTCTTCTTCCTTCTTCTCTGCCTCTCGACTCCAGTTCCACCTCCCTCCCCCCCACCCTTCGCAGATCCCAACTGAGCTACTCATCCTTTGTCCGATGCGCATTCGCAGCTCCCCCCAGAAAATCATCTTCTTCGCCGGGCTACAAGAAAGGGCTTCGGCGAAAAGGTGATTATCGAAGTAAATCCGACGCAGCTCCACCGAGAAAATCTTATTCTTCTTTCTCCTCGCAGGAAGCTAAAAATAGGCACTGGAAAAAGGGTGAGTATCCACCCACTTCCGACGCAGACCCGCCGAGAAAACCTTATTCTTCTTTCCCCTCGCAGGAAGCCAGAAATAGGCACTGGAAAAAGGGTGAGTATCCACCCACTTCCGACGCAGACCCACCGAGAAAACCTTATTCTTCTTTCCCCTCGCAGGAAGCTAAAAAGAGACATTGGAAAAAGGGTGAGTATCCACCCATTTCCAATGCAGCACCAGAAAGGAGAACTTATTTTGAAAAGAAAGGAGAGTATCCATCCTTTTCACCTGGAGCGGCGGCGAGAAAACCTTCTTCATCGTCAACTTCTTATTCGTCGCCGGAAGCAACAAAGAGGCATTGGAAGAAAGATGAGTATCCTGGGATTTCTGAAAATTGGTTACCCGGAACTTCAAAAAATTCACCCATAAAAAATGTCAAGAAAAGATTGGAGCGCAGAGAAAAAGCAAAGGCGTGGGTTACTACTGTCACAGAAGCTTTATCTGATAGTATCCTCAAGAAGCAGTGGCTTCAAGCTCTAGAGGTCGGTCGCCATTCTAATTCCTCCTTCGTTCCTTGCTTCTACTTCGCTATTGTTTCTCACAGCATACCATCAGTTAGCTTAAACTATTTGGTTAAGCGTTCACGATTGAATACCTTTTCTTCTCAAGAGTAGTCCTCTATTTCTGACATATGATTGGTTTTGTTCAGTCCCATGGATAAGCTCCATTGGTCAACAAAAACCTTACCTTCAAGTATTCCCTTCACGTGTAACGTTTAAATCACTTCAATGCTAAAATAATTAGAGTCATGCCCCTGGTGATAATTCCAGTAACCTAGAGTGATTATGAAAAAAACTTAATAGATTACTGAGCGAACCAAAGTGGTCTGAATATCCAAACTTATCAAAGAAAAGATGTTTGGCCAATGTTTCCAAATACTTATGGTTGAATTTCAAATTGGACTCAGAAGCTTGTAGAATTTTGTGCTTTCTTAGACAATAATTGTTTGTATTTGACTTTATCAATCCAGGTATTTGACATGCTTCGGGAGCAACCTTTTTATCAACCAAAAGAAGGGACCTATATGAAGCTCCTTGTTCTTCTAGGAAGATCTGGGCAGCCACACCGAGCCCATCAGCTTTTTGACAAAATGATTGAAGAAGGATGTCCGCCTACTCCCGAACTTTACACAGCTTTACTAGCAGCTTATTGTCGGAACAATCTCATCGACAATGCATTTACAATTCTTAACCAAATGAAGGCCCTTCCTTCTTGCCAGCCTGATGTTTTCACATATAGTACTTTAATTAAGGCTTGTGTTGATGCTTCACAATTTGAATTACTTGAATCCTTGTATCAGGAGATGGATGAGAGATTAATAACTCCCAATACAGTGACCCAGAACATAGTTTTGAGTGGGTATGGTAAGGTGGGGAAATATGAACAGATGGAGAAAGTCTTATCAGGAATGTTGGAGAGCTCGACTTGCAAACCGGATGTTTGGACGATGAATATCATTCTAGGTGTTTTTGGCAACAGGGGTCAGATAGATATTATGGAAAGATGGTACGAGAAATTTCGCAACTTTGGAATTGAGCCAGAAACACGCACCTTCAATATTTTAATTGGTGCGTATGGGAAGAAACAGATGTACGACAAAATGTCGTCTGTGATGGAGTACATGAGGAAACTTCAATTTCCTTGGACGACCTCTACTTACAATAATGTCATCGAAGCTTTTGCAGATGTCGGAGATGCAAAGAATATGGAGTATACATTTGATCAGATGCGGACGGAGGGCATGAGAGCCGATACCAAAACATTCTGCTGCATAATCAATGGCTATGCCAATGCAGGTCTCTTCCACAAAGTAGTAAGCAGTGTTCAACTGGCCGGGAAGTTTGAGATACCGGAAAATACCTCGTTCTATAATGTGGTAATATCTGCATGTGCAAAGGCAGAGGATTTGATGGAGATGGATAGAGTATTTACCCGAATGAAAGCCAATCAATGTCAACCAAATAGCAAAACGTACTCCATAATGATTGAGGCGTACAAAAAGGAAGGTATGAACGATAGGGTCTATGATTTGGAGCAGGAAATGAAGAACACAGTTTTTGACTTTCCTCAAGAGAGTAATGAGACTGAGACATAGAAGGGAGTATTTTTATTGATGTTTGTAATCGAGAACATGAAGTGCTGCCATTTCTGCTTTCAGACTTCCGTATTCTTTTCTGTTGGAATGGCTGGAACTATCGAACAAGCACCGCGCAGGATGCTCAGACTAGATCCCGGAACTGATGGGCAATCGAGGGTTTGCTTTGGAATGGTCTAGTCATTCACTCTTTCATAATTTGATAGCTCCGCTGTAGAACTGTTTGTGTTAGGACGAAAATGAAATTTTTTAAGAAGAAGATTCGTTTGCTTCACTGAACTTGAGCAATTGTGTTGTGATTGATGGGAGAGAACTTTAGTCTTTAGAATTATGGGATAAAGTCCTAACTGCCTCAGCAATTTTATCAATGTACTGTTTTATTTGTGAAGGCAGCTAAATGAAGATTGACATAATTTCTTGCCTAAATCGCGAATGTTTGACTCATTTCTATACCTACTCATCATTCATCACTCTACGATCATGATTTAGAACATATTAGTATATACCATCAATAGCAGCGGCAAATTGTCTCGCAAATTCTCTACAAATGCAGCTAATTGTTGACAAAATATGAAAACGAGAAATCCATCGTACAGAAGTTTACCAAGAATCTTCTATTCTGCAAAAAAAAAAAAAAAAAAAAAAAAGTGGAAAAATTGAGAATTGAGATCACCTTCTGTAAAGACCACCTACCATAGCCTAGCCCGTAGACGCACCACCATCGACTGGGTTCAACAGGGTTCAGAGGCCGCAGACGCACCGCCATCGACCCGGCCCAAATTCATGAACTTCTCATTCCTGGCAAGGAGTTTTATGTCTTCCTCATCACTCGAATCCAGGACCTTCAGGCTTAAGTACCATGGGTTACAAGTGGTGGTACCACTCCTTCAACCCATCTCCAAATGCTAACAACATAGGATGGAATTATAGGAAACATAGAAGACATGGCATGCTCTGAAGTCATACCAATGCAGGAAATTAACACGCAGAGAACGCAATGTCAGGGAAAATAGAAAACTAAGCCTGACACAAATAAGGGCAACTCCAACGGTAGCAACCAGTTGGAGTTGATATCTAATAAAAAAATATTATTTATAATATTATTTAAATAAACTGCATTCTCTCTCTTCCACCTCATCTCTTAAGCAACCTCAAGCAACTTTGCCCTCCAATGATAGTAATCTTACTCCATTGCTTATAAAATAATTTTATATTAATTTTTCTAACATATATATATAATTATAATATCATTAAATTAAGTAAATATTATAGTTTATATTTACAAAAGAAACAAATATTATAGTTTGGGAAACAACCAAAATTAATATTAATTGTATATAATTAAAATACAAATAAAAAATTACACAAACACGGTTACCGTCCAAAATATTGAAGAAAAAATTTCCATAAATATCTATATTTTAATACGAAGAATATTTTTTAATCAAACATCTATATTTTTTTGAATTTGGACAACAATTGTTTGTATTTATAGATAGAAAAAAGGGAAATTATCGATTTGAACCTTGTACTATACACGTTTTTTCAATTCAACCCCTGTACTAAAAAAACCGGCAAACCGAACCCTATACTTTGATTCTGTTATCAATTTTGACCTTCTATCAACAATTTCATAAAACCCTCATTAAAAAAACTACCAAACGATCTTAGATTCAATTGAAATTTTTACCACATGTTTATTACTTAATGAAAAGATAATCTAAGAATTTTCGTGATTTTTTAACACATCTATGATTTATTATAATTTTATTTTAGTATTGTTTAAAAATATTATAATAAATCATACAAGTTTTAAAACATTACGCAAATTTTTCTATTATCTACCCATAATAGGGGAAACATCTAGAAAAAGTTTCAAATAAATCCAATATCGTTTGGTATTTGTTTAAATTAATCTCATTTTCTTCTTTACTTTATAAATTAATTTTTAAAAAAATACCAAACAATATTTGATTTATTTGAAAACTTTTTCACATGTTCAACCTATCATGGGTAGATAATAGAAAAAGTTTCGTGATTTTCTAAAATTTGTATGATTTATTATAATATTTTTATAAAATACTAAAATAAAATTTTAATAAATCGTACATGTGTTAAAAAATCAAGAAAATTTTCAGATTATCTTCTCATTAAGTAGTGAACACGTGATAAAAATTTCAACTGAATCTAAGATCTTTTGTTAGTTTTTTCAATGAAGGTTTAATGAAATTATTGATAGAATGTCAAAATTGATAACAGAATCAAAGTACAGGGTTCGGTTTGTCGGTTTTTTTAGTACAGGGGCCGAATTGAAAAAACGTGTATAGTACAGGGTTCAAATCGATAATTACCTTAGAAAAAATGAAAATATATAAAATAATAATTTATATAAAAAATAATAATTGTACCGTTGCTCAATTTTTAGCCGTTGCAACGGTACAATTTTTTTTTGTATACCCATAGATATAATATTTAATCTATTTAAAATAAATAAATAAATAAATAAAATTTATTTATATAATAATTTTTTACTGACTAGGCGTTGCTCAAGAATTGCTTAAAAAAGCAACGAATTGCTTAAAAAAGCAACCTTGTTGCTCTCCAATGAGGAGAGCAACGATGGTTGCTGTTGCTTGTCAGAGCAATCTGACAAGCAACTTTAGATAGCACCTCCGTTGGAGGTGCTCTAAGGACCTTTGTTCATCTGCAGATATGGACATCAGAGCTGAAAAACTAGGTTAATTCTACATAAACATACGGGCGGAAGCTTTGATTGTTGTTGAAGCCAGAGATTCTAGAATTTGGGTCTGAAGCTTTATTTATTTCTTTCTTTTGTTAGAAAATGTAGCTTTTACCGGCGGGGTATAACAGAGTAGAGCATTGCACGAGTATTATTCATCCGCATACGCGCAAGACAGCTGCCGAAGTCAAAAAAAACGTATAGTAGACCAATCAACTAAATATGTTCCAGCCATGGTAGAAGGAATCAAATAACGTTAGTGAAAGAATAACGTCCCTCTGTTTATATATCAATAGCCATAGACACGCATCTAAATTTGAAATTCTAGATTCATCTCCAAAATTCCTCAACTCAGAGTAATGAAAACAAGGATTATGCTTTAGTAAAATTGAATGAAATTAAATAAGGATAGGACGGTATAAGAGCTACGATAGACAAGATCTGCCACAGAATAAGGTATAACTGGTTGGTACAGCAACTGATCCTCGCCTAAGCTTGAACCTTCTCTCGCTTGAGATCCTTCACCACCTCCCATGTGAAGTCTGCGTCATCTCGACCAAAATGCCCGTAAGCGGCAGTCTTCAAGAACCTGCCATTTCCACCCCTCTTCAGATCCAAATTAATGGCAATCATGCCAGGCCTAAAATCAAAGTTCTCCTTCACAATCTTCAGGATCTCCTTTTCGGGGAGTTTTCCTGTGCCGTAAGTCTCGACAAACACAGATAACGGCTCAGGTACACCAATGGCGTAGGAAACTTGCACCATGCACCTCCTAGCAAGTCCACTGGCCACTATACTCTTCGCAGCCTGCCTGACAATGTAAGCACCACTTCTATCCACCTTCGTTGGGTCCTTACCAGAAAATGCACCACCGCCATGTGCACCCCATCCACCATAGGTATCAATGATGATCTTCCTGCCAGTGAGACCAGCATCCCCATGAGGACCGCCTATGACAAAACGACCAGATGGATTAAGGTGGAAAATGGTCTTCTCGTCAAGATACTTCTCAGGTACAACAGGCTTGATGACATGCTCTTTGAGATCCGCTGCAATCTCGTCATTGGTAACAGTCTCATCGTGCTGCGTCGAGATGAGAACAGTGTGTACACGAACAGGAACCATGGCTCCCTTATCATTGTAGTACTCCACAGTCACTTGGGTTTTCCCATCAGGCCTCAACCAAGGGCAAGTGCCATTCTTTCGGACTTCAGTGAGTCTAGCGCCGAGCTTGGTAGCAAGAACATGGCTCAAGGGCATCAATTCAGGGGTCTCATCAGTTGCGTAACCAAACATATGGCCCTGATCACCAGCACCGATCTCCTCTGGCCGCTTCGTGAGGTGTCCATGGACACCCTGAGCAATGTCTGGACTCTGCTGCTCAATGTTAACCAGCACTTTGCAGTGATCTGCGTCAAGGCCAACGTCATCGGATACGAATCCGATTCCTCTACAAGTATCGCGAACTATTTTTTCGTAGTCAATATTAGCCTTGGTGGTGATCTCTCCGAACACCATGACCATATTGGTCTTGGTGCATGTTTCGCAGGCGACCTTGCTGTCGGGATCTTGCGCAAGGCAGGCGTCCAGAACAGCGTCGGAGATCTGATCGCAGAGCTTGTCGGGGTGACCCTCGTTTACAGACTCAGAGGTGAAGAGGAAGGTCTCCATTGGCTGCAAACCATCAAGCAGAATGTAAATGCTTAGGCAGGACATGAAGATTTAAAAATCAGAACAAAAAAAAAATCAATAGATCCGCGAGGAAATGAAGAATCAAATTTCAATTAATCAAACGAATCAACACCCCGTCAACAAGAACAAATCTGAAAGCATTTAGTTTCAAATCCAAATAAAATAACTGAAAGAAGCAAAAATCAGCGAAAACCATAACACCGTCAGAGAGAGAGAGTGCGTGTGTACCGCGAAAAGCTCAAATCAGAGAGAAATGGAGACGATTCTGAGAGACGAGAGGAAGCAGTGCGAGCGAGAAAGGGGGAGAGGGGAGACATTTATAGGCGAGGGAGAGAGGAGCTCTGAGAAACAGAAAATGGGCTAGATTCATTCGAGAAGAACATGAGATGTAATCAACGGCTGAGATTGATATTTCTGTTCTCACATGGCGTCGGTGGACGATGATCAAATTATTATCCACCACGTCCATCTCTGGAGGAGAAAGCCGCGGCTAAATTGTGAAAGACCATTTATAACCCTATCAATCATAGAACACAGGCTGTCCGCCGCTGTACTCTGACTACTCTCCTCCCTCCCTCCCTCCTTCTTTGACTTCCATCTCTGGCGAATTTATCAAAAGTTTTAAATTTCTAATTAAAGGTTATCCTCGTGCTTATTATTATATTTTTTAAAAATATTAAATAAAAATTATTATTTATTATTTAATTTATTAATTATTATTTGATACCTCAATAAATATTTTAAAATAATATAATAAAAAAATAAATGAAAATCATTTGTGTTTTTACCACGTGTTAAATTAATAGGATAAAAGTAAAAAATAAACTTGCCATTACTGTTTTTTCAACTAATTTTTCAGGTTATTATTAATTAGAGGGAGATTGATATTTTATAGGAATATTATGACGTCATCATCCTTTACAAATTAGTAACTCCTTAAAAACAAGAAAGGCGTTCAGTCTTTAGTAGGACATAAATTAAAGATTGATGATACAACAGAGGTCATGGGTGTAACACCCGAGATTTTCGGGTTCCCACTTACTAAGAGTATTTTCATAAATAGAGGAATTTGTGCCCGTTTGTGAACGAGAAGTTTTAATAGAGTTCTTATAATAAATGAGAATTTCTGGTGAAGTGAAGACAATTTGGAGAGAACGAATCGTTAGTTAAATAACAAAATAATTGACAAAACTAATAGAAAATCAATTGGAATGGCAGAATGGTAATTTTTCAAGTTAAATTAATTATAAAACTTCACAACTTCTTTTCCCCTCCCACGATTTTTCATTCTGCCATTTCTTCCTCCAGAGGGTTCCAGGCGATTCCCTTCTCCCTCTCGCGCGATTTCACTTCTGGCGACGAACGACTTCCTTCCGGCTATCGATCCTTCACATTTCTTCTCCAAAAACAACCCTTAAGTAAGATTCTATGCTTAAAGACGTTGTTGTACAAGTTTTGGAGTCATTATTAACTAGGGTTTCATTTAGGATTTCATCAAAATTGATGGCTTATGTTAAAAATGGATGAGTTTACGGTATTTATGACTCTAGTGGATGTATTGACAATTATTGGAAGTAGTTGGTTAATCTATTAGTGAATGTTGGAGATTTTGAAAGTTCGATGCTTTAGGGTCGGTTCTAATGTCGTGGGTTGTGAAATGTTCTAGATGACCAGCTCAAAACGAGAAGCTCTGCGTGCTAAGGACGCGAGGTAAGTTCTCATGACTTACTGTGGCCGATTGGCCTTACACCGTATGTCGAGTTTTGTTTGTTGTGGATTGTTGGAGCATTTTATGTTTATATGTTTTGGTTGGGTAGTTAGGATTAGTTGCTTTTATAGGTTATGCTTTTATCGTCTTGATGGTACACACGTTGTATGTTTAAATTATGCCTTTTCTGTACATGCTTTCTGTACACATAATCTGTAATCTGTAATCTGTAATCTGTAATCTGTAATCTGTAATCTGTAATCTGTAATCTGTAATCTGTAATCTGTAATCTGTAATCTGTAATCTGTAATCTGTAATCTGTAATCTGTAATCTGTAATCTGTAATCTGTAATCTGTAATCTGTAATCTGTAATCTGTAATCTGTAATCTGTAATCTGTAATCTGTAATCTGTAATCTGTAATCTGTAATCTGTAATCTGTAATCTGTAATCTGTAATCTGTAATCTGTAATCTGTAATCTGTAATCTGTAATCTGTAATCTGTAATCTGTAATCTGTAATCTGTAATCTGTAATCTGTAATCTGTAATCTGTAATCTGTAATCTGTAATCTGTAATCTGTAATCTGTAATCTGTAATCTGTAATCTGTAATCTGTAATCTGTAATCTGTAATCTGTAATCTGTAATCTGTAATCTGTAATCTGTAATCTGTAATCTGTAATCTGTAATCTGTAATCTGTAATCTGTAATGATACAACAGAGGTCATGGGTGTAACACCCGAGATTTTCGGGTTCCCACTTACTAAGAGTATTTTCATAAATAGAGGAATTTGTGCCCGTTTGTGAACGAGAAGTTTTAATAGAGTTCTTATAATAAATGAGAATTTCTGGTGAAGTGAAGACAATTTGGAGAGAACGAATCGTTAGTTAAATAACAAAATAATTGACAAAACTAATAGAAAATCAATTGGAATGGCAGAATGGTAATTTTTCAAGTTAAATTAATTATAAAACTTCACAACTTCTTTTCCCCTCCCACGATTTTTCATTCTGCCATTTCTTCCTCCAGAGGGTTCCAGGCGATTCCCTTCTCCCTCTCGCGCGATTTCACTTCTGGCGACGAACGACTTCCTTCCGGCTATCGATCCTTCACATTTCTTCTCCAAAAACAACCCTTAAGTAAGATTCTATGCTTAAAGACGTTGTTGTACAAGTTTTGGAGTCATTATTAACTAGGGTTTCATTTAGGATTTCATCAAAATTGATGGCTTATGTTAAAAATGGATGAGTTTACGGTATTTATGACTCTAGTGGATGTATTGACAATTATTGGAAGTAGTTGGTTAATCTATTAGTGAATGTTGGAGATTTTGAAAGTTCGATGCTTTAGGGTCGGTTCTAATGTCGTGGGTTGTGAAATGTTCTAGATGACCAGCTCAAAACGAGAAGCTCTGCGTGCTAAGGACGCGAGGTAAGTTCTCATGACTTACTGTGGCCGATTGGCCTTACACCGTATGTCGAGTTTTGTTTGTTGTGGATTGTTGGAGCATTTTATGTTTATATGTTTTGGTTGGGTTAGTTAGGATTAGTTGCTTTTATAGGTTATGCTTTTATCGTCTTGATGGTACACACGTTGTATGTTTAAATTATGCCTTTTCTGTACATGCTTTCTGTACATACATCACACTTTTCCAAATTAGCATGAAAATGAGTTTCTGCACAGTTTTGAGAAAAGAGCTGAATTAAAGAAACTAATGTACGTAATCTGTAATCTGTAATCTGGTCACGACGGGTTGGAGTTCAGACATGGCTGTTTACGGATAGAAGCATGTTTTCCCCCCGGTAGATGGAAATGACTGTCTAACCACCAGACGTGCCCTCTCCATCTGGTGAGAGTTTAGACCTTGGTGACATTCTGTTCTGTAAAACATTCTGTTCTGTAATCTGTTCTGTAATGCAACTCTGAAAATGTCTGCATGATTTATGAACCCCCATATGCACAGCATGCATTTGCATTTACGAAGTTTACTGAGCCTTTAGCTCATAGTTGTCTTTATGGTGTAGGTGATTTCGATACAGGTGAGGATAAGATTCCTCCACTCGATATATAAGCTGGTTGAAGAGGTGTGCCCATGGGAGTACGCTGGGCAGTCGGTGTTTATTTTGACCCGTGGGGATGTAAGTAGGTGTTTTGAGGATTTCCGGGATATTTTGGGGTGATGGTGGATTAGATAGGAGATTTGTATAGATAGAATCATTTTAGGATGTCTGGTACCTGAATAATTGATAGATGAATGTTTTAATGTTTTAGAAAACTTTGTTGTCTCTAGAGATTTTAGGATAGATGTTTCTGTTGGAAGCAATGGTTATGTATGTTTGGAGTGAGATGATTTTAAGTTATGCAGGGAAAAGAAGGTGAAAATAGCTCTCTGGACAAAATCCAGAGAGCTAGCTGATCGATCGCCAGAAAAGAGGCGATTGTTCGGGTAATGGGTGAAACAGGAGGAAAATTGTATGAGTTTCAGTTAAGTGTTTCTGTAAGAAAGTCATCGTCCAAAGTCTGTGGACGATAAAGTTCAGTTAAGTATTTCTGTAAGAAAGTCATCGTCCAAAGTCTGTGGACGATAAAGTTCAGTTAAGTGTTTCTGTAAGAAAGTCAACGTCCAAGTCCCGTGGACGAATAAGTCCCGTGGACAATGAGTCACGTGGACGAATGAGTCATGTGGACGAATGAAGTCTGTGGACAAGAATAGTCGTCCATCCTGCCTTACACTTCTGTCGTCCACGTTGTCTGCTGTTTCTGTCTTTGAATTTCAACGTCCATTCTGTCTTCTGTTTCTGTCCTTTATTTTAAACGTCCACGTTATCTGCTATTTCCGTCGTCCATTCTGCCTGCTATTTCAAACGTCCATTTTGTCTTCTGTTTTAAACGTCCATTCTGCCTCTCAGTTCTGTCGTCTATCCCTTGATGAAACCCGAGAGGAAAAACACAATTTTTTCAATGAAACCCGATAGAAAAGTTGAAGATTTCTACTATTCCTTTGATGAAACCCGAGAGGAAAAACACAATTCCTTCAATGAAACCCAATAGAAAAAGTTGAAGATTTCTACTGTTCCTTTGATGAAACTCGAGAGGAAAAATTTATTCTCTGCCCATATTTCTAAATAGCATTCACATCTAAGTTTAATTTTATTTTAGGTTTTCACAAATGAATAGTCTTCCGCTGAATACCCGTGTACATACATGATGAAAAGGAAGGAACGAAAGTTTAAATTTTTCGTGATTTTTTAAGAATAGTATGAGGGTAAATTTACGGAGTGTTACAATGAGAGTGGATGGGCGCGGCCATGTATGGTTATCTCTGCCTCCACAACGCATGCATCCCTCACCACATAACTATTGTTTGGCGCACTCAAATTAGCAATCGACACAAATCTTTGCCCTCCAACGTCTGGCCTCTCCTTGCTGAACCAATGACTAGCTGCATATATAAAAACACAAACTCTGTCTCAGTATTCTTCTTTCTTTCTCTAGATTTCAATTCTCAGATGAAATGTAATAGACATTCAGGTCATTAATCCATGTTTGGACCCCAACTGATTGATGGCTAGAACCGGTCCGAACCCATTGAACTAGCTAGATTTTAGTTTTTCAAATGCAGGGGAACCGGGTTTGGTTTTGTTTTGATCGTTCGTAAAAAAAACTCAAATGAAGACATCATTACCTTTGCCAGAATGATGCTTTGACTGCACTTGGTCGAGGATACGTAATGTTACATCGGCATATATTTTGCAGGGAGGAGGAAGTGCTTTTGGTTCAGCAAGTGCTACATAAACAGACACATGGCTGCCTATACCACTCCCTTTCCCCTTAGGATACACCTGAATTTTCCTATCACCACACAAAAACAACTTCAAACCAATGTATTTTACATTAGAAACAATCATTCATTAGCAAAATTCTAAAGAGACAGCTCGGGTTAGTCCTACTTGGCTCATTCATTCATTTCACATTTCAATATTTTATATTGAAAATATGAAATTAATTGATGGGTGATACTGAAATTAAGAGATTCAGTTAGAGAATTCGCCAACCATTGACAATCTACTATAATTCAAAAGACCAAGTTATAAAAAGCGATAGAAGAGTTGGAAATCTTGCCATTTATGATCTCCGGCATCGAATATTTTGGAATCGTAAGATAGGGCATCCAACTTGGAGAAGCCTTCGATTTTCCAAACATGCTTGTAGGTGATGGGTTCCATAGACATGACAAACCACTCCCCTCTGCCTTGATTTCCTTCTCTGCAAACAAACACCTCAGCTCCTATCACACATGTGTCGTCCACCACGTAGCCATTAGAGCCATCGTTGAAAGCTTTGAGGCCCACAAATTGATCAAACCCCCATTCCTTCTTCAGCCGATGAAACCTCCTTTCCTTTCCTTTATATACACGTTAATACTTGTTAGTTTATGTATGTTTCTCAAGAGTACCGGTATTAGTCGAAAGGTTGTTGTCTTGTTAAAATTGCAGAAAATGTGAAGTTGTGAGTTGTCTGTCTTTAAGCCAAAAAAAAAATCAAAATTAATTATTAAAAACAAGCAACTTTAAATGTAACGAGGCATCCATCCAAGTGCAAAAGACAAAAATTGATAGAATTTATCGAGCATCAAGTATGGTAGCTTCATTATATTCAGCGTATACTGCATCCACAGTTAGGCAGTCGTGGCTAAGAAACAAAATATTTTCATCATTTTGGGAAAATTATACCTTGAAAGACCAAATAGTTGTCATTGTTGTGATCAAGCAAGAAGAGTCGGAAAACAGCAGAGACTTGCCAGTTTGAGTGGAGGGAATCAGAGTTTACCATGGCCAAGTAAATTGAGACGTGCTCTTTCACATTCCTGCTCTTGTTTCCACTTGGATGGAAAACAATTTTCCTTGCACATATAAAGATACACATACATAATCAAATTCAATATTTAAGTTATAAAACACTGCATGTATGCCAATTAAGGACATTCTACTTGAGATTTTTTTTTTAACAAATTATGAGTACCACGGTCTTGACCCCTTCTCATCGAGAATGAAAACATGAATATAGATGAAAATAAAAATGTAATTTTAGTACCATTTGTAGCCTCCAGCTTCAAATTCTCCAGATTCGTACAAGTCCAGTGAATTTTTGGCAAGCAAGGAAAGGGACTGTATCTTAACAATGTAATGCGTTGGTGGCGTGTCTGAGACATATCTTGAAAAGCCTACATGCAACACTTACATACATCACCAAATCAATCACAACTGTCCCCTCAATATATTTACGTTTCAAAGGTGTAGGCTACAAATAAGTGATTTGGGGTAACCATTTAATAAGTTAAACCCATTGCATTTGTCTCACTTAACAATAAGAAAGGGAGATAGTTAGAGTGAGATACCATCTTGATCATTGCCCATAAGATCAGCCATTGCAACACTTTTTACCCCCGAGAATTGAGTTAGCAATGCAGAGATTGAATTGAATCAGATACAAAACTATATTTTCTCTATTTATAAAAGGAGAAAACAGCAAACTTTTATTCCACTCTTAAGTGACTTCTTGGTGTTTTCTTGCAGACCCATGTTGCTTTCTACCCATGAAAAGGAATCATTCTAAGCTTGTAGTTTTCAACGATAACACCATATCTATCAAAAGATACCTAAGTTATCTACAATAAGCATCAAACAATATGCACGTTGCAGCTTTTTTGTACGTTAATACTCATTTGAAGATAATAATGAAAGGTGAAAAATCCTAATGATTATAACTTTACTACTTGAAAATGACAATGGAGAGTAGTAAATGAGGGATGTTCTCCAAGAAATATATCGCGCTTTTATACCATACTCGCTAAGTCTGCCTAGTTCTAGTTTGCTTACAAATATCGGTTAAAATTCACCCAATTCACAGATCCAGTGGTGTTGTCTGCGTGGAGGCAGGCACATCGATGTCTGCGTGATACACAGAAGTTGAACTCGAGTGGTGGTCCACCATGAAGTCTTTAGCTGACATGTTGTTAGTGCATTGTATTATTGAAGAATCCTTTGATTTATACAAACCTGAGACCATAGATCAACAAAAAATGTAAATTTTGTGCGGCAAATTTTGATAAATAGGCCTGGAAGAGATAATATAGCCTCGAGAATTCCATTTCCAGCACTAAGCTAAGTTGATAAAGGAAAGAAGTTATACCTCATCTGAGTGCTTTGTCCGGAGCTGGGCTCCGAGTTCGCTATGCTAACACGACCAGATACTCTATGACTAGGGGTTACAGAACCGAAATATCCATTTCCAACTTTATCCGAAACTTCACACTTCACATCCGAGTTCTGACCAAATCGAACACCTAGGAGTAGTGAAACAAACCGAAATCAAAATGTTTACATTCCTCCCGGTATTGAGCTGGATAAGCTATGGCGTTCAGCGGTGTTCTAGAAGGCTGAAATTAGCTACGTTAACGAAGGAATCGAATTGATTCTGGTTTGTGGCAGATTTCGAATTCCTCGAAGCATTCAAAGTCATTAACCGAGAGGCATAAATTCTGCAGAGATTGTGAAGCTACGGCTAGCCGGATTCTGAGTGGGGCAAAAGAACTACTTATGTCCGACATCAAATGACATGAGAACCCTCAACTCCATCACAGAAAGGAACAAATAACCACTGCCGTGCCTGTATAACAAGAGACGAAGTGGGTCGGAGAAAGATCAGAGAGCATTGAGACATCGAGATTTGGGATAAAACGCTAGAAACTTGAACGCCGAAGCTCAATAAATGATAACAGAGAAGTAGCCGAGCCGCCATTTTACTTGACTCTGAATCATGTAATTACTGTGAGAACGTAGCAGAACGTAATAATAAATTTATATTAATTAATATTATATTTACATTTTAGATTATATTTTATAAAATTTATAAAAAATTCTTTAGTTATTTAGGTAAATATTATATATATATATGTGTGTGAGAGAGAGAGATAAAATATAAAAAATAATAACTAAAATAACTCTATGACTTATATTTGAAGTATGAAATATTCAAATAATTTGTAGTCATAAGCATATTTTATGTAACACCCGAGTATTTTTTTTTTTTTTTAAAAAGGAGATTTCGTATGCTGGTTATTTAAGTAAGAGGATTCTGGATTGGTTGGGATTGGATTTTATGCAGGTATTTAGCATTTTGAAGGCACCATTTTCAGGCGTTACTCTGTCAAAATTTTCGGAGAAGATGCCGTGGTATTTAACGGTTAGAATTAAGGGAAATTAATAAGTCTAGGCAGCTAGGTATGACGTAAGAGAGTTTTGAGAGATTTAGCTTTAAATTCTGCTGTGTCAATTTTATTTAAATTATTGGGGTTAATGTTGTAATATCCGGCTTGTACGGACTTTTTGGATATATTATATTATATTATTATTTCATTGTTTAATGACATTTTTAGTAAATATGTCAAATCAAATCAGTTTCGTAAATGGAAAGCGTCATTATGATCCTAACGATTGATAAGAATTTTAAGGAAATTCTGGAAATTTTCGGAGATTAAACGCTATATTCCGAGTAAATACGTTTATCGTAATGTAAAGGACGTTTTAATAAAAATAGTAAACGAGGTCCGAATTGCGAACGGACAGTCTTAATAAATCTCTAATAATAAGTTGGACTTATTGGTAAAATATGGAAATTTGGAAATGTCGAATAGCTGGACGATTAACGAAACGAAGACGAAACAAATAGAATTAAGTGCTAAGGGCAATTTAGTAATTTACCAAATCAATTTTATAAAAATAACCAAAATCCTCTTTCTCCTCACTCTTTCTTCTTCTCTTCCTAGCGTTCACGAACAGAGAGCAAACCCTCTCTCGGCCGCCAACGATTCCAACAGTTCCGACCTCCGTTTCTCTTCCGTTTCTCCTCCGTTTTTCGTCATTTCTTCTCCTCTCGCTATCCTCGGTATGTATCTACAATCTTAGAGCTTTTATTTCAACGTTTACGCCGTTTTAGATAATTAGGGTTTCGATTAAATCTCGTTAAAAACGCGAATTAGGACTCGTAATTAATAGGTTAGCCGTGATTAGGTATATATTGAACGTATCGGACGTTATTGGACGAAGATAAACCAATTTGTGAAAAAGTATAAATCTGAGAATTTTCGAGTTTTCGGAAATTTCTCGTAATAGGAATTTCAAGTTATCGAGCATTAATTGACGTTCTAAATGCTTTGATTAGCTAAGTGAGGAATTTAGGAAAAATTCAATAGTTAAGGATTTTGTAATTTGGACGTTAATAGCTTAAATTGGTTTTAACGATGAATATCGTGTTTTGTCTCGGACACACGACTCCCGTGGACGAAGCTTGAGATTCTGCGCGCTCGAGGTAAGTTTTCGTGACTTACTTTGACCAATCGGTCTACACCATACGTCGTTGTCGTATCGAGGATCCCTGAAATGTTGTTTGTTTAAAAATTGCTTTGGTCGGGTAGATAGGTTTACGATTGTTCTAGGTTACTCTATTTCAGTCTTGATAGTATACATGTGCTTGTTTATTGTATGTTTATATCATGCTCATATCTGTTCATGCATCACGTATTTCAAATGTCATGAAAATGAATTTTCGCACGTGTTTTAAGAAAAGAAAACGAACCTCTGTAATGAATGAACGTAATCTGTCTGTATCTGGTCACGCGAGGTGGGGCTCAGGCACGGCTGTGCGTGTTGCAAGCGTGTACCCCCCTCCTTTAGCTGGAAAGAGTAGTCCGACCGCAGGATGGGCTCTCTGTAATATCCGGTTCGTACGGATTCTTGAGAATATTATTATTATATTATTGGATGGCATTTTTGTAAATATGTCAAATCGGGTCCGTTTTACGAAAAGAAAGCGTCACTAAGATCCTAATGATTAATTGGAATTTTAAGGAAATTACGGGATTTTTCGGAGTAACGACGCTATATTCCGAATAATTACCTCTATCGTAATAAAAAAATGGACGTTTTAGTAAAAAATAGCAAACGAGGTCCGATTTACGAACGGACAGTTTTAATAGAACCCAGATAATAAGTTGGATTTATTGGCGAAATGAGAAAATTCGAATGGTCGAAAACACGAGAGGGCAAAATTAATGTTTCGTTAAGAAGTGGTTTTAATATTATTATTATTATTATTATTAATTAAAAAAAAATATATATATAACAAACGACAGAATGGTTTTGTTAAACCATTCTGTCGTTCGCCATTCCTTCACCGCGAGCCCGACGACAGCCCGAGCGACGAGCAACGCCGAGCCTCCTCCGACGAACACCGACGATTCCGGCCACCGTTCAGACGAGCGGACTCCGGCGAGCTGAAGCCAGAGTTCGGTTCAACCTTTCCGCGCCAGACTCGACCGAAAACCGGTGAGTTTCTTCCCTGTTCTTGCTCGGTTTGTGGCCGGGAATGTCGAGCTCCGTTGAGCTCCGATCGCCGGCCCTTTTCGGCTGTTCTCGGCGTCGTCTTGCCGAGCTTCGCGTCGGCAATGATCGCCGAGCAACAGGGAGCTCAATTTGAGCGAATTTCAGTGAATCCCGAATTGGGGATTTCGGGTTTTCCGGTTTAAAACCTTAAATTCTCTTTGGATTATACTAATTGGATGTTAGGATAGTTGATTGGTGTTGAATCGGAGGTGAATCGATAAAAAAATAAAAAAGGGGAATTTTCCCGATTTAGGGCACTTCGGGTTTTTGATTGTAATTCGGTATTTTCGATTAATTTAGGCTAATTAAGGCTAATTGGGATTGATTGGTGAGGAAATTGATGGAATTTGATGAAAAATTGGAAAGGGAGAAATTTTCGATTAAGGGCAGTTTCGGGTTTTTGGACATTTGACCTATCTACGGTCGTTTGTTTTAAAATTTCTTTTGACAGGTTAAAATAGGTTATTAGAGGAGCGCGTGGCCGCTGGAATCGTTCGATTCCGATAACCGACGCGAAAGTTACGCGCATTCAAAGTTTCGGGTCGGTTTTACCGAACCCAAATTAGGGTCCGAAATTAATAGATCTATAGTAATTAATGGTATAAAGGACGTATTGAACGTTATTGGACGAAGTTAGAGTGAATTGCGAGAAATGTTAAAATTTGGGAGTTTTCGGGTTTTTAGGAAAACTCGTTAATTGTGATTTTAAACTATCGAGCGTTAATCGTTGTTTAAATACTTCGATTAGTTAGGTGAAGATTTTAGGAAAGTTCCTTAGTTAAGGTTTTTGTTAAATTTGGACATTTAATTGTTTAAGCTCGTATTAACGACAAATTGATGAAAATTGCGTAGGTGAACAACGCTCGTGGACGGAGCAAGAGCTGCAACCGACACGAGGTAAGTTCTTGTGACTTACTTTGACCAATCGGTCTACACCATACTTCGATGTCGTATCGAGGATCCCTGAGGAGTTGTATGCTTTATATCGCTTTGGTTGGGGTAGTTAGGTTTAAATTGTTATAGGTTATGCTTTATTTGTCTTGATGGTACGCATGTTGGTTGTTACTTTCTGCTCATATCTGTTCATGCATCACGGTTTTCGAAAGTCATGAAAATGAATTTCTGCACGTGTTTTTAAGAAAAGGAACGTACATCTGAAATGAAATCTGTAACGAAATCTGAATAAATAAACGTAATCTGTCTGTTTCTGGTCACGCGGGATGGGGCTCAGGCACGGCTGTGCGTGTTGCAAGCGTGTACCCCCCCTCTCTAGGTGGAAAGGGTAGTCCGATCGCTGGATGGGCCCTCTCCGCTTAGTGGGTAGAGGTTTCGGTGACAATTCTGTCTGTCTGCGACGTAATGAAAATGAATCTGTAATCTGAATCTGTATCTGTTTCTGTATCTGAATCTGAGCATGTTTTCTGAATGGCATACGCACGCATGCATCTGCATTTACGAAGCTTACTGAGATTTAATTATCTCATAGATGTCTGTATGGTGTAGGTGACATTATAGGTGACGTAGATCCAGGTGAGGATGACGTTCTTCCTTCTGATGTCTGAGGCAGTTGATGGATGATGCTCGCGGCAGTGTGCTGGCGCAGTCGATGCTCAACCGACCCGTGGGGACGTATGTATAGATTTTGGGGTTATTGAGATGTTTTGGACTGAGAGTTGTATGGACATTTTAGGATGCTTGGTTCTGGTAGTTGATAGGTTTACTTTTGAGGTTTTAAACGTTTTGGAAACCTGTTTTTATAAACTGTTTTAGTAAAATTTTCATTGGAATCTGTTTAGTTGATTGATTGATGTGTAGATGGTTTGATTCGGGTTAGGGGATAAAATAGGTTTTGATGTTTTGATAGACTTGTTTTATAAAACGTTTTGTTAAGGTTTTTATCTAAAGTTTAATGGAACTGCTTGGTATTTTCTTTTGAAACAGGAAGGATATGTCACACTTTTAAATGGAACCATGCAGTTCGTTTTCATGAAAATGTACTTCATTTTAATCGTGTTTAGAGTCGGTTTTGGACAGAGTTACGAGAACGTATGAATGTTTAGAAAGTTTATGTAAAATGTATAATTGAAATGGAGATAGAAATGATATTGTGAAGAAGTGATAAGTTGATAAATTGAGGAATGATAGAAGGTTGAGTGGTTTTATGTAAACTGTTTTTGTATGATAAATGAATTTTCTTTAAAGGTTTTCGAGGATGTTTTTAATTGATTTAGAGGCTTAAAAAGAAAAAATTTCGTACGGGAAATTAGGAATAGTATGAGGGTCGTTACACTCTCTCCGGTTAGTGGGTTGCGATCTCGGTGACAATCTGTCTGTCTGCGACGTATCTGTAATCTGTATCTGAATCTGTATCATGCATGTTTTCTGAATGGCATCTGCACGCATGCATCTGCATTTACGTAGCTTACTGAGATTTCATTATCTCATAGATGTCTGTGTGGTGTAGGTGATATTCTAGGTGACATTGAGCCAGGTGAGGACGACGTTCCTCTTCCTGACGTCTGATGCAGCTGATGGATGATGGCCGTGGGAGTGCGCTGAGTAGTCGAGGCGCGATATGACCCGTGAGTATGTATGTATGGACTCTGGGGTTATTTTGGGATATTTTGATCTGATAATTGTATAGAATATTTAGGTTGTTTGGATCTGGATAGGGGGTAGATAACGTTTTGGTAATTGTATGTAAAACGCTCTGGTATAAACAGTTTTGATAAACGTTATGAAATTTTGTGGTTTAAATGTTTAAGTTAAATGAAAATGTTTTGAAATGTTGTTTGTAGGTTGTTACGGATAGCTCGGTTTTTAGAGCTATCCATGCAGTTGGACTTCGTAAAGTCCGCTGCAAGCGGAAGAGAATTGTAAAAGGGTTGCTCTCTGGAATCGGATTCCAGAGAGATGAAAGTTTGAAATTTTGAAACGTTGTTGTGATTATAGGCGTGAAGTAATAGAATTTTGCTCTCTGGAATTCAGATTTCCAGAGAGCTAATTGCTGTGTTTGTGAAGCATGAAGTGTTGAGGAGAATTGTCGATGAAGTGTTGGAGTGTTTGAAGGAGGGGATCGCTGCATTGTGTGCAGCGATCGATCTCTGCTCTGCAGCAGAGATCGATCGCTGATGCTGTGAAGCAATGCAGCGATCGATCTCTGCTGCAGCGCAGAGATCGATCGCTGCCTCGGCGCAGCGATGCAGCGACCAGTCGCTGCACTGGTCGCTGCCTCTAATTTCAGGGGCCTGGACAGTTTTGCCCTCCTTTCTTCTGCGTGGTTTTTAAATGTTTTTATTAAATGTTTTGAAGTTTTATTAAATAGTTTTAGTTTATGTTTTAAATGATTTACCAAACGAATTTCGATTTCGATTCCGGTTTCGGTTTCGATTTCAATTCTGCTTAACGTCAAGTTTTAAAGTTTGTAAAATGTAAAGATAAAAAAAAAATATATAATAAAATGTATGGAAATACGGGTACGGTATTAGGGGTGTTACAAATGTGAGCCAGGTAGCGCTCCGAGCCAGGGTGGGTTCGGGGGTGTTATATTTTTTCTCATTAAAAATATAAAGTCATATACCGCCTATATATATAGTGACATAAAATAAATATGTTTTGTATAATATGTGCAACACCCGAGATTTTTCAGTGTTACGGTTTTTAATTATTATGCTCGAAAACGGGATTTAAGTCCGTTTTGCGAGCGGAAAATTTTGTTTAGAACCCTATGAATTTATTAGGATATTTGGTGGGATAAGGAAATTTCGGAAAAACTGAATCGACGGGGTTATATTGAGTTAAATAGTGGGAAAAACCAAACTAATGTATAACCAAAACAAAATCACTAGTTAGGAACTAATGGAGGGGCAATTTTTGGAGGAATTAAGGTTGGTGGGAGGAAGCCAATGGATGTGTGCCAAGTGTCCAAGCTTGTGGAAGAAGACCAGTCTTCTCTTCTCCTCTACGTAAAACATTCCTCATTTTCTTCTTCTCTTTTATGCCTTCTCTCTTCCAGACGACGAACGACCATCAAAGCTCCTCTGATCTTCTCAGTTTCTTTCTATTTCTCTGCCTAAGGTAATCATCTACTAAAGTTAACGAGTTTGGACAAGTTAAAACTCTAGTTTGTTGAAGTTTAGAGTTAATGTCCGATAGTGTATATTATAGGTTTGTGAATCATCGAGGACATATACACGAACAAAGCTGTAACACTTCGGACAACAGGTAAGTTCATACTCGTAGGTTGGCCCTTAAGGCCCTATATCACGGAGATACTAGGCTAAAAATGTCGTCGGGTTATCGTTGGGTAGTTAGGTCGATGATTCGGCCATAAGTAAGTTTAGATGTCATGCTCAATGCATGGTTTAGATGTCATGTTATTCATGTGTGTTTTGATCTATTTTTCCATAATGTTAAGTCTGTGCACAATAAATGTTCATGCATACATGTTTTTTCCGAAAGTCATGCAAATGTTTTCTGCACACGGTTTGAAGTTAAGAAAGATAAAACCTGTAATGTAATGTAGGGTTAAGTGAGGGACGAGGACTGGCCCCCTGTTCTGTATTCCTGTTATGTGCCTGAAAGTGCACCCCTGTTATGTGCCTGATAGTGCACTCGCCAGTTTCTCTATAAGCCCCACTTATACCCCCCTGATAGATAAAAGTAATGTAATGTCACTGTATTTCGAAAATTCATGCATAGCATATGCATCACTGCATTATATGTTCTTACTGAGCTCTAGGCTCATAGTTGAATTCTCTGATGTAGGTACGGACCCCGTGGATGAGAATTTTGTGCCTCAGGCCGACGAATAGGTGGTTGGTGGCTCGAGCTTTCGGGGGTCGTTGTGGCAGCCAGACACATTTCTGACCCGAGAGAGTGAAGTTTAAAAGTGAAGGTCGTGTGTGTATACTTTGTGTTTATGGTTTCAAAACTCATGTTTGGTGAATTCTTAAAGTGTATGTCAAGTTCTGTATAGCTTCTGAGATTTTAAAAACGGTGTATAGACTCTGTGTTGATGTTTTTAAAACTTTTGTTTGACAGTTGATTGTATATTTTGAAATATTCTGAAACTGTTTGGAATCTTTCCCTTTTAGATTGTGCATGGATTATCTCAAGTTTTTGAGCTATCCATGCAGTTTGTTTTCTGAATCTCTGTCATGTTGTCAAGTACGTTTTAAAACTTTGTTTTGAATCGGGTTTTGAGGGTTTGAAGCTTTTATGCCTTCTGTCTTATGCCTCATGTTTTTATGTATTTCTGTTAAATATCGTCCATTCCAGTAAAAGTTAAATAGTCGTCTATGTATTCCTTTAAAACTGTCGTCCATTCTGTTCTTTAAAGTTATCGTCCAAAGTTGTGGGCGATGACGTCGTCCAAAATGCAATTGTCCACAGTACTCGTTCGACGAGTAATTGTTTGAAGTATTCGGCTAAGTGTTAGTCGTCCAAAGTTGTGGGCGATAACGTCATCCACTTCTGTCGTCCACGATTTCTGTCGTCCACGGCTTCTGTCATTAATTTTTGTCGTCCACAGCCTTTGTTGTCTTCTGTCGTCCACGACTTCTGTCGTCCACGGCTTATGTCATCAGTTTTCTTCTGTCGTCCACGGCTTCTGTCGTCCACAGCCTTTGTTGTCTTCTGTCGTCCACGGCTTCTGTCGTCCACGATTTCTGTCGTCCACGGCTTCTGTCGTCCACGACTTCTGTCGTCCATGGCTTCTGTCGTCCACGGCTTCTGTCGTCCACGGCTTCTGTCGTCCACGGCTTCTGTCGTCCACGGCTTCTGTCGTCCACGATTTCTGTCGTCCACAGCCTTTGTTGTCTTCTGTCGTCCACGGCTTCTGTCGTCCACGACTTCTGTCGTCCACGGCTTCTGTCGTCCACGGCTTCTGTCGTCCACGACTTCTGTCGTCCACAGCCTTTGTTGTCTTCTGTCGTCCACGGCTTCTGTCGTCCATGGCTTCTGTCGTCCACGATTTCTGTCGTCCACGGCTTCTGTCGTCCACGACTTCTGTCGTCCACGATTTCTGTCGTCCACGACTTCTGTCGTCCACAGCCTTTGTTGTCTTCTGTCGTCCACAGCCTTTGTTGTCTGTCGTCCACAGCCTCTGTTGTCTTCTGTCATCCATGATTTCTGTCGTCCACGGCTTCTGTCATCAGTTTCTGTTGTCCATAACCTCTATTGTCTTTTGTCGTCCACGACTTCTGTCGTCCACAGCTTCTGTCATCAGTTTCTGTCGTCCACAGCCTTTGTTGTCTTCTGTCGTCCACGACTTCTGTCGTCCATGGCTTCTGTCGTCCACGGCTTCTGTCGTCCACGGCTTCTGTCGTCTACAGTAAGTCTTCCACTGCACGACTTCCAGTTTATGTTTCTCATTTTATTAAGTCCCCCACTGCATGTCTGTCGTCCATGCTGCTCTTTGTCTTAAACGTCCAAAGTATTCTGTTTTCCTCTTTTCATTTCTCCCTGTCTTCCTGCACTCGTCCAGAGTACTCATCCAAGTTTTTAATATTCATGTCTTCCTATTTTTCTTCTGCCATTTATTTCTGAAGTCCGACTTTAAATATGTCTTCCAGTCTTTAACACCAGAGAAGGTTTCCTCTCTGCAAGCTCTCTGTTAAGTTTTAAAGGTTCACTATTATAAAAAAAAAAGTATCACGATTTAAAATGTCCGGAGTGATGGCTCACCGACCCCAATCGGGTCGGGGGGTCGTCACAATATGATTATATATGTTTGAGCCAGATGAAATTATATTGTCATGATAATTTATGTTAAATATAGAACAATTAATTTTCTAATAATGATAGTCATATATATATGATCTTAATTCGTTGTATTTTGCAAATTCCTATTTTGTTTTAATTTATTATTTTATTTACTAGGTAAGATTTTGTATAAAATACAATTCATAAACCTTGTATTTTGATAATGAATTGAAATGATTAACTATGAATGTTAACATCGATACAATAAAATTCATTTATATAGATTCTCTTGTTTGTTAGTTCAATGATCGAATAATTAACGCACAATTTATAATCGTTATAATTTATTATTCAATCAATAAATAATATAGTCAATGATAACGATGTAATTTGAGATATGAACATATTATAAACATAGCTCTATTACGAATCTAAATGGATGATTAATACATATGTAATGACTGTATCAATGGACATTATTTTGAGTAAATATACTCTATAATTTCTGAGTATTTAGTAGTATTACTTTAGAGTTAATAATTATGTTAACTGATATATAAAGTTTATATTAATTAATGAAAAATTATTTGAGTTAAAAACTATAGATCCATTGGTCCATTCGTTAACTTCAATCATTATTCAAATAATAAAAAAATGAAGAAATAATATTAAATAGTTTATTATTTAATACACTCAATAATTAGTTTGTTATTTTTTCATTAGATAAAATAATTGAATAATTGGTTATTCAATTAATTAACAAACTTATAAAGTTGTTTTTAAAATCTGTTTTTAAAATAGATTGTGTTAATTTTAAATTGATGTCATTGAGCCAAGCGTTGAGTCATGTGCCAAGTTTGTTTTGATTTCTATAACTATTTTATTTTGAATAAATCAATGATTGTTACGAAATCAAAATTTCAACTTAAATTGAAGACAAATTTCGTAACTATTTTTTAAATGTTAAGATAACCTTTATGAAATCAAAATTTGAATTTTAATGGAAGATAAAATTTCACAACTATTACTGTTGAAAAACCGAAATCGAAACGGTAATAAGAAAAACGAAAATAGAGTGGACACCAAAGATTTACGTGGAAACCCTAAAAGGGAAAAAACCACGGGGAGAGGAGAAATCACTAAAAATCAAAGGTACAATGAATTTTGCGACTCAAGCATCAATATATAGAGAAAACATAAAACCCTAATATTGATATACGGGCCCGACTCGGCCCAACTAGAATTCGGGTCACACCAAATTCTAACAATCTCCACCTTGACACGAATTCCATATAAGAGATCCAACGGGCTACTCGGCCTAAACCCAAAACGAATCCAGAATACTGAACTCTGACAATCTCCACCTTCGAAATTCCGGTGCAAGGAAATAAATATGCAAAACTCTATTAAAAAACCTCCTCTACCACAAAGGCCCCAGATGGGCCAACTCAGTATCCGATACCGTTCAAGTTTAAGCCCCGCTTAAACTTGAGAGACTTACTTGAGAAGAAATCGTATCTCCTCCTCCATGGTATCACTGAACTATCAGGGTTGTCGCAACGAACTGGATCTGAACATGCTGAAGACTCCACACAGGAATCATTACCCTCGAACACATTCAATGCATAACCCACAGTTTCATCATATCGTCTCGAAGTATTAACCTTCCGCATTGTTCTGCCTTTGACGATACCATTCTGACGTGAAACTGAAATTGATGACTGAACATCTGTAATAGGCTGACTCACCGGCTCTGATGTTCCCTCAGATCCCAAACTGAACTTCACCCGAGAACCTGACTTCTTCCGAGTCTTCTCAACATTTCTCTTAGAAGGTGAATTCACAAACTTTGCAGCCTTATAAATTTCAGAATCAGACGTAGATGAACTAGCGACAGCGACATCACCTGTAACTGTAGAGCCCTGCAGAACATATAAACTGGCAGTTTTTCTAAACCCTTTCATCACGACAAGAGAACCTCTGCTGACCTTCACAACTCCACCTTCACCAGTGTACTTGTACCCTTTAGAATCAAGAGTACTCAATGAGATCAGATTTCTCTTCATATCAGGGACGTGCCTTACATTGCCAAGTGTCCGAATGGCTCCATCGAACATCTTAATCTTGACCGTACCAATGCCAGCAATTCTACAAGATGCGTTATTTCCCATCAACACAGCACCTCTAGAAATCGTTTCATATGTTGAAAACAAGTCCCGATTAAGACACATATGAAACGTGCAGCCAGAATCAAGAATCCACTCCTCGCTCTGATTCGAAACCACGTCATACGCAACGAGGAGTTCACCATCAATGTGATTTTCAGCAACATCAGCTTCGCCAGACTTCTCTGGTTGTTTTCCATTCTGATTATCACCAGCTTTCTTGTTTTTATTCTGCAGTTTATAACAATCAGCAATAATATGACCCTTCTTCTTGCAGTACTTACAATACTTATCCTTGTTATTCTTGGATTTCGACCTGCTTCGATTATCCCCACTAGTATTCCTCTCATGCGGTCTTCCCCGCACAACAAGGCCCTCACCCTTAGCATCTGAGCCACCAACAAGTTTATCCATCTTCTCCTTAGAGAATAAAGCATCATAAACCTCATCTAAAGTTAAAGAATCACGACTGTATAAAATAGTATCTTTAAAAGTAGCATACGAAGTAGGCAGCGAACACAGCAAAATCAAACCTAAATCCTCTTCGTCGTACTTAACTTCCATGGATTCCAAATCAGAGACAATTTCCTTAAAAACAGTTAAGTGATCATCTAGAGACGTACCGTCTGCCATACGATGAGAATATAGACGCTGTTTCAGGTGTAGTTTGCTAGTCAGGGATTTTGTCATACACAACTGCTCCAATTTCAACCAAAGTGCCGCAGCGGATTTTTCCTTCAAACAATCTTGAAGAATCTGATTTGACAGATGCAGATGAATCTGAGATAGAGCTTTTCTATCCTTACGCTGTTTCTCCTCAGCAGTCCATGATGACGGCATTTTTTCAATGCCCAACAATGCATCGTCTAAATCCATTTGTGCCAGAATTGCCCGCATCTTAACCTGCCACAATGAAAATCTGGTATTTCGATCCAGCAAGGGAATTTCGTATTTTAACGATGCCATCTTTGAAAAAAAATTCAGAATAAATCCTTTAAAATATTCTGAACCAACAGAAAAAATCGCCCAACAAATAGATAAATTTCCGATCAATAATAGCCAGTCACAGAATTTCAATATCAGAATTCCTAATAATATCTTCACCAGATAATTACTCCGAAATATAAACAGCAAATAATATCTCAACCTCCAGAAACTTCAGAATCCCAATATTTCTCAAACCAGAAAATTTCAGAATATAATTTAAAATTAATCAGATTTCCAGCACCCAAAATTAATCAGATTTTCAGTACCCAATAAATAAATACCTGGATACCAATCGTTGAAAATCGAAACAATTAAGTCGAAAATTTTGAAAACCCCAAAAATACCACAATTTCACTGCTGCTCGGAATCAATACGCAGAATCTGAAAAACCGTGGAAAAATATCAAAAAATACCAAAAACAGAACAGCCTTGCTGATCGGAGGTTGCTGAACGGAGTGCTGATCGGAGGTTTGCTGAACGGAGTGTTGATCGGAGGTTTGCTGACAGACGACGGCGGCTAGGGCTTGGCGATGGCGGCGCGGAGGCGCGGCGTTCGCGGCGAGCAGAACGGAGCGCGGAGGCGCGGCGAGCAGAACGGAGCAGATCGGTGGATTCTGTGCGCGCGATGACGGAGTTCGCGCGACGACGGAGTTCGGCGGCGCGTTCTGTGCGGGAGACGGCGACCGGCGATGGCGGAGATGCAGCGGCGTGGGGCGGCTCGGGCTCTCCTCTCTTTTTCGCTTCTCTGTTGAAGTACAACAGAACCAAAAAAAAAAAAAAAAAAAACCTTTCTCTGCTTCTCCACGCAGAGAAAAAACCAGAAAAGAAATTAATTTTCTTTTCAATTTCTATTTTCTTTTTCCTCAAAATTTCAATTTCAATTATCGAAATTGAAAACCAAAAAAACCGTTCGATACTTTCGAAAAATCAAAACCTTGATTGCCGAAAAAACTTTCAACTTTCTCTGATACCAATTGTTGAAAAACCGAAATCGAAACGGTAATAAGAAAAACGAAAATAGAGTGGACACCAAAGATTTACGTGGAAACCCTAAAAAGGAAAAAACCACGGGGAGAGGAGAAATCACTAAAAATCAAAGGTACAATGAATTTTGCGACTCAAGCATCAATATATAGAGAAAACATAAAACCCTAATATTGATATACGGGCCCGACTCGGCCCAACTAGAATTCGGGTCACACCAAATTCTAACAATTACAAAATTAATTTCATATTTAAAATTAGATCTGATAACCTTGTTTAAAAAAAGGGGTTGAAAAACTCTGAGGCAATAGTGAATTGACTTTTGAAAACAGATATGTGAGTATCCTGTGTTTAGTTTTATAGAGTCGTTCTTTAAATACAAATAGATTGTGTCATGTGTAGAAAATACAATTTATCCTATATCAAGTGTGATCTTATTATGTTCATTGCGCCACACATGTTTATTTGAGGTGAGGAAGATTGATTGAGAATATCGAAAGTTTCAAAGGCAGAGAAGATCGTTATCAAGTCTCTACGTTTCTCGTACTTGTGTGATAGGTATTTTTACTTAATCGCTTAGATTAGATCTAAAATAAAATTCAGATTTTAATCCTGTATAATTATTAAAATATCATAACAACGATCTGTTTTTGTTCATGATAAATTGTTTTCATGATACATAAGATTTGCACGTTATTGGTGTAATGAACACCGGTAATTCTGCCGTGCGAGGGAACACTAAATTCCAACAATAATTGACCCAACCGATATAATTCAATCATTGGTCTTAATTGATGATAAAGATAACGATTCGATCTCTTTGAACGGTGGAAAGCACATAATATTTTTAGTGTTTTCCATCATAATTAGAGATATACTAACTATGTCGATATCGTTTTTGTACATTTTGTGCGATTTATGGATATTTATAATGAATAATTTTTATTACTGCAGTATAAAGTCTTGAGATTATTCATTTTTATACACTTAACATTTAAAATTTAAAGGATCTATATAAAAATTTTATTTGTTCGATTAAAATTAGACATGTTAAGATCCGATTACATGAAATTTTCTTTATATATATCCATATTTGATATAGGCGTATAATTCCGTTGGTATTTGATAATTGATGAATTTCGTTATGTGAGATTATATCGACATAGTTGATGGAAGAGATTGGTTAAATAATTTGATGATAACAAATTGATATATGATAAAATTATAAATATAATATAATAGATAGTGTATGCATACGATCAAAATAGGCGATTGTTTAAAGTTATTTAACAATATTTAATAGATCTATATTTATATAATTACACATTATGATTATATCACATGTTAAGACCATTAAATTTGATTATATTGAATAATATAGATGAGGCCAATAAACCTAAACACGTGTAGAAAACATAAAAATAATTACACAATTAAATAGTAATTACTTCATCAAAGATTAATTAAGAGTTATGGTCTTAATCTCCTTATCCCTAGGACAGTTTCTTGAGATTCCATCACCTTGAGATATGGATTATGCAAATGCTTGTAGAAAAAACAAAAGACTTCACATACTCAGCTCTGTTACTTTGAAAATCTTGCCAATAAATTCCTTTCTCATCTCTTGATTGTTTGAGATAAAAACGTATTTTGAGAATTAAGTTTTCGATTTAAGTTCATAGAAGCCATTAAAAGTTCTAACATTTTGTGCATTAAAAGATCACACTACAATACTATTCTTTTTCAAGGTAAACAAAAGACTTCAGAGTTTAACACTCATCAATGGCGGACACACACTTCTTAGCTGGTTACATGTTAGTGAAACGCATGTAATCCTTCTTAGACGGAAGGTCGACAGTCTTGTAACCCTGAGGGAAACTCTTTTTGGCTTCCTCATTCGACACAGAAGGCGATATCACTACTGGATCTCCTGATTTCCAGTTGGCCGGAGTGGCGATCTTCTGCTTTGACGCCTTCTGTAGCGACTCCAGAACCCTAATTACTTCGTCCATGTTGCGGCCAGTGGTTCCTGGGTAAAGAAAGCTCAACTTCACCTTTTTATCGGGGCCGACGATGTGGAGAGCTCGTGACGGGAGGTTGTTTCCGGCGGAGTCTTTCAGGTCGGGGTCTAACATGTTGAGTTGTTTGATGATCTCCCTCTTAGGATCTGCGAGGATAGGGTAGGTCACTTTGCACCCTTTCTGCATGCAAAACAATATGCTGGAAACTAGATTATCTCGCTGATTTCATGTCAAAATAATTTGTTTTCTTCTTTTAAAAATTTTGCAGAAAATAAACAGAGTTTCGTATAATCAACCGTGTAAGCTTCAATGTCTTTGATCCACTCTGTGTGTGAAGGAACATCGTCACAAGATATACCCAGCAACTTTACACCCAGATGATTGAATCTGTCGGCATAAGCAGCCATCTGGCCCAGCTCCGTCGTACAGACCGGCGTGAAGTCAGCTGCATGCATAAAAAAAAGTATTAACGAACAAAATCATACTTATAACCGGACGAAATCAGAAGTGAAAGATAACGACGATATACCAGGATGGGAGAAGATGATGGCCCAACTATCTCCGACGAAGTCGTAGAGCTTAATCTTGCCGTGGGTGCTGTCGGCTTCAATGTCAGGCACCGTATCTCCGATGGTGAGGCCGGGCATTTTCAAATCTGATCCAAAAAATCAAGAACTTGATCAGCAAAATTAACCCTTTTTTTGACTGATCAAACAAAATGAGATCAACATACACATATATATTAGCCAGATGTGGGATTAAAAAGGAGAGCAGTTTGCATGAAGAGAACGTGGCTTCGGTCGTGGCTGAGTTTCTCGACAGTTGCTTCCATGTAATTGAAGGTTGACGACTGCCAATCCAGGTGTCTGTCTCGTGGCTGAGTGTCTGTTTCTCCCGGCAAATGGAAACTAGTAAGCAGCTGAGTTTGAACGTTGCAATACAACTCAGAACAATTTAAAATTTTTTAATTAAAATTAATTTAATCATTTATAATTCACGTTCGATGGTTGTAACTTGACGCGTTGACGAGGTGGAATACGTGTAATGATCTGAGCCGTTGATAGTACAACATCATGACACGTCATCATCCTAGGTGGGCTTTACTGCTTTGACCTTTCTAAACAGTAGTCAGAGTGACTGACTATCCCACGCCAAAGATCGTCGCTCCTCTCACGCCGTTATCTCTCTCCTTCGATTGTATGTGACGCTTCTTCCCCGTCTTCGCCCTCGGAGCTCCGATCCACTCCGTTTCCAGGCTCCGGCCACACCTTATTGTTTAATTGCTGTCTTCTTCTTCTTCTGTCTGAGCTTAAAGGTCGCAAAGTAGAAAATTTCTGATCTTACGGCCCAACCCGTAAAAATCATTTTTTTTTAGAGTAGATTTTTAATTTCTCATCTGTTTCTTTTAGAAATAGCATTCTCTGGTAATCTGGCATAATTACCGTTTCCTTTCCTCCAGTGATGTCTCAATGTGTAATGTCGTTAATGACGTCCTTTAATGCTGCAATCTAATTTTTTTTTTTAAACTGATTTCCACCCCCCTACGGTTGTAATCTGAAAGTAACATTCTTCTTTATCTTTATTTATTTTATTTTTTGTAGATTTGAATGTCCAGTGCGTGCTATAATTACCAGTGGCTTGTGCATGGCCAATTATTTAGTGCATATTTTTTAAGTTTTGGGTGTCTATCATTACTTTTGTTTTAGCTCAATCTCTAATCTAATAGTTTTTGTTTTCATTATTGGCTTAAGAGAGAGGTGGAAGGCTCTGTGTAGGCATTTGGGGTGGACTGCCATCTTTGCCTCATTTTAAAATGGTACCATCAAAGTTCAATTAATAGTTTTGATGATCCCATCCCTGGGAACAATGTCGAATGCGTCTGTGTTATATTTTATCCTTGTTTTTCTATTTATAGGATGGGTTGACGAAATGCTCAAACGACAAAAGTACTTCTAGTGAGGCTAGCAAAAAACAAATGGTGCCAAAGGAAGAGGTTTTGGACTACGAGTTGCCTTCTGAAACCATGTTGTCTAGGCGTGTTGTGGTATGCATTCGTTTATCGACACTGTTTTTGATTTCATTACAAAGATGAAGTTGTTGGTTCATGGCTGTTAGATTTTTCATTTTTTAAAAAAATTCTGCTTAAATTCTTAATTTTTTTTCTTGCTTTACATTATATAATAAACTTGATTTTATTGTAGAGGTCACTCTGCATCATTATCAAGTATCTTTCACGGAAGAGATCTCGAGCTTATGGATATTGTGTGTTTTGAAAGGGATCAGTCTTTCTAACCCGTGTGTTGGATATAAGTAAAAAAGAAACTTTTGGTGTGAACAGATATTTGATTGTTAGACAATTAGTTTTTGTGTTTTATTTTTATTTGAGTGCTAAAGTATCATTCCTCCAATAAATCAAATTCTTGGGAAAAAAACAGCTTTATGCTGTTTTTCACCTCCCAGCATCAAAAGTAGACAAGTTAATTGATGGAGAAAGTTTTGACTCATCTACTCAACTTATGTATACTATTTGTATTATTCGATTTGATGGATCTTTCCCCGTCTATGATTACAGGACAACATTGCAAGCTCATCTGGAAGTAGGGCAAGATCATTTTTCATAGGGATGGGATTCCTACCTTCTTGTGTTGATAAAGCAATAGAAGAAAATGGTATATACTTCAGAAACTTGGATCTTTTTTTTTTTGTAATTTTTAAGGAATTGAACGATGAGATAATTTGTAAGAAGTAAAGAGACGTTGATTTTACTAGACATTTCTTTTTTCTAGAACCATTTTTGGTGAGGTAGAACTATAGTTTGTATTGATTTAGAGATTGACATTTTACCTCATCATTTTTCTGCTCCATGTTTTATTATACGATCGTTTCAAAAGATTAGTGATTTTTTTTTTTAATATTGACATTTAATTACTTCTGATGCAAAAAATAAAGAGAAATATATTATTTCACCAACATTTGGCTCCCTGAGATCCTTCAAAACCACCGTCTCATTTTGTGTACGTGAATTTATACATTTGTTTTTTTAATAAATTAAAAACTACTTTGCTATTTCTCTACTCTGAGAACTTAAAATTTGCCAATATCTTTGTGAGAATTTAATGAATGAGCATATCTGATCTTAAATCTAGGTGAAGACAATGTTGACTTGTTATTGGAGACTCTCATTACATATTCTGTAAGTAATATAGGAACTTGAAGCAGAAAGCATATAATTTATCATTTACTTTCCAGATTTGGCTCAAGAATGTCTGAGACGTGTCTTCTTCAAGATACATAAACTTTCAATTGATAGGTTTTGAAATACTTTTCAATTGATTAGGCTGTACCAAAACCAAGCTCTGACTCATCAGATTCTGGAAAAGCCATTCGTTGCATGAACAGCAGTACTACACCTACACAACCTGCTGCACTAACTCATCCAAAACAGGCAATCTTCCATTTTACCTCCTTAAATGCAATTTCGTTTCTAATTTGGATGAAGATTTCGCTTCTAGGACTATATAGAAAGATGAGTTTGACTATGATTACACTTCATTCTAAGGTTCATGAACTATGTTAAGAAATCTAGGTTCATTCACCATTTCATCTGTACAAACATCAATATTTACTTATTGTCTTATTGCTTTTTTATCCGTATAAAAACACTAATGAACCAAATGTACAAAAAGAAGGCTCCTTTTTTAAGTAGCTTTACACCACTTGATTAATGGTCGACCCTCCCACAAAAAAGTGTAATACAAAAAAAGGAGTTTATTCCCCTCTATGTTGCACGACTGGTCTTAAAATTCATTTTATTTCTCTTGTTCCAAACCCAAACAATAAACATTAACTCAGAAACCTTATCATTGCATCCCATGTGATGTAGGAGGCGGATGTGAGAGAAGAAGAAAAGTTATAGAGAAAGAAAGAAGAGAAGAGAAAGGAAGGGTGGAAAGTAGAGAATGTTTTCATTCAATCAAAAATGTTCTTCAAATAATCTCATTTTTCCAATTACAAGACTACACTTTAAATAGAAAAGACCCAACATCTCTCCAGAAGATTATAAACTAGAATATTAATGAAACATAAAACAAATAATAAAAAACTAGAATATTAATGAAAAATAACAAAAAACTAGAACAATAAATGATGTCCTCATCAATTCTCCCGGGGTATGAGAAACAACCTAGTCAAATTGATAGAACCATAGTGCTGCAACTAAACAATCTCTCGACTATAAGTTAATTGGCTGAGCAACCTTTTGTTGGCGACTATAAACTTGTGAGACCGAATGTCTAGATCGAGAATCTTTCTAACATGTTCCGGAATCTGGTAAAGAAAGATCCTGATGATTCCGGAAGAACTCCAATAGGTCTGGATCCGAATGCTGAAGTGTTTCTCTGGAAATCCACGTACAATCACTATTTGGTTGATCCACCCAACGGACTAGGAAGCGTTGGATCTCACCGTCATTAGTAAATACAATTTGCTCATCTAAAATAATATCAATTTTATCATTTTGTGTTGTGACAGAGATGTTGGGGAAGCAAAGTTAACAAATGTAGGATCAAAATCGATAAACGGGGGTGGAAAAGGATCAACAGATGGACAAAAATAGTCTTTATAAGCTACCAAGTCTTCGACATTAAAAGTGGGATGATAACCAAAATGAGGTGCGAGATCAACGACATAAGCATTTGAACCAATTCGTTTTAAAATTTTATAAGGACCAACACTATGAGCTTGCAATTTAGAACCAGATCCGAATGAACGCCGTTCAAGGCGAATTCAAACCATAACATAATGTCTAACATTAAATTCAACGTATCGTTTGTGTAAATCAACTCGTAGTTTATACGATGCATTACTAGCATCTATTTGTTATTGATCTTCACATGCAAATCATGAAGATGTTGTGCAAAATTTTCGGTCGACATAGCCACACTAGCATGCGGTGACATAGGGAGGAGGTCTAAGGGCTTCCTTGGTTTAAAGCCGTGAACAACTTCAAAGGATTCATGCCTATAATCGGTTCACAGAGCTATTATATGTAATCTGGGCAGTGGGGAGAATCAAATCTCAATTCCTGAGATTTTCTTTGACCAGACATCGTAACAAGTTACCAAGGCTTCGATTAATAACTTCAGTTTGACCATCGGTTTGAGGATGATAAGTAGTCGAAAATTTTAGTATTGTGCCTACCATGTGTCATAGAGTTCTCCATAAATGACCAGTAAAACGCATTCCTATCTGAAACAATGGTCTTAGGGAGGCCATATAATTTGACAATCCCATTAAAATACAAGCGAGCTACTTTAGCTGCATAAGACGTTTTATTATATGGAATAAAGTAGACTATTTTAGAGAAACGATCAACAACGACCAAAATAAAGTGATATTTTTTTGTGGTGCGCGGAAATCCTAGTTCGAAATCCATACTAATATCCTCCCAAGGATGATTAGTGATAGGGAGAGGTGTGTAAAGACCAGTGTTTTGACGTCTTTGTTTAGCTGTTTGATAAATTCTGCAAGTACTAAATATTTTGCCTACGTCTTTCTTCAAGTTAGACCAATAGAAGTGACGTTCAACTTCTTTAATTGTTTGATGTCGCCCAAAGTGATCAACTAACCCACCTGCTTGAATTTCCCAAATGATGAACTCTTGAAGTAAGGTTTGAGGGATGCACAACTTGTTAGTTTTAAAAGATAACCATCCTTGAGGTGGAAACCACTCTTGTCGCCCGATTGCCCATTTTTCAAGGCGAGGACAACATCTTTAAAATTAGAGCAAGACTCATAATCCCTTGGAGTCTTTCGAAGTAGATGATTTTAGCACTCATGATACTTAGTAGAGATACGCAACAATTGAGTGCATCAGCTGGATTTTCCAGACCCTTTCTGTGTTTTAGTACAAATGAGTATGCTTGCAAATATTCAACCCAACAATCATGTCGAAAATTCAAACGTTTTTGAGAATTGAGATATCGTAATGCTTCATGGTCTGAATAAAGCACAAATTCTTGCGGTAACAAGTAGTGATGCCAATAGCGCAGAGCTTGCACAACTGCATACAATTCTCTATCATATATTGAATATCGTTGTTTGGTATCATTTAACTTTTCACTTAAATAAGCGATGAGTTGTCGTTCCTGGACAAGAATGCGCCCAATTCTCACTCCCGATGCGTCACATTCAACCTCAAAGACTTTGGAGAAATCGAGAAGTTGCATTCAGAGCCTCCGCTATTCGGATTTTAATAGTATTGAAGGCTTTGGATGCTACAAGTGTCCAACAAAATTTGCCTCCTTTCATACATTTAGTAACAAGAGTCATAATTGTACTGAACTCTTAGATGAAATGACGATAAAATGTAGTTAATCCGTGAAAGCTTCGAACATCACTTAAGCTTTTAGGCTCAGGCAATTCAACAATTGCCTTAACCTTTATGGGATCAGGGGATACTCCTGTTGTAGAGACTATAAAGCCCGAAAAGGTAACACTCCGTAAAAAACGCACATTTTTTAACATTGGCGCAGAGGCTTGAGGCTCGAAGAGTGGAACAAACTTGTTGGGGTGATTTCGATGTTGGTCAATAGTTTGACTAAAAACAAGGATACCATCAAAATAAATAACCAGAAATTTGCCCATATAAGGTCTGAGAGCATGAGTCATTACTCTCATGAAAGTGCTTGGGGCATTGAAGAGTCCAAATGACATGACAAGTCACTCATAAAGGCCATCATTTGTTTTGAAGGCGGTTTTTCATTCGTCGCCTGGACGAATCCTTATTTGGTGATACCTGATTCTAAGGTCAATTTTTGAAAAGATCTTAGCGTGATCCATTAAGTCCAACAAATCATCAAATCTGGGGATGAGAAAACGATACTTTACAGTAATCTTGTTGATGACACGACTATCAATGCACATCCTCCAAAGTGCCGTCTTTTTTTGGAGTCAGAAGGCCTGGAATTGCACAAGGGTTTAAACTCTCACAAATAAATCCTTTACTCAAAAGTTCATTTACTTGTCGCTGAAGTTCAATATTCTCAGTGGGGTTCATTCTGTAGTGAGGTAAGTTTGGAAGAGATGCTCCCGGAGTGAACTCAATTTCGTGTTGAATATCTCGTGATGGGGGTAGTTGATCAGGGAGGTCCTCATAAAAGACATACTTAAATTCATCAATGATTGATTGAGCTTCCGCGGAAGTTATGAGTGGAGGATTTGACAAACTCTCGACTACCATCACAACAAAGACGACAGAATCGCTTTTAAGTAAATGTTCAAACTCTGTAGGAGTAATAACATTTAGTCCTTTGTGTTCAACAATTTTCTTTATTTGAGGGGACTTCAATGATTTTGGGTTCGGGGGCAACGGATTAAGGTGAATTTTCTCTCCCTGGAATACAAAATAACAAGAATTCGATCAACCAAAGATAGTGACATCCAAATCGAACAACCAAGGACGACCGAGGATGACATGACTAACATCCATAGGAATGACGTCACATTAGAGTTGTTCTTTATATTCAAGAAACTGAATGGGTACCAAGCAACGCTTTTTCACTGAAATGGAGAAGTATCAATCCACAAAACATTGTAAGGTCAAGGATGAGGAATTAGCTTCAACCCCAAACGCGTTACAGTACTTACAGATGCTGCATTAATATAACTACCACTATTTACAATGATTTTACAACTTTTGTTAGTGATTTTGATATATGTGTGAAAGATAGAATGACGACACCAATCTTCTACGTCCTTTTGGAGTTGGGTAAGTGTACATTTCACAACGCTTAGTCGGGGTGAAACAGAGTGAGTAGACAAGGAAAAAAATCATATACAACCTAAAAAGTTATCGTCATCCAAATCTTCAAACTCGTCAAGGTTAGGTTCATAGACTTGTTCTCCACTTGGCTCTCTAGGTGCGTTTTCACTCTCTTGTATGACTAGGTTCCGGCTAGGACAATTAGAAAAAATTTGACAAAAATGTTTACAATTGAAACATTGTAAACATAAAGAATTTCGCGAGTTGTCCATGCTTTTTCCTTGGTTTTTCCTTACCAAAAAAGTATTAGAAGGAAGAGGTCCTAGGAGAGACTCAGGAGTAATAGGGGTCGGGACTGATGGAGGTCTATTGTTACTTCGTTTGCCATATGACATTTTTGTAATTAACTCATAGTTTCAGACTAAGGAATAAACGTGATCTAGGGTGTTGATGCCTCGAAGGATAAGCTTGCGTCTAAGGTCATCTCTTAAACCCTGTCAAAACTTACTCAAAGTCATGGCCTCATCTTAACAATTTGACTTTTCATTCTAAAATCATCGAATTGGTTAACATACTCAGTGACTGGTCGGTTGTCTGGGCAAGGGCATTCGATTGGTCCAACATGTTGCCCTGGTAGGATTGGGGTATGTATTTTTCTTGAAGTCGCCGTTTCATTTCTTCCCAACTTCCAACAGGAGGCGCCCAACGCCTTTCAAGGAGATCCTCAAAACTCCCCCAAAATAGTTGGGCCTTATCAGATAATTTTAAACTAGTAAATTGAACTCGTCGATGTTCTGACACCTTGTACCAAGCAAAAAAACTGTCCATATCTTTTACCCATTGAGTAAAAATACGGGGATCTAGACAACTTTAAAAGTAGGTGCATCTAATTTGATATTCCTAAAAAGTTGTTTATTCTGGTGATTAGGAGTCGGCGATCCTCGATGATAATGGTTTCGACCACCCTCATGATCGATATTTCTATCTCGACGGTTATGTCCAAAGTGTCGTCGAGCATCTTGTCGGTGATATTGAGGTTTGTCGTGGAACACTACAGAATTGTTTGTATCCGAGGGGTGAGGAATTTGTTCCACATTGTTTAACCTATTCTCAAGGTCTCTATTTGCCTCACGAGTAGTAGCCAACTTAGTGTGGATGGTAGGTAATTGCTCTTGAAACTGTTGTTGGTTGCTAATCAATTGTACCAATTGTCTAGAAAAGGTATCGAGTTGGGAAGGGTCCATATCTAAAACACAAGAACTAAATGAGACTTGACGACCACTATGTAACTTTATGCAATGTTATTAAACGGAGGACAATGTAGCGATCAATAAACAAACAGCACTTGAAATGAATAATATCTACTTCAGCAAAATTTACCATTTTTTTGTCGATTATGTTGATTCTAACAAATCAAATACGTAGAATTGATATTCTAAAATAATGAAACGAAGGCCCAATGTCACATCAAAAATATGCCACAAAATTAATTATTAAAATGAACGGTAGAATGAATAAGTAAATATGAAATAATCAATCAAGATTAAATCAAATGATATTTAAAATCAATTGTCAATAGGGTGGGTCAAATAATCTGATCAAATACGATGATAGGTCATAGAGGTTGATATGCATATGAGGAAAGAATATGAGTAAACCACAACACAAGAACAAAATTAAAGCAATATTTAGAAATAACAGTATTGAAAACTAATAAAAGATTGAGACAGAAACTCCCTGTATAGTTGCGTAAACCAACTAATATTAATGAAAAATAACAAAAAACTAGAATATTAATGAAAAATAACAAAAAACTAGAATATTAATGAAAAATAACAAAAAACTAGAATATTAATGAAAAATAACAAAAAACTAGAATATTAATGAAAAATAACAAAAAACTAGAATATTAATGAAAAATAACAAAAAACTAGAATATTAATGAAAAATAACAAAAAACTAGAATATTAATGAAAAATAACAAAAAACTAGAATATTAATGAAAAATAACAAAAAACTAGAATATTAATGAAAAATAACAAAAAACTAGAATATTAATGAAAAATAACAAAAAACTAGAATATTAATGAAAAATAACAAAAAACTAGAATATTAATGAAAAATAACAAAAAACTAGAATATTAATGAAAAATAACAAAAAACTAGAATATTAATGAAAAATAACAAAAAACTAGAATATTAATGAAAAATAACAAAAAACTAGAATATTAATGAAAAATAACAAAAAACTAGAATATTAATGATCTTCACGCCGAAGGAGCTTCAATTTGCGAAATCAGCTTCAACTTCAGCTGAAAACACGAAAAGAACGGACGACATTAAGAGCTTCTATTGGTGAAAAATGGGATGAGAAAGAAGGGTATTAAGCAGACAAGGAATGGCCTGAGGATTATGAGGGAAGCCTTGAAGATTTGAGGGAAGCCTGGTGCATTTGATGTAGGAAGCGAATGTGGGAGAAGAAGAGAAGTTGTAGAGAAAGAAAGAAGAGAAAAGGAGGGTAGAAAGTAGAGAATGTTTTCAGTTCAATCAAAAATATTCTTCAAATAATCTCATTTTTTCGATTACAAGACTACACTTAAATAGAAAAGACCCCCATCTCTCCGGAAGATCAAACATAAACAATACAAAAACTAGAATATTAATGAAAAATAACAAAAAACTAGAATAATAAATGATCTCCTCGTTACCACGTCTCTGAATTCACATAAATAATAGTATAATAAATTGAGAATTGTAAATTCTCTCTAATAGTTGATTTTGTCAAATTGCCTCTTACTCTTTCTATGTTTTTATTGTCTTGCCAGCATCATATTTTTAAGTGGATAAAATTTGTTATTCTTTCTATGGTTTGTCAGACTTTATCCGATCTCAATGCTTTGGCTTTTAGTAGAAAGATTGCGCCAAAAGATCACCTTTGTTTAGGAATTTACTGCTCGACTATATCCTCTCTCTTTAAAAACTTGAAATTAGATGGAACTAGTAAGAAATGATCAATTACTATACGCTTTGATATCCCTCTGAGCTTTGATTATCAAAGGCATTTTTAAATTGTTATATTTTCTGCTTTTTTGCTTGATAAGAACTATATTATCTGATTCAGGTACTTTCTCTGAAAATTTTGCTTCGCAAGAACTATGTCATCTAATTCAGGTGCTTTCCCTAAAAGTTCTGAATCACTAATTACAGATTTCGATGTAATAGGTTCTTCAAAGATCAAATTCTGATTCAGCCGATTCTCTGGATAGCTTGTTTGATGACAAGGGTCCAGATGTTCAGCAAGACTTTTCTATTTATAATCCTCCAAAGGAGGTATGTGCTTACTAACTCTTTTTTATTTTGCTTTATGATAGATTCATTCTATATTCTTTGTAAACATTTTTTTTTTAATTTCTCAGTTTCATTTATCCACATAGTCAACTTGTTTTAATTATGTGAATCTTCCCTCTCCTTACGAGGAAAAAAACATCTTTCTCTTAAGCTTTCTTTTCATTGTGCAAGAAACTAAAGGGTTTAGATTACTTTTAAGTCTAGAATATGGATCAGATTGCGTAAGTTCAAACTATGTTTAATTTGGTGTGTAAAAAACTGTGGTGTCAATTATTTATTTGACTTCTTATCTGTTAAGTTGAAGTCATATAGTTAGGATTTGATATTTTAGATATTCATTTTAATTCTTTGATAGCATCGACTGATAGAAAAGGCCGATTGTCGATTGAATTTTGTCAATGAGACTAATGGAAAATTTACAAAGTTTATTCTTTCAACAAAAAACTTGGATACATAAGTTTTACCCATGATCAAAATTACTTGATTAAATAAGTTCAGAGGAATATGATGATTATAAAATATCATATCTTAAATTTTTGGCCGTGATCCATTTTCCATGGATACATAAGTTTCATGTTTAAGTTTCTTCCTTTTTTCAGTTCACGTTTGAGTTTTTATCATCTCATAATGTATTAGAAGACCAGTAGAGAGCCTTTTCACTATTTTCATGGTCTATCAATGGAGAGCTTTTTCTTATTTTATATTTGAAATTATCCTCCATTTGTTTCAGGAGCCTGATGAATTTGATGCTGTTGACTATGATAAAAGATCATCCTTACTCAGTATGAAATTTGCAGTAGATGAGGTTGAGTTTGCAATTGATAAGCTTGGTGTGTACAAGTTCTGGATTTGCGTTCGTTTAACAACCTTTATTACTTTATTTTCAATGGACCATATGGCAGAAAGGTGCATATATATATTCATATATAGGGGTTTCCATGTGGGAATCTTTACATTATTTTAAGATTAATTTTGTTAGAGTGATCATTTGTTTAATGATCTCTCGTGGGTTTAGAGACATTTTTGCACAAGACTCCTGTGATGCAGTACTGACACTCACGGCCTGCAGCCTGTGATACATTAAACTCTATGTTACATTAAGAAATATGATATTACATAACTATTTTGTTAATTTAATTAGTTCCTAAGTTAGGTTATTTTCTAGATCAATTACTTTGTTTCTCAATCTAAAGTTTGAAACCTTGTTTAAAGGATTCTATGAACTTTAATAAACACTTTTGATCGATTTAGTATTTGAGAGTTTAATATCTGCTATTTCTATTTCCATTTCGATTGCAAAATAAACTTCTGCTGCACCATAAAAACATTGACGATTTCGTTGTATTTTGTATCAGGTGAAGATAGCCCTCTTAATGAATTGGTAGACTTCATCATTGCTGCACAAATAGCTGGAAAACTGGAGAAGGAAGATGATACAGTTTATGTGTATGAAGACAAAAAAGAGGTTCACATATTTCAAATAAAATATAGGCAGATTATACATTTTATATGTATGAAGAGAAAAGTGGTTTCAACATAATAAAATAATCTTTTTCTTGGAATATTATGGATTATCATTCAATCACTTAACAAAAGGTACGACTTGTATTAGCCACGTGCTGGCTAGCTAGTGTTTCTTCAGGTTGCTAATGTCATCATTTTCATGCCAGGATGTCAACAATGAAACCCTGTTCGGGACTATGGATAAAACTTTGCGGTTGCTAGAGATGGGTTTCACTGAAAATGATGTTTCTTTAGCAATTGAAAAGTTTGGTAAGTTCTAACCTTGCAACTCATTAGAATCAAGTTTGACAAAAGTGATTGATGGAAACAAAATTTCATGCATTATTATAGAATATGAGATGGAGCATTATTATAGAATCTTGAGTCCATGAAGCTTGGAAACTTTCTTCACAATCAGTTACATCTTTGAGTTTAATGCTAAGAACTGCATTTTTGTTTAGCTTAGTTGTTAACCTTTGCTCATTATCAACCTTTTGATATCTGATGTCTTTCAGGTTCGGAGATTGCAATTTCTGAGCTGGCCGCCTCTATTGTTGAAGGTCGAATTGCTGGTAACTTTGTAGAAAATAAAAAGGTCTTGCTTGATTCTTTTTTCTCTTATTCAAATGTAGAAAAGTCTTATTATGAGCAATCTCTTAACCAAACTTATTTTCCATCTTATTGTAGTTTCATTTAGATTCCTTCTTGACTTGATATATGATTTGACAATGGAAATTTATTTACTCTAGCAAACACATTAGCGGTCCTTGTACTGTGTGTATTTGAATTATAGTCATTCACTGCCTGAAATTTGCACTTTTTAGTTCCTTTTCCATGTTTGGATGAAAAATCCATTCTTTTTGAGATAAAACATAGGGAGCGAATTTTCGTGCATACAGCTGTCTTGTTATTTTTGTTTAGAAGTAATATCAATCTCTGAAACCCTGGATGACTCAGGTTTTTTTCTATTTTTACTAGATATATATGTTAAAAGCCGAATCTAATAAGTGTGTTTATCACTCGACTGGCTTAGATTTGCATGATCTTCCAATCTGTCTATAAGTGATTTTGTTTCGACTTAGAAGTTTTTTTTGTCCCTGTGCAGTTTATCTCAAAGATATTTAGTGGAAGTAGCTCCCATTCTGTTAATGGATCTAGTCCTTTTGGTACGGAAGTGAAAACTGAGGATTTTGGTTCGGATGCAGTTTATCAACAGGTTAGCAGGGATGAAACCATTAAAGGAAAAAGACCAAAACAAGAATCTATGGATGACCATTGCAATGGTATTTTTCGTTTCGTTAGAAATCACGAGGATAGCATGCCAAAAGAAGAGAACACGGATGAAATTTCAGATTCTCTTTATCATTTGGGACAAAACCAGAAGGGAAAAAGGCCAAAACTTGATCATGCTGTCAACAGAAGCTTTTTACCCGATCCCACATGGCAAGAAGAAAAATTTGAACCTTCCGAATTGGGAATGCCCATGCCCAAACCTCCCCAGTCGAATCTGAGTAAACGTGTGGATAAAATCTTAGCTAAACCTCCATTTTTCTTCTATGGCAATACACATAACATATCTAAGGACTCGTGGGTGAAAATATCACAGTTCATGTATGGCCTTGAGCCGGAATTTGCGAATACTCAGTATTTCACGGCCTTGAATAGAAAGGAAGGGTACGTCCACAATCTTCCCACCGCAAACAGATTTCACATTCTTCCAAAATCTGCACTGACCATTCAAGAGGTAATACCACAGACGAAAAAATGGTGGCCTTCATGGGATATGAGAAAGCAGTTGAACTGCATCAGCTCCGAAACAACTGGAATATCTCAGCTCTGTGATAAGCTTGGAAAGTTGCTAACTGATTGTCAGGGATACCCGTCGGCTGAACAACAAGGAAACATCCTCTGCCATTGTCAAACATTGAATCTTGTCTGGACTGGAAAGAATAGGTTAAGTCCAATCGAGCCTCGACATTTGGAGAGTATACTCGGCTATCCAATTGATCACACCCAACTTGGGGAGAGTGGCCTATTGGAAAGACTTAAGCTGCTGAAACACTCTTTTCAGACAGACACTTTAGGGTACTATCTCTCGACATTGAAGTCTATTTTTCCAGAAGGATTGACGGTACTGTCAGTATTCAGCGAAATTGGCGGGGTGGAAGTTGCCTTACACCGGCTTGGGATTCCTATGAAAGGGGTAGTCTCAGTGGAAACTTCACAAATGAAGAGGAGGATTCTCCAGAAGTGGTGGCATAAGACTAAACAGCCTGGGGAGTTGCTGCAGATAGAAGATATTCAAAAATTAACAAGTAGCAAGATTGAGGGCTTGATAAAGAAATTTGGTGGGTTTGATTTGGTTATTTGTCAGAGTTCTTGTTCAAACAGGACAAGCTCCAAACCTGCCGCGGGAGATGAAAGTGTGTCTGGTTTTGACTTTTCCATATTTTACGAGTTTGCTCGTGTAATGCAACGGGTGAGGAGCATAATGAGAAGAAAGAAGTGATGGTATGTATTTGTATTAACCTCTGCCATGTTCATTTTGTATGTTACCAGTGTAGTTTGAGCGATGAAATGAACGTTGTCTAACTTGTTGACATTTCTGGGCTCTTTGGAAAAATCTGTTTTTGGTAGTCGACCGGAAAAGAAAAGGTAATTTTTTTTGGAATAATTTGAACAAACTTGGCTGTTAAATGAGATTAGTATTTTCAAATTCTTATGTGTTTCATGATTAATCCCTTTCGAGTCAAGAACATATAAAGTTTTTGCGTCTTTTAAACAAGTATACTTTTTTTTGGTCGAACTTGGAGTCTTTCCTTACCTCAGTTAATACTTGTAGGTTAATAAATATTCTTAGAAATTACGAGTAAATCTAACTTTTATTAGTTTTGTTTTGATTGGATCAGGGTGATTTGATGATTAGGCTTGCGGTTTGTTCTTTTGTAATATGAAATCTCACCCACAAATCACTATCTGTGAAGATATCTCAAATGAAATGGAAGGGAATGAATCATTCAAGCATGTGATTGTGGTGGGTTCTTCAATCTCAGACGGTAGCTGTCTCGGAATTTAGTATTTCATTCATTGGCTTTTGCCTTGGATGGTTGACCCGTGATTGACGAATCCTACGTGGTCTTCAATCTTTCACGCGGTTGACGTCTGTCTGTGATAATATTTGCAGTGACTATTCTGATTTTATATTATAATTAGGAATAAAACCGAACTAGTTCAGTTTGTTTTCTACTTTAAAAAAACCCGAACCAGCCAATTTTCGTTTGTGAAAATTGCAAATTGCAATCAAACCAAACAGGTTAAGAACCAAACCAAATTCGAACTGGTTTTTATTACTTGCTTGGTTCGGTATTTAAGTTCAATCTTTGTAGTTTGAGCTCAGTTGGGTTCAGTTTTGTCGGTTTGGCAAGTTTTTTGCCTTTGTTTTTGTACTTCATGAAAAATTGCAAAAAAAAGAAAAGAAAAGAAAACCCAAATAATTACTTAGTATTAACTCTAATCAATTTTCTAAATTTGGACCGAGAACTCGAAATCTTCATTTTAATTTAGTTCTGTTGGTTCCAATCTAAAAAGTCTCACCTTTAATTCTATTCTATCAATACAAAAATGACACGTAAATAGTGCGCAAAAGTTAGATTAATATATACATACAGTATTATTAGTAGATTTAATTACGAGAATTTTCATACATTTAACGCTAAGTATAATGTGATTATAGTAACCTTTGAAATATAACAATTTTTTAAATTTTATTTTTAGAAAATTATATGCTTATCAATTGTCTTTTGGCTTAGAGAATATACACTTACGGTTTTATGTATCATATATTTATTATTTAAATTACTTATAATATTCATCAGTTATTTTATCAATTAATAAATAATATTAAAGTGATCAAAATATAAAATATAAGTTGAAATCAAATAAAACAAACTAATGCAGTCCATGAAGAACAAAACATACATGAATCATCTACATTGCTCTGACCACATTCTGAAGTTAATGGCGATGTACTCCAGTGGCCTTTAGGCTTCCAATTTCGTCCATTAGTCGGTGATGTGATATTAGTTTGGTTTCAGTTTGAGAATGAAGATTAACGAAATGTTTTGAATAATATATGATGCCAACCGAAACCCGTGTTGGAAATGGCGAAATTTACAGTACCCACCTGGATTTGGAAGCTTCTCTGCTCTCCCAGTGACCAATGCCACCCAGCTTGTAATGCTCTGGCATACAAAGACTCGACTCTTACCATATCTATCATTAAACTTCCCCCCTTTCCCATTTCTCTAGAGAAGCGCAGAATCACTGCTTGTATTATAGTTTGGTAAGAGTTCTTCACTGCTGCATTCTCTTCCCATTTCTGCTTTCATCTTCTCCTTATTTTGGACTTCGATTTGGGTTTCTTTTCATTCGCTTTTGCGTTTGTTCGGCTGCCGATTACTGTATTTAAGGTACTTTGGCCCGCATTTTTCGCCGTCTTGTCTACGTACTTGTCTCCATGCCTTGTGCGTTTGTATTTTTCTTCGTCTGCATTGTGAGGAAAATACCTTTAACGTAGTCGCATTGTCACTATCCATCTTAAAGTTGGTGTGTGAGTTTATAATCATTTGGGAACTTTTTTCTTACAACCCGATTTCTCTTCATTCTTCTGTGTTTTTAAAATGCTTTTCACGTTTATTAAGTGTTTAAAAGAACCCTTGTTTAGCTGAAAGGGATTGCTACTCTAGCGTGTTCCTGTTTTGAGGTCAGTAAGCCTTCATAAAGATTCAAGCACGATGGTGTTTCGCATTGCTGTTCTGTGTTAACGAGACCAGATTTTGCCTTCTTTCCCCTGAAATTCTGTGTGATTATACATTTTCCTGTTCATAGCATTCGAGTTTTGTATGAAATAAGATTTGCTTCGAGGGTTAGGATTGAGCCAGGCTATTCATCATTGTAGAATTAGACACCATGGAAGAGTCTTTCAAACCTTTTCAAGGAATCAAGAACGATCTGCAAGGAAGATTGAAGTGCTACAAACAAGACTGGAGTGGAGGTTTCAGTTCGGGTTTCCGGTACTACCTTCTTCCTAGATCCACAAAAACTTACTGCAAAACTAAATGCAGTTTATTGCTGTTCAAAATTATGAATTTCAGTGGCTAGATTCGACCTCAAGGATTCCTTTTTCTTTAACGTTTTACCAATTTTTTGTTAGGATCTTGGCTCCCACCACATACATATTTTTTGCATCAGCAATTCCCGTTATTTCATTCGGAGAACAATTGGAAAGAGATACAGGTAGTGATATTCTGCTATTATAAATCTCAATGGTATTTTATAAATCTCAATGGTATTTTATAAATCTCAATGGTATTTTATAAATCTCAATGGTATTTTATAAATCTCAATGGTATTTTATAAATCTCAATGGTATTTTATAAATCTCAATGGTATTTTATAAATCTCAATGGTATTTTATAAATCTCAATGGTATTTTATAAATCTCAATGGTATTTTATAAATCTCAATGGTATTTTATAAATCTCAATGGTATTTTATAAATCTCAATGGTATTTTATAAATCTCAATGGTATTTTATAAATCTCAATGGTATTTTATAAATCTCAATGGTATTTTATAAATCTCAATGGTATTTTATAAATCTCAATGGTATTTTATAAATCTCAATGGTATTTTATAAATCTCAATGGTATTTTATAAATCTCAATGGTATTTTATAAATCTCAATGGTATTTTATAAATCTCAATGGTATTTTATAAATCTCAATGGTATTTTATAAATCTCAATGGTATTGCTACTCTAGGTGTTCCTGTTTTGAGGTCAGTAAGCCTTCATAAGATTCAAGCACGATGGTGTTTCGCATTGCTGTTCTGTGTTAACGAGACCAGATTTTGCCTTCTTTCCCCTGAAATTCTGTGTGATTATACATTTTCCTGTTCATAGCATTCGAGTTTTGTATGAAATAAGATTTGCTTCGAGGGTTAGGATTGAGCCAGGCTATTCATCATTGTAGAATTAGACACCATGGAAGAGTCTTTCAAACCTTTTCAAGGAATCAAGAACGATCTGCAAGGAAGATGAAGTGCTACAAACAAGACTGGAGTGGAGGTTTCAGTTCGGGTTTCCGGTACTCCCTTCTTCCTAGATCCACAAAAACTTACTGCAAAACTAAATGCACAATGGTATTTTATAAATCTCAATGCCTGTCCTAATAAAGTTAGCATGGAGTTAAAATGATATTGAGGAGATCTAGTCTAGCCACTTTGCATTCCCCTTTTTTTCCTCTCCGTTGTTGTTTGTCAAGCTTATTCTTTAATTAGTTAGCTATTTCTCACTCTCGGTGTTGACAGATGGAGTTCTCACAGCAGTTCAAACATTAGCTTCTACTGCATTATGTGGAATTATACACTCAGTTATAGGAGGTCAGCCTTTGTTGATTCTCGGTGTCGCAGAGCCTACTGTCCTTATGTACACTTTCATGTTCAATTTTGCTAAAGATCGACCAGAACTGGGATCGAAGCTTTTTCTAGCCTGGGCCGGATGGTATTGTTCTCTTTTAACTCTTACTTCAACTATCTACTAAACTGGCAGTTTTGCGAAAGACACTAAATTTTACAACCTCATCCTTAGGAGAGCATTATAAATCTACCATTTTTAGTTTACTTTGTGTTTTTCAGTAGAACTCAATGGATTTCTTCTGGACAGGGTATGTGTATGGACTGCATTATTGCTTTTCCTGTTGGCTATATTAGGTGCTTGCTCCATTATCAATAGATTCACTCGTGTTGCGGGAGAGCTGTTTGGCCTTCTCATTGCAGTGCTTTTCATGCAACAAGCTATCAAAGTAAGATTTTTTTCCTTTACAGCCTCATCAAAGGAGGAAAATGAAAAAGAAAGGGGATCATCTTATGAACTTGCATGTTTTTATTCTAGAAGCCTCACAAAAAAAATCTTAGATTTTATGGTAAATGATTTCATGCTACTGATCCAAACTGAAGGTCTTAGTTAGAGGCTGAAGTTGATTTCATGAATTTTGCCATGCTAGGGAATCGTGGATGAGTTTGGTATACCAGAAAGGGAAAATCCAAAACTAACTGAGTTTCAGCCTTCATGGAGATTTGCAAATGGGATGTTTGCTTTGGTTCTCTCATTTGGTCTGCTGCTTACTGGATTAAAAAGCAGAAAGGCTCGGTCTTGGCGTTATGGATCTGGTATATTTGCTATGTATGCCGAAGCGTCAACGTTTTATACCCAATAGATGAAAAATCAAGATGCTTTATTCATCTTTTCACCTTCATAGGTTGGATGCGAGGCTTCATTGCTGATTATGGCGTCCCTCTGATGGTATTGGTATGGTCAGCCATTTCCTATCTACCATCTGGAAATGTTCCCGCAGGAATTCCAAGGCGTCTCTTCAGTCCAAATCCATGGTCTGTCGGTGCATATGATAATTGGACAATTATCAAGGCATGTCTATGAGCATTCCATATATATATACATATTCATTTTTCTTCTAATGAGCAATGAAACTAAATACTATAACTTCACAGGAAATGCTAAATGTGCCGGTTCTTTACATAGTGGGAGCTTTCATTCCAGCGACGATGATTGCCGTGCTATACTATTTTGACCACAGTGTAGCTTCTCAACTTGCTCAGCAAAAGGAATTTAACTTGAGAAAGCCGCCTTCTTTCCATTATGATTTGCTTCTTTTGGGGTTCATGGTATGCAAACCCTTGCTCATCTTTCTTTGAGGAATATGAAATTAGTGTTATTACCCACAGTAGGAAGACTTCTTATATTAGTATCTGATTGTTATTACCTCTTTTTTCTCCATATACTCTATCTAATCTTTGTGATCTCTCTGTTTCTCTTCCCTTAACTCAATCTCCCTTTTTTCCTGCATCATATACACAAATGTATTTTTTTTTTTTTTGGCATTGACTGCGAAAACGAGAAGATATTACTGTTAAGACAAGAGTATAGAATTGAGAATTTGGTGCGAATGGTACAGGTTATCTTGTGTGGGCTAACTGGGATTCCTCCAGCAAACGGTGTCATTCCTCAGTCTCCCATGCATACAAAAAGTCTGGCTACACTGAAGCATCAGGTGAATATGTCAACCACAATCTTACCTTATTTGTCATTGGATTGGCTCTGCACTAATAAGCATCAACTTTGGTGTTCTTCTGAAATTTCTTTATTTTGCTTGCAGTTACTCCGCCGTCGCCTTGTGGTAGCAGCACGGAAAGGTATGAAAGAAAATGCAAGCTTGGAGCAAGTGTATCAAAGTATGCAAGAAGCCTACCAACAAATGCAGACCCCGTTGTTTGGCCAGGAACCTTCAGCACATGTACGATGAAATTTTATTGCTTGAATGTGGCTAGAGAAGTCTTCTGGTTCTGTTTGTCTTTGCTTTTGTATTTTCATTCATAAGTTTGGCCAGTTAGTGATTTTAAAACATTGCCTAAACTCGTTTTTGATCAGGGATTAAAGGAAATGAAAGAATCAACAATCCAAATCGCTTCTAGTACTGGAAACAGAGATGCCTCAATTGATGACACTGTGATTGACGTTGAGAAAGAGATTGATGACTTGTTGCCGGTTGAGGTGAAAGAACAACGGCTCAGTAACTTGCTTCAAGCTACAATGGTGGGAGCATGTGTTGCAGTCATGCCCTTCATTAAAAAAATCCCGACCTCCGTACTTTGGGGCTATTTTGCTTTCATGGCCATTGAGAGCTTGCCTGGTAACCAGTTTTGGGAAAGGATTCTATTGCTTTTCACAGCTCCAAGCAGACGATACAAGTAGATTTTGACCTTATTTTTCTAATTTTTCATAATTATACCAAAGTGAAGGTATTTGACTATATATTGCATTCTCCTCTTTGATTTGTGTTTTTAGGGTTCTAGAGGATTCCCATGCCACTTTTGTGGAGACAGTTCCTTTCAAGACAATTGCCATGTTTACGGCTTTTCAGACTGCTTACTTGTTGGTTTGTTTTGGGATTACATGGGTTCCCATAGCTGGACTTCTGTTCCCCTTAATGATCATGCTTTTGGTTCCTGTGAGACAATACATTTTGCCCAAGTTTTTTAAAGGGGTTCACCTCCAAGATTTAGATGCCGCCGAATATGAAGAGGCTCCGGTGCTTTCCTTCAACCTTACTCGTGTGAGTATCATTTCTATCTCTCAAAAATGATGTCAACGTTGAGTCATTTACATATTAGAGATTCAATTTTTTTTTTTTTGCAAAAACGGGACCTGCACTTTTCTAATGTTAACAATTTAGACTTTAGTGTTAATATATCTGTTAAATCTATTACATGTATATCGCATTTTTCATTTTCAATTATATGTTTTAACTTGATTTTTAATCCCTCCGATTTCGATTTTTGTCGATGTTCTCTCCGACCAAGGGCTTACCTATTTTTCTCAATTGATATGTGCATGACAGGGAGGAGAGATGGGGAGCAATGCATCATTTGCTGACAGTGGAGAAATGTTTGATGGTATAATCACTCGAAGCCGAGGAGAGATAATACGCACGTGGAGTCTCAAGATACCGAGCTCCCCTGCAACACCGAGAGGAACAAAAAGTCCAGACGTCAATCAGAGTCCTCGAGTTGTAAGACGAAGTCCTTTGAGTACAATGGGTGCAGACTAAATTGATCATATAAACCCTCTCAAGATAGTCAGAATCAAATGGATTTGGTTGGATCAATCTAGATTCTGAAACGGTTTTTTTCTGCTTTACATGTTCAAAGTCAAGTAGCAACAATTGTATAATGACATGGGTATTATGAAACCCATTTATCAAAGAACATTTGTAGCTAGAATACACTAAAAAAGTTACATTTTCAGAGAATCTTCCTTCAACAATGTAAGTTTGTGTTGGAAAACACATCTTTTTTGGGTCAGAAGTCTGTCAAAATGAATGAACTTCTGGATCTTCGAGAAGTGTATTTGAGATTGCTTCTTTGATTACAGCAATAATAACGTCACCAATACGAGCATATCGTAGATTACTAGCTTCTATGATTCGAATATACACATCAATTTTCGGGCCCGATCTTATTCGCTGCACTCAAATGGCTTTGAGGTTGAATCATGACGCAGGAAAAGAGTCAGGTTGCAGAAAATAACCCTACTTTATTACATCCATCTCTGCTCCTCATCACTCAAAATGGGAATTAAACAACCATTAGGGATGGAGACTAAGACATAATCAAGACCCAAGACAGATGAAGGGTCTTGATTTCAAGGTTATAATACATGTGAAAACTTTAAAATGTGACCAAAAAGAAAGAAAGAACAAAAAATGGTAATTTAATAGCTCTAGCTAGCAGTCATAAACAGTTGACTCACTCAGTGTCTGAGGCTCCCCATCTTGCAAACAACCCACCGGAGGAATAGAAAGAGTTTGCTCAACTCCATACGCATTCCAACAAAAAGGGTCGTCCACCAACTCCCCCTCGTACGGCAGAAGCTCCACTTCCGACAGCGTAATGTTGGTGCAGGCGACGTCGTCGCTGCACGCGAAGTGAATGGGCGGGTTCCGAACGTCGTACGTGCCTTTTATGTTCCCGTAAAAGACGTCGGAGACGTAGACGGCCGACGTCTGGTTGAGACATGCCTTCGATAAGCAGTAGTACTGGTCTATTATCATGCAGTTTCTCACGTTTTCCATTTCTATATTCTGGAATGTGATTCCGGTCACCGATCCCGTCCCTCCTTGCCATGTCTTTATTCTCAGTCCGTTGTCGGATTCCTTTATCACGGCATTCCTTACTGTTATGTTGGACACGCATGCCTGGGAATTGTGGACTCCAAGGCTGCCAATGCTGCAGATCAGAGGTTAATATTGGGAATTTCAGTGTCTTTTTTTGTGCAAACTGATCATTCAATTAAATGCAGTCCACCAAATAGTAAAAGTGTTCAAATTAAGTTTTTTTTTGAATTATTGTAATTTTATTTATTTATTTGATAAAACAATTATAATATATTGTACAAGCGTTACAAAATCACGCAACTTTTCACATAATCTTCTCATAATGAGATACACATGTGGTAAATATTTCAAGTATATTAAATATCGTTTGCTATTTGTTTTTAAATTAATTTATAAAGTGAAGAAAAAACAGAAATTAATTTTAAACAAATAGCAAAAGATATTTAATATACATGAAATATTTACCACATGTTCATCACATTATGATACGGTTGTGAGAAAAGTTTCGTGATTTTTTAACGCTTATACGATTTATTATAATTGTTTTATCAAATAAATAAATAAAATTACAATAAATCGTACAGGAGTCTAAAAATTACGAAACTTTTCAGATTATCTTCTCATATTGTGGTAAACATGTGGTAAAAATTTCAAGTAAATTACATATCGTTTGCTATTTGTTTTAAATTAATCCGTCTTATTTAAAAAAAAAAATTGGCCAAAATCCCTGCAGTCACCAAATAGTAAAAGTGTTCAATATTAGAGTTTTTTTTGGTCAAATTTACACGTAATGAACTCTAAATTGCTTGAAATCCGGTAAATAATGTATAAATGATTAAATATTTTCAACCCACAAACTTAAATTTTTGAAATTGTTAGAAATTTGTCTACAATGAGTGATGAGTTTAGTGAGTTATAACCAGTTTAGAGAGTTATAGTTTCACAACTTCATACAATAAACTGTAATTTCCATTAGATATATAAAAGATGGGCGGCTTTCACTACCAACCATTGTTTCTTAGGAACTCGACTTACCTTATGCCGTGACTTGGCCCACAAATGACGCTGTCTATGTCGACGTCGGCTGAGCCAGGGCCTATTGATATGCAGTCATCACCTATAACCATTTACACAACATAAGCTACTATCGTCAACTTGGTTAACACCAATAATTAAACATGGGAATGTAAATCCTCCTACCGTTGCTTATCATGGAATTGTAGATTCCGACAGACTTCGTGCCTTCAATGTGAATCCCATCGGTGTTGGGGCTGAGCTTGGGAGAAGAAATCGTCAGCTTTTCTATTAAAACTCGTTCACACCCATCAAATTTCATGTGAAATTGAGGACTGTTTTGGATTCTTAGCCCGCTAACTACCAGATTTGAGCTCATGAAGAACCGAACTAGCTGAAAAACATTGTAAAAAATAAAAAAAAACTAAAGAACTTCGGGTTTAATGCTTAAATGGGTGTTTGATGTGGAGTTTTCTTGCACTCACAGCTGGGCTGTCGCATGGTCCTGACAATGTCGACCCATTGGGACCCTGCATTTGGTCATTTCATTTGTGTTCAATTTAAAATGGCATTTTTCTTGTAATTCTCAAAACAGTTTGTCAAATATTAAGTTTACCTTGTGGGGTTTGCATGGCATATCCCACCACTTTTGGCCGTTGCCTTCGATGATTCCGGTACCGTTGAGGGTCATTTGGTCCAGTCGGTAAAACACCAGCCATTGCTTGTGACTATCTGATTTTGGCCAGGATTTGGGTCCATCTGGTGGCATCAGGACACCATCCACCTGATCGAACATTTTTGCAAACTCTAATTTTCTCAATTTTTTAAGTTATAATGCTAATCGACCAGACACATTTTTATGATTTTGATAATTTTTCACCTGGAATACCAGTCCTGGCTTGCAGGGTCCCGAGAAAATAGTGGAAGTGATTTTGAAACAGTAGTTAGAAGGAGCTAAAACGACGGCGGAATCCACCGAGCAAGCTGCTTTCCAAGCCGCCCTGAAAGCGGAAGTGTCGTCGGTAGTGCCATCTCCGACGGCCCCAAATGACGTGACGTCAAACACACATTGTGAAGCCGGATCGGACGGAACAGGCGGAGGTGGATCTTGCGCTTCTGGTGGATATGCAGGGGAATCCTCTCTGTCATACCTCTCGTTTTTCTGCTTCTTGTGAAAATGGTATCTCCCTTCTACCCTCCCAGAACTTCGGAGCAGCAAGAGGACAAGAAAAAACAGCTGCACCTGCATTGCCGGAGTTGATTTATGTTCGGAGAAGACACAGATAGGGGGAGGAGGATGGTCTGATGATTTTGAAGGAGTGAGCTTCTCACTTATAGCTCAACAAAAAGGTAGCTCCCGTGTAGAAGGATAACACGTGTCACAACGATCGTGATGAAAAGCTCATTGTCAAAAGAAAAAAAACGGTTGGAGGGCTCCTCCTCTCTTCTCTGTATGTGACGAAGAACAACTCCATTACAGTAGTTTCTAATATTTTAGTCAAAATATATTCTCGAGCAACGTCAAAGTAGAGAGAGAGAGAGAGAGAGAGAGAGAGTCTCGTGAATGTTGGTTGTAGTTTAGCTTGGTGTGGCTATGGAAGTTGGAGGAAGCAAAGAAGATGGCAGACAACAGAATAAGAGCATTCACGGGTGGCATTCATCTCACATACGTATGGCCCACGTACAATTCTAGCCTCTCTCAACCCTTACTTTACATCCACGTCCAAATTAATGTCATCACCCAACTCATCCTCTCAGCTGCAATGGGAAACTCCCCATTGATTACTGTCAATCTTTGATTGATCATTTCTGTGTTTGTTCATTGACTAAACAACTGGAGACGGTCTTTCCACCCCTGCTTTCTTCGTAGATAATGCTTTATTCTTTGCCCGTTGGCTCTGAGATCTCAATCGACCCCCTCAGTTAAGTTAACTTCAAAAGTGTAGCAGCAACTACACATAGTTTGCTCTTTTTGGGGGCCCAACAAATGGAAAAATGTGCTCGTCGTTTTGAGCCACCACGCCTCAGATTTGCTCTTTTCTTGTTATTTCTTTTTAGTTTTTGATGATGCTGTGGCAGTAGAGTGGCCAAGCATATGGGTCCTCTGGATTCTCTCCTTTCTTTTTCTTCGTTCTAAACTCGACTCGAAGTAAAAGTATTTTGGAATATGAGTCAGGGGTGATGACGTGGTGACCAGTATGAAGAACGGAAGAAGGATTCGATTAAGGTTCCATTAAGCAGATGATTACAAACTAGAACGCAGAGCATATACACCTTTCTGCAGATTTAGATTCTACGCCTTTAATTTAAGCCTTGTTCTTTGGTTAACCACTACCTCCGAGAAGAGTAGGTCCTGACTTTGATGCTGGGAGTTTTGTCTTCTTTTGGACGTGTGGCCGTCCAAACTGAATTCTGAGAGAGAGAGTTATTCTTCTGTAGTACCACTCTTTCTGTTCTGAAATCTTTAATGGGTTTATTTATTGGAGTTTTTGTGAAGGTTTCCAGTTGTCGATTAGCCAAGTGTAGGATTCTTTCTTCTAGCTTATTCTCCCTTGTGTGTACACGTGTCAAAATGTGAGCGAGTTCGCTGCTTGGGCTCCATTGTTTGACTCCTGAGCTAGCTCGATTAGTTAAATTTAGTTACATTTAATGTCATTATTCAAATTATGCACTGTTAACAAAGATACGCGCAAAAATCATGTCTTTGATTTTCTCTCATTGATTAATGTTTTTTTTTTTTTTAAATTTGAACCGTTTGCTTAAATTTTTTAATCTAATTATCATGGCTCATTTTTTTAACCTATTCTCATCTTCTCTAATACACTTCAATAAGTTTGGGGTGATTACAGGACATTGAAGTCTAAAGTAAGATTATTTCTTGCTAGTTATAAGTTATGTTGATAAGTGTGTATTTTACACACTTTTTTATACTTTTTATACTTGATTGGATAAGTTTTCTCAAGTGTTTTGAAGAAATTTAATATATTTCGGGTAAGTGTGCAAAAAAAATTATTTAAAACAGGTTGACGTAGAAACAAAAGTAGCTGCAAAGAAAAATAAACGGAGAAGCAATGAAGATTATGAAAACAGTAAATACATCAATTCATCGGCAGCACATCAAGCAGCGATCGATCACCTGATAATTTGGAAAGTGAATCAAGCGGCAATCAATTGCTTACCAAGTTGGAAAGTTTACTTACCTAATCTATAACGTTAACCTAAGGAAAGAAGGAATCTAAACCATTGGGCTGAAAAGAGAAAAATAAAAAAAAAAACCTACAGAAAAAGATTCAGCGATTCGGTGTTTGAGTGATTTTGGAAAGAAGCAGCGATTCGGTTTTGAGCGATTTTGGAAAGAAATAGCTGGAGATTCTACGATTGGGAGCGAGAACCTTGGGTGATTCTGGTTCGGCGACTATAAAGCAAGAAACAGAGAACGATTTAGAGGCGAGACACGATCCGGCGATTTAGGCAACGAAGTCGGGGATTTTTGGAGAGCTTCGGCAGAGGTGAAGATCGGCTGTCGGCGATTGAGGGTGAACAGCGATTGGGCATTCTCTGGCGGCGATCTACAAAGCAGCGAGGAGGAAGATTTCGGCGTTGGGCGATTGAGGGCATTTGGTCTTCGGCGTATTCTGGGCATTCTGTATTCGATCTTCGGCGATTTTGGCAGGAAAGCAATCGGCGATTGAAGGCAAGAAGCAATTCGGCTTCTCTGGAGATTGAAGGGCGCAGCAGAGAGGGAGATTATTCTTTTCTCCTTTGTTAAAAATAAACACATGTTTACTTTTATTATTATTTTAGTTTTCTTTTATTTTAGTATGAACTAATCTTTATTTCTAGGGCTACGATGTAGCCAGACTATGATTATTTTCTGTTCTTTGTTTAATTATATTTTATAAGTATTTCTTCCAATATTGTTGGCGCATTTAATTTCTGTTCTTAAAGCCTGTAAATTTCTGGCCAAACTTTACTTGATTTTTGGGGTGTTTTGAGACCGAGAGGTGATAAATATCCTTGCACTGAAATTAATGTCATTAATATACGTAGGCTAGAGATAGTTACGGTATTGGTGTGATCACTGTGATTTCTTGATTTATTTGTATTTGATTAATGCAGGATTTGAGACTGAGAAGTGATAACCCATTAATCAAATAACATATGCAATGCTCGAGAGAGATTGTAATAGAATTTAGTGAAATCGATCATCAACATAGGAAGAATATTTATGAATATAATTGCGAATGATTGAATTAAATGTTGTCTTGGTAAAATCGTAGTACCTAGGTTTTTATCAATTTGATTTAATCTCATTTTAGTTGTTTTGTTATTTTATCTTAGTTTATTGTTATTGTTTTAATTATTTAGTTTAATTTCAATCTTTGAAAATCATAAAACGTGTGTTCAATTTAGAATTAAGATTAATTATTCGATTATTAATTAACAAGTCCTCGTGGGTTCGACACTCTATCTTATCACTTTATTACTTGTTACGACTCGTACACTTGCGAAATATTTTGCACAACAAGTTTTTGGCGCCGTTGCCGGGGACTTTATTATTGATATCAAATTAATTATTTTTAGTTTTATATTGAATTCTATTTATTTTATTTCTTTATTTTCGTGTTCTTTTCAGGTGCATGCGTAAGGAAGGAGACGCTAATCTTCTACCACTCAATCTTGAAATAGAGCGCACGTGTCGAAAAAATCGTAAAGAGAGAAGAGAAGCTATTCAACCAGCGCGTGTCATTATGGGAGATAACAGAGCAGACAATATTGAAAATCCTCCAATCGTTATTGACAATCATCCACTTGTGAATGCTGAGACCCGGACCTTACTGGATTATGTTATATCACCTGTATCCGGAGTACATTCCGCTATTCGCAGACCGGCCATCAATGCCAATTTTGAAATTAAACCGGGCACCCTGCATATGATTCAACAATCTCAATTCAGTGGATTACCTTCAGAAGACCCCAAGGATCACATTGCCAATTTCTTAGAGGTATGCGACACTTTTAAATTTCACAATGTGGGGGATGATGCATTGAGACTACGGTTATTTCCATTTTCATTACGCGATCGTGCGAAGAACTGGCTTAACTCTTTGCCCGCCAATTCTATTACTACTTGGGAAGATTTATGCCAGAAATTCCTTTCCAAGTTCTTCCCATTCGAGAAGACAGCTAGACTTCGCAATGATATAATTAATTTTACTCAGTTCGATGGGGAGACATTATATGAGGCGTTGGCTCGTTTCAAGGAGTTGTTGAGAAAGTGTCCCAATCATGGTCTACCAATGTGGATGCATATTCAGACTTTTTATATGGGATTATCAGCCTCTACTAAGACTCTGGTTAATACAGCAGCAGGTGGAGCTTTAATGAGAAAAACGGAAGACGCCGCTTATGAATTATGAGAGGAATTAGCACTTAACAATGACCAGTGTCCAGTGGAGCGATCGATTATGAGGCGCACATCGGGTACTCCAGAACTCGAAGCTATGAAAGCTCTGACTCTACAAGTGGCCTCATTAACCAAGCAACTACAAGAATCTCATATGGCAGCAAGTGTTGGGAAATCGATGAAGGTTACTTGTCAGTGGTGTCATGGGCCGCATTTGAGTGAAGAATGCCAAGAGGGAAATCCTATGGCCAAAGAACATGCGGAGCAAGCTAATTATATGGGTAATTTTAATCGTCAAGGCAATCTCAATTCAAATACTTACAATCCTGGATGGCGGAATCACCCAAATTTTTCATGGAGGAATTCTCATAACGCTATGCAGCCACTGCAAGCAACTCAACCGGGTCCATCTCAGCAAAGTGAAAAGAAAAGTGATCTTGAAACAGCTCTTATGCAGTTTATGACCGAGACTCGGACTACAATGCAAAATCAATCAGCCCAAATTCGCAGTCTTGAAAATCAACTTGGTCAATTCGCGAGCATTATTAATGGCAGGCCCCAAGGATCACTACCAAGTAACACAGAGGTGAATCCCAAAGATCACTGTAATGCAATCACTACTCGGAAGGGAACAGTAATTGAACCAGTGCAGAAAGAGAAAAATGTGCCAAAATCAGTTACTGAGGAGTCCAGTGCCGATGAAGTTCAAAAGTCAGCCCCAATGCATCAATCACCTCCAGTGCCGTTTCCACAAAGATTGAAAAATGTGAAGCTGGATAAACAGTTCTCTCAATTCCTTGATGTCTTCAAGAAACTTCACATTAATATTCCGTTTGCCGACGCATTGGAGCAAATGCCGAGTTATGCCAAATTTATGAAAGACATTCTTTCCCACAAGCGCAAAATAGATGAGTGTGGTATTATAGCTCTTACAGAAGAATGCAGTGCCATTATTCAGCGGAAGTTACCTCAGAAATTAAAAGATCCAGGGAGTTTTACTGTACCTTGCGAAATTGGCAATTCTGTATTTACTAGAGCTTTATGCGATTTGGGTGCAAGTATTAATTTGATGCCTTTGTCTATTTTCAGGAAACTCAATCTAGGTGAAGCAAAACCAACAGGGGTTACATTATTGATGGCCGATCGCTCTCTTAAACACCCGAGAGGCATTATTGAAGATGTGCTCGTAAAAGTTGATAAATTTATATTCCCAGCTGACTTTATTATGCTTGATATGGAAGAAGATCGAGATGTGCCTATTATTCTGGGTCGACCATTCCTTGCTACGGGTCGTGCCCTTATTGACGTACAAAAAGGTGAATTGAGCTTGAGAGTGCAAGATGAAGAAGTCACATTTAATGTTTTCAAAGCCATGAAGTATCCATGGGATAGCAATGATGTTTTTCGTGTTGAGGTGACCGAGTCCACAATAGATGAAGTTGCACGTCAACCAGATGACCCTTTAGAAGCATGTGTGTTTGGGCAGAATTATAATATGGAAGAGGACAATGAAGCACGTGGGTATGCAATATGGATGGATTCATTTGAGCCAAATAGAAGGAATTATTACGAGAAGTTGGGGGAAGGCCCGTCACGCACATTACCATCTATTGAGCAACCACCGGTGTTAGAGCTAAAGACACTACCGGCCCACTTAAAATATGCATACTTACAAGCCCCTTCTTCACTATCAGTAATCATTGCCGCTGATTTATCTAAAGAAGAAGAAGAGAAATTACTTCGAGTACTCCGAAAGCTCAAATCAGCAATTGGATGGACCTTAGCAGATTTAAAGGGAATAAGCTCATCTTTTTGTATGCACAGAATTCTTATGGAGGAAGATCACAAACCATCCGTGGAACATCAACGACGTCTTAACCCTACCATGAAAGAAGTAGTGCGCAAAGAAATATTAAAGTGGTTAGATGCTGGTGTGATATACCCTATTTCTGACAGTTCATGGGTTAGCCCCGTTCAAGTTGTACCAAAGAAAGGAGGTATGACAGTTGTGAAAAATGAAAATAATGAGCTCATTCCTACTCGCACTGTTACCGGTTGGCGTATATGTATGGATTACAGGAAATTAAACAAGGCGACTAGGAAAGATCACTTCCCGCTTCCGTTTATTGATCAGATGCTTGACCGGCTCGCAGGACATGATTTTTATTGTTTTCTTGATGGTTATTCCGGGTACAATCAAATTGCCATAGCTCCTGAAGACCAAGAGAAGACTACATTTACTTGCCCTTACGGCACCTTTGCCTTTCGAAGGATGCCATTCGGTCTTTGTAACGCTCCGGCCACTTTTCAACGATGCATGATAGCAATATTTTCTGATATGGTTGAACGCATTATTGAGGTATTCATGGATGATTTCTCTGTTTTTGGATCTTCTTTTGATAGTTGTTTGGAAAATCTGAATATGGTGCTTCAACGATGTGCCGAGACAAATTTGGTATTGAATTGGGAAAAATGTCATTTCATGGTATGTGAAGGTATTGTATTAGGCCATCGGGTATCATCCAAGGGGATAGAAGTGGATCGCGCCAAGATTGATACGATTGAGAAGTTACCACCACCTATATCAGTTAAGGGAGTAAGGAGCTTCTTGGGACACGCTGGCTTTTATCGACGCTTCATTCAAGATTTCAGCAAAATTACCAAACCATTATGTAATTTGCTGGAAAAAGGGGTGGAGTTCCACTTTGATGACGCATGTTTAGTCGCCTTCAATTTATTAAAAGAGAAGCTCACCTCTGCACCTATTGTTGTAGCACCGGATTGGGATCTCCCATTTGAAGTTATGAGTGATGCTAGCGATTTTGCAATTGGCGCGGTATTAGGGCAACGCAAGGATAAGACATTTCGCACTATTTACTATGCAAGCCGAGTCCTTAATGACGCCCAGTTGAATTATGCTACCACCGAAAATGAACTACTTGCAGTTGTATTCGCCTTCGATAAATTTCGTCCTTATCTTATTGGCAACAAGGTAATTGTTTTCACTGATCATTCTGCCTTAAATACCTTATGGTTAAGAAAGATGCAAAGCCTCGCCTCATTCGGTGGGTTCTACTACTCCAAGAGTTCGATTTGGAAATCAAAGATAAAAAAGGTACAGAAAATCTAGTGGCAGATCACTTGTCAAGACTTGAACCTCGAGAACACGTAAAAGAAGATGGAGTCCCTATAGTCGATACTTTTCCGGATGAGCAACTATTTAGTATTGACAATACACCATGGTATGTAGATATTGTTAATTTCCTGGCTAGTGGTGTGCTACCCATAGAGCCGTCCGCTCACAAACGAAAGAAATTTTTTACTGATGCTAAGCGATACTATTGGGAGGATCCATTCCTTTACAAGCATTGTGCGGATCAGGTTATACGGCGATGTATTCCGGAAGACGAAGTGCAAGATATATTACTGCATTGTCATTCACTAGAGTGTGGGGGTCATTTCGGCGGTAAGAGAACAGCAGCGAAAGTATTACAATGTGGTTTCTTTTGGCCTACACTTTTTAGAGATGCGCACTTATTTGCTCTATCATGCGACCGTTGCCAACGTACCGGTAATATTTCACGCCGCGATGAGATGCCATTGACTAATATTCTAGAGGTCGAATTATTTGATGTTTGGGGAATCGATTTCATGGGTCCGTTCCCTACCTCCTTCAATCATAAGTATATTCTCTTAGCTGTCGATTATGTCTCGAAATGGGTGGAGGCCATAGCTACTCCTACTAATGACGGAAAAGTGGTGCTAAATTTTCTTCGCAAAAACATTTTTACAAGGTTCGGTACTCCTCGGGCTATTATCAGTGATGAAGGTACGCACTTTTGTAATAAGCAATTTGAGGCATTATTGTTGCAATATGGTGTCAAGCATCGCAAGGCCCTCAGTTATCATCCGCAATCTAATGGCCAAACTGAGGTTTCAAATCGAGAAATCAAGCAAATTTTAGAAAAGACGATCAGCTCTTCTCGCAAAGATTGGTCCCGTAAGTTAGATGATTCTCTTTGGGCTTATCGAACAGCTTTTAAAACACCATTAGGTATGTCGCCATACCGGTTGGTTTTTGGTAAAGCCTGTCATCTTCCGGTAGAATTGGAGCATCGAGCTTTATGGGCTATTAAAAAGATTAATATGGAGTTCCCAGCAGCTGGCGAAGCTAGACTATTGCAGTTAAACGAGCTTGATGAATTTCGACGAGAAGCTTATGAGAATTCGCGAATTTATAAAGAAAAGACTAAGGCGTTGCACGATAAACATATTGTATTGAAAGAATTCATTCCAGGCCAGCAAGTGTTATTATTCAATTCTCGACTTCGGTTATTTCCTGGAAAACTCAAATCACGATGGTCCGGTCCATTCACGGTTAATCAAGTGTTCCCTCATGGAGCTGTTGAAATTCAAGGTGACGATCAATCTACTTTCAAGGTTAATGGTCAAAGATTAAAACCGTATTGGGGGGGTGTATTTGAAAGTGCAAAGTCTGTTCTCCTTCTCAATTAATTAGGACGCAGCATATCGTCAAGCTGATGACGTTAAAACACGCACTCAGTGGGAGGTAACCCATTAGTTATTTATTTTCCTTTATTCATTTTTCTTTATTTTTATTTCTATTTATTTTTGTTTTTGTTATTTTCATTTTCGTTTTACTTAGTTGTAGTTTCGTTTTTCTTTTTATTTCGTTTTCATTGTACTTTCATTTGTTTTTTCGGTTTTAGTTTCTTATTTCATTTTATTTTCTCTTTTTACTTTATTTCACTTCTTTTATTTTTATTTTTCTTTTTTTAAATAGGTTTCGATTAAGTCATTTTATTTCCTTTTTATCATTTTATTTATTTCATGTTAAAATAATAATAACAATAATTTCTTTCTTTATTTTTATTTTTATTTTACTTTATTTTTTCTCTTAATGTTATTTTTAGTTTTATTTAGTTTCTTACTTTATTTTCTTTTTATTTATTTTACTTCTTTTATTTTATTTATTTTCCTTCTTTTAAATAGGGTCCGATTCAGTTATCTTAAATTCTTTTTATCATTTTATCATTTTATTTTATTTTATTTATTCAAAAAAAAAAAAAAAAAGCTCTTCTGCTCGATTACTCTTTTGACCGAAACTCCACGACCAGCTCAAGACATTATGAGGTACGTGACTTTTACCCTATATTTTTTATACATTGAGGACAATGTCTATTTTAAGTTTGGGGGTGATTTTAGCGTATCTTAGCACTTTGATATATTTTGGTATTGCAATCTGAAATCTGGGTTGAGGTGTCGATGATGATTTAAATGATTGATTCATGCTTTAATTCCTTGAGAAATGTTGAGTAAAAGAGTGATTTGTTTTAGTTTGCATTGATTAGAGCTTACAGAGTTATCTTCAATTTATTTGAACACGTTTTATTCTTGTTTGATTTTATTTGTTGGTGATATACTTGTGTAATCTACTTAGAGCGAAACCCAAATACTGTAAGGGAGTGAACGAGAATAAACAGGGTAAGGGAGTGTAACTCTAGTCAAAGGCATTGATAGTGAGGACATTGAGAGAAAAATCCTTCTTAGTTTTGCTCATTATCCTCGAATGCAAATTGAAATTTTTCTGAAATTAAGAGAATGATTTAGGCCATCTTTGAACCGTTTGAGCTTTCTGAGCCTACCTTGTTGTGTCATTTAATGACACCCATAGTCACCCTTTTGAGCCTATTATTTACAATTCATTTGTCACATGAAATTAGCCTAGCCTTATATATTTCTCTTACCTTATTTATTGAGCATGGGGATATTGATCTAAATTAAGGGAAAGTTGAAAGAGATGGTGAAATTCAATAGCAATTCCTTTGTCATTTGTTTCTTTTTGCAACATTAATCGTTGTATTTATGTTATGTGTCAAAAAAAAAAAAAAGAGAGAGAAAGCAAGTTTGAACAATTTAGCTTTCAATCTTATTTTATTTTACGCAATTATTAGGTTTGTATTGATACTGTAGTTATAACAATGACAAAGGAGTTAAAGTGGGTGATATTGAGTGAATTAAGTTTGGGGGTGAGCGATTAGAAGAAAGTTTGAGTGAGTTCAACAAGTGAGTAAGTGAATGGAAGAAATTTTTGAATGGATGAAATAAGGAGGAATGAGTGGTGCTCTAGGTATTCGTTTGAATCCATAAAATTCCTACCCTTTAACCCGGCCTTTCATTACAAGCTTGTGAAGACCTATTGACTTTTGTTTTGATTTATGGATAATTGCTATTAGTTGGATAGTGGGCAAAGCTGGTGAATGATTGAGTGAATGGAGTGAATCCCGAGCAAAATAAGAATACATCCCCTACCTGTAGCTACATTAATTGAACCAACAATTAGGAAAGAATAAGAATGAACAACACACACACACGAAGATTTTTATGTAAACTTTTATCAATGCGCTACTATGAATTATTTCTTTTGCAAAGTGTTTATCTTGGTAGTTTAGTATGAGTTTTTCAAGCTGAGACAAATTACCGATAACCTTGATTAAGAATGTTTTACCATATATTACATTGAGCATTTTTATATTTGATCGAGATTATCTCTGTGTTAACTGAGTTATATTTTGTTCGCTTGAGGACAAGCTTTCATTCAAGTTTGGGGGTGTGATAAGTGTGTATTTTACACACTTCTTTATACTTTTTATACTTGATTGGATAAGTTTTTCTCAAGTGCTTTGAAGAAATTTGATATATTTCGGGTAAGTGTGCAAAAAAAATTATTTAAAACAGGTTGACGTAGAAACAAAAGTAGCTGCAAAGAAAAATAAACGGAGAAGCAATGAAGATTATGAAAACAGTAAATACATCAATTCATCGGCAGCACATCAAGCAGCGATCGATCACCTGATAATTTGGAAAGTGAATCAAGCGGCAATCAATTGCTTACCAAGTTGGAAAGTTTACTTACCTAATCTATACCGTTAACCTAAGGAAAGAAGGAATCTAAACCATTGGGCTGAAAAGAGAAAAATAAAAATAAAAAACCTACAGAAAAAGATTCAGCGATTCGGTGTTTGAGTGATTTTGGAAAGAAGCAGCGATTCGGTTTTGAGCGATTTTGGAAAGAAATAGCTGGAGATTCTACGATTGGGAGCGAGAACCTTGGGTGATTCTGGTTCGGCGACTATAAAGCAAGAAACAGAGAACAATTTAGAGGCGAGACACGATCCGGCGATTTAGGCAACGAAGTCGGGGATTTTTGGAGAGCTTCGGCAGAGGTGAAGATCGGCTGTCGGCGATTGAGGGTGAACAGCGATTGGGCATTCTCTGGCGGCGATCTACAGAGCAGTGAGGAGGAAGATTTCGGCGTTGGGCGATTGAGGGCATTTGGTCTTCGGCGTATTCTGGGCATTCTGTATTCGATCTTCGGCGATTTTGGCAGGAAAGCAATCGGCGATTGAAGGCAAGCAGCAATTCGGCTTCTCTGGAGATTGAAGGGCGCAGCAGAGAGGGAGATTATTCTTTTCTCCTTTGTTAAAAATAAACACATGTTTACTTTTATTATTATTTTAGTTTTCTTTTATTTTAGTATGAACTAATCTTTATTTCTAGGGCTACGATGTAGCCAGACTATGATTATTTTCTGTTCTTCGTTTAATTATATTTTATAAGTATTTCTTCTAATATTGTTGGCGCATTTAATTTCTGTTCTTAAAGCCTGTAAATTTCTGGCCAAACTTTACTTGATTTTTGGGGTGTTTTGAGACCGAGAGGTGATAAATATCCGTGCACTGAAATTAATGTCATTAATATACGTAGGCTAGAGATAGTTACGGTATTGGTGTGATCACTGTGATTTCTTGATTTATTTGTATTTGATTAATGCAGGATTTGAGACTGAGAAGTGATAACCCATTAATCAAATAACATATGCAATGCTCGAGAGAGATTGTAATAGAATTTAGTGAAATCGATCATCAACATAGGAATAATATTTATGAATATAATTGCGAATGATTGAATTAAATATTGTCTTGGTGAAATCGTAGTACCTAGGTTTTTATCAATTTGATTTAATCTCATTTTAGTTGTTTTGTTATTTTATCTTAGTTTATTGTTATTGTTTTAATTATTTAGTTTAATTTCAATCTTTGAAAATCATAAAACGTGTGTTCAATTTAGAATTAAGATTAATTATTCGATTATTAATTAACAAGTCCTCGTGGGTTCGACACTCTATCTTATCACTTTATTACTTGTTACGACTCGTACACTTGCGAAATATTTTGCACAACATATGTACAAAAGTGGTCAAGAGGAGAGTTGTATAAAGCCAAGCGGTGCCATATATCAAACTTTGCGACTAAATTTAACTTTTGAATAATGATCATAAAAAGAATTTTCGCTACTTTGACAAAGCTGATACACTACTTTAAAGTTGAATATGGTGACCTCCGATCACGTTAAATCAGTGCCTGGTCAAGGCAAATCTATTTTAAACCAAGTTTGATTTTGTCAAAAATAGAGTGTGTCACGTTGCAAGATGCACACACAAAGGAAGATGCAATTCTGTGCAGGGTTAGTTAAATCTATTTTATATTAATTAAGCTATGATGCGAGATAGTTCCACTTAACGTCACTAGTACCATTAGTTAACCTGTAATTCGATTTAATACTCAAGCTCGACACCTTTTATAAGCTTATTTTCACAATCAACCACTATTTGTGCAATAAGCTCTTTATAATTTAATACAGCCTCTCTGTATCTATTCATGCTTAAACAAAATAATTTTGAGGTATTACTTGGATAAAATAGTGGTAAAGAGTTCCCAAATTTGGCAAAGACTTGTCGTGATTCTCGATAAGGTTTAGGCTTTGTAGTTAATCCTCAATTTTTTGTAATGCAACGTCTGAGCATAATTAGTGTGTTAAACAAAACAACCCTTTAAGAGAACCAAATGGTTCTCCAATTACATCAGTTGAAGTAATATAATATGAACCATGCAAATTTGCCGTTCAAAAATGTTTTTTTGACTTTGTGCTTTCCTCTTGTGTTATGATTTCAAAAATTCTGACAAAAAACTAGTGTGTTTGTCGGTGATGACCCTTATCCATATCCTTAATTTTCCGTAAAATTTTTCTTTTTATAACCCTCATAAAATTTTGGCTTCATCATATATTGAAGTCTCGGGTTCTTGAAATTGTTTAAAATCATTGAATAAAACCATAAATTAAGCTGAGGAAAAATGCAGTGCAAAATGTCGAGGGCAAACGTGTCCAAAACAAGAAAATAAGGGGATCGATCGGCCATTTGATAGCCGATCGATCAGCCCATAGACAGCCGATCGATCGCCCCTCATTTGGCGATCGATCGGCTGCCGCTCTGGAATTATTCCAGAGCGTAGCCTGTAGGAGCCGATCGTTCGCCCCATTACAGGCGAACAATCGAGAACTTCTCTGGAAAACCAGAGGGTTATGTGATCGATCGCCCCTCTTGCTGCGATCGATCGCCCCTTCTCCTTCTTCTTTCGTCAACCTGAACACACAATTCTACCACCTATTCTTCCATGTCCCTATCCCTTCATCAACTTACTTCTTAACACAATCCATAACAAACACCTCAACATAAAATCGTTCAAAACCTCAATTTGTCAATCACCAAAAACACAACGCGAAACCTATTATAGAAAATGTAGTAGAATTTCATGAAATCGAACGGCGTGGATCGGTTTAAAAACTAAACGTTTCCCTCTGTTTAAAAAATATCAAAACATAACAAAATACTATTAATCATTCAAAACGCTATACATCATCAGCCAGTTGCCAAGCACCCTAAAATGAGTTATCTAACTCTAACACACCCAAAATACCTATACAACTTTCCCCTACGGGTCAAAATAGCACCGACTGTGCCAGCGCACTCCAGCGAGCATTTTCCATCAACATGTGTGTTCATCAGGTGGAGGAACATCATCCTCACCTGTTTCGAATTCACCTACACCATAAAAATAACCTATGAGCTAAAGGGCTCAGTAAATCCTCGTATATGCAAATGCGTGCCATGCGTATGCAGTTCATAAAATCATGTATCATTTTCATTTTTTAGTCACATAGCATGGGCGTCATCGGGGGTTTACTCTCACCAGATAGAGAGGGCACATCTGACAGTTAGATAGCTCTTTCCATCTACCGGGGGAAAAACATGCTCCTCCTCTCAGGACAGCCATGTCTGAACCCCACCCTGACATGACCGTAATTACATACATTCATATCTTTTATTAGTCGCTTCTTTTCATGGAAATATATGCGAAAATTCATTTTTCATGCTAATTCGTAAAACATGATGCATGGGCATGGATTTGCATTAAAGTAAGAAAACATAAAGCAATACGTAAAAACTTAGGAAAAACGTTCTAACGTAACTATTTTCCTAAACTACCCATCCAACTTACACACTAACAACATATCATCAAAGATCCTCAAACAATTTACTCTCTTATGGTGTAAGCCGGATCGGCCAAACAAGTCACGAAGACTTACCTCGCGTCCGTAGCACACTGAGCTCCGTCCACGAGCGTTGTTCACCTAAAACATTTCACAACACACGACATTAAACCGAGCCTAAATCATCGAATTTTGAAAACTAACGGAACTCCTAGCTAAAGGAAATTTCCTAAAACTCTAATTTAACTCGTTGAGGCATTTTATCGAGCAATTCGTGCTCGTGAATCCTTAACCTCAATTAATGGAGTTTTTAAAACTTCCAACCACCCAAAATTCGCATTAATGACCATTAACTCGCCCAACTACTTCCAATACTCACTAATACGTCCACCAAAGTCATAAATAGAGCAACCATAGCCGTTTCTAACATAACCCGGCTATTTTGCAAAAACCCTAAACGAAACCCTAACGGTTTAACTTCGCGAAAACAGAAATCTATTGTCCAAAACTATAGAATCTTACCTAGGGTCGGGATTTAGGAAGGAAATGTGAAGAACCAAGTCACCGGAGGAGGAGGATCATCGTCGGAGAGGAGAATCGCGTGAGAGGGAGGGAGGGAAATCGCCGAGAGGAGAGGAGAGAAAAAGAGATTTGCGTAAGTGTTGGGTGAAGAAGAAGGAGTATGTTGTTTTAATGGATTTTGACATGCAAAATTATCTTTTTGCCCTTTTTGCTTAATTATCCACTTAGCTCGTTATTTAACTATCGATTCGATTCCTTCAAATTTTCTTATTTCACCAAAAATTCAAACTTATTGCTAGGGCTCTATTAAAATTGTCTGTTCGTAAAACGGACTTAGTTTACTATATTTACTAAAATACCCATTATATTACTAGAATTATTTAAAACTCGTAAAGTAGACGTTATATTTCCAAAAATTTCGTTATCCCACCATATACTCTAATTCATTCGTAGGGCTACAACAAGACTTCCCACTCGCTAATCAGGTTAAATTCACAATATTTATAAAAATGTCACTGTATAGCGGAAATTACAAAATCCCGCAAAATCGGGTGTTACATTGTCATTGTTTTTGTTGAATTCTCGAAATCAAAGCTCTCGTACCAATTATTGAAATATTGAAATCAAAACTCTCGTATCAATTGTTGAAAATCAATTGGAACTTCCGAAGTCAAAACTCTAATATTAATTGTTGAGAGTCGAATGAGAAACAGTAAAAAAAAAAAAAAGCAGAACACATGGACATTAAAGATTTACGTGGAAATTTCTTTCATGAAAAAATTACGGGCATATGAGAAATTCATTAATTATAATTTATGACACTAATGAGTTTTGCGATTCAAATATAAATATATAGAGAAAATATAAAATCATAATATTGATATACGAACGAACCAATCCAACTAGAATTTAGGTCACACCGAAGCCCAACAATCTTCACCTTGATACCAATTTCATACGAGAGATTTAACACAGACTTCTTGGCTCAACTCAAAGCGAATTTAAAGCACTGAATTCTTAACTCTTTTAACAAGTAAAAAATAAATAAAATTATTTTCTAAAGAAATTTGTGAACCAAACTCATGCCATAAAATAAAGTCTTTAATTCACAATGAGATTTTTGAATATTATAACATAACTTGATTTACTTCAATAATGCTTAACAAATATGCATATGATTACTCACAACAAATGAAGGGTTATTGAAATTAAACTTAGGGTTAAAATTAATTTTAATCATAAAGTATGAGTTTAATTTGAAACACCTTCTATACAAAAAATGTTAACAACCAAAATCTTAAACTATCCAAAATATAACAAATCAAACCCTGGCGGGTGACCGATCACCCCCTGTTGTGAATTTACACAGAGAACGGGAGGCCGATCATCCCCCGTTTTGTCCAGTGGTTACGTGGTACTGGACGTATTGGGTTGGGGGTCGATGTGGGGGGGTAGACCCCCAACCAACGTGCATGACATGTGATTCGACAATGGGAGGTCCCCGCCCCGCAATAGCCCTTTGTTCCTTGCCTCCCTATTTTACATGGTGGTCAGGAACAAGGGGTCCCTGTGTAACACCCCTAATACCGTACCCGTATTTACTGTACCATTTTATTTATTATTTTTTTTTTATACTCATTACTTTCCTACACTTTAAATAAAACTTAACGTGGAGTCGAAACCGAAGTTGAAATCAAAACTGAAAACGGAATTGAAATCGAACCTTGAAATCATTCGAAATAAAACATTCAATAACCAAATAAAACTTAAAAACATTTAATAAAATAACTTAAAACAAATCAGAAAAAGGGAGGGCAGAATTGGTATTCTGCCCCAAAAGGAAGCAGCGACCGGGCGCTGCCATTTGTAGCGCTCGATCGCCGCGTGCGCTGCACAATGCAGCGCACGATCGCTGCATTTGCAGCGATCAGTCGCTACCCTTCAGCGACTCTCCTCTCACCTCGGCGTCCAGTCGCCTAATACCTTCATCAAACACTTTGCACTCCGAAATTTCCAGAGAGCCAACACCCCAAAACTTCAAACTTTATTCTCTCTGGAATCCGATTCCAGAGAGCAAACTCTCTCACAATTCTCAACCGATTTCTCTTTTCATTACACCATATTCTCATCAATTACCAATCTAAACTCAATCTACTTACAACGGACTTTGCGAAGTCCAACTGCGTGGATAGCTCTCAAAACCGAGCCTATCCGTAACAACCTAAAAACATTTCAAAGCATTTTCATAACATTTAACTGACGAATTAAACCAAAACAATTCAATATACAGTTTATAAAACAGATTTCCAAAACGTTTAAGTCATCAATTATAGCCTATCCACTACCCAATCCAAACAACCTAAAATGTCTATACAAATACGTACACATCCCCACGGGTCAAAAACGCGCCGACTGCCCAGCGCACTCCCACGGGTCATCATCCATCAACTGCCTCAGACATCAGAAGGAGGAACGTCGTCCTCACCTGGATCTACGTCACCTACACCATACAGACATCTTTGAGATAATGAAATCTCAGTAAGCTACGTAAATGTAGATGCATGCGTGCGTATGCCATTCAGAAATCATGCAGATTCAGATTCAGATTCATTCAGATTCAGATTCAGATTCAGATTCAGATTCAGATTCAGATTCAGATTCAGATTCAGATTCAGATTCAGATTCAGATTCAGATTCAGATTCAGATTCAGATTCAGATTCAGATTCAGATTCAGATTCAGATTCAGATTCAGATTCAGATTCAGATTCAGATTCAGATTCAGATTCAGATTCAGATTCAGATTCAGATTCAGATTCAGATTCAGATTCAGATTCAGATTCAGATTCAGATTCAGATTCAGATTCAGATTCAGATTCAGATTCAGATTCAGATTCAGATTCAGATTCAGATTCAGATTCAGATTCAGATTCAGATTCAGATTCAGATTCAGATTCAGATTCAGATTCAGATTCAGATTCAGATTCAGATTCAGATTCAGATTCAGATTCAGATTCAGATTCAGATTCAGATTCAGATTCAGATTCAGATTCAGATTCAGATTCAGATTCAGATTCAGATTCAGATTCAGATTCAGATTCAGATTCAGATTGATTCAGATTCAGATTCAGATTCATTACGTCGCAGACAGACAGATTGTCACCGAGATCGCAACCCACTAACCGGAGAGAGCCCATCCTGCAGTCAGACTACTCTTTCCAGCTAGAGGAGGGGGGTACACGCTTGCAACACGCACAGCCGTGCCTGAGCCCCACCTCGCGTGACCAGATACAGACAGATTACGTTCGTTCATTACAGAGGTTCATTTCCTTTTCTTAAAACACGTGCAAAAATCCATTTTCATGACATTTGAAATACGTGATGCATGAACAGATATGAGCATAATATAAACATACAATAAACAAGCACATGTATACCATCAAGACTGAAATAGAATGACCTAAAACAATCATAAACCTATCTACCCAACCAAAGCAATTTTAAACAAACAACGCTTCAGGGATCCTCGATACGACAACGAAGTATGGTGTAGACCAATTTGTCAGAGTAAGTCACGGAAACTTACCTTGAGCGCGCTGAATCTCAAGCTTCGTCCACGGGAGTCGTTCACCTAAAGCAATTTAGAATCATCGACGTTAAAACGAATTTAAGCTTCTAACGTCCAAATTGATAAAACCTTAACTAAAGAATTTTCTTAAATTCCTAACTTAGCTTATCGAAGCATTTAGAACGTCAATTAATGCTCGATAGTCCAAAACCTCAATTGACGAGTTTTTCCTCAAAACCCGAAAATCTCTAACTTTTTAACGTTTTTCACAAATTGATTTACTTCGTCCAATAACGTCGAATACGTCCAATATATACTTTATTACAGCTAACCTATTAATTACGAACCCTAAATCTCATTTTTAACGAAAATCGATCGAAACCCTAATTACCTAAAACGCCGTAAACGTCGAAATAAAAGCTCTAAGAACGTAGATGCATACCTAGGATAGCGAGAGGAGGAGAAACCGTGAAGGATCGAAGTCGATCGGAGGTCGGAACGGAGCTCGGCGTCGTCGGCAGAGGAGAAACCGAGGGTTTCTTCTCTTCTCTGGTCGCGGGAGAAAGAAAAAGACAATGGAAATTGATTCTGCCGAAGGAAGAAGATTTTTGTTTTATAAATTAAATATTTACTTTGTAAATTATCATTTTGCCCTTCTTTAGTTTTTATATTAGTTTCGTCCTTCGGTTCGTTAATCGTCCAGCTGTTTGGTTTCACTAAACCTCCTTATTTCACCAACAAGTCCAACTTAATATTTCGGATTTAATAAAACTGTCCGTTCGCAAATCGGACCTCGTTTACTATTTTTACGAGAACGTCTTTTACATTACGAAAAGTGTATTTACTCAGAATATAGTGTTTGATCTCCGAAAATTCCCATAAATTCCTTAAAATTCTTATTATTCGTTAGAATCGTAATGACGCTTTCTTTTCGTGAAACGGACTTGATTTGACATATTTACCAAGAATGTCATTATATAATAGAATAACAATAAAATATATTATATCTGAAATCCGTACAAGCCGGATATTACACCCTGCCCCGCGACGGCTCTCCGTTCCCTGCCTCCCCATTTTACATGGTGGTTGGCACAGGGTCACTGCCCCGCAACGGCCCCCCATTCCCTACATTGTGCTTGAGAACGAGGGGTCATTGTGGAGTGGGGACCTCCTGTTCTCAGCCTTAATTTTGAGAATGGGAAGTCAATTCTTCAGAACGTGGGGCCGATCCCTGACAATATATAAGGAAACGACCCTCAACTCTCACTCCCCAACCGACGAAAACCCTAAAACATCTCCATCATTTTCTTGCTCAGAGGAACTTTCTCTATATTAGCGACGTCGATCAATTCTGATTCGAGTAGATCAATTGATTTAGACAAGACAATAACATGTGATGCCAATATGGAGTGATATTCGTACTCTACACCCATATATGGTGATTTTCAGGCATTCGATCACCTAGAAGGTAATGAATAAATAGAGCTACAATCAACGTTGAAATCTCTATACGATGAGCTTCGAGCACCGGTCGACTCGAAGGATGATGATGTGAAAAACATACCGGTAAGGGAAAAAATTTTGATGAGATTTTATTTGGAGAAAAAATATAGTTCTTTAAAAACAATTAGAGAAAAAATAGTAGAATATATTTTGAAAAATAGTCATCGGATCAAATTCATTAAAAGTGAAACTTGACGACTGACGACTGATGACAGTGTGTGAAGACGGACGTAATTGGCGACTGCATGGTTCGAAGATGCAAAATGAGCTTACATTTCAAATAAAGAGTTTCGACGATTCTCACAACTGTTCAAGAAAAATTAAGAATTGACACCCTACTGCAAAATGAGTGACAAATCATTATTTGAATAGGTTCAAAAGTCAACCTACGTGTGAAATTCCTTCAATTATCGAGACAGTGAGGAAGAATTTGAATGTCAACGTTACACAAACTCTTCCCAGAAGAGCAAGAAGCGAAGCGCAAAAATTTAATGAAGAAAAGAGCGATGAACAATACAAATTATTGTGGTCATACGCAAAAGAAATACGTAGATCAAATTCGGGTAGCACATGGAGCCTACAGACTTACTTGATGGGCTCTGTCGATAATGAGTCATGTGTATTCGAAATAATATATATTTGTATGATTGCTTGCAAGGCAGGTTTATTGCAGTGTGGTAGACCTCTTATCTGTTTGGATAGTTGTCATCTAAAGGGCTCGTGTCTCGACCAATTACTGACAGCCTTCAGTATTGATGAGAACGATACAATATATCTTGTTGTTTTTGCCAATGTGGAATCAAAGTGTATGGACTTATGAACATGATTTTTGAAATTATTAAAGGAAGACCTACAGACTGAATCGGGATACAGATGGACATTTGTTTCAGATCAACAAAAGGTATAATGCATTTCCAATTGTTCTTTCAAATATTGAAGTGTTGTGGTTGTTATATTGTTTTATGTTGACTCAATTGTTCTTTCAAATACCAGAGGTTGTTGCTTGCTGTACAGCAGGAATTACTGTAGTTGACTACCGCTACTGCCTCTAGCATATGTACACAAATTTCAAAAACCAATTTCGGGGCAGAGTATACAGAGATGCAATGTGGAATGCGGATAGGTCAACCACAAATTTTCATTTTGAGATAGAAATGAGGAACTTACATAAGATTAACCCAGATGCCTATGCATATCTTCGAGGCACAAATCCTAGATATTGGATTAGTCATGCATTTTCTTCGATTCTCAATTGTGAATTGAGGTTAAATAATTTATATGAGTCATTCAATGCATTTCTATTACCTGTCAAGGACAAATCGATTATGACCATGTCCGAGATGATCCAAAAGTGTTTGATGACTAGGATTGTAAAAAAATATACAAAGTTTACATCGTCAATAGACATCTTATGTCTTCAAATAAGAAAAGACCTTCTGAAGCTAGAACGTGTAGCTCAAAATTGAAGTGTTATTTTTATGGGAGCTGCACGATTTGAGGTCAGCAACGACAACGAACAATATGTTGTCGACATGAATACGTGTGCATGCAACTGTTACAGGTGGGAGCTTACTGAAATCACGTGTGTTCATTCTATTCCCTACATTCATTTCATGAGACTAACACATGAAAATTACGTTCATCAATACTATCACCGGAGAACTTATCTCCAAATGTACTCACATTGCATTCATCTAATCAGTAGCCAACATATGTGACCGCCAAGTAAAGTTTTTTTCCCATAAAAAAGCACCAACTTGATAGGTCGAAGAAGAAAAGAGTGTCAGATGTCGATGAGCCGCCAAGTTCAACAATTACTTAAAAGAACTCAACGATGTCTTATGGTATATGTTGACGTCAGGGGCATAATAGTCGCACTTATCTTCATAGGGTATCCACTTAAGACGCTACTTCTGTTTCTGCTTCTTAAAAAACATTTATGGGTTTCCACATATTTGATGAAATACATGTATATTTCAACACATTTTGCTCATAAACACACTTTTATTATTTTATAATATAGTTTTCATTATGTTCAGGAATCTTCTACGCACGACAGAGTCAGAAATGTATCACTATTCGAGCTGTAATTTATGTATTTATTATACTGTGTAATGTATGTATTTATTATAATGTGTAATTTGGTAAGATAAAATTGTAAAAATGGGCAAAGTTTCCTTTATTTTATGACTTCCCCATAACTAGCTTCAAACAATTTCTGCATATTCAAATCACAATTTTATAACCAAAAACCAGTTCCAGATAATTAAGTACAATCATAGAGTAAAACTATAAAGTAAAGTACAACCATACATCACATAACACACGCTAAATGACAAGTATAAACTAAAGTACAATTATACTACTTATTGCATAAACTAAAGTACAAATATAAAGAAAAATATATAAAATGAAATACAAAACATAAACTAAACTACGGTGGGACATCATCGTCATCTCGCTCCACCCGATCCATTAGGGTTTTCCTCAACTCTCTGTGGGACTCAGTTAGCTCTCTCTGTGTGATGGTGAGCTCATTGACTATGCCTATAAGGAATTCTAGTCTCTACTCCACTTGTTTCACCTACTAGCTGTCTGAGAGGACAATGGTCGTGCGGTGACCTCCTCCATAGGAGTATCTGCAGAGGTGGAGGCCCCCTAATCTCCCTTGAACCCCAAAATCTCGTCGACTTCAACTAGACCTATAAGAATCAAATGAAGTCTATCAAATACATCGCCAGATCTCTGTGCTATCATATGTTATCCCATCGGTAGCTAAACCCGAGCTTGGTCAACTTCTGAATCAACGTGTCGTACGACATATTCTTGTTGCATGTTCAACCGATCTCATACATGTGATCTAAAATCACGAAGCCAGAGTCAAACATCTTCTCGTTGTACATTTTCTCCATCATATACAGATCCATGCAACTCACGAGATCTTTATGTCAATCCCAAGGTAGAATGGTGTGGGTTATCAGATTGTGAATAACCAGAGCTCTGACGTTCAAATCTCTGGATTTTGGCTTCACGAACCCTCCGATGTTGGCATTTCGATGAATTTCCTTAAGGAAGTCAAGTCCCTCAGCCGATCTGAAAAAATCACAATCTCGGGAACACATGGTAGTATCTTTCCACCTCATTCCCTTCTCCGGTAAACCTTAGCAATTGATTAACCATCTCTGGAGGTAAAACAATCTCCGTACCGAGGATATACGTCTTCAAAGTTCATGCCCTCTCGGTAAAGGTCAAGTTCACATAAAACAAGCGAACAATTCTATCGCAGCTATCGCCCCTCAATCCGTACACTCCATGTAGGGCGATTCTGTCGAACATTTCCTTAATCTCCAGTAACTCTTAACCTCTAAAGTTGACGATCTTTGAATGAATAACCGAGCGGTTTGACATATCCCGCTCAAATTGCTCTTGACACATCTGATTTGTAAATTCATTAGAAAAATACCAAGTTGGCGGTTGTCGTGCTTGACTTGGGGCACCTTGTGACGACAGTGGTCTGACCCCCTTGAAATGGTCATCCTTGAAACATCGATGGGCGATTTGGCGGAGCATGTTCAGTCATGCCACCTTGTGACAGGACAACCTTTCATTTAATCGTCAATTTAGGAGCAATTTGAGGGAAATTTAGAGATTTATGTTGAATTAAGGATTTCAACGATTTAGGGCTTGAATTTGTTGGATGAAATTGAAGGAAATGCTTAGGGATGGAGAAATCAACACGGTATGAGCGTGAAATGGTCGGATTTTGTGTTGGAATCGTGGTGGGGGCCGAGAGAAAATCATATTTTTCGGCAGTGAGGGTGGAGTGAGGAGCATTTTTTATATACTGTCAGAAATCGACCCCCTGTTGCGAAAAATCGTATACGCAAGTGCACGTGTCGCAAAAGTAATAAAGTGTGTATAAGTACGAGTGTCGATCCCACGAGGAATAATTATGTTAAATATTGAGTATCTAAATTTTAGTTTAATTTGAAAAGAAATAATAATTTTTGTGATTTAGATTTTAAAACTAAAATAATAATTCAAATAAAATTAAGCAGCAATTTAAATAAAAGATTTAAAAATAAAGAAGTAAGATTATATGATGAGAAAATCTAGGGTTTCGATTTCACTTAGCTAATCCTATTTATTAAACCTAATTCAAATAGTTAAATCCTATTTCTATGTGTTGATGGCAATTTCACGAAAATATTTATTAATCTCTCTCGAGCAAAAACAAACTTATTCAATTAACGAATTATCACCTCTCGGTCTCTAATCCTGAGAATTAATTGAATACATTAAGAATGAGAAATTATACTACCACATGAACGCATTAGCTATCTCTAGCCTAACATCCTTTTCATGGCAAACTATTCAGTGCACGGTTAAATTCTCCGCTCTCGCATCCCGAATCAACCCTAAAGTTCTTAGTTTTGGTGATCAATCAAACCTAAGCATTACGTTCAGAATAGATTACTCAACACAGAACAGAAACAGAAAATTAACTAATTGAATTAAGAAAAATAAACAAACATAGTAAAACTACATCGAAACCCTAGAACAGGAAGTTTAGTTCATACTAATAAGAAAATAAACTACGATAATAGTGAAGAATTGCATAACGAAAATAATAAGAGAAAGTAATGAAATATCTCCTGATCGCTCCTCTGCCGAAAATCGCCTCGATACTCTCTGTCGCCTCGCCGAATGCAGCCTCCTTCTCTCCTTAAGCGCTAGGTCTGTTAGGTTTTATAATTTTCTTTTAACTCGGTCAACGGCTTGGGTTTAATCTCGCTTCGGATCAACGGTTCGAATTAAAACACGTTGTCTTTCCATATGTAATTTGGTTAGCGATCGGTCGCTGTCTTTGTAAGGCGCACGGTCGCTGCTTCTTCTATGGCTTGTATTGTGTATTATAACTCAGCGATCGGTCTCTGGTAATTGTAGAGATTGATCGCTGCTGTTCTTTATCCGATAAATGTGTCGCGATCGATCTCTAGATTGTATGGAGATCGATCGCTGCTTAACTCTGAATGACAGCCGCTGCATTGCAATTCACTGGCTGGCGATCGGTCTCTGGACTTCATAGAGATCGATCGCTGCTTGCTTCCTGTGGCGATTATAATGTGTGGCGATCGATCTCTGTGAATTCAATGTTGGCGATCGATCTCTGTGAATTCATGGAGATCGATCGCCACTTCTCCTTCAATTCTCTTCATGTATGGCTACCGATCTCAAGAATTCATGGAGATCGTCGCCACTTTTCCTTCAATTCTCTTCAATTCTCTTCATGTATGGCTACCGATCTCAAGAATTCATGGAGATCGGTAGCCACTTCTTCTTTACTCACATTTTCAACATTTTCTTTTCTGTTCCTATTTGTCTGCACACTCACGCAAATCTCGTCAAATTCTTCCAATCACTTGAGTAAACTTATCATTTCAGTATCAAAGAATATAATAAGTGCGTAAAATACACACTTATCACACCCCCAAACTTGAATGAAAGCTTGTCCTCAAGCGAACACAAATAATCATAGAAAATCAAACAAAATTTATTCAAGAATTAAAAATTAAAGTCTGCAAAACATTTCAAATTTCTATGGTAAAATTATTTAATTCATAGTTCGCAGCATTTCGTCTCAGCTTGATAACCCCCCCCCCCCCCCCCCCCCCCCCCCCCCCCCCCCCCCCCCCCCCCCCCCCCCCCCCCCCCCCCCCCCCCCCCCCCCCCCCCCCCCCCCCCCCCCCCCCCCCCCCCCCCCCCCCCCCCCCCCCCCCCCCCCCCCCCCCCCCCCCCCCCCCCCCCCCCCCCCCCCCCCCCCCCCCCCCCCCCCCCCCCCCCCCCCCACCCCCCCCACTTTTTTAAAAATAACACATGTGAATAAACAGAATAAAAGTCGATAGGTCTTTAATTAAGCTTGTAATGTAAGGCCGGGTTATAAGGTAGGAAAATTTTTGGATTCAAGCGAAACTCTAGAGCACAATCCATCCTTATGTCACCCTCACTTCTTACACTCACTTGAACTCTTTCTATAAAAAAAAAAAAAAAAAAAAAAAAAAAAAAAAAAAAAAAAAAAAAAAAAAAAAAAAAAAAAAAAAAAAAAAAAAAAAAAAAAAAAAAAAAAAAAAAAAAAAAAAAAAAAAAAAAAAAAAAAAAAAAAAAAAAAAAAAAAAAAAAAAAAAAAAAAAAAAAAAAAAAAAAAAAAAAAAAAAAAAAAAAAAAAAAAAAAAAAAAAAAAAAAAAAAAAAAAAAAAAAAAAAAAAAAAAAAAAAAAAAAAAAAAAAAAAAAAAAAAAAAAAAAAAAAAAAAAAAAAAAAAAAAAAAAAAAAAAAAAAAAAAAAAAAAAAAAAAAAAAAAAAAAAAAAAAAAAAAAAAAAAAAAAAAAAAAAAAAAAAAAAAAAAAAAAAAAAAAAAAAAAAAAAAAAAAAAAAAAAAAAAAAAAAAAAAAAAAAAAAAAAAAAAAAAAAAAAAAAAAAAAAAAAAAAAAAAAAAAAAAAAAAAAAAAAAAAAAAAAAAAAAAAAAAAAAAAAAAAAAAAAAAAAAAAAAAAAAAAAAAAAAAAAAAAAAAAAAAAAAAAAAAAAAAAAAAAAAAAAAAAAAAAAAAAAAAAAAAAAAAAAAAAAAAAAAAAAAAAAAAAAAAAAAAAAAAAAAAAAAAAAAAAAAAAAAAAAAAAAAAAAAAAAAAAAAAAAAAAAAAAAAAAAAAAAAAAAAAAAAAAAAAAAAAAAAAAAAAAAAAAAAAAAAAAAAAAAAAAAAAAAAAAAAAAAAAAAAAAAAAAAAAAAAAAAAAAAAAAAAAAAAAAAAAAAAAAAAAAAAAAAAAAAAAAAAAAAAAAAAAAAAAAAAAAAAAAAAAAAAAAAAAAAAAAAAAAAAAAAAAAAAAAAAAAAAAAAAAAAAAAAAAAAAAAAAAAAAAAAAAAAAAAAAAAAAAAAAAAAAAAAAAAAAAAAAAAAAAAAAAAAAAAAAAAAAAAAAAAAAAAAAAAAAAAAAAAAAAAAAAAAAAAAAAAAAAAAAAAAAAAAAAAAAAAAAAAAAAAAAAAAAAAAAAAAAAAAAAAAAAAAAAAAAAAAAAAAAAAAAAAAAAAAAAAAAAAAAAAAAAAAAAAAAAAAAAAAAAAAAAAAAAAAAAAAAAAAAAAAAAAAAAAAAAAAAAAAAAAAAAAAAAAAAAAAAAAAAAAAAAAAAAAAAAAAAAAAAAAAAAAAAAAAAAAAAAAAAAAAAAAAAAAAAAAAAAAAAAAAAAAAAAAAAAAAAAAAAAAAAAAAAAAAAAAAAAAAAAAAAAAAAAAAAAAAAAAAAAAAAAAAAAAAAAAAAAAAAAAAAAAAAAAAAAAAAAAAAAAAAAAAAAAAAAAAAAAAAAAAAAAAAAAAAAAAAAAAAAAAAAAAAAAAAAAAAAAAAAAAAAAAAAAAAAAAAAAAAAAAAAAAAAAAAAAAAAAAAAAAAAAAAAAAAAAAAAAAAAAAAAAAAAAAAAAAAAAAAAAAAAAAAAAAAAAAAAAAAAAAAAAAAAAAAAAAAAAAAAAAAAAAAAAAAAAAAAAAAAAAAAAAAAAAAAAAAAAAAAAAAAAAAAAAAAAAAAAAAAAAAAAAAAAAAAAAAAAAAAAAAAAAAAAAAAAAAAAAAAAAAAAAAAAAAAAAAAAAAAAAAAAAAAAAAAAAAAAAAAAAAAAAAAAAAAAAAAAAAAAAAAAAAAAAAAAAAAAAAAAAAAAAAAAAAAAAAAAAAAAAAAAAAAAAAAAAAAAAAAAAAAAAAAAAAAAAAAAAAAAAAAAAAAAAAAAAAAAAAAAAAAAAAAAAAAAAAAAAAAAAAAAAAAAAAAAAAAAAAAAAAAAAAAAAAAAAAAAAAAAAAAAAAAAAAAAAAAAAAAAAAAAAAAAAAAAAAAAAAAAAAAAAAAAAAAAAAAAAAAAAAAAAAAAAAAAAAAAAAAAAAAAAAAAAAAAAAAAAAAAAAAAAAAAAAAAAAAAAAAAAAAAAAAAAAAAAAAAAAAAAAAAAAAAAAAAAAAAAAAAAAAAAAAAAAAAAAAAAAAAAAAAAAAAAAAAAAAAAAAAAAAAAAAAAAAAAAAAAAAAAAAAAAAAAAAAAAAAAAAAAAAAAAAAAAAAAAAAAAAAAAAAAATAAAAATAAAAATAAAATAAAATAAAAATAAAAATAAAAATAAAAATAAAAATAAATAAATAAAAATAAAAAATAAACAAAACTAATGCAAACAAAAATTGAAATAGCAAACTAAAAAGGATACTTGGGTGGGTTGCCTCCCACCAAGCGCTTGTTTTAGCGTCATCAGCTTGACGTTGTAAGCCTCTTGCTAGTCTGGTGCACGGAGAATAATGGTTGTATCATTTTTAAACATCCCGTTAAAATACGGCTTTACTCTTTTCCCTTTTTCTAACTTATCAATTGCCGGAAGCTCTTTGACTGAAAAATTATCATCAATTGGCTCATCGCTAGCTGTGGGGTAATTCATTGATTTATACACCTTGAATGTCACCTCGACATCGTGAACTTGCAATTTGAGCTCTCCTTTTCTAAGATCAATGATAGCACCTCCTGTTGCCAAAAATGGACGACCTAATATTATTGGGATGTCACGGTCTTCGTCCATATCGAGAATCAAGAAATCCGCGGGAAAAATAAACTTGTCGACTTTGACAAGGACATTTTCAATCAACCCATACGGATGCTTAATAGAGCGATCGGCCATCTGTAGGATTACCCTGGTGGGCTTTGCTTCACCAATACCCAGCTTACGAAATATAGATAGCGGCATCAAATTTATACTAGCACCCAAATCACATAATGCCCGCTCAAAATTGGACTCCCCAATTGCACATGGTATGGTGAAACTTCCCGGATCTTTCAATTTTTGTGGAAGCTTCCGTTGAACAATGGCACTACATTCCTCAGTCAAAGCGATCGTGCCATATTTGTCAATTTTCCGTTTATGAGACAAGATGTCTTTCAGAAACTTTGCATATTTAGGCATTTGCTTGAGTGCCTCTGCGAATGGAATATTGATGTGGAGCTTTTTGAAGATATCAAGAAATTTAGAAAACTGATTATCAAGCTTCACATTTTTCAGTCTTTGTGGAAAAGGAACTTTTGGGATGATCTCCTTTGAGATCTGAGGTGGAGCTTCCAGCAGCTCTTGATCCTTTGGTGTGGACTCGGATGATGACGAATGCATTCCGTCATGTGCGACCACTTTCTTATTTTCCTTGACGCAATTTTCAATAACTTTACCACTCCTAAGTGTAATGACATTGCATTGTTCTCTGGGGTTGATTTCAGTGGAACTGGGTAATGTACCTTGTAGGCGTCCATTTAGTGCAGCTGCCATCTGGCCCATTTGTGTCTCCAAGCTTCGAATTTGGGCTGACTGGTTTTGTAAGGTGGTTCTTGTTTCAGCCATAAATTTATTAGTGTGCTCCCCCATTTCAGCAATTATATTGTTGGTGCGTTCTCCCATCTTGGCAATTAACTCTTCAAGATTAACCTTCCTTTCCTGCACTGGTGGTCCTTGCTGAGGCACTTGAGGTAATTGCACGGTGTTGTTCTGATTTTGCCATGAAAAATTTGGGTGATTGTTGCGCCCCCCATTAAAATAGTTCCCTGAATTCTGGTATGTTGGTCTAGTATAATTTCCCACAAATTGAGCTTGTTCAGATGAACTATTAGCCATTTGGTTCCCTTGCTGACAGTTTTCACTAGCATGTGGTCTTTGGCACCACTGACATTGATTGATCGGAGAATGAAATTGCATTAACTGAAACTTGATTTCCTTGAATGTGCTGAGTGAGGGAAGCAACTTGTGTAGTCAATGCTCTTATTGCTTCCATTTCTGGTGTATTTGACTGCCTCCTCAAAATCTGACGTTCAACCGGGCACTGATCATTAGTTAGGGATAACTCTTCTAACAGGTTAAATGCCTCCACTTCTGTCTTAGATAATAATGATCCACCAGCTGCTGAGTTGACAAGCGTCCGTGTAGAACTTGATAGGCCGATGAAGAATGTCTGTATTTGCATCCATTGTGGTAGACCATGTTGGGGGCATTTTCTCAAAAGCTCCTTGAATCGGCCCCATGATTCATAAACTGTCTCGCCATCGTATTGAGTAAAATTGGTGATCTCATTTCGGAGTCTTGCCATCTTTTCAAAGGGAAAGAACTTAGATAAAAATTTCTGAACCAATTCGTTCCACGTTGTAATTGAGCCTGGCGGTAAGGAGTGTAACCAATTCTTTGCGCGATCTCTTAGCGTGAAGGGGAATAACCTGAGCTTGATAGCATCCTCAGAGACATTATGGTATTTGAATGTATCACAAACCTCGACAAAGCTAGCAATATGATCCTTGGGATCCTCGTTAGGTAGACCACAAAATTGATATTGTTGAATCATTTGTATTGTACCCGGCTTTATTTCAAAATTATTGCACGTGATAGCCGGTTTTCGGATTGCTGATTGAACCCCGTCCATGGATGGCATAACATAATCCAACAAAGTCCTTCTTTCGACTGCCTCAACCCCGACCATCTGTGGTATGTGAGCATTTTGATCATCTGCATTTTGATTAGCTGCCATAATTGCTTGTCTTGTTTCCCTTCGATTTTTACGGCAAGTTCGTTCAATTTCAAGATCGATAGGGATTAGGTTGGCAGTACCTAATTTTCGCATGCACCTGCAATGTGCAAATAATGCAATTTAAGCTTACAATAAAATAAAATAAAATAAATAAATAATAATAAATAAAAATAAAATTTCAAATATAAACTAAAATCAAATAATTCAAAGATTAACAAAATTTATTCCCCGGCAACGGCGCCAAAAACTTGTTGCGAAAAATCGTATACGCAAGTGCACGTGTCGCAAAAGTAATAAAGTGTGTATAAGTACGAGTGTCGATCCCACGAGGAATAATTATGTTAAATATTGAGTATCTAAATTTTAGTTTAATTTGAAAAGAAATAATAATTTTTGTGATTTAGATTTTAAAACTAAAATAATAATTCAAATAAAATTAAGCAGCAATTTAAATAAAAGATTTAAAAATAAAGAAGTAAGATTATATGATGAGAAAATCTAGGGTTTCGATTTCACTTAGCTAATCCTATTTATTAAAACTAATTCAAATAGTTAAATCCTATTTCTATGTGTTGATGGCAATTTCACGAAAATATTTATTAATCTCTCTCGAGCAAAAACAAACTTATTCAATTAACGAATTATCACCTCTCGGTCTCTAATCCTGAGAATTAATTGAATACATTAAGAATGAGAAATTATACTACCACATGAACGCATTAGCTATCTCTAGCCTAACATCCTTTTCATGGCAAACTATTCAGTGCACGGTTAAATTCTCCGCTCTCGCATCCCGAATCAACCCTAAAGTTCTTAGTTTTGGTGATCAATCAAACCTAAGCATTACGTTCAGAATAGATTACTCAACACAGAACAGAAACAGAAAATTAACTAATTGAATTAAGAAAAATAAACAAACATAGTAAAACTACATCGAAACCCTAGAACAGGAAGTTTAGTTCATACTAATAAGAAAATAAACTACGATAATAGTGAAGAATTGCATAACGAAAATAATAAGAGAAAAGTAATGAAAAATATCCTGATCGCTCCTCTGCCGAAAATCGCCTCGATACTCTCTGTCGCCTCGCCGAATGCAGCCTCCTTCTCTCCTTTAAGCGCTAGGTCTGTTAGGTTTTTATAATTTTCTTTTAACTCGGTCAACGGCTTGGGTTTAATCTCGCTTCGGATCAACGGTTCGAATTAAAACACGTTGTCTTTCCATATGTAATTTGGTTAGCGATCGGTCGCTGTCTTTGTAAGGCGCACGGTCGCTGCTTCTTCTATGGCTTGTATTGTGTATTATAACTCAGCGATCGGTCTCTGGTAATTGTAGAGATTGATCGCTGCTGTTCTTTATCCGAATAAATGTGTCGCGATCGATCTCTAGATTGTATGGAGATCGATCGCTGCTTAATCTGAATGACAGCCGCTGCATTGCAATTCACTGGCTGGCGATCGGTCTCTGGACTTCATAGAGATCGATCGCTGCTTGCTTCCTGTGGCGATTATAATGTGTGGCGATCGATCTCTGTGAATTCATGGAGATCGATCGCCACTTCTCCTTCAATTCTCTTCATGTATGGCTACCGATCTCAAGAATTCATGGAGATCGATCGCCACTTTTCCTTCAATTCTCTTCAATTCTCTTCATGTATGGCTACCGATCTCAAGAATTCATGGAGATCGGTAGCCACTTCTTCTTTACTCAACATTTTCAACATTTTCTTTTCTGTTCCTATTTGTCTGCACACTCACGCAAATCTCGTCAAATTCTTCCAAATCACTTGAGTAAAACTTATCATTTCAAGTATCAAAGAATATAAATAAGTGCGTAAAATACACACTTATCACATGGAGATCGATCGCCACTTCTCCTTCAATTCTCTTCATGTATGGCTACCGATCTCAAGAATTCATGGAGATCGATCGCCACTTTTCCTTCAATTCTCTTCAATTCTCTTCATGTATGGCTACCGATCTCAAGAATTCATGGAGATCGGTAGCCACTTCTTCTTTACTCAACATTTTCAACATTTTCTTTTCTTTTCTGTTCCTATTTGTCTGCACACTCACGCAAATCTCGTCAAATTCTTCCAAATCACTTGAGCAAAACTTATCATTTCAAGTATCAAAGAATATAAATAAGTGCGTAAAATACACACTTATCACCCCTGTTCTGGAAAAATGACTCATCGTTCTCAAAATTAGAGCTGATAACGAAGGGTCTCGGCCCTGCAACTGTCACTTGTTCTCAAGCACAATGTTTAAGAACAAAGGGCCCTTTTGGGAACTGGGGGTCACCGCTTCGAAATGACTTCCCATTCTCAAGCACAATATTTTAGCACGAAGGGTTGTTTTGGGGCAATGACCCGTTTTCACCCCCAAATTTCCTAACCACCTTGCAAAATGGGAAGACAGAAAATAGAGGGCCGTCGAGGGGCAGTGACCCGTCGTTCTCGACCACCATGTAAAATTGGAAGGTATGGAACTGAGGGCAGTTTTGGGGTGGTGACTCCCTGTTGTCGAATCACGTGCCGTGCGCATTGGTCGAGAGGTCTTCGCCCCTCACATCGATCCCCCGACTCAATACGTCTAGTGCCACGTAACCATTACACAGAACGGAGGGTGATCAGCCCCCCGTTCTTGGTGTAAATTCAGAACGGGGGGTGATCAGCCACCAACTATGATTTAATTTGTTACATTTTGTATAGTTTAAAATTTTAGTTGTTAAAATTTTTTGTTTAAAGAATATTTTAAATTAAACTCATATATGAGATTCTTAGTTTTAACCCTGAAACATATGAAGATGAAAAAAATTGTTGAGTAAGAAGATTGATGGGAGAGAGTGTAGCTCTTTATTACAAAAAATCTTGGAAGAGTTTGGTAAAGTAGTCATTTTCAATTGCGTAGGGTCCACGTCATTTCCGTCAGAGGAAACCCTATAAAGAGTCCTCACAACTGCAATATTACGCCATTTTTCTCATTTTTTCCATCTGAGTCATTGGATCCTCTCTAGAGCGTGCTACTGAAACCGAGGTTCTCAATTTCAACGAAATCATTGACGGTCTGCGTGAATTAAATTCGAAATCTGATCTTCTCTGTGATTTCTATGGCGATTCGTTCGATCGTCGATAACTCGAAGATTGATTGCACGCTGACCTCCGTTCTAATTGCGGTGGACTAGCACCGGTTCTGCTGCCACCATGTTTGAAGCTCATGTAAGGATCTCGTCCTCTTTTTCATTAGATTTACGATGTCTTGTCGTGGTCCGGATATCGTAATCATTACGTAACGGTCTACTTTGCGGAATTATGTAAGCAGTGCTGTCTGTATTTTCTTGTTCTCCTTTTTTCTTTCGTATTATGTTTTTGGCTGTTTGACTTATGTTTGGGGACGTGATTTTTTAGTGGCAGTAACTGTGTGCGCCGTGAATTCAGTGTTTGCATCGGTTAAGTTTGCAAAGTTCTTAATGACTATCTGAGTGACATGGTTCAGCACGCGATGGGACCGGTGGTCATGCAGGGGCGAGAAATTACGCAGAAGGAATATTAGCCAGTAGTTACAATTCAATTCAAGTATTTAGGAGTTACTTTGAATAACCTCATGAGGTTGGTAGAGCAGGAGAAGCTCTTAAAGAGAGGATGAGGCGATAGGAGAATGCATTGAAAATATCAAATTTGAATCTCGTTCTCTCTCTTCCTTCCTCTCTATCTGGTTTCTCCACTCTTATTCTTATTTTCTAGCGATTTCCCTTATTTAGTTGTTCCTAGTTCCTTTCAACAATTGAGTTGATTATAAGAATTCCGTGGTTAGTTTGCACCATCAGCAGTGTAATTTGTTTTTCAATTCACCTATGAGAGAGATTAATGGTATCAAAATAAACTGATCCACGAGGCATGATTGAAATCATGGAAAAATCCCAAGAAGAAAATATCTAGTAGATGGACAATGAGGTGAAGGATATGAGAGCATCTTTCCTTAGACTAACCACAAAAATGGATTCCACGAATCACTCTTTATAGCAATCTACACAGAAGGTGAATGAGCTAATCACGTAGGCTTAGTTTGTCGAAAGCATCCCACATTACAGCCCCAAGCAAAACCTTTTTCCTGATAATTCAGAGTACATTAAAGTGCAAATCTTCAGCTACATCCCCTTGTCGGAACACTTTGAAACCTTTCTCAGCTACGAATCCAACAAGAATATCAATATTGATGAGGAGTTGATCTCAACAGATGAAAATGTCAATTCAACAATGATGGGGAAAAGCTTGATGATGCCAATGAATATGGACAAGGGGAGGCCTAATCTCTAGAGTTAGAGTTTACCTTCCTCTAGCTAAGTAGCTGGGACACTTGTCTGTCCTTGCTCAAGATTAGAAAGTTGATAGATCTGAAGTTGGATGATTCTCGCATCACAGTTGGGCTGTGAGTAAGGAATATGCTAATTAAGCACATACAATCTGGCTATGTGTGTGACAAATATTCTTTTGTCATGAAAGTTTGAGGACCAGAAGGATTGCCATGGGATAAAGGGAAGGTTTTCATTTTATCAACCTTGGGGGCAAGGTTCTTTGATAGTGAGTGGTGTCATGGTTCAACATGTGATGTAGACAAGTAACCATGCATAGGCAGTAAATTATGCAGAATAATCATTGCCATTAGTTGCAATTCAATTTGAATAATTAGTTGGTGATATCGTTAGCATTTCAAAGTATTTAGGAATTATTTTAAGAATATTGCTATGTATACTCTATTAAAAAACTTTTTTAAAAAATTTGTTGACATGTCTAACAATGATTGGTCCAATTGAATTGCAATTAATGTAATAAATTATTTTTTATAATTTATTACATAAATTGCACCAATCATTGTTGGACATGTCAGTAAGTTTTTTTAAGAGAGTACCCATAATATTACTCTTATTTTAACTACACTTATTCGGTTGGGAGAGCAGTAGAAGATCTTTCAAGAGAGGATGAGGCCGTTGGAAAAGGCATCGGAAAATATCTAAGTTGATTTTCTTTCTCTTTCTTTTGCTTCACTCTTATTCTTATTCTAGCAATTTATCGAAACTAGATGTTCATGGTTCATGTGAATGATTGAGTTGATTATTAATGAGAATTATGTAGCTCTGTAGTTTATCTTTTGGTTGACCTATGATTGCAGCACTGGGTTTTCCGCATTGTTGTTGTTTTTACCTGAATTATTATGCTTATTCGTCCATTGTGGTTTGGTTTTTGATTTTTTGGCTTGCTTTTAAAGTATTTTTCTCTGAACTTTAATCGTTTACTGCCATGATTGAAAAACTGGTTTCTCTTTACATAAATTCATGTTCCCTATCCATTGTTGAGGGCGTTCCAAAATTTTAATGGTATTAGTGGTGGGAATAATGCAGATGTTGCAAATCTTTTGTATCCAATGGGTAGAGAGATAGGATGGGATGCTCCCATTTTATTTGAATGAATGAGAGATTGAAAGGTTATGTATTTTCCTGGGAAGGGTCCATAAAGTTCCTTGGACGGAGAATAGTATGATAAAATTGTTTTTAAGCATCCAAAGGAAGTCATTTTTTCGGTCGTCATATTACAAGAAGCTTAAAGTCGTAAGATTTGTTTCTCAGTTGGGAAGGTATTTGTGGCACTTGCTCCTTTTAGCTTGCCTTTTTCTGCTTAAAAATTTGTAAAGGTGCAATTTTGTCCATGGATAACCTTGATAGAAAAAGGTTTTTTTTCTCCAACAGTTATTGTGAGTCTTGAAGAAAGAACGAAATGCTAAATCATCTTTTGTTTCATTTTCCGGTTGTGTATGCTTTGTGGAGATGGATTGGTTTATGGCATGTAATTTTCCAGTCTAGTCAATGAGAAATTGATGTGCAAATGAGTGACATCCTGGGAACAATCGACAAAAACAGTTTTGTGCAAATGATGCTTCTTAGTTTTTTTATGGGTTTGCAAGACTAAAGTGAAATCCCTTAGTATACATTATACTAAGGATTACCTGTGAAGAACAGAGCTGTCAAAGGATTTTTCTTGGCTCACTGACTTCTAAATACTAATTTTACGCATTTTTGATTCCCTATAATTTTTTTTCATGATGCCATATAATACCATGAGAGTTCTTTAATATGCATACCTTCTACATAGGTTCTGCATTTGCTTCGAAGATACTTGGGAGAATATGTCCATGGGCTTTCAGCAGAGGCTTTAAGAATAAGCGTTTGGAAAGGTTTTTATCTGATCCTATAATGCTAATATGGTCGTTTTCATTTCATGAACTTAAATATTTTTTTTGGAGCAACTATGAACTATTAGCTTGGCCCCTCACGTTACAATCTCTCGACTTTTGACCAAACAATAAATTTTCTCTGACATGATATCATTGTTTTCCTGGTATTACTATTGGTTACTTGACTTGATTTCAAATTATTTCCTTCTCTTATTTACAGGTGATGTTGTTCTCAAAGACTTGAAGTTAAAGGCGGAAGCCCTAAATTCACTTAAACTTCCTGTCACAGTCAGGGCTGGTTTCGTTGGTACAGTAACTTTAAAGGTAGATATAATCATATTTGACTTAGCAGTGCTCGTGTAAGAGATTGCTAAAATACGAGTTTAAAGTTGTGCTTGCCAAAAAATAGGCATCGGGCAAACAACCCTATTTCGTTGAGAGAAAAAAGATGACGGGTACTAAAAGAATGAAAGGGAGAATCTATTTCGTTGCCTTTTAAATATTTAAAAGTAGTTTCTTGTTCATCAATTGATAAAACAGAACATTTGTCAGAAATTACAAAAATTAAACAGGTGCACATCAGATTAAATATATCACTTGTAACATTTAAACTTCGTTTTTCAAATTGTGGTTGAAGAGTGATGTGTTTTCTTATGATTTCAATCTTTTCATTGACCTTTATAAATCATAGGTTCCTTGGAAAAGTTTAGGCAAAGAACCTGTCATTGTTCTTATTGATCGTGTGTTTATTCTTGCTCAACCTGTTCCTGATGGCAGGACTCTGAAGGTAAGATGAGATCAATTTAAAAATAGTATTAACACGATGAATGCACATGATTAATAAGTTCCTTATTTGTGTGAATGATGGTGTAGGAGGACAGAGAAAAACTTTTAGAGACCAAACTTCAACAGATTGAGGTCAAAGATCTGCAGTCTATTAACTTTTTTCTACGAAAAAAATTGAAAATTTAGCTTTTGTTTTAACATACTCTCTTTGTTGTGTGTAGGAAACAGAGTTTGCAACTCTTGAAGCAATATCAAAGTCAAAGCTTGGAAATGTATGGAAAATATGCTTAATTTACTGCATACTTTTGGCAATTTAACAAATTTATTGCCTTTGATGATATTTAAATTATTATGGTAGTCTTTGCTTTATTTATCTCTCAGAACTACAAGTTAATTATAATGTTGGCCTAGGCTTTCACCAAATGACTTTTTTTCCCTGCATCATTGTGACGTTCTGTAATGGAAGATAGTAATTAGGTGTCTTCAGCTGTAGGGCTATCTCTTACATAATATTAAGTGCAGGGCTATGTCTTACATAATATTAAGTGCAAGTTGGGGGTTGGGTATAGCTATGCATTTAATGGGTTTTTATACCTAGTTTTATTTGGGATTCTATTGATCGATGGATTTATATTGCACTTCTAGGCCATAAATTCTACTTTTGAAAAATATTATGAGCTTTTTTTTGGCTAGGCAATATAAACAGACTTTGTTTCTTGGAAACATTATTTTTCTTGAACTGATTCGGTTTCAGGCATCAACTGGAAATTCATGGCTGGGTTCTTTAATCGCTACAATTATTGGAAATCTTAAAATATCAATCAGCAATGTGCATATCAGATATGAAGACTCGATCAGGTTGGTGGACATGCCCTAATCATTATTATTATAGTGTTTTGACTCGTGAGATCTCTTCTAATTTGAGATTCTCCAATATCTTTTTTTTATTGTCTTAGCAATTCATGCTGACTTCTTAATCTTTAGATGCAATGGACTTTTATCTTTGCTTGTTTTTTATCTGCTATGTGATGGTTATGTTTTGTAGTAATCCTGGACATCCGTTCTGCTCTGGTGTCACTTTAGCTAAGCTTGCTGCTGTTACTATGGATGAGCAGGGGAAAGAAACTTTTGATACCAGTGGTGCTCTAGATAAACTGCGGAAGGTAACATTGCCTTTGCTGTCCAAGAAAACTGAAAAAAGCTTGATATAAGTTTATGGTGAATGGAAAATGTCAAAGATTAGTAAATAGATCATTTGTGTTCCATATTCAATGTAATAGTCTGACTATTATTTATTAAATTTTCTTGGAAATTGTATATTTTATGTTTCTTATGTGCTTCAATTCTAGGGTTTTAAATATCTTGGCTAAATGAATTAATTACTAGGTTAATTAGAAATGTTATCTGGTGTTTTATCAATAGGTGACGATACTTATCCATTTAACTTACTACACTTATTCTTATTTACTCTTCATTCAGTCGTTGCAACTCGAGAGACTTGCAATGTATCATGATTCTAATAGTCTTCCCTGGACCATAGACAAGAGATGGGAAGACCTTAATCCTAAGGAGTGGATCGAGGTTTGTTCTAAAGTCATAGAATTATTGTTCTGTTACTTGTTAATTCTTTCCTTCTCAATTCTACTTTTCTTGAATCAATTGGTTACAGATATTTGAAGATGGTATTAATGAACCATCTGCTGATTGTATTCGGTTGTCCAAATGGGCTATGAATCGACATTACTTGGTATCACCTATTAATGGTAATCTAAAATATCATCGTCTTGGGAATCAAGAAAGAAATAACCCTGAACTTCCTTTTGAGAAAGCTTCTGTGGTTCTAAGCAATGTGGCTATAACTATAACAGAGGTACTGATTTCTTTCCCTTATTATATCAGTTTAAAGTTCTTACAAAGAAAATATCTAAAGTTTTGTGCTCATCATATAATTTTTATGTTAATTTGAGAAAAATTTATATTCAACATGATGCACAATTAGGGAGGATAAGTTATTCTCACTAGTTAATGAGAATTGTATGGGTTATAGTTCAAATAGCTATGTCCTTCCACTTGGAAATAACTATATGAAAATGGGAAAGTACTGAAAGTTCTTTTTGCGATGAGAAGCTAATCTTCTTCCATAAAACACTATAATGCATGAACTTGAAGCCTCGAACTTCATGATAAAATAATGGTAATAGTGTTTGATGCAGTATAAGCCTGTAAAATATTAAATTTAGTTGTTTAGTTGAATTATTATTTTGCTTTAAGTTAATTATTTCCTTAAGTTAATATTTTTTTAAAAATTAAATTATTTCCTTGAGTTTGAATTCCATTTAAAGAGATATTATGAATTTTATGGCAGACTTTTAAATAATACAAATTTCTACTTCTTGAGATTTATTCTCTGGTACGTTAGTACATTTGTTTTCGAGTTGATGAGATGAAAGGATTGTTGGGGGGAAAATTAGTGAGTAAAGTGGAGATTACAGGTTCTTGGAATCCTGTTATTGCGTGAATGAGTGTCATAGCTTTTAGGGAGAAAATTAGTGATTAAAGTGGAGATTATAGGTTCTTGAAATCCTGTTATTGTGTGTGAGTAAGTGTCCTAGTGTTTGACATTGTATTTTGAAAGAAAGATATATGAATTTCTTAAATAAAAAGGAAGGACATACCAGTTCTGTAAAAGCACTTCTAAATGGGCCCTAATTAGCTTAATTAACACTATGCTATTGATTTTGCTTTAGGTTTTAATCTATTTACGTTTTGACATTTAAGTTGGGGTTTTGATCTAAAATACTGCTTTAATTTTTGAACAAATCTTTATTTAGTGCAAAATTTTTGTCATCTATATACAAGGAGAAATCAAACAAGACAATCCAATGATTGCATAATCTAACTAGCTTTTGACAGACACAATATCACGACTGGATAAAGCTTTTGGAAGTTATTTCAAGATACAAGACATATATTGAAGTTTCACATTTGAGACCTGTAGTTCCAGTCTTGGGGGCCTCTTATTTGTGGTGGCGTTATGCTGCGCAAGCAAGTTTGCAGCAGAAGAAAATGTGGTAATGCATGACCTTTTACTTAGCAATCTTAAACATATTAAGTGGTTTATTTGTCAGGGATGGTACAATGCCGGTAATTTTGTTGATAAACTCATATTTTTGCCACTTTGAAGCTAAATTTTATTGAAGCTGACTTTCGATGTACTCCCCAGCTACCGATTTTCGTGGGATCGAATTCAGCATCTTTGTCAACTTCGTCGGCAGTACATTCAGTTATATGCTGGTTCACTTCAACGATTGCCAAATATCAACATTGCAGAGATTAGGGAAATTGAGAAAGATCTTGATTCAAAGGTCATTCTTTTATGGAGGTACCCAAAATTGAATTCCCAATTAGTTAGTAATGATTGATTTTACTTGATAAGTTAGATTTAGCAATATTCTTATTTTAAAATTGAAATTTCATTTTAATGCTGGGACCTACTTAGTTGAATGATCTCAAGAGAAAATTTAATTGAACATGTATATGGTTGGTTTGTTTGTTTGTTTTTTTCCACTTGAGTCTGAATTTGAGCCATGGCCATCTTGCAATCTTGATACCACTTAATGCACAACCTTTTTTGTTGTTTCACGTCGACAGAATAAAAAATAAACGGTCCTGTATAAATATGAGGAGGATTCCCTCACTCCTTGAATTAGCTTTTGGAATGAGTTTTACCATTTCACTTTCTATCATAGTATTAGAGTTAAATCTGTACGATGTGAAAACCGATTAAACACACTAAATGTGAAGAAAAAAAAAACTTATCACACTAGATGTGTGAGTGGGTGTTGTCCCACATCGACAGAACCAAAAACAAACAGTCCTGTATAAATATGAGGAGGATTCCTTCACTCCTTGAGCTAGCTTTTGGAGCGAGTTCTACTCTCTCACTTTTTATCATTCTTAATTGAAAGATCCCATGGAAAATTTCATTGAACTTTAGGATTTCAAGCTTACAGACTCTTCTTTCTCAACCTTGTGGGAGGGACTGACCACGGGAAATCATTCAAATGGGTATACATAGGAAGAGTGTTGGGACCACATAGGATTAAAAATTCTCACCTAAGGACTTAAAGATCTTCTAGATAGAAGCACTCAAAAACATATGAAATAAAAGATATCTTATATGTAGAGATGGCAAATGAGCCGGCTGAGTCGAGCCGAGCTTGAAAACATCTGGCTCACAGAGCCTAGCGAGTTAAACGAACCGAGCCTAACGACTCTAACAAGCTGGACCAAAAAAAATTTCAACTCGAGCTGGCTCCCGAGTCAAATGTTAAACGAGTCAAGCCGAGTCTAAAGAACCAAATATATATAAATGTATTGTTCGAAAAAATTTTACTTATTAAAATTATAAAGCTTATTTATTATTATAATGTCAAAATATAATAGTTATTGTTTATTTAACAAAATTATTTTATTAATATATAAAATTACATGTATTTAGGAAAAAAATTATTTGAGGTAATCTAATAAAAAATATCACACAAATATCATTAAAAACATTTGGCAGCTGCATCATTACAAATTATGCACGTACTAATTAAGGTAACACCTATTTAATTGCCAATCATTTGAATTAACGTAACAAATGAGTTGACTAAGCTGAGTCTAGCAGAGCCAACCCTAAAAAAGTTCGGCTCACAGAGCCTAACGTATTAAACGAGTCGAGCTTAACGAGTTTAACGAGTCGAGTCTCACGAGCCAACTCAAAAAAAATTTCAATCCGAGTCTGTTCAGGAGCTAAAGTTAAATGAGCCAAGTCCAACCTAGTACAGTATCGAGCCGACTTGGTACAGTATAGAGCCGGCCGAGCGGGATGGTGAGCCAGCCTGCTCATTTGTCATCTCTGTTTATATGTAACTAAACCACGTTTGTTCGATTTGTAAATCAAGAAAAATGGTCACTTATATAAAAAGAAGTGGTATATATTTATATGTGATGCGGATGGTTGGGAAATAATATAGATGAACTAATGTAGCTATTCAGTATTTGCTTATTTTAGTTTTACATTACACTAGATTAGGCATATACTACTCCAATCAAACAATTAATTGTGCGTGTGCACATTACTAGGATATGTTGGTTGACCAACTAACCATTAGTTAAATGATTTATGAGAGAGGAAGGAATCTATTTTCTGATTCAAATTGAACAGAATTGAAGTTTTCTAGATTCTTGCTTTGATTGAGTGCTTGCTTTTTTCTTGGGTGACTTACAGCACGTGAGTATTAGTTAACCAAATACTCAAGTTTAGCTTATTTATCATATCATTTTGTCATTACTTTTTTTTTGATAAGAAACTAATTATCTTAAAAAATAAAGAAGATACAAATAAGAGGGCAATAATCCTTCTCAATTGGAAAACACTTAATTTAAGTCAATTTCTCTCCAATTAGAGAGAACTATACTAAAAATACTTAATTTAAGTCAATTTCTCTTCAATTAGAGAGAACTATACTAAAAGTAGTTGTAATATCATTTTGTCACTTGTATTCTATGTTTAGGTTACTTGCCCATGCAAAGCTTGAGTCCGTGAAGTCAAAGGAAGCAGCTGAGCGAAGAAAGCTAAAAAAGGGAAGTTGGTTTCCATTTCTATGGTTAGTGATTTTTCTGTCATTTTAAGTTGTTTTTTCTCACTTTTCGAGAGATTTTTTATCCTCCCTTTTGTGTTAAACTTTCAATAAATATTGTTATATAAAACAATACATCTTTTTGTCAAGCTTTACTTTTGGGGTTGTAGATAAAAAGATTTTTCGATTTCTTATAAAAAAAATTGGTTCCGTATTTTGTGTAGCTTCTTGTTCATTCCCTTGCTTTGTGATTAATATTTTCATGGTTTATATAATGACTCGTTTCCCATTGTCAGGGGCACAAACACCAATGATATGTCTGATGACTCTTCGGAGGGATCACAGATAGCAGAAGACCTACTTACTAGGGAGGAATGGCAAGCAGTAAATAAGTTACTAAGTTTTCAGCCAGACGAGTTGATATCACATTCAGGAAAGGACTCACATAATATGATCCAGTTTTTGGTAACTGTAACTGTTGGTCAGGCTGCTGCTAGAATTGTCAATGTTAATGAGACAGAGATAGTATGCGGTAGATTTGAGCAACTTCATGTGTCAACCAAGTTTAAGCATCGGAGTACTCAGTGTGATGTGCTATTGAAATACTATGGTTTATCTGCTCTTGAAGGCTCACTTGCTCAGGTTCGTTTTGATGTTGATGAGGTTGAGATGTACAATTTTCTAATATTTGCTTGTTTAAAATTTTTTCAGTCTGGTTATCAACTTCTTATGTAAGAAATTGTTCTCAATTTGACTGGGGTGACAAGTTTCCATTTTTATTATTGTGCTAGGAGTTGACTCTTGTGTTCTTTTATTTTGGTATGGCATTAGTATTGCTGTATCTAATTTCATTTTTGTTTGGGGACGTTAGTACTAATTTTAATTTATTCTTTTTGAAGAGTGTCTGCAGTGAGCAGAAGGTGAACGCATTAGTCGCAAGTTTTGTACGTTCACCATTTGGGGAGAATGTTGACTGGAAGCTGTCAGCTACAATATCACCTTGTCATGTTACAGTAATTTCTTAATTTCTCATACGTGCATCAGTTGGTTTAATCTACAAATACTTGGAATCCCAAATAGTTTCAAAGTTTTTTCATTCATCAGATTGTGATTTGTTTCCTGAGTTGGTCCTATTTGAATGTGATGAAGCAAGCTGGTCATCTAGACAATTTGAATTGTTTGACCATGGTTAATAATTTATTAGTAGTCCAGTCTAAAATAGTTGTGGAACCATATGATGCTTTACAAAAACACACACCTGCACTATGCGAAATAGCTGAAATTATTTGAATATACCACTTTACTATATTTTACCTCCAAACGCACAATTACTCGCAATCACTAGGAGGTACCATAAATGTCCAACAGTCTCCACCAAAAGATTACGTGAAAGACCATCAAACTTGTATTTTATGCCGAAGAATGCAATTCTCCCATGCATACATATATATAAGAACGTTAGTGAACTAGTTTATGGAAAATAAAGGAAACTACCATAGCACACCCTATAATTAAATTAGAATATTCAAATATAAATCAAGGAAATCCTTATCGACCATAATTTTCTTATCAAAACAAATATTATAATTTAGCATTTTAGTGTTGTTATTATCATAAAGATGAAGCTGGAGCCACCCGTTCATTTTGTTTCAGTCGTATATATTTCATAATATAGATTGATTCTCATTATTTTGAATGACAAGAATTCTCTTACGATTGCAGATTTTGATGGAAAGTTGTGATCGATTTCTAGAGTTTGTAAAGAGGAGCAATGCAGTCAGTCCCACCGTTGCTTTTGAAACAGCAACTGCTTTACAGGTATTTTTGTCATTAAACTCATCTTATCTTATATGTTTTCGCTAACTTTCTAGTTAGTATCCTTTGGTGCACACAGATGAAGATTGAGAAAGTGACTCGTAGAGCGCAAGAGCAAATTCAAATGGTATTGGAGGAGCAAAGCAGGTTCTCATAATTATGCTATGTTATAGTTTCATCTACTTATTTCTAAGTTTGATACAAAGGATGGACTATTTTGAATATTTTATCCTCCCCTTTCTTTCCATCTTGCTGCAGTGCTAGCCATCATTCAAGCCTATATTACACTTCCTATTTTTTTTTATAACGAAGAATATTGAGAAAAAAGAAATTACAATAGAATAGAGGGGAAAAACCATTTCAAGAAAAAAAAAGAGAAATACTTAATTTAAGTCAAACTCTTCAATTAGAGAGAACTTCATTAAAAAGATAAATCCTAAAGAATTCAAAATAATAGACATTTTTAGTAATAATAAAATTAATATTGTCTTAAAAATCGACAATTTGCTCATTATCCTCTAATAGTGTAGCATTGCAATGAAGTGAGGTGACTCAATAAATAGTCAAAACACCTCATTTCAATATTAACTTCCACTTTTTAAACTTTTCTTCACTCCATAACACATGGTGGAATATAATCTTGTAATTATCTTTATCTAATTAATTTAGTTTATTTGAATAATTATGTTTATCTAGTTAGAATAAGTTTAAGTTTTTAAGATAAATTTAATATCCCATAAATCATGGGCTTAAGATTTGTTTTTTTTTTTTTTTTTTTTTTTTTTTTTTTTTTTTTATGTTAAATATGTGGAGATTAGATGAGTAATTGAATGAGAAGATAATTTTTCCGAGTCTTTATTTTTGACAAAATGGATCCCTACAGTCTACTAGAAAGAGAAAGAAAATGCACTCAAATTCTTCTAATAAGCTTACAAATATCATAAAGTGAATCTTAGTTTCTTCATGTGCATTGCATAAGAGACAACAATGCAGAAGACAGCCAAAAAAAAGTTTATCTTCTGCATTTGATCGTAAGTATGAAGCTTTTTCTTAATGAGGATCCAAGCGAAAGCTTGGAGTTTGATAGGGATTCCTATTTTGCAAACCAAGTTGAAAACGAGAAATCCTTAGAAGAAGCAGAAGTGAGCCGAAAAAAGAAGGATCTAGAGGAAAAGTTTCTATCAATTTTTTATTTTACATAAATTTCTATTTATTAGTTTCTTATTATATTATTTTCTTAATTAATTATTTCCCAATTACTTGTTTTTTTAAGTTAGATTATTTTCTTAAATAATTGTTTTAGGCCTCATAGAGAGACTTCTGAATTAAAACTATTTTAAAAAATATTGCACCATGGATCAATTTTATGATGACTGACCAATAAACTGTAGTTAAAAATTGTGATTAAAAAGTATACAATCACATAACAAAACCATGAACCTTTGATAAATTAAAAAAAAGAGATTTAAATCAATTATCAAAGAGAAAAAATAATTTTACATAAAATGAATAAAAAATAAATAACAATAACACTATAATTGGATAAAAATAGATCAAAACTTCAAAACAAATAGGAGAAGAAAATATAATGAATAAAACAAATAAACATTAAAATGAATTTCAAACATACATTTTTCATATGTCGATAGAAAAATGTGAAAGTTGTTAAATTTTTTACCTTTTGCAAAGAAATTTTAGAACTATGATAATATTGTAATACATACTTCCCTTTGAAAGGCAAACCATTCTCCATCCATCTAATGTTTTCCTTATTATCTATCTAATTAGTTGCCAAAAAGAACAAAAATAGTGGATTCCCACCTAAAAGAAGACTCAATGATGAGTCGATTTCCTTTCCTGCATTTAGTCATTATGGCAAATCTGTCAATCATATTGTCGATGATGTTAAGTCCTTTACTTTGCCTTTACTGAGATTTAGTTTGAGATTAAATAGTATACCAAAGATTTTTATGACTTCTGTAAATGTCAAATACTAGTTTTGTCATCTATATAGAAAAGAAAAGTGTCATCAACAAATTGTAAGAATATTGTTGAAAATAGAGATGAAGAAAATAATTTTTCATACTATTTCATTCATACGGTGAAAATATTTATACAAAAAATTGAAATGTAAACAAGGAAACTAATTCCTAATTCAAGACAAAATCAAATCCCCTTTAATTAGGGAAATATTAATCATTTCTAATATTTACACTTTTTAACACTCTCCCAAGTTGGAGCATAAATGTTAATCATGCCTAACTTGTTACAAAGATAATTCACAACACAATTGAGTATCTTAAAATAGGCCCACCAAGACCCAATCTCAAACAGGCCTATCAAAGTAACCGAAAAACCACAAGGAAAACCTAATCTTCAGAAAATGTTAGGACTCTTCAGCAAAAGAGTTCTTCTACCGTTTGCTCACTAGGGCAACCAAACACGGCGCCGACAAAGGGTGGTCGAGATATTAAACAGAATCGGACAAACAACAACCCTACAACTTAGCCGACGAGCAATGATGGACAGAAACAACAGTGGTCGAAAAGAGACCAAATTGGAAGATCCAGATTGACGAAACCAGAGAAGATCCGCTCTTGACGAAACCGGCGAAACAACGGCGACCAAGGTGAAACAGTGGCGACAGTGGTCTGAACTTCAGCGACCAACTATGACAGCTAGGGTTTCTTGTAGCCTTAATTTAGGACCTCTGCTCACTAGAGCAGAATGATGAAGAAAAAATTACTGCTCACTGGGGCATAATGATGAAAAAAAAATTTACTACTCGCTAGGGCAGAAAAATTGATAATAAGAATTTATTGCTATGATACCATGTTAAAAATAGGGATGAAGAAAATAATTATTCATAATATTTCATTCATGTGGTGAAAACATTTATACACAAAATTGAAATGTAAATAAAAAAATTAATTCTAAATTCAATACAAAATCAAATCCTCTTTAATTAGAGAAGTATTAATTTTTTCTAATATTTACACATTTTAATAAATATGAACAATGATAGTGGATCTCCCTGTCTGCTATCTTTAGTAGCGAGTAATTTACCTCTTGGACAACCATTAATAAGAAAAAAAATTGATTTGCATGAGCACTCGAATTACACCTCCACCGTGCATCCAAACCTTTCGTCATTAAGACAAAGTGAAAGAAGTCCTAGTCAACATTAACGTATGCTTTCTTAAAGTGATATAAGGGAAAATATGTTTCACTAATTTTTTTTTTCTCCTGACACTATATTTTTTTCTCAATAAATTTTGATTCTTATGAGAAAACATTATTGTTAAAAGGTGTAAATAATAGGAAGAATTAATACTTTCCTAATTAAAAAAGATTTGATTTGTATTAAATTATGAATTAGTTTCCTTAGAAATTAGTTTCCTTATTTACATTTTGATTTTGTGTATAAATGTATTCACTATGTGAATGAAATATTATGAAGAATTATTCTCTTCATCCCTCTTTTTGACGTGGTATTAAAGGAGTAAATTTTCTATTATCAATTTTTTCTGCAATAGCGAGCAGTAAATTTTTTCTTCATCATTCTGCTTTAGTGAACAATATATTTTTTCTTCATCATTTTGCCCTAGTGAGGAGAGGTTTGAAATTAGAGATACAAGGAACCTTAGTCGTCACAATTGGTCGTTGTAGTGTAGACCAATGCTGCCACTATCTCGTCGTTTCGTCAATCGGGATTCTTCTATGGTTTTGGTCTTTTTTTCGACGACATTTATTTCTGGCCACCATTGCTCGTCACCTGTCTGGTTCGCAACATGTAGGGTTGCTGTTTGTCCGATTTCGTTTGGTTGATTCTGTGTTCGCAACACGTTAGCTGGCTGTTTGGTTGATGTCTGATTCTGTTTGGTTGTTTCTGTCCACCATCCCCTTCACTTGTTCCCATCGTTTGCCCTAGTGAGCAAACTGTCGAAGGAACTCCTTTGCTGAAGAGTTCTACCCTTTTCTGAAGATTAAATTTTCTTTGTTGCTGTGTTATTTTGGTGACCCTGTTTGAGATTGGGCCTTGATGGACTTTTTTAGAATACCCAATTATGTGGCTCCTTATTGATTTTTTCATACCAAAATTATGGTGTGATAACCAATCTGCTTTTCATATTGCTTCAAATTTTGTGTTCATAAAGCGTTGTAACAAGTTGGGCATGATTGATATTTATGCTCCAACTTGAAGGGGGAGTGTTAAAAGGTATAAAAATTAGGAAGAATTAATATTTCCCTAATTACAAAAGATTTGATTTTGTATTGAATTAGAAATTAGTTTCATTAGGAATTAGTTTTCTTATTTACATTTCAATTTTGTGTATAAATGTATTTACCATGTGAAGAAATATTATGAATAATTATTCTCTTTATCACTTTTTTTGACAAACATTATCACATGCTTTTTGGAAGTTAACTTTAATGGCAATCAATTTCTTTTTCTTAGTTGTATATTCTTCCACACCCCTATTGGCAATTATGGAAAAATCCAAAATGTTCCTACTTGTAGTGAACGCTCCTTGCTCTTTCAAAATTGTATCTCCAATAACTTCCTTAATTTGAGATGACAACACCTTTACTAAGATCTGTAGACTTTTTACGAACTGTTGGGCTATGGTTTTTCAGCTTTTAGAGTTACATTTTTTTTAGGAATTATACATAAATGATTCTCATTTGTCTTGACATTAACCTTAGTATGGTGAAATTAATTCCTCGAAAACCTTAAGCATATCTGCTATGAAAAAAGGCCACGGTGAAACTATCCGTTCTGGGCAATTTGTAGCTATCACTATCATACATAGCTCTACGGATTTCATCCTCTTCAAACTTTCTAGAGAGATGATTTGCCATGGTAGGATGTATGGGTTGCCAATTAGAGCTTGGGAGTTCTAATCAAGGGCTAGAGTTTCTGGAATAAAAATTTATTATAATTAATACTCCCACTATCATGAGCTAATTTGTTTGACTTATTAATCTTCCTTCCATTGACAATTCTGTTAAAAACTCTGGTGTTGTTGTCCCACTCAATAACTTCATTATGTCTGATATTTTGTCTTTAAGATTACCTTCTAACTTGAGTATCTCTTCAAAATGTGCTTTCATCACATATTTTTCTAGATGACGAGTTTCACTCAAATCGTATTTTGCATTAAATGGAATTTTCTTTCTAACTTGATTTAGGTTTAACTTCCTTGAGTTTAATGCTAAACTTAAATCCCTCTCAACCATTTACAATTCTCATTTGAAATTATGGGTGTCTAGAGTTATAGAATGGCACTATTGGCAGCAATAAATAGCTCACTGAGTATAAAAAAGTTCCCCCATTGCTTGTTGTGTGGAAAAGTCCTGCTCTACTCTCTTCCAACTAGAAATTCATATATTTCTCCTTTGCTATTGGTATTTGCTAGACCTTATGCTTACATCATAGGGATTCTTCTGGTGCATCAAATTTGTTTTGCTCCTTTTCATCTTCCCACTCTCAATGTCAAAGAACTTCAGGAGATCAAGTTTTGTTTTGTATTGGTGGCACTTGACAAGCAGGCTCTGAGCACTAGCTCTATTTGCCTTGTTTGTTGGAATAAGTTTTCCCTATCCACGGTGAAGAGACATCACTTCTAGTATACATCTGACTAAATTTGCTCAAAGGTTCGATCAGGTGAAAAAAGGTTGTCCAAGAGAATAAATATCTCACAGCTGTGCTTCACAAAAGGGGTTGCCTATGGGGATAGCTCTCATCCTTTTTATGTTCCTTTATTTTTTAGATGGGGTTTATGTTTTGTCTCATTATAAGTTGTTTCCGTACTCAAAATATTCTCTTTCTGCATTGTTGCTCTTTCATTGTGGTGCTTACATACAGATTCTAATGGTTTATATTAAGGAAGCAATTTTCTTGGTTCCATCGTTGGAATACCCTCCATTTATGTAATATTTTTCTGAACAGTAATTATTTTTTAGCTTGTTGGATAAATTTTCCAATATATAGGTTTTATAAGAAAAGTACTTAAAGCTTCCTGTCTAAAAAAGATAACATAGGAGAAATTCAAGACCATATACTTTCAAAAATATAATGTCTATGTAAAATATAGTGGCGCACCTTATCTTATATTGCATAAATGTTATTCCCTGAAATGATTGTAATTTATTGATTTGCTAGTTGTACCTTACTGTATTGGAAATAATTGGTGATTAACTTGTCATCACCCCAAACCTTTTGCATCTGCAACTACAAGTTTGGAACTTGTCCTTTCGTTGAGCAATGATTCAGGGTGAGCTTTGAACTGGAGGGGTTGTCAAATGATACTTCATTTTTTTCCATTTGGCCACATCCTGACTCATAAATGGACTTGTTCTTAGCAAAAGCATTCTTTCTTACCCTTACTTTCTAAGGCTCCACACATTCCTTCTTTTGGGATTTATTTTGGAAGAAAGGAGTTTCAGATAAATTTCAGATGTTTGGGTGGCTCTAGCCAAGGGGGAGTCACATACATAGGATAAAATTCGACATAGAAATCCATACATAATGCTATCTCCAAACTCTGCCATGGTTGTAAATGTCTCAAAAAGATTGTTAGACTTTAGTACAACTATTCATAGACGTTTTTCTCAGTTTTCAATCATCAGTGGACCTCCATGTAGATTGCGAGTTTTTTGCATTATACCTTTGATTGGGAAGTCAGAAAAGAAGCTAAAAACTTTTAGAAGAGGCAGTTTTTTCGCAGTGGCTTGTGATGTTTGATTGCATGGCAACGAAATCATTTTAGAAGACATAGTTCACTATTGTAGCCATGTATGAGAAAATATTAGTTTTTTAATCGACAAGTGGGTGTAGTAGGGACTATTCTTTTGGTGTGATCATATCCAGCTGATAGACATAGCTACCTCTCAGTGTTAGTTATTCCATATTTTGGTCTGTGTTTATCAGGGAGAATACTTACATTTTCCTCAGACATCTTCTCTTTTATCCAATACAATTCAGTTTCCTATAAATAAGAAAAACTTTCCGCTTATTTTGCATGCCTTAATTCTTGAAGGAAACTTCTTATTGTTTGAGATTCATTTTCCTTTTGTGTTCTTATTTTGGTGATTCAGATTTGCCCTTGACATTGATTTTGATGCTCCTAAAGTCAGAGTGCCCATCAAAACTTGCTGCTCTTCTCAATGTGATAGCCATTTTCTTTTGGATTTTGGTCATTTCACCCTGCATACCATGGTAAATGTATTTTCCGAGAGCTATTGATATTTTTTTCACAAAATGCTTCTCTAAATTATTTCATTATACTACAGGAAAGTCAATTAGACGAACAGAGGCAGAATATATATTCTCGGTTTTATATATCTGGAAGAGACATTGCAGCTTTGTTTACAGATTGTGGTTCTGAGTGTCATAGCTGTAACGTTGTAGAGTCAGATGATAATGATAGTACTGTTATATCTTCTGCAGCTAAAGACGAAGACTCTGTCTATTCTCTTGTTGATAGATGTGGAATAGCGGTTCTTGTTGATCAGGTAGGTGTTGTGGTTTTTGTATTCTAGCGTTTCTCACTGTTGCATATTGTTGACTACAGAATTTCAGGATAGTAATCATATTGCTGTAATGTTCTCAAAAATAAGTTAATGAACACCATAATCACCATTACTGTTATTATTTCTGTTCAAGGTCAAAGTACCTCATCCTAAATATCCATCTACCCGCATATTTATTCAAGTGCCGAACCTCAGCATTCACTTCTCGCCAGCCAGATATCGCCGAATCATGGAACTGCTTAACATACTGTATGGAACAATAAAAACTTATGGTCAGCCATCGGTTCAGAATTCCCAAGATGACCTTGCCCCTTGGGGTCCCCCAGAGTTTTCTATTGATGCCAGAATTTTAGTCTGGAGAGTACGTTGTTTATTTGGAAGAAAGTTGTGATTTTTATAATAAATTTTTTGATTAACAGTTCTTGAATCAACTATTGATTTAGGGGATTGGAAATTCTGTTGCAACATGGCATCCTTGTTTTATTGTGTTGTCTGGGTTATATCTTTATCTTCTGGAAGGCTCCAAGTCTCAGAGTTATCAGCGATATATAAGGTTTTCTTCTAGCTATGCTATCAATTGTTTCTTAGATATTTTTTGTCATAAGAAGGTTTAACTATTTATGCTTAGATTTATTGATTGGTTTCCTCCGTTTGGTATTTATTTCAATACTAATCAGTTTGAGGTCTACATGGAAAAATGTTAAGAAATAATTCAAATAATGAACTTTAACTCATTAGATAAATTTTTGGTATGAAGTTTGGTATGATTGCCAATTTGTTTGTTGGAATATTACAGCATGGCTGGAAAACAAGTCCACGAAGTTCCTCCTACAAATGTTGGTGGTTCACTTTTATGTATTTCCGTGAGCTCTCGAGGTCTAGATATTTATCAGGTTAGTGAAGTTGAAAGAGTTTAATTGTTGTCGGAAAACTACTTCAATTGATTTATTAGTATTTACCACATCTTTTGAATTTATTTTTTATGTTATCTCACACACATGTACTTTTTCTCATACTTTGAGATTGTTTTATATGTGCTTGTACTTACTACTACTATATATTCATAGCTGCTTAAGATTCTTATTTTACTCAATTGACCTTTTTGTTGTCTCTTTAATATAAGAAGCAATGATTAGGGAAATAAAGATTTTGACAAATGTTTCAGATGAATTAAGTCCAAAATGTTTTTATTAAAAGAATATACAACATGATGAGAGTGAAAGAAACCCTCTTGAGCAAGAACTCTTAGAAAACAATTTGCATCCAATTAGAGATAACCAAATTAAATGAATAGCTCCTGAAATGATTATAGGTATAAGATCACTTGTCTATAAGAGAATTAAAATTTTCCCATAAATCCATTATTTGGGTGATTTGTCCTAAAAAAGAATCTCATAGTGTTGGAGTTATATATAACCCATTGGATAGCAACAATTCAATTCTCTAAATCAATCTCATCTTCTAATGTTGTAAAATCATCGTTGAGGGAACTCTTAATATAATAGTGAATCCTTGGTTTCTTGTTGAATGAGGAGAAGACGCACAACCATATATACTTAATGAAATAATGTTGTTGCTAGTTTCATCACGGACGGGCCCTTGCCAAAGGAGCCACAATGTAGGGAGAAAGAGTAACGTCTCCAATAAGATGAAAGAGAAGCAGTGATAGAAGATTCCCGTGCCTTTAACTCGTATTAGCATTGAAATTTCTCCCTTTTGATTCCATTAAGGAGGACGGAAGTCCTATTGTTGCAGAGGAAGTTCTTCTAAGTTCTCCTATAATAAGTTTTGAAAAATTTAGGGAGAGTGCAAAATTCCAACTAAGAGAGTCATACAGCAACACTTGGAATAAAACATAATTATATAATTGGAAAATAGGGAAGTTTTGAAGTCCAATTTTCCTTTTGTGACTCTGAGCCGTTTTGTCTGTTCTCAACAGAACTTGGCTATGCATTTTGACCATTTCCCATTGAAATACTTCAGCTATGGTCAAATTGTACAATTTCCTTATTAGCATTTTTAACTCACTTTATGGTTAATTTATTTCATAAACATACTATGCTTCTTATAATAAAAGTATGTAGGATTGTGTTAGGAATATTTTAAGAGGGATAATATTTTAGTAGATTAAGGGGTATTTGTCTAAATAATTCGGTTAGGATTTTATTAGTATTTTGTTATTTTATTTGTTATATAAGTGGGGAGGAGGTCAGTGATAAGGGGGAGGAAAAGATTGGGAAAAGAGTGGGAGAGTGCAGAGGCTTTATAATTCCTCTGCAAGGGAGAGAAGCGGGGCTCTAAAATTCCCTAGCATAGTGTCTGTCTTTTTTGGGTTGTTTACCTGTTGGAATACTATAACGTTTTTTTTGTTGGTGTTTGCTGTATATCCTGGGTGTCATTTGCAAGGAGTAGGAACCATAACATTGGTATCAGAGGAACATTACCTGGGCAATGGCAGGAAAGAAACCTTCACAGGCGCTGGAGAAGTCAAGTTTAAGCGATGCCCAGATTGCTCAAAATGAACTGTGGCAAGAAATAGGCAATGTCAAGGAGAGCATTGCCTGTCTGCCGGAGTTGAAACGCGACATGGCGATGGTCATGGAAAACCTGAAGTCCCTGGCCAAGGCTATACATTCGGCACCTCCATAGCAACGGGACAAAGGAAAACAAAAAGTCAGTGAAGAAGAAGTGGTGGGGCAATTGAGCTGCCCGGGAGAAGGGTCCAGAGTCAGAGGTGGAGAAGGATGGAATGAAGCTTACCTGAATCGCCAGGTGGAAATGCTGGTCTTTGCGGAGGGTGATCCGGATGACTGAATATTCCGAGTCGAGCCATTCTTTGCGCTCCAACCACTTGCGGAACTGGAGAAACTTCATTGGGTGGCTGTGCACTTGGAGGGCGAAGCGCTGGCCTGGTTTCAATGGGAGAAGCGTCGGCGTCCATTCCGCAGCGGGGCCGACTTCCGTTGCCTCTTGTTGGAACGCTTTCGATCGTCTCTCGAAGGGACACTATCAGAGCGATTTCTGCAACTGAAGCAGACGAGCTCAGTGCGGGAATACCGCCAAATGTTTGAGCGAACTGCTTCTCACTTTTCGGACCTACTAGAGCATTTGTTGGAAGCCCAGTTCATGACCGGTCTAAGGTCAGAAGTTCGCGCCGAGCTCTTGGTACTGCGACCGCCGGGACTCGATCGAATGATGGAAGCTGCGCAGAGGGTAGAAGATAAGTTCTGGTTGCTTCTGTAAACAGAACTAGAACCAGGTGAAACAGGGGGCCAATATTTTGTTGGATCGGGCCCAGGGGAAAAAGAAAAAGAACCTCCCAAACCAGGTTGGGCCGGACAACAACTACTTCATGGGGCTGTAACCAACCAGCCACCAATTAGCCCAGCCCAAGCTGGGTCTCCTTTCTCAGGGATATACGCGCAGCGAGAGGGGATTTCTTCTTCCAATACGAACGCACAGCACAACAGAAAATCAGTATTAGCAAACCTCTCCCGGCCAGCGTACACACAACAGAGTGGGACGACGGGTACGGTGCACCCATTCTGGCCGGCGTCTTCCTTCCGGCGATTGACAGAAACAGAACTACTGGCGAAGAGGGAAAAAGGCCTGTGTTATCGCTGCGATGAATGTTTCTTCCTAGGGCATCGATGCAAGGCCAAAGAATTGTTGATACTGCTTTGTCAAGAGGGAGAGGGTGTGGCCGAGGAGTCACCGAACAGAGAGGAAGAGATGCCGGGATTTGCTGCACCAACCGAGCTGCCGTCAAAGCTGCAGCAGTTTTCACCAAATTCCATTGCGGGATGCTCTGCACTTCCTGCAAGAACAGCGAAGGGGAAGAAAATTTCTTTGGGATAAGGCGGTTCAATTTTACAATTCCACCTTGAGGATAAGCTGAAACTTTAGGCGGCCAGTATTGTTAGGAATATTTTAAGAGGGATAATATTTTAGTAGATTAAGGGGTATTTGTCTGAATAATTCGGTTAGAATTTTATTAGTATTTTGTTATTTTGTTTGTTATATAAGTGGGGAGGAGGTGAGTGATAAGGAGGAGGAAAAGATTGGGAAAAGAGTTGGAGAGTTCAGAGGCTCTATAATTTCTCTGCAAGGGAGAGAAGCGGGACTCTAGAATTCCCTAGCATAGTGTTTGTCTTTTCTGGGTTGTTTACCTGTTGGAATACTATAACGTTTTTTTTGTTGGTGTTTGCAGTATATTCTTGGTGTCATTTGCAAGGAGTAGGAACCATAACAGATTGGCTCACAAAACATGCTTGTTTAGGTGTTGATTGCATGTACGATGCCTTGTGTGTTGGACTTTCAAAGTTAATAGTTGAGACTCTTTACGTGGTTAATAATGTCTGATATTCTACAGTGCAATTTCACAAGTCTGGAAACTTTTGAGTGGTTCTTATTTTGAAAGTGTAATATTTTAGATGTGGTTCGAATCTGCAGTTCTGGATTTTGGTAAGTCGTTGAATTTTTCAGTGTGTATAAAAACAGGCACTGGAGTCTTCTAGTACGTGGGTCTTACAGTTTAAAAACAAGGAGGAGAAGGCTATTTGCTTAAAAGCACTTGTACTGGCGACCTATCAAGCTTCTGTATGATATCAATTCCTTCTCTTCTTTTTTTTTGTCTCTTTAAATTTTTGCTTGTTTGTGATTAATCTTATTGTTTATTTTTTATTCATTTAAGATTTGTGGTGCATACAGGCCCCTCTATCTGCGGATATACTTAGCAAAAAAAATTCAGATTCATCTGAGTATGTTGAAGCTGAGGACACCAACTTGAAAACAGCAAATCTTGTTATAAATGGGGCATTGATGGAGGCAAGGTTATTCATTTACGGCAAGGTTGGATTTTGGTGTTCCTTTCTCAAAATTAAATTTCATTAATGATTGTCAAATATGTGGGGTTTTCTTGTAAATAATATCTCATATGCCAGGCTTGCGTCATCTTGCATGTCTTATAAATACTTCTTGTTGCTAATCATTCATATTTATCTTGTGGTTGTCTGTTTAAAAAATTTAATATTTTTTTAATATTATTTCACAGACAGGATATCAAAATAATGAGAAGCTTAGTGAAATGTTGATTCTTGAAGTTTTAGCGACTGGAGGAAAGGTTTGTAATCTTGACCTAATTCTTATTTCCTATGTCAGGCTTCTTCCTACTGTTTTTTTTTTTGGAAATTTTTTCTTTTTTTTATGGAAGTTGAAATCTATTGTGCAATCATCAACTGAAGGCAAACTGCATTTTAAGAATTATTTTATAACTGTAGATGTTGGATCTAGATTTATTAAAAAGATATCACTCTGAACAAACATGCATTATTTTTTTGATGTAAGCATATGTAGTTTGTAATCTTGACCTAATTCTTATTTCCTATGTCAGGCTTCTTTCTTCTGTTTTTTTTCTAGAAATTTTTTCTTTTTTTTCATGGAAGTTGAAATCTATTGTGCAATCATCAACTGAAGGCAAACTGCAGTTTAAGAATTATTTTATAAATGTAGATGTTGGATCTAGATTTATTAAAAAGATATCACTCTGAACAAACATGTATTATTTTTTTGATGTAAGCATATGTGGTTCTTACTTGGCAAGAATTAGTCGCTGGCCTATGAATGTTGGAAACAGACTAAGATATATGTACTTTCGGATTTAAAGATTGATTGACTAAATTTTTTTGCTTAAGCCGACCTCATAGTTAATTTTATAATTCATTTTGTGTTTTGGGATAACACATCATTGCTAAATTAGTTCTTTTTTTCTTTAATATGTCAATTGATTATTTTCTTTGGTGTAGGACTTAATAGTTTTACGTATCTGAGAGGCACCATTTGATTCAATTTAGTAATAAGAAGATAATATGAGAAGATAAACTGAACAAAAGGTCTTTTAGCTCTTCCCTTATAATATTTTTCCAAAATATGAATGAATTTCGTCTCACTTCTCCTTAAATACTCTCAATACTAAAAAATGCTAACAAATTCTCTCTCATAATTTTCACTTTACCCATAAAATAAAATTTCTAGAATATTCTCCAATTATCTCAACACTCCTCACTTATCCTTATAGTTTTAATACCCAGCGCCTAACTTGCATCTTGTCTTAAAGGTGCAACAAGCTCTTGTAGCACATGGAAATTCTGATCTACTGTCCTTCTGGAAATGCATCTTTATAACTCCCTCTTTTTATTCAACTATGATGTGGCCCCATTCAGGCAACATGCTTTCTTAGTTCCCTTCATCAAGACTTAGAAGAGCTCCTTGATTTTGACTTATCCTGAGACCCCATGAAGAATTATGGTTTTCTGGTCAATCTTGAAGTGCATGTGAAGTTAAACACTTCTAGTGCATTCCTTCAAGGGACTGCGTCCATTGCGCACCCAAAATTAAATCATAATACTCAATTGGCAGAAAATTATCAACAAGTTCCACTACCCAAAGCTTGATTATAGAGTCAAATGATGCACTTGGATCATGCTTAAGACCTATCGGAGAAAATTCCCAGGCTGCATGAATGCATGTCTTAGCAACAATTTAGACTTGGATGGTCATTAAGTAATTTGTTCGGACAGTTGTTGACTGGAATAAATTAAAATTCCTGCACTCTTCAAGCCTATGTCCTCTAACAGTTGAAGAGATCTTTTCAGCCTCTCCACCTCACTAAGCCATTCTAACGCTTCGCATCTACATTGCAATAACACATCCTTGGCTGCTGAAATCAAGAGCAGTGGCTATCCTTGCTTAGCTAGACCAAGCTAGAGAAGTGTTGCGCCTACTTTATCAAGTAAGGGTTATTTGGTAAATACTATGGTAGGAAGAGAAAGTGATGTTTATTAGTGAAACGTGTTTTGTGAAACATGTTTTTAGCGGTCTGTTTTTGTTATGATTGTGGTTTTAGAGTGAGATACCGGGGGGTTTTTAAGGAAGAGGGAAAGGAGGTTTTAGAATCATTGATCATTTTGTGTAAACAAGATGGCCGTAATATTTTGTTAGCTTAATTCGAGTCTGTGTTTTAAGCAGATTTGTGGCGTTGTTTTGGTTGTGTTCTTCTTTTTGTCATTGCAGGGGACTACCAGCAATGGGAAACTCTACACAAATTGGTTGGAGTCCGACAGTGGTATCATAGCCTTCTGATCATGGCAAAACCGTTTACAAGAGGAGACAAGGTATTGGAAATTAATAAAGAGTGGGCAGATTTGAAGCTTGTGGTTGACGGTCACATGGAGCAACTAAACAGGATTGAAAACTGCCCGAGCTCTTGGCTAGCTTGACGCACGATCGGGCAGCTCACCGTCCGTCACCTGAAACAGGCCTTGACATTCCTTCATCGTCGACAGATACAAAGGGAAAGCTACCGTGCACGTACCGTCGGACCGTAGATTAAAACATTTGGACTCGCGGTTTTCTTTTCCAGCAGTGAAGGAAACTCCTCTCGGCCCAGACAGGATGACCGCCGAATAATGAGGCCTAGAAATGTATACGAAACTTTAATGTTGGCCTTAACTTGTGAAAATTAGCTTAAAAATGGGGCTACTAGAATAGATGGCAGACCAGGCCCCATTGTGAGAGAGTTGTTCCGTCCTTTCCTACGTAATTTTATTCTAGTTTTTTTGGACGACATTTTGGTGTATAGTGCTGATCCGTCTGCTCATTACAACTATCTACGCTCTGTTTTGGAAGTTTTAAGGGATGAACACTTTGTGTTGAACACTAAGAAGTGTGCTTTTTTCTTTGACGATTCACTATTTGAGGCACACTATTACGATTAATGGGGTAGCTGCGGATACTGATAAAATAGATAGTATGTTGGCATGGCCCACTCCCTCGTGTGTCAAGCAATTACGCGGGTTTCTGGGGTTCACTAATTATTACCGCTTGTTTGTGCAGAATTATGGAACTATTGCCAGATCTCTTACGGATCTTCTCAAGAAAGGTCATTTTCAGTGGACAGAAACAACTCAAACAACTTTTGATACTCTGAAGAAAGCAATGACCGAGACTTCAGTGTTAGCCCTCTTGAATTTGACAAACCTTTTGCGATAGAGGTGGATGCTTTTGGTGCTGGATTAGGGGGCAGTCCTCATGCAACATAGTCGACCTATTTCTTTTTTAAATAAAGGGTTGTCCTCGAATACAAAGGAGAAATCCGTTTATGAATGGAAGTTGATGTCTCTTGTGTTAGCTGTGCAAAATGGCGTTCCTATCCATCGGGTCTCCCCTTCATGATGTTCACTGATCAAAGGTCTTTAAAATACCTCCTTGAGCAGCACCTGACTACACTGGATCAACAAAAATGGTTATTTAAATTGATTGGATATGAATTCAAGATAGAGTATAAACTAGAAAAACAAAATAAAGTGGCTGATGCTCTATCTAGACGAGGGGGCTGGGATGCTTCAGAACTATTGCTTCAGATTTCTGGTCTGGAAATCCTTGATTTGTCTACGGTTTCGAGGGAAATAGAGTACGATCCCAAGTTGCAAGAGATTCACTCAGCCATTCTAACAAAAAAAGGAGTTGATCCAAGGTATGAGCTGCAAAACAGAGTGTTGTTGTTTAAAGGAAGGATAGTCATTCCATCGCAATCATCTTTAAAACAGAAGCTGTTAGAGGAATGTCACAACTCTCCCATGGGGGGGTCACTCTGGAGTGTAACAGTTTTATAAACGAATCAGTGCGAATGTATATTGGAAAGGGCTGCCTAAGGTCGTTCAACGTATTGTGGCTGCGTGTAGTATTTGCTAACGTAATAAAGCTGAATCATCTACCCTAGCCGGTCTCCTACAACCTTTGCCTATTCCGGAGTTAGTTTGGGAAGATGTATCTCTTGACTTTGTTGAAAAGCTACCAAAATCTAGGGGTTTCAACAGTATTCTGGTGGTGGTGGACCCCCTAACCAAATTTGCTCACTTCCTTGCATTGAAGCATCCCTTTACAGTGAAGTGTGTAGCTGAAATTTGTTGCAAAGAGATTGTTCGGCGACATGACATTCCCCGTAGCATGATAAGCGATCGAGATAAGTTATTTACCAGTAATTTTTGGAAGGAATTTTTTCGTCTCCAACATACACGCCTTAATATGAGCCCCACCTACCATCCCCAAACTGATAGGCAGACAGAAGTGCTTAACAAATGTTTAGAAGTCTACTTACGCTGCTTTACATCATAGCAACCTAAACAATGGATAAAATGACTTAGTTGGGACAATATTGGTACAATACCAACTTTCATAGTGACTTCATTCAAAGCTGTGTATGGTCGAGATCCCCTGACCCTTATTCGATATTGTGGAGGCAAAACTATAGTCGGTTCAGTAGACCACAAGTCGAAGGAGAGATGATTTTCTCAAACTATTTCGCTTTAATTTGATTCGCTCCCAAGAACGTATGAAGAAATTTGCAAATTCTTCAAGGGTGGAAGGTAATTTTCAGTTGGAGAGCTAGCTTGGTGGAATGATTTCGGAGGCATAACATTCCTTCGTCGGGACCTTTCTTGTTCGGCGGTGCTGCTTGTGACCACTTGGCTTAACCGATTTGGTCAGCCACTCATTCTCTAGTATGTCGTCCAATACTTTCCCTTCATCAACGAATGAGTCTGCTAACACTTCAACTTTTACGTTAAACGGCAGCTCTTCCTCGCCATGGACAGAAGAAGTAGCATCACCTGAAATTTGTTTCAGATGTAGTTCATTAAACTGTTGTTGTTCAGGTAGCATTTCTATCACGAATGAAGGTTTGCCGGAGAGTGTGTCGAATGGTTTCTGGTACTCCTTTCTGTGCGACCTCGACTCTGCCCATATCTTCGATAAGAGTTGGAGCTTTTCCTCGATTCTTGTTAGGATCATCTCCATCTTTTCCAGTCCGGGATTGTAATGGCTTTGATACCATTGATGAGCATCAAACGTATTCATTGTAATAACAAGACCGAAATAACATTAGAACAGAAATAGAAACACAAATCTTGGTAACAATGCTAAATTCAAAAAGCACCACGAGCAATGTCCGAAAAGTAAAGGCTCTTTTGGAGAGGTTTTCACTTTGATAATATTCAATACCTCCAACTAACTTCACTAACCCTCTATATAATAATAACTAAATTAAGTATAATACCTTAATTACTCCCTATTATATTCCTAACAGACGCCAAGTTGGTTGGACTTCGTATAGAGATGTTAAACGGGCGGGCTGCTCGCCAGCCCACCCGCTTGGCTCGTTACTGTAGCGGGTCGAGCTTGGCTCGGCTCGCTACAGTAATGAGCGAGTTTGGCTCGGGTCACACAGGCAGGTCGAGCCGAGCTCTGCCATCCTGCTCGCGAGCACGTCAATGATCGGGTTCAACGAGCCTGCTCGCGAGCTCGCGAGCTTGCTCGTCAAGCCCAGCTCGGGCTGGGGCCCTGAGCCCGCTCTGCCTCTCCGACTCCGATGCCAGAGACTCATGGGCGTCTCCCTCTGCGTCTTCCCTCAGTTCGGTGACTCGGTCGGCTTCGCTTCGGAGTTCTGCGTCTAAGATCGGCGTTCATGGGCGAATGGCGATCGATTGCCGCTTTTGTTGTCAAGTATCACTGTATGTCTGTACTTTGTATCACACTATCACTGATTTACTATCAACCGACAACCAATTAGGAGAGCCTATTGATCGCCCACGTTCGGCGATTGATCGGCTCTGCCTCTGCGAGTGCGGAGCATTGAGCAAGCAAGAGCCGATCGCCTCTGTGTGTGTCAACTGTCAAGTGTCATTTACTAATTACTCAAATTCTCAAAACAAAAAAGAGAGGGGCAACGCCAATGTTCGACGGCGTTGATCTCGACCTGGGTTTCATGGTCTTCAATCGAGTACGTTCTCTTCTTCTTCTTCTTTTTTGACAGAATTTGATTGTGGGTCTGAACCTAAATCTGGACACTCTGTTTGGCTCGGCTCGTTTGGCTCGGCTCGTTTGGCTCGGCTCGTTTGGCTCGGCTCGTTTGGCTCGGCTCGTTTGGCTCGGCTCGTTTGGCTCGGCTCGTTTGGCTCGGCTCGTTTGGCTCGGCTCGTTTGGCTCGGCTCGTTTGGCTCGGCTCGTTTGGCTCGGCTCGTTTGGCTCGGCTCGTTTGGCTCGGCTCGTTTGGCTCGGCTCGTTTGGCTCGGCTCGTTTGGCTCGGCTCGTTTGGCTCGGCTCGTTTGGCTCGGCTCGTTTGGCTCGGCTCGTTTGGCTCGGCTCGTTTGGCTCGGCTCGTTTGGCTCGGCTCGTTTGGCTCGGCTCGTTTGGCTCGGCTCGTTTGGCTCGGCTCGGCTCGGCTCGCTAGCTCGTTTAACATCTCTAACTTCGTATGAGTATTTTCTAGCCAAACTGCCAATGATCCATTCTTTATGTTGTCTGTCTTCTCTTGCTGTGTAACGTCCCCCGATCCTCCCAGTACAATATTGTCCGCTTTGCGCCAGAGCCCGCACAGATTTGTTTTTGGGGTCAGCCCCAAAATTAGCGGTGAGCATGGTTCGATTCGGTCTGATTTTAGGAGAGAATAGGACCAGACCAATATTTATCGGTTTTTAATTTTTAGGACCAATATCAGTAAATTTTTTTGAAGGATCGGACCGAGCCGGACCAGAAATTCGGTCCGGTTCTTGTTTTTCCCATGTGTTGTTCATTTTTTGTTGAAAAAAAAACATAACATGCACATATCAGAATCTATACTAATTTAACTTATTCCCTCTAAAAGTAGTAAATTTCTATAATTCAAATTCGAAAGATACCAATTGTTTTCCTAAAGAAAGCACTAAACAGACATGGGTTATGTTATATGACCAACTGGCAACTGTTTTGCCATTTAACTGTGTACTCCTAAAAATAACATAATAATTTATCCAGTTTAATATCGATAAAATACCAAGACAATAAACATAACTATCCGAGTTCATAAATGTTACATAGCTCAAATTTAAATAAAAATCGAGTGCTTTCTTTACTAATAGAAAATGAAGTATAAAACAATCAAACATACACTGTTCGCTAATTTTAATTGGTTCGCTATCTCCATCTGGTGATGTAAAATCTGCAAAATATAACTTTCAAAGTAAGTATATAATGTATAGTAATTACTAAAAAGAATAAGATAAAATTATAAAACACACCTTGGTCAAATTCATCCACCACATCATTAAAGTTGTCTAAATTATGTTTTGCCTAACGAATCCAGCTTTGAGTACAAATAAGCACCTCGACAGTCTTTGGTGATAAAGAACTACGAAAAGAATCCTGAACGCGTCCTCCACTACTGAAAGCTGACTCCGAAGGAACAGTAAAAAGAGGAATAATCAATACATCTTTTGCAATTTTACTTAATATTGGATATTTTAACGGTAGAATGAACAATACACTAAAGTTGTGTAATTATGATGACCACAGGAAGAAAAAGCAGAGAATCTTGAGCAAACCTCAACTAAGTGCTGGTAGGGCCGGAGAGCTTTGCAAATGGTCGAGATTTTAGATAAAAGCCTTTGAGCTTAACACATTTTCGGCTGATGGGTTTAAACTTTAAATAAAATCTACAAACGTATTTTTTTTGCATTATTCTCTTTGTCACCCCTTTCCTTGAGAATATTATCATCTATCTTCCTAGTTCCTTTTAGTTGAAAGTTGGCATCGACGAAAGGGGGGAAAACGAAAGGCGTTTTCTGGTCTAAATAAAGAGAAAATAAACTATAGACAAATCCTAAGAAGATGTTATCAACTAAACAGAAACTGACCCATTAAACAAAAACTGAAAAAGGCGAACAAGAGAGCTTACTCTCCTCGGTGACTCGGTTCGTCCTTCACAGGTTGACGAATAGAGTGTGGGTGGCGGCGTGTCGACTGCGAGAGAGAACTGTGAAGAGAGAGTGTGGGCACGATGACTGCAAAGTGTGAGAGAGAACTGAGAAGTGAGAAGAGAGAGTGGCAGAGTGCGGCCTGTGGGCGTGGGATCTGCAGAATAAGGTTTCAACTTTCAATGGTCCGGTTCGAGTTTAGTGGTTTTGTATCATTAAACCTGAAAACCGAACCGGGAACTTCAGTTTTGAAAAAAAAAAAAACCAAAATTCTTTTATTTTAGATGCAAAATCGACCAGAATCGGACCAAATATGTCGGTTCCGGTCCGATTCTTTAGTGTGGGTCGGTTTTGCTCACCCCTACTCAAAACGCGTTGTACTAGGTAGGGAGGGGAATCCCACTTATAAACCATACATTTTTCACTCTCCCAAGCAATGTAGGATTGTGCACCTCCACTGATATGGGCTGACCCCCACCAAACCCTCATTGTCTTCACATGGTGAGCTGTTACAATCTTCTCCATTCGGGGCCCGACGTCCTCCTCAACCACACTTTTGGTTGAGCAGTGACTTTTATACATTTGTAACGTCCCCCGATCCTCTCAGTACAATATTGTTCGTTTTGGGGCAGATCCGGTACGGATTTGTTCATAGGGTCAGCCTCAAAACGCGTTGTATTAGGTAGGGAGAAAAATTTCACTTATAAACTATACATTTTTCACTCTCCCAAGCAATGTGGGACTGTGGACCTCCACTGGTATGAGCTGGGCCCCATCGGACTCTCATTGTCTTCACATGGCGGACTAGCACACATTGGTATTCCCATTTACTGAGTGTTTTGCTCTATCGAATACTCCGTTGGCTGGAGTGGTTGGGCTTCCATTTTTTTTCCCGAAATTGGCTTAGAACACTTATTCAGAGTTAGCTTGGCACTGATCATCTTCAATTCCATTCTCAGCCTTCTCAAGTCCGCCTATACATCCGTCACAAGTTTGATCTTCTCATCAAAGTTGGGCAAGACCGATGATGGCGTTTTGGGATTTGAATGACCCTGATACCATTGATAAGCATAAAATATATTCATTAGTGTAACACGACCAAAATAACACAAATGAAAATGGAAAAGCCACCGGTCCAACAAAACATCAGCCTAAAAACAACTACGAGCTACTCGCTCGAAAAATAGATCACTCTAGAGAGTAAAGTTTTTAGACTATGTTCAATAATAATTATCTCACTCTTTTTCTCCCTATTTATGATAAACTAACAAAAGTTTAATACTTAATTTCTCATCAGTTGCATGCTAATTTTAGTTATTTTAAAAAGAAGATTTCACTCTGGTTGGGCGTGGTAGTAAATGTATCCTCTTTGAGAAATTTCTTTTTGACCTTTAAACTTTGCAATTTACAGGTGCACACAATCCATTGTGACAGCAATCTTACTATGAAGATGAAGTTGCACTCGCTGAAAATCAAAGATGAACTTCAGGGTTGTTTATCTAGGAGTTCTCCATATTTAGCTTGCTCTGTGCTGCAAAAGGGCGAGTTGTTTGCTTCCTCTGTTACATCAGATTCTCTTAAAAAGGAGATGTCTTCCGCAGTGCCTGAGGATGAGGATACATTTATAGATGCATTTCCAGATTTTTTGTCGTTAGCAGAGGGTGGAATTTGTGTACAAAATATGGCCACAGCTAAACTCGGAATTTACGGTGACATCAATGATGCAACTGGATTTGAGTCTGCTGATACCCTTTTTCATGAAAGTGATTTTAGAAGAGGAAGAAGTAATTCAGGTGAGATCTTTTACGAGGCTGAGGGTTGTGATAACTCAGATTTTGTGTCAATTATGTTCCTAACGAGGACTCCTGATTCATCTGGTTATGATGGTATTGACACACAGGTATTGACAGAAGCACAAATCTATTTTGGATCCTAGTGAAATTTAAAATTAAATCACTATGCTCATCTTTTTTGTTTAAAACATTTCAGTTGAGCATTCGCATGTCCAAATTGGAATTTTATTGCAACAGACCCACCCTTGTTGCGCTAATTGATTTTGGCTTGGAGTTAAGCTCTGTCAATAATATCGAAGATTATACTGCCTCTGCAACCACTCTAGAAAAGAAATCTGATTTGAATGAAGCAAAGAGTGAAGAGAAAGGGCGTGTTAGAGGTTTGCTTGGGCATGGCAAAGTTCGGGTTGTGTTTTACTTGAACATGAATGTTGACAGTGTTTCTGTGTTTCTTAACAAAGAAGATGGATCTCAGCTTGCAATGCTTGTACAAGAAAGTTTCTTGTTAGATCTTAAGGTAACAATGTTCAACTTCCAGTAAAATTTGACACATTTGCATATATGAGCTTAGAAAGCAATTATGTTCAACTGTTTTCTGGGATGATTTTTTTTGACTACCAATTGATTGTCTTAGGTCCATCCGAGTTCTCTTTCTATTGAAGGAATGCTTGGAAATTTTAGGCTCTGTGATTTGTCACTGGGGACTGATCATTGTTGGAGCTGGCTTTGTGACATACGGAATCCTGGTGTTGATTCACTCATTAAGGTACAATGCATTTTTGGGCTTTTCTTTATGGGTTGATGATTTGGAGATTTTTTGTTTGTTTTATTTCGGTGTTATCTTCTTTATGATTTATTTTTTTTGGTTTAATATGAAGAGAACTTTACCTACAAAGGATAGTCGTCCAAGGGAGAAAATATCATTTTATAAAAAATCAAAAATTGACAATGGTTTAACATTATTTTAATTAGAATGAACTGAGAAGAATGGTCTATCTTGTTGGAAAAAAATACATTGCTGAGGAATTTTTAGAGCATATTTTCAATGGAGTCATGACATGAGAAATTTTTTTTTAAAGAGGCTGGACTTTTTATAAGAGTGCTGCAGAGCTCTGCAGCATAACGCCTAGTGATTTTGCAATGATCAATCTATGAAACCATCATTCTCCTGTTGGTACATAAAATAAGAATAAAGATAAAAAGATTAATTCTTTCCCCATTTTTCAAAAAATTAGTGGCAATGCTTATAATGTTAATCTTCTAATTGATATAAATATTTCTAATACTTTTAATATTGTTGATATTCTTTAGCATTTTCCTCCGGATTTTTTTTTTACAATTACAAAACTTGAGAACGAGTTTCTTCAAGGAGAGGGGATTTGATGCATTACATGCATGTGACGTTAAATTTAGCTATTTCTTTAAGTTGATTATTTATTCAAGTTGATTTCCTTGCAAGGGAGGATTTATTTTACACTTTATATATTATATTTTCTTAATAAATTTCGCTTCTTATAAAAATAAATTATTCAAGTTATTTTCTTGATTATTTCTTTAATAAATTATTTTCTTAAGTTAAATTTTTGAAATCCTATTTTAACGGGTGATATGAGCTTTACTAGATACACTTTGAATAATACAAACTTCTTTTTTTTGAGGTTTTATTTTTGTTGGTATTTTTTTTTATTTTCTGTTTGGACATCAAAACAAAACTTCCGTTGCATTAATGACTATATTTATTAATTAATCAAGTTTTATAATATTTTATTTCGAAAATTATGATTGGTTAGATATTCTTGGATTGCATTAAAACTTATTTAAATGATTGTAATTGGATGAATCATTGATACCTGAAATTAATTTTCCTAAAGCCGTTTGAAGATTTTTCTCCATGATAATGATAGTTTAAGTCTTATAATTGGAAGTGAAAATTGGAATCATTTGGTCTAAACATTTTTCATTGAGTATGGTTTAGGATGGAGGTGATATTTTAGTTAGACAGTGAATAGCGGATATGCATTCTAAGTAATATCCATTCTTTATGGTCCTCCAACTTTTATGATATTTTAGCTTTAAGTTTGGAAGAATGATGATACTTTCTCTGGAAACTTCTTTAATGCAATATTATTTGTTCTTTGATAAGAAACAAAAGTTACTACTTTAATGTAGTAACTTCGCCTCCATGTGTTAATGTCTATATCATTTTTCTTTGAAAAGGATGAAAAAAAGAATCATGGTAAAATTTTGTGTCAGTGCTAATGAACTACCAAAATCACATTCTTATCACAAAACTTGTTAGGATAATCATAAATCTCACTTGATTTCTTTTTCTTGTCATGCAGTTCAAATTTGATTCTTTCAGTTCTGAAGATGAGGATTATGAAGGTTATGATTACAGCTTAAGTGGCCGACTTTCTGCCGTTCGGATAGTTTTCCTATATAGATTTGTTCAGGAGGTAATTAGATTTTTTTTTCTTGCTCGGACAACTATTTTTTTGAAATTATTATAACTATTGTGCTACATTTTGTCACCTTTCTGTCAATATATGTATATATATATATTGTGTATTATTTATTTGATTTTTTTTAGTTTTTGTTCATGAAAATATTAGGAATTTACAATTTATTTCTGGACTTGCTGATGCAGATAATGGTATACTTTATGGAACTTGCTACCCCACATCCTGAAGAAGCAATTAAATTAGTTGATAAGGTTGGAGGCTTTGAATGGTTAATTCAGAAATATGAGATGGATGGAGCTGCTGCTTTAAAGCTTGACCTCTCTCTCGACACCCCTATAATAATTCTTCCACAGAATTCAAAGAGCAAAGAGTATGTAGATATTATTCTTATCCTCTTATGTGTAAACTTTCTTATTTAGTAGAATTTTGCTTCCTGCAACAATTTTTTTATGGTTTGTGGAAGAGTCCTTTGATGAAAATAAAGATTGTTTTAGCTTATTCTTTAAATCATATTTCAATATCTGGTAGAATAATTATTTTGTTATAATCGCCATGGATGAGAGAGCAACATCAAGCGTTGGGAGAGTCCTTTCTCCAATCGTGGTTTGAATACTTGTAGGTGGAGGAATTTTTTGGCGACAGGAAATTTTCTGGAGACAAAAGGTTTTAGGTGGTTATGGTTGGCCATTGGGAAGATGATAGAAACACCAATCTCTTGCTTGACATGATTGACTTTCGTTGAAGAAAGAGTTGAAAAAATTATTTCTATTCCTTTTTATTCATTTCCCTTGTAATGTATTAGCTATGTCATTATGACGTCTGTTTTCCATTTTGAGAGTGATATTCTCTTCATGGACTTTTTCCTTTTTTTTTCCATCATATATTTTGTTTCTTTTAAAATATAGTACTTTCTATTGTCAAAAGCTTGATAGCTTTTTTTTGTGGTGAAAAGTTATTTTTAATTATTAAGTTCTTCAACGTGTTATTTTTCCCTATGCTGAGTATGGCTAATGCTTTCATGACGTTTCCTATTTTCAGTTTCATTCAACTTGATTTGGGCCAGCTACAGGTGAAAAATGAATTTAGTTGGCATGGATGCCCAGAAAAAGATGCTTCAGCTGTTCATTTGGACATTCTATGTGCCGAGGTAAAATACTTTTGCATTATCTTGTATTTTATTGTTGAAGTTTGACTGTGTTTACTTCCATAAAAAAGTGCAGATTCTGGGAATCAACATGTCAGTAGGAATAAATGGTAGTTTGGGTAAACCTATGATTCGGGAAGGCCAGGGAATTGAAGTTTTTGTTCGCCGAAGTTTGAGGGATGTTTTTAGAAAAGTTCCAACATTCTCGATTGAAGTGAAGGTGATAGTATACTTCCTATTTTCCATTTTTTAATGCAGACACAAATTATGGTTATGATGCCATTTGCTCTCTTTCTTATTTTTTTATTAGAAATTGCTCTCTTTCTTGTTGCATCAAGTATCTTTTACGAAATTCTAATGGATGGCTTTTCATCTTACTCTGTGTGCGAAAGATTTATTTATTTATTTTTTCCATAAAAGAAAAAGTTTACTAGTTGAAGATTAATATATCTTATGACAGTATAGTTTGTTACTGAACTTTTAAAAATAAGCTGTATGTTATAACTTTACAAGGTTTTTTCCTTATAAAATATTATATTTAGTTATTTAAATATATTGCTACCAATTTTGAATTCATCAACGGCAATTTTGATGTTTTTTTTCCTCAATGGTTTAAGTTATTGCTACTGAAAGGTGCTAGTAGTGTGATCTTTTTGTTTTCTTATTGGGACTCTTTTTGCAGGTGGGATTGTTACATGGAGTGATGTCTGACAAAGAATATAAAGTCATTCTTGATTGCACTTATATGAACTTAAATGAAGAGCCAAGTCTCCCTCCAAGTTTTCGTGGTAGCAAAGCTGTTAGAAATGACACAATGCGGCTTCTGGTTGATAAGGTCAACATGAGCAGTCAAATCCTACTGTCACGTACTGTTACTATAGTAACAGTTGCAATTGACAATGCCCTGTTAGAGTTGTGTAATGGCATTCAAGAGGAGTCCCCTTTAGCTCTTTTATCTGTGAGTTTATTTGTTGACTACTTTTTTGTCATCTTGAATTTTCTAATTGGAAATGATTACACAAGTACTTAAATTATTTTCTTTTCTCTTTGACAAAGTCTTACCTATCTTGCATGTAATTTTCTTTTTCTTCTTAACAACCTCCTCCCCCACTTCCCAAAAGATAAAAAAGAAGAAAAAATTAGAAAAAGTTATTGCATATTCAATTTCAACGTACCAAATCTTTCTAATTGGACATTTGCCTTGTTATTAATGTTCTATGATACCAAGTTCTCTAAATTTCACATTTTGCAGGTAGAAGGCCTTTGGGTATCGTATCGAATGACTTCATTGTCTGAGACAGACCTTTATGTGACTATTCCTAAATTTTCGGTGGTTGATATTCGTGCTGATACAAATGCTGAAATGCGGCTGATGCTTGGTTCGTTGGCCGATACATGCAAACAAAATTATATGGGAAAGTTTCCTTTCTTAAATAAGGATTTGTACAGGAGAACAAAATCTGAATCTGCACTTGATTTGGATTTACCAATTTCAACTATGTTTTTAATGGACTATAGATGGCGAAGATTGTCACAATCATTTGTCATTCGAGTTCAGCAGCCTCGAGTTCTTGTAGTTCCAGATTTTCTCCTCGCTGTGGTTGAGTTTTTTGTCCCTGCTTTTGGAACTATAACTGGGAGGGAAGAGACTATGGATCCAAGGAATGATCCCATTTGTAGAAATAATAACATAGTGCTCACTGAACGAATTCACAAGCAGAGTGAAGATATTGTACAATTATCTTCTTGTAGACAACTGGTTGCAGATTCTGTTGGTATTGATGATTATATTTATGATGGGGGTGGAAAGGTAATTTATTTGAGTGAAGAAACCCATGAGAAGGAATGCCATTCACTTAGCTTTCGACCATTGATAATTATTGGACGTGGTAAAAGGCTGCGATTTCTCAATGTCAGGATTGAGGTACTGATGCATCCCAATAATTTCTGATAGTAGATTTTCCTGGATATGTTTATGTAAGGTGAGAGAGTGACTTTATTAGGACCTGGAGCCTTGTATATGCATTTCATTTATTCCCATCATCTCATTGTTGTTTGTGATTGAATTTAATTTGGTCCCATGGCACCAAGATTAGAAGATTTTATGCTATATGGTAGAAGTCTATACTATAAAGTCCATTGACAGTTTCCTATTTATAAACTAATGCTGGTGCTTCCCCATTCAGTATTGACATGAAGGAGGAGATACATTTTATTTGGAACTTCATGTTTTACTTATAGCTTCTTTAGTCACATAACTTGTAGTTGTTTCCTTTTTGAGTGAAATGGTTCTCTGACTTGATTATATTTATTTTTTATGCAACGATTAGAATGGTTCTCTTTTGAAGAAATACGTTTACCTCAGCAATGATAGCTGTTTCTCAGTCTCCCCAGAGGATGGTGTAGAGGTTGTCTTGCTTGAGACCTCCTCCATCGATGATGAAAAGAGGAGGATGGACAGCATTTATGAAGCATCAGATTCAAGCTCTTCTTCATATTCAGAAAGTGATCTACATATGAAACAAACTTTCACGTTTGAAACTCAGGTAATAACAGTTTTTGGAACTATTAATCCATTATGATGTTCAGTGTTGCACCTTAACAATTAGAATTCCGTTTCTCTTTTTTAATTTGCTTTGAGTGGCTTTTTGTACATGGAAGATAAATAATTATTAATGTTACGCTAACATGTGGTCTATCTTGGGTTAGAAAGTGCGCTACCTTCATTAATGGATCATTTTTAATTATCTTTTCTTTTAGCTGTTCTATGCTGTATGGTGTGTGTCCTTCAGGAACTTTGATTTATGCAATAAACCTGGAGAGGCTCTTGCAAGTTGTTTACAGGGTAAATTGGATTTTTATTTACACCAATTGAGGAATTTACATGTTGTGAATTTGAGGTGTTCTTTTTTTTTTTCCTTACCATTTTGCAAGTTTTTATTTTTTGTAGTGGACATGGTACTTGGCTATAAAGTTTTGTTATTTGTTATTTACTTGCATTTATTGATGTGTTTAGGTTGTTTCTCCTGAGTTTACCTTCTATGATGATACAAAGTCTTCTCTCATTGAATCAGTGCATAGTGAAAAGCTACTCCGTGCAAAATTGGATATAAGCTTCATGTAAGAGCAGCTATCTTATGCTTGTTTTTTTTGCGATTCCTTTTCCTGTTTTAGATAGTAATTAATAGAATTGTGGATTACTTTTTTTGGGAAGGATATTTGAATTATACACATAGATGGTAGGAAGGATATTTGAATGCTTTGAAGAACTTACAAATATAAGAACAAACGTGAATTCGAATTTCTGAGGATACTTTCCTGAATGGTGTTAAATACTGTTACAAATGATAGTCTTTTAGAGAGAAAAATGGGTTCTTTTTCTTTTATACTTGTGTTGTTTTTGTCTTTTCTGCAAGTCTACCTGTAGTTTCATGCTTTACATTTGTGGTGCCTCATGTATGTAGAAAATAAAGAAATTGGACAATGCTTTAGGATGTGAACTATGTTGAACATATCGTTAGTTTTCATTTTGAAGAATCATTGTTTATCATGTGACGGTAGAAACTTAAACTCAACTTCATTAGTCATACTAAAGTATACAATTTGTTAATTGGACAGGTACGCATCAAAAGAAAATGATACATGGATTCGAGCCATTGTTAAGGATTTCAACATCGAGGCTGGTTCTGGTCTCATTATTCTTCACCCCATTGATATCTCTGGAGGATATACTTCCATGAAAGACAAAACAAATCTATCTATTGTATCAACTGACATTTCCATCCATCTCTCATTAAGTGCCATTTCTCTCATACTTAATCTAGAAAATCAAGCAGCTGGCGCTTTACAATTTGGCAGTGCCATTCCCTTGGTTGCATGTACCAACTTTAATCGAATTTGGGTGTCCCCTAAAGGTTTTTTTTTTCCCTTCTACTTATTTAATGTTGTTTTTCTCACTTCGAAGATTTGTTTTTGGTAACACAACATATGGTGCAGAAAATGGGTTATATCCTAATCTCAGCTTTTGGAGGCCTTGTCCTCTGCCAAATTATGTGGTATTGGGAGATTGTGTGACCTCAAGGTAGATTTTTTTTTAAGCATGTTCTTGCTGAGTTACTCTCTGTTACCACCATGTTTGATCAATTTTACAAATTTGAATTTGTTGGATCTGTCTTGCAAATTTCCTCTTCTGGCTGTTGGTGTCTTTCATTGTGTACATGTGTGTTGGTGGATGGTGTGTTTGCATGAGTTGTTGATGCGTTTGTGAGTGAGAGGGAGGGAGGGATTATTTTCTGATTGTTTAATAGTTTCCACGAGTTATGAAGTTAGTTGAGCTCTCTGGACATTTGGGGCTTCTTAATTGTGTACAAGTTTTTTGAAGAAATGGAGTTTCATTGACCGTTTTGGTTTTTTGGCTTTATTGCAATGTTATATGTGAGGACATAGTGCCAAATAGTAGAGATTTATGGGATAATATTAGTTTGTTTGCAAATAAACATACGATACTAAATATTTTAAGAAATCAGTTTTGGTTCTTTCTCATTAGATAGACATACCAAAATCTCGAATGTACTTTCCTTTCATACCCTGGGATCAGTTTATTATCCTTCCCTCTTTGATAAACTTTTATCCTGAGGTAGATATTCTATCAACTACTCATCGTGCACAATCTATACTAAATAAACTCAAATTGTTAGTTTCACACCTTTCTTAAACAAATTCCTTTTTCCTGTGTCTTTTAGATAGTGCAACACTTGGTGAACAGTCTGCAAATGAACTTCTTTAGGTCTATGCTTGAATGACTTGTAATGTTCACACCATAAGCTATATTGGGCCTTGTATCGGGAGATAAATGAGTTTTCGACTTGTTTTTTTATTCTTTGTTGAAAGCCTCCACTGGCTTTCCTAATTTTGTGGTTAATCTCTATTGCTGTGTTGATGGATTTACACGCTAATTTTCCAGTTCACAATATCAAAAAGTTATTTTTGCTGAGACATGAAAAATCCATTGCTTTGCGTGGAAGAAATACTTCAATCTTCAAGTGTTTTTAATTTTCATTTTTTTTAATTCAAACTCCTTTGGTAAAGACTGCCTCCGTTTTTTCTTCTCGCACTCCTCAAAACACCTTCCCCATAAACTGACAAGGAAGGGGCAGTGTGATTCCAATCAATACCAGTAATATGAAAAGTGGAATCAAATACCTTAGTGTTCATATTCTGTTTCTCAAAAAAAGTTCTTTTTATTACTATAGTTGGGCAGTATTTCTCTATTTTTTATAATTCATCCGAGTAAAGTACATGACTTTTATGTCTTCAGGCCAGTTCCTCCTTCGCAGGCAGTAATGGCAGTGAGTAATACATATGGCCGCGTGCGCAGGCCTATTGGTTTCCATCTAATTGGCATGCTCCCAGTGATTCAAGGATTTGGAGCTGATGCAGACAAACTTGATGTTGATGGCTGTTTTCTCTGGCAGCCTGTTGCACCCTCTGGATATGTAGCGGTGGGTTGTGTTGCACACATTGGCAATCAGCCACCACCAAATCACATTGTTTATTGCATACGCTCTGACCTCCTAACATCAACAGTATATTCTGATTGCATATTTAATGCGCCATCGAACAAGTTGTATGCCTCTGGATTTAGCATTTGGCGTTTGGAAAATATTTTTGGTTCATTTACTGCTCATGCTTCAACTGATTTCCCTGCTAAAAGCAATGCTTGTGATCTCAATTGTCTTCTCTGGAATTCAAATCAACACTATTCTTCTTATAAAGAGTCAGCCCCAAATTTAACAGCTCGTAAAGCATCTTCAAGTCAGCATAAAAGTGACTGTACTGCAAATTCGTCAGGATGGGACATTCTGAGATCAATTTCGAAAGGAAGTAATTGTTATGTGTCAACTCCTAACTTCGAGAGAATCTGGTGGGACAAGGGTAACGACCTTCGTCGACCAGTTTCAATCTGGAGGCCTATTGCTCGTCCTGGTTATGTCATATTAGGGGATTGCATTACAGAAGGGTTAGACATATCCTTATAACCCTCGCCTATTTTTCTGTCTTGTCATTTTAATATTACTTTCCATTTCTTGTTACCTATATTATTTTCAGCTTAGAACCACCTGCGTTGGGAATTCTTTTCAAGGACGACAATCCAGATGTCTCAGCAAAACCTGTGCAGTTTACCAAGGTTGCGCATATCGTGGGAAGAGGATTTGAAGAAGCTATCTTCTGGTATCCTATTGCTCCTCCTGGTTATGCATCATTAGGATGTGTCGTGACCAAGACAGGGGAAGTTCCTCGTGTTAGTTCGTTTTGCTGTCCACGAATAGATATTGTTAGCCAAGCTAGTATTGTTGAGGTTCCTATGTCAAGATCATCAAATGCAAGAGCATCTCAAAGCTGGAGCATCTGGAAAGTTGATAATCAGGTTTGAACAAGTATTACTGTTATTGACATGAGGTTCTATGCGGATTCTGACTTTAATATCTGATATCTAAATTGTGAAAGTTTTTTTCTTCATCAGTAGTGTAACTCTTTGTTTTAGTTTGATACAAGTAGTTTAGCATGTCGTTTTTTTCCACCAATAAAGTTGTAGAGAACTTTAATTGTTCATTACATTTCCTGTGTTTTGTAGGCTTGCACTTTTCTTGCTCGTGCTGATTTGAAGAAACCATCTAAAAAATTGGCCTATACTTTTGCTGATTCCGTAAAACCAAAGACTCGGGAAAACATAACAGCTGAACTGAAATTTAGAAATTTCTCTGTGACTGTTCTAGATAGCTTATGCGGAAGGGTAAGTTTTGAAAAGAAAATTGATATATTTACCACGAGTCAAACCAGGATTTTTATATCTGATTGTTTTGGTAATCAATGTATTCAGATGACACCAATATTTAACACTACAGTCACCGATGTTAAACTTGCTACACAAGGACAACTCGAGGCGATGAATGCTGTTCTGGTTTCTTCAATTGCTGCATCCACTTTCAACACTCAATTAGAAGAGTGGGAGCCTCTCGTGGAGCCATTTGATGGCATATTCAAGTAAATAATGTTCATATTTAGCATCATGTTCATATTCAATCTAATGTATGGAGTTACATTTGTTAATAGAAAGAGAGTGGTTATTAAATATTTTGACCACATTATCAAGGTTTGAAACGTATGATACCAATAAGCATCCACCATCCAAACTGGGAAAGAGATTCCACATTGCTGCTACCAGCATCCTAAATGTGAACATAAGTGCTGCAAATATTGACAATTTAGTGGGAAGCATCATTTCATGGAGAAGACAGGTGGAGCTTGATCATAAAGCAAACAAGTTGAATGAGGTAAAAATACATTAGCAATGTATAAAGATATTCGTTTGAAGTTAAATCAGCGACTCCTTTTTTGGTTGTTAGTAATTAAATATCTTAATGATTGGAAAATATTGATCAGTTTGTTTGTTTGTTTGGTCCCTTGTAAATTCTAATTGAACACTAGCTGAAAAATCTGAGACTTTTAGTTCACCCTTTTATAAACCTTTATTGTTCCATTTTTTTTAGATATGTTTGGTCTTGAAAGGGCTCTTGCATCGGTTGAAAAATATTTTCCATATCATAAGTATTCTTATTTAGGAGATTTATAATTGATTAGATATTCTCAAACTGGTATATATAGTTGTAATTGAGTGATTTGACGAATTACAGAAATTATTTTTCCTAATTTGTTTTATGGTTTCTGTCATGATATCAAAGCCAATTTACTTTTAGGGTTTCCTCCTAAAACTTCTAGTCACCGACACTGGAAGACGCCACCGTCAAACTCCAAATTTTCACAGCCACCATAGTTGGTCTTCTTCATTTGTGGCCACAGCAGATGATTGTTGCTATGAGTCTCAAAGACTCATTGCTGATTTCTACTTCTCACTTTGACAGTTTGGAAGCCATCCACACTTTCTTGGTAGGTTGAGCGTTCCTTGTTGTAGTTTGATATCATGCCCCAAACATGTTACCAACTTGCAAAGCATGTATATAGAGCGTAAGTTGCTCAGGGGAAGAAATATCATTTGTTAATCTGCTCGTGAGGGTGTATTCAGGGCATAAACCTAGGAGAAGGAATTAAGATGCTCTTATTTGTTTAGTTGGGCAAACAAAGGTTTAAAAGGGGTGAAATGACGTGAGTAAATGTATAGAAGATTGTCCAAGCTAATTCGATTTTTGTTTCTATGTACATTTTTTTATTATTAGCTAGTCCTTCTCATCACTCATTTATGGCTATGGTTAGTTTGCGCCATTAGAAGTGAATTGTATTCCCATACTCTTAAGATCATAACAATTAGTAGTAGAGTCAAGTTTGTTTGAGATAGATAATGCTTATAATCATTCACATCTTTTCTTCCGAATAAAGATGAATATCTCTGAGCTTATCGAGTTTTCTACTATTCATGCGACTATCTCTCTTTCTCTCCCATAATGAGTATCGTTGACACAAGGAAATGACTTTTTGACCCTTCACAAAATTTTCTCCCAGATCCTTTTCCTTTATAAACTTCAGCTTCTACTATGAATTTCCCTTTTTTTGATTTTGTTTTGAAGAAATGAACGTTATCCAAAATCCAACTTTTTGCTTGGATTTTTATATATGAAAAATTGTATACCTGTGATCAGATATAGAAAAGAAATCATTTTTTGGCTATTTTCTCGTATTGTTGTCCTTTTTGTATGCAGTATGAGAAAACTAACACTCACATTATGATTAAGTGAGTTTACTAGAGATATTTGGAGGCAATTCCTTTCTCTTTTCAATTAGACTGTGAGAGTACATTTGAATGCTTCCTTTTTTAGATATTTAGTAGAGACGAAAGATCTTAGAAGCAAAAGTTAATATTTGAAAATAGAAGTTTTGACTATTTTTTGGGCTATCTAGATACATTGCAATGCTTCTATCTTCAATGATAAAGAGTCAATTACAAACCTTTGGAAAAATATTAATTTTATTATTGCTTAGTGAGTTTAGTGTGTGGAGTTTTTTAGTCTTGGTCCCTCTAATTGGATATAAATTACTTTAGATTGATGATTTTCTTCTTGATAAGGGTTATTCCCTTTTCTTCTTTGTAATTTTACTCTATCAATATATTTCGTTTCTTAGAAAACAAAACCAAAAACATCCATGACCTAACTTTGGAAGGTTTTAAAAAATTATGACTACTATGATATATAAAACAAATTCAAGAGAAGCATACATTATTCATTAAACATTCACCTTCAGTGGGAGTCACAACTCTTTTTTTTTTTGTTTTTAACGTTGATGGTATAATACTAGCAGGGAATGATGCCAATGAACAATAATGTTTTAGGAAACACCTCGGGAAAGAATTATATTAATAATACTAGATTAATTAATAGAAAATTTTCTATTAAACCAAGTAAGAAGATTAAATCTCTAATTGTGGATTTGCATAAAATATTTTCTTTTCTATTTTTTTCCATGGCTATGAGATCAACGAGTCCATGAGTTTGGGCTCCCACTGCTAGCTTAAAAAAAGTTATTCCTTGTCTATGGAACAATCTACAAGGATTTTTCTCTTAAATCTAGGTGCTCGGAAGATTAAAATATTTTCTTGAAATCAAGGTAGCACCTTCTAAACAAGAAATTTTTATATCCCAAACAAATGTATGTTACAAGTTTTCTCAAAGAAACTAGTGAGACAATAAGTAAGCCAGCCAACTCTCTAATGCATCCTGACCTTAGGCTTGACAGCAGAGAAAGATACAACATTAAAAAAGAAAATATATTAACACTTGGTGGGAAGGCTGGTACACTTGAGTCACACGTCTTGTATAACATATGCAGTGAGTATGATTAGTAAATGTATGAAAAATTCATTAAATGTCTCATCTACAAGCAGCTAATCAAGTGTTATAATAATACATCAAAAAGACACCTGAAAAATTATATTATTTGAAAGAAATATAGGTTTACTGCTGGTAATATGCATAGATGTTGATTATCAAGGGTCATTTCTTGATAGATCTCTATATATTGCACCTATGTCGGTTAAAATATTGTGACATAAAGAAGTAAGACACACGACAAAGTAGCTAATTCAACTACAGAGGTTGAATTTTGTACACTCAAAAGGTTTATATGAACTATCATAGTTGAAAATTATATTAGAAGATTGGAGTAAAAAATTGACCCTATGAGACTTTATTGTTAACATAAATTGAAAATTAATATTGCTCACAATCTAGTTCAAAGGAAAGTTGAAACTGTTTTCTCTAATTTTGTTTTAGAATTTCTGTCTGCTCTATTTTTTCTCACTAAGTAGTTTGCAAGGATTTTTTTCCGTAAATTAGATCGTTAAGCTGATGCTTTCTTTGTTCTTTCCAGGGCAGCGTAAGTGCACGCAGGGGGGAGTCTACCTTTTCTGCATTGGATTTAGATGAGCTTCAGACTGTGATTATAGACAATAAACTTGGCTGTGATATCTATTTGAAAAAAGCAGAGCAAAATTCTGTTACAGTCGATTGTTTACATCATGGTGATTGTGCTTCTGTGTGGATTCCACCTCCCGTGTTTTCGTACAGTTTGAATGTTGCAGATGATTTTAGGGAAGCACGTTTTTATGTCGCCATACAGATAATTCAAGCAAAGGTTATGAATTTTGCTAAAACGTTTGTGTGGAAGAAGATAAGAACTTTCTTATTCAAAAAGATGACAAGAATGCGAACTTTCTTTTTTGTTTTTTTATTTAATAAAATGGAAGGTTCACAGTAGATTTTGTTTCTCAATTACACCATGTGAGATTGATTATTATCTACAATCTCAGGGTTTACCAATTATAAATGATGGTAATAGCCATAATTTCTTCTGTGCGTTGCGGCTCGTCATTGAGAGTGAGGTAACAGATCAGCAAAAGCTTTTTCCTCAGAGTGCAAGGACAAAATGTGTCAATCCTTTGATTTCAAAGATCAATGATCAGAATGAAGGCACTGCAAAATGGAATGAACTTTTCATTTTTGAATTATCACGAAAGGTACGTTAAGAGATTTTTTCCTAGAAGACTTTATGTAATTGCTGGCTTCACTTTCTACAACTCGTGTATTTTTTAACTCTTCAGTTTTGGATAAGAATTTTCCTCTTTGATTTTTTTTCCTAAGAGAATAATTTTATTACAAAAAGAAAATGAATTCCTGAAACATAAAAATAACATGGTGAGTCTCAATCCAATTGGAATTGTAAGTATCAGAATAACCTTTAAAATCCTTTTAAGTTATAAGCCTATGAGCAATAAAAAAAGCTGGTGTTTTCACAAACATCACTAGTATTTGGTGTTGTATCTTAAAAAATGACCGTGTTACGATGTACCTAGAGAACCCATGATGTTGCCAAAACTGAAATCTGTAACGAGTTTTTAGCTCCATATTCCATACTTCATCTGTCTATTGAAAATAATAGGTTTTGATTGCAGGCCATTTGTCCCAGTTAGCTACTTATCTTTCTAAAAAGTTCGACAAAGAAGAAACTCGTAGAACTATATTTGATAGAGATAGAAATAAAGCGCCTGCTTCAAATGTTTTCAACATGACTTTTTTTTTTCAGAACTTGTGGAAGGTGATTAACAAAGATTTGCATAAGGTTTTTGATGAATTTCATCGAAATGGAACTATACATGTTGAGACAAATGAGACTCGTCTATGATTATTTCCCTAGAAGTATAACTTGGAAAAGCTGAAAGATTACAGACCAATAAGTTTGTTAACCTATACAAAACTCTCACGAAGGTGTTATATCCTGGATTAAGGTTAGTGGAGATATGATTTCAAAAGAACAGGCCTTAACAACAGGTAGAAACATTTTAGATTTCTCTTTAATCGCGAAGGGATGTTTGAAAAATTGTAGGATTTAAGATTGACTTTGAGAAAGCCTATAATCATGTGGACTGGGGTTTCCTTGATTAAGTTCTTTGGATAAAAAATGTTTGATGCTCATTGGAGGAAGTGGATTCCAGGTTGCTCATGTACCTATAATTGCTCAGTTATTATTAATGGCCTTCCTAGAGGTATATTTCAAGTTGCTAGAGGACTCAAACAAAAAAATCCATGTTCACCTTCTTGTATCTTCTTATCAGTGATGTTCTTGGAAAATGTTTTTGTAGAGGCTAAAGTTTTCAATTTAATTGAAGGATTCAAAGTGGGTCACAACGTCATACACATCTTTCATCTTCAATTTGTTGATGATGAAACCTAGATACAAAATTTGAGGATGTTGTAAAAATTTTTGAACTGCTATCAACATCAATCACTAAAGGCGACGTACTGGGCACTAATATTAATGAACATGTGATGGATAGATTTTCTAATATGACTAATTGCACGAAAGGAATGTTCACTTAACATATTTGGACCTCCCACTTAGAGGGAATCCATTATCTTATTCTTTTATGTCGCTTGTGTTACATAAAAGGATGGAAGAATGGTTGTTTTCCTAAGGGAGGTAGACTTTCCTTGATTTTGGCAATTCTTGACATCATTCCTACCTATTATCTTTACTTCTTTAAACTTTCTGGTAAAGTGGCAAAGATGTTGGTCTAATTAATAAGCCCCATTTGATTCAATGAGGATGTGTTATCAATTCAAAGTTGGAAAGATGCCTTGACATAGGAAATTTTAAAGTTAGAAATAAGGCGTCGGGGAAATGACTTTGGAGATTTACAATGGAAGGTGATCTGCTATGGCATGCGATGGTCAAAAGCAAATATGAAGCTCGAGCCCTTGGACGGCTGTCTTTTTTCACAATTTTTGGAAATATGTCTCCGTTTCTCTTTTCAGGACCACATGAGTTATAAAGTGAGAAATGAAACCTCAGTTCACTTTTGCAGAGACAGTTGGATGGGAGATGAGTTTTAATGCATCAAATTCCTACACATTTATCAACTATCGCGTGATAAATGATAATTAGCTCAACCTAGGATGACAGCTAGGGTTTCTTCTTCGACCGAAGTTTGCAACTGGGAGGTCCACAATGACCTCCACTTCCGTTGGACGGCAGCGAGGGTTTCTTCTTCGCTGGAACTTGGGAGATGTGGGTTATGGGCTCTGATACCATAATAGAACTTAACTTATTTCTTACTCATTGATTTCTATTATATATACATGAATAATACCTTAGTAAATAAAGAATGAATAATTTAAATTAGAGAATAAACTAAATACACATATACAGTAAAATATTCTAATCCCTATAAATCAGTAGAACTTAATAACTCTAAATTATCTACACAAAGATTATACAGTAATATTATCTCAACATTATTTTTCTTTTGTCATGCTTTTCATAGGCGCCATCCAAATTGGAAGTCGAGGTTACAAATTTGGCGGCAAAAGCTGGAAAAGGTATGTGTTTTGGGTGCATCAGATTATGCTTAGACTTTTACGAAAGCTATGCGCTGCTTTATGGTTATTTGTTACACTTATTAATATGCTATGATTTAAAATCTGATAATAGTCTACCATTTCTCAATTACTGGAGATTTGAGATTTTACTATATACATCAAATATTTGCTCCATGTGGAATCTTTCTGTTTGAAGTAACATGAAGCTTATTTTTTTCTTCTTCTTTTTTCAAATAAGAAGCATGTATTATTAAAGAGTGTGAAACGTATCACAGAAAGGAGAATGAAAAATTCTCTATAAAAAAAGAAAAAACAAAGTTGCATGTGGAACTATCCTATATCCATTCAATTAGAAAGAACCAAAAAGAAAGAATAATATCTAAAATGCATAGAAGTTCATACCTGCTTTGCTTGGGAATGTAATATTATTATTGTTATTAGAAACAAATTATATTGAAAAGAAAGAATATACAAATAAGAGAGGGAATAACCTTTCTGAAAAGGAAAACTCTTGATTTAATGCAATTTCTTTCCTATTTGAGAGAACTATATTAAAAGTATAGATTCTAAAAAATTCCAAACAAATAGGCCCGCTTGTCATATTAGCCCATGTTCATGGTGAAGTTAGTAGTGCAATTGAGACAAATGATTGAAAAAAGTTTCCTTTTCTCGGACACTTTTTCTTTATCCTCCATTCCTTTTGTACAATTTCACATTTGAATGAATTGTTGTTTAATAAAAAAAAAAAATTGCTAAAAGGCGTTGTATATATTTTGAAATAGTATCGTAGCAGAGAGACAAATAATTGAAAAAAGTTACTCTTCTTGGGGAACTTTTCTTTATCCTCCATTCCATTAATATTTTTCATATTGTAATGCAATTGTCTTCTTTAAAAATAAATAAAAATTGATAAGAACTCAAAATATTTGAAGAGTCGTTGATCTTTTTTATAGCTATCTTTCCAATCAAAAGCTTGATTGAAGAACCATAGCAAAACATTTATGTGACAGCTAGGTGATGTAGCGAATAATTATTTCGAAGTCAAAATAGAAAAGTAAAATATATATTTTTTATAAAAAATAAAATATATTGAAAGGAAAAAGATACCGGAGAAAAAAAGAGAAGAGAAAGAACCCTTATCAAAACAAAAACCCAATGTGTGATGGCTAGACGGTTATGGGTACAATTTTTTTCATCTTTCAACCGATTTATGAGAATTCACATTCACATTGAGAGTATCATCAGTGATATTTTTATTATAAACATAAAGTATAAATGAGAAATTTAATTTGGAAACACAGTTATGGGTGTTAATTTTTTTATTGCCAATGAGGCTTATAGTATCTTAAGAGTTATCCATTTAGTGTAATTTCCTCTAATTGTGGAAAAATTATTTTTTGCTAATTTCTTAGAATTATTGTACGGGAGAATTTCTTTCCCTTGCGTACTTTGTTTTCTTAATGAATTTTGTTTTTTATAAAAAACCAAGAACCCAAATATTAATAATTGATTCTTTATCATAAAAAATAATAACGTTGCGATGAAGTCAAATAGTCTCAAATCAGCTTTCGGTTAGATCTTTCTTCCATATCAAGAATCTCAACAATTCTGAATGTTAAAATACACGTCCATAGTCTGATGGAAGAAAGAGAGATAAATTGCATCTATATGTCTCTAATGAAATCACAATTAATCATAATGTGAATGTTAGTCTTCTTGTGCTCCTTACAAAATGAACAATAATGCGGGGAAAAAAGTTTCTCTTCTAAATTTGATTAAAGTATACAACTTTTTTTGAAAAAGGATTTAAGTGATAACTCAAACTTTGAATGAGACCCTTATTCTAAAGAAAGTAAAAAAAAAAAAAGAGAAACTTCTAGAAGAAGCATATGTAAGCTGAGAAAGAAAAAATTTTTAAGAATCACAAAACTATTTTCTGGTATCAGCAATGCTCATTCTTAGAGAGAAAAAAAAGATAGCCGCTTGAAGATTGGAAAGTTCGATGAGCTATAGATACTCATCTCTCTTCGAAAGGAGAGATTACTAGGATTATCAGCTTCATCTGTGTTGAAAAGACATGCAATAAAGTACATTTTACCATGAGATAGGTGATACATGCCTGAAAATGAAGCACAAAAGGGAGCTTGTCCAATTCTATTATCTTCCCATAACCGAATCAAAGCTCCGTTCTCTACCTTAAACGTAATGCAATCTTGAAAAAATGAATGCAAAGAGAAATATGTTTTTAAAGACTGCAAAATGAGACCTGATTTGGAGGATGAGTTGCTCAGCCAAAAGTTGTGAGACCATACTTATTCTTAATCGTCGCATGCCACAAGGAAACAGTCTCCAAAAAAAATTTCCCCAGCCATTTCCCAACAAGGCATTCTTCCTAACCTTAAAGTTACCAATCCCTAGTCCCCCTTGCAATTTAAGATTGATAACTAGCTCCTAATAAATTAGATGCAGATTGGACCCTCCATCATGTCCTCCAAAAAATGTCTAACCATTTTGTTGAACATCTTAGCAACCTTAGCCAAAAGTTTGAAGAAAGAAAGATAGAGGTTGGGATTCTATCTAGGACTGCATAAATCAACGTAATTCTTCTAACTTTTTGTAAGACTTGCTCCCAAAATTAGCATAAAAGGGGATACCACCAAGAGGAAGATCACATAGGAAAGCGGCCACAAACCTTTTCTGCAATTAGTCATTGTGGCTAATATATAAATATTGCTTTCATCAACATTGATTCCCGCAATTAAGGTTTAAGTTGAAACCAGAAAGTAATCCACAAATTTTCACGACATGGACTAAATTTTGAATTTTATAGTCATCGTCAATGGTAAAAGAAATAATATCATCAGCGAACTGCAGATAGAAAACATGAACTTAATCACTACCAATTTTGAATCTCTTTAACAAATTGAGGTTTTTCGCCCTATCCAAGATTTTGCAGAGCATCACTTATGAGCATAGATAAAAATAAAGAAAGAGAGAGGATATTCTAGTCTCCCTTTTGTTTCTTGAAATTTACATTTGGTCTACTATTTACAAAGATAAAAAATTTTGATGAGCACAAGCACCCAAATATCCACTTCCTCAGCCGCCAATCGAAGTCTTTCATTCTTAGAACAAAGTCAGGGAAACTGCAATCAACGTGATCATAAGCCTTCTCAAAATCAATTTAAAGACAAACCCTTTCTTCTTCTTTCGTTTATAATTTTCAAAATAATAATAATTTTATTAGTTTTCAAAATTATTTTTCCAACTATTACAGTGGACACTTTTTGTAGAGTTTTCAATGCTAACATAAAAAAAAATAATCATGATATGAAATTAATAAATTAAAAAGCTAATAAATTAGGAAACTAAGATGAATAATAACTTAATAATCTTAGTTGACAGAAAAAAACAACATTTTTTTTTTGTTGGGATACATTGATTAACCCCAAAGTTAATGGGTCGGGCCAAGACCCCAGAGGAGCTTTTGCCATATCATTACTTTATATAATTTCTTTCTTAGTATAATTTGTTTCTTATATATATATATATATATATATATATATATATATATATATAATTTGATTTTGAACTAGTTAACAGACGCAGAAAAAAGGCATAGGCATTTGCATTCCTTTAATATATGGTAGAATTGGATTAAAAAAAATGAGAGATCAAATTGGCTAGTATTGATTTTTTGTTTCCTTTCCAAATTAAATGATATTTATTATGTAATAAGTTTATTTTCTCGTTGGGCATTTTTCTTCCTTATGTGTACCTTTTTGTTATTGTTTCCATTGGGGACCCTTGAGATATTGTTTCTCTTACTCACGAGCACCAGGTCCAACACAGTGAAATTTTGAATGGTGATTCTCATGCTGTTAGAAATGTTGCCTTCCATGTAGGTGAAGTAGTTGGAGCTTTCTCTTTTTCTGTTGGACCTGCTTCGAATGAGTTAAAGAAGGTTGCTTCAGTAAGGATGTTAAATCAAATGTACGATGCTCATAATATAGTATCATATCCATTAAGGAGAACGGTGACCTCTATTCTCTTGTCAATTTCATTTTGAAGCTATTGCATTTGCATCATGTTTAACCATGAAGTTATAGTTCTTCTCCATTGTTTTTAACAGGTTCAACAAAACAATCTTGAAGACGTGTTGGACCATGGAAGCGTGATGGTTTCAACATCCTATTTTGAAAGGAAGCCAGTTGCTAATGTCCAAAGAAATGTTGACAGCAATATGGCTAACGATAGAGACATAGGATTCTGGATGGGATTAGGCCCTGAGGGTGAATGGCATAGTATACGATCTTTGCTTCCATTGACTGTTGTTCCCAAATCTTTAGAAAAAGACCATATTGTCATGGAAATTCTGATGAAAAATGGCAAAAAGCATGCAATATTCAGAGGGCGTGCAACCCTCATTAATGATTCGGATGTCAAATTGAATATTTCAATTTGTCATGTGTCATTTATTAGAGGTCTTGATTCGTCTACAGAACAAGCCAAATTTGGTACTGTAGTTGAGGAAATTTTTGAAAATCAATGCTATCGTCCAACTTTAGGTTGGAGTAACAATCATGATGCTATACGGCACTGGAGCACCAGAGACTTCTCAAATATGTCTCAGGTGCACATTTCATCTATTGAAGTTTTTTTCTTCGTTATTTGTTTTTAGCATAAAATATAAGGTGCACATTTCAGCTAGTGAAGTTTTGTCCTTTGTTAATTTTTTTTTTTTAGCTTAAAAGTTAATTTACATCTACGTAACCCTTTTTCATGAAGGATTTCTTTGAACCGCACCTTCCCGCTGGATGGCGATGGACATCAACATGGTCTGTTGAGAGGTCTCAGTTAGTTGACAATGATGGCTGGGCATATGGTCCTGATTTTCATAGTGTGATGTGGCCATTAACATCTTCTAAGTCATGTAGAAAATCCAATTCAGACAATGTACGACGTAGGCGTTGGACTCGTACTAGACAACAATTGTCTGAGTTAGATGTAAACACCCAGTCTGATTTATTAACAATAAGTCCTGGCAGTTCTTCTGTTTTACCATGGAGATGCACGTCTAAGGATTCCGAAGAGTGTTTACTAGTTCGTCCTTTTGTTGATCATTCTACGCCCTCATATACTTGGGGCCGATCTGTTGTTACTGGTTTTGTTTATGCTTGTGAAAAGGATCAGGCCTTCATAGATCAAGGTTCACTTGGTAGGCAAGGTGTATCAAAGCTTGCAGACAAAGGGCAAAGTTTGGCATTCAAGTTGAATCAGCTTGAGAAGAAGGATATTCTTTTATGTTGTTATTCTGGAAGTAAACAATTTTGGCTAAGTATGGGGGCAGATGCATCAGTTCTTCATACTGAACTAAATGCACCAGTTTATGATTGGAAAATATCTGTTAACTCTCCTATGAAGTTGGAAAATCGACTTCCTTGTCCAGCAGAGTTCACTATCTGGGAGAAAACGAAAGAGGGTAATTGCATCCAGCGACAACAAGGTTTAATCTCATCTAGACAAAGTGTTCATATATATTCTGCAGATATTCAGAAACACATATATCTTACATTGTTTGTTCAAGGGGGCTGGCGCTTAGAAAAGGTAATAACTGAATCTAGTAATAGTTGTGATGAGTCTGAGAATGTGGAAGGCTTTATTTGATATTTTTTCATCTTATTTTCCAGGATGCTGTTCTTGTTCTAGATCCTCTTCTTAGTGAACACGTATCATCATTCTGGATGGTCCATCAGAAAAATAAAAGGTCTGTGTGTTCAAGGAGATATTGGAAAAAAATACTGTCAGATCTTTCCAAAAAGGAAATATAGAATTAATGTAGTTCAATTGATACATTACGAAGAATGCATGCTGCTAATATATAGAATAAAACATCCTTATTAATTCTTAATTACCTTCATAAATTGCTGATTAAATAATTACAACATACCCAATCAAATTGGTTTGAAACATTTCTAACTTGTCTAACACATGAATGGAAATTAGTTCACATTAGTCTTTTGGTAAGAACCTGTGCTTGTTGGTCTTTGCTTTGAAACACATAGAATGCACATTTAAGATTCTTAGTATCAATTCAAGTAACCTGTAGTTCTATTATCAAAAGTTGGCCACATCAATTAACAAATAACTTATATTCTTTGAACCATGTTATTAAAAGTAACACATGATAAAGCTATCGTGAGAAAATATTCAAGTCATATGAGTACAATCTTAAAAAAAAAGACAAACTACAACACATCGAAATCAGTGGGTAACAGGATGCATGATCCAACTTCTTTTTCCATCAAGCATGTTCAGTTATAATTTGCAGAAACTTTTTTTTGGGAATCAAATATGTGACCAAAGTATTATGCGCAGGAGATTGCGTGTGAGCATCGAACGTGACATGGGTGGAACTAGTGCTGCCCCAAAAACCATTAGGTTTTTCGTACCATATTGGATTATGAATGATTCATCTCTTTCTCTGGCATACCGAGTTGTTGAAGTGGAGCCTTATGAAAATGAAAGTTCAGAATCCTTTATACTTCAGAGGGCAAAGTCTGCCAAAACTACTTTAAGAAACCCTTCAGGCTCAATGGACCGGAGAGTTTCTAGCCTAAGGAGAAACGTTCAAGTATTTGAAGTCATTGAGGATACAAGTCCTGTACCCAGCATGCTATCTCCTCAAGACAGTGTCAGCCGCAGTGGGGCTACGCCGTTTACATCGCAGAAAGATGCATATCGGCGAGTGGGTATCACAGTTGCAACACAACATTCAGAAATTTACAGTCCTGGAATTTCTCTGCTGGAACTAGAAAACAAGGTAAAATTAGGTTTAAATAATAGAATAGAACATCTAATGACTCTGAAATTTGAGACACTAAATATAAATTGGTATCATAGCATTTACTATAAATTAGTTTTGAAACTTTCTCCTGGCATATCACAAAGACTCTGAAATTCGAGACACCGAAACATAAAATTGCTATCTCAACATATGTTATATATTATAAGAAAATAGTTTTTGAAACTTTTCCCAGGGATATCTAAGCTGGAATTTCTCAACGGCATTTGTTATATATCATCTTTGAAATTACCAAATCCATATTTTTATGACATAAAATAGTTTCTGAAATTTTTCCTGGGTAAATGTCTTCCAAACAGGCTTTATATTTGCCTTCTCTTCTAAATTTGTTGAAATAAATTTTGATGTTTGTTGAAAATTTCCAGGAAAGGGTTGATGTCAAGGCCTTTAATTCTGATGGATCGTACTATAAACTTTCTGCTCTACTTAATATGACTTCAGATAGAACAAAGGTAGAGTTTCCCGAGCTCTCAGTTGAACTATTATGGTTATTTCTGCTACAGAATTTGTCAATTTTGCACTCAAATTACTTACATGATCCTTTCCAGGTTATTCATTTTCAGCCTCACACCCTGTTTATCAATAGGGTTGGTTATAGTCTTTGCTTGCAGCAGTGTCAATCGCAATTATTGACATGGCTTCATGCCACTGATCCTCCAAAGCACTTTGAGTGGCAGTCCTCAGCTGTGGAACTGTTGAAGGTTTGTCGCAAAACAAAAGTTGCAATTATATTTTTATGTTGTACTTTTCTATGACTTATGGCTTATGAACTGGTTTTCAGTTGCGGGTGGATGGATACGAGTGGAGTACTCCATTTAGTGTTCATGGTGAAGGTGCTATGGAAATTTGCTTGAACAAAGATACTGGCAACGGGACATTGCAATTAAGGGTCAATGTAAGAAGTGGAGCTAAGAGTTCACGTAATGAAGTTATTTTCCGTCCTTATTCAACGTCAAGTCCGTACAGGTTAATCTCATTGTTTTTGTTGCTATCCAAATGCCTTCGAAATTATGCTAAAGTATTCCGCCATAAAACAAAGATTATAGTAGATTATACCACGGTATGAACCAACCTATGTACTGTTCCTCAAGCCACAGATGATAACCAAAAAAATTACTAAACTTCATGTTATAATGAATGCAAAATCACGAAATGGCTCTTAAACAACAGCAATATTAGTGTTGACGAATATGATATCTTCTACCTCTTTTGCATATGAGCAATCTGCCAGCTAATTTAGAACTTGAAAATGTCTTATGCATGGTCAATGAATGCAGACTTTAATGTTTTTTAGACAACAAATGAGCAATAATATATTGTTTGATGGGAAATGATATTTGATTGCTTCTGCCTCATTTTGCATATAACCAAATGAACTGCCAACTACTGTAGAGGAACTTGAAGTTATTGCTCCAATTCATGGAAGTTCCTCAAAGTGCACCACTAAATGCTGCTTTATCATCATATTCTCCTGCAGACAAAACCTTCTGAATTTCTGCTCTTACTAGAAATCTGCCAAAAAAGAAAAGGGAGTTCCTTACTAGATGATTTCTGAGAAAATAAGAAAGGATCTTGGCACAAGCCTACAGATAAAGAATGGACTTGAGATTCACATGAAGTAGCTCCACATTAATAGCATATAATAGAAAGTAGTCCATTTTCTCTACTTCTTTTCAAAGTCCAAGTCCTTATTACAGACAGTAGAAATTTTCTCTGAAAGCTTTCCTAGTGTCTAATAAATGGTAGTTACTTGGAATACCTTATATATATTTATAATTAAACATGTTTACAAACATCAGAAGTTCTGGTTCAACGCCTTCATTATTTTTGTTGTGCAATGACATCAATTTATTGTGATCTTTTATCTACAGAATTGAAAATCGTACCATGATTTTGCCCATTCGCTTTCGCCAAGTCGATGATGCCAGTGATACATGGAAGTTTCTTCCTCCTAATGCGGCTGTTTCTTTTCTGTGGGAAGATCTTGGTAGAAGACATATGCTAGAAATTCTTGTGGATGGGACAGACCCGTTAAAATCAGACAAGTACAATATTGATGAAATTTCTGATCACCCACCCATTGCAATTGATGGTGGACCAACTAAACCATTACGAGTTAGCATAATAAAAGAAGAAAAAATGAATATAGTTAAGATCAGTGACTGGATTCCAGAAAATGAACCTACTGGATTTCCACGTTTAAGATCCCTACAGACTCTATCTCAGCTTTCTAGAGATGTTGATCAAGCACAGGAATTACCAACCTCTTCAGATTGTGAATTTCATGTGGTATTTGAGCTTCCCGAATTTGGACTCTCCCTCATTGATCATACTCCTGAGGAGATACTGTATCTGTCAGTGCAGAATCTTTTTCTTGCTCATTCAACTGGATTGGGCTCTGGAATCAGTAGGTAAATATTGATTTCCATATATAATTAGGAAATTATGAAACTATTCTCTTGCATTAATAAATTATCCAACCTCAGTTAGTAGTAATTGTGATTTAATAAACATCATCTATGATTTAATAAACATCATCTTGCATCCAGAATGCGTCGTACACATTTGCTTGTACAACTATAATATAACTCATGTATTAGGTTTAAGTTCCGTGTAGTTTTTGTTTTAAACTCTTAAAGATGGAAAGATTCAATTGATGAAGGATATGACAGTGGGTACTTGGTTGTTTTTCTGTAGAAAAGTTTTTCATGGAATGTTACTTTTTTGAACTCTTGTACTTTTTTGTGGCGAGGGCGCCCTCTCCTCAGAGCACTCAAATGGGAAGCTTTCCTTTTTTAGTCCTTTGAGAGATTGAAGTCTAAAGTGATAAATCTTGTTTATATGTAATCATCATTCACTGTACCTTCTTAACATATATTATATTTGTTAGCTATTAGAAGTTGTATCTTAATTTTGAATGTCAAAAAGTGACCCATATTAATAACTCAAGACATTATCCTTCTCAAATTGTAGATCAAGAGAAAAATTTCAAGCAATTAGAGGGCTTAGACAAAGGGACCCTCTTTCTCCATTTTATTTATTCAGTGATGTCATTTGAAAAAATGTTGGATAGAGCAAAAAGCCCCAATTTGATAGAGAAATTCGAAATTAACAGTAATGCAATTCATGTTTCTCATCTACAGTTTGCTAATGATTGTATTTTATTTTCTATGGATGATGAATTTAAAATCTAAAATTTTGTGGATGTCGTGAAAATTTTTGAATTTTTTTTTGGTTTCAAGCTAAATCTTAACAAAAGTGTTATTGCATGAATCAATGTTGACGAAAGCAGTATTTTGACAAATTAGCCTCTATGACTAATTGCAGAAAAGGTTCTTGGAATCTTTCCTATATGTGTCTTCCTTTTGGTGTTAAATCTTTTTTCATATTGTTTTTGGGAGCTAGTTCTACAAAAAATTAGAAAATGTCTAGATGGTTGGAAAAGAAGTTGTTTCTCCAAAGATGGAAGACTTTGATTCATGCCGTGTTTAATAGTATCCCAACCTACTATCTCTCTCTTTAAACTCCCAGCTAAGACGCTCAACAAAATGTTTAAGATATTTTTTTTGGAAATGAAATGAATGAGGGTCTAGTCCTCATCTAATTCGATGGGAAGTTGTTATCAATCCTATATCCCAAGGGGAACTTGGGATTGGTAACTTTTAGATTAGGAATAATTTTTTTTTTGGAAAAATGGTTGTGGAGACTCGAGTGAGATTCCTTGTGGCATACAATGATTAAGAGCAAATATGGTCTTGCGTCTTTTGGTTTGGCGTCATATTCTGCTAATCAGATCTGATTGCGGAACGAAATATTGGTTCCTTTTTGAGAAGATAGGTGTATTGAGGATGCTACGTTTTGTACTCGTTTCCTGACATTTATCGCATATTTCGTGATAAATAATACTCTATTGCCTCTCTTTTCAACTCAAATGATGCCCACTATCCTTGGTCTCTCTCCTTCCAAAGAGAGATGAATGTCTCTGAGATAGACGAGTTTTCCAATATTCAAGCGACTATCTCTTCTTTTTCTCTGGGGAGTATTTTCTGACGCCAGAAGATGGTTTTATGATCTTTCAGGAAACTTTTCCTTCATATCATTATTTTTTCAGCTCACTTTTGATTCTTCAAGGAATTTCTCATTTTTTTAACTTTGTTTAAAAGAAAAGAGTTCCATCCAAAATTCTAGTGTTCGCTTGGATCTTTGTTCATTAGATGTATTTGTGAACAAATTCAAAAGAGAAACCAATTCCCAACTCTGTCCCTGCATTGTTGTCCTTTTGCGAAAAATACGAGGAAACTAACACTCAAATTATGATTAATTCAGAGCTTATTGAGAACATTTAAATGTGATTTCTATCTCTCTTTAATCATGAGGCAGGGGTGTATTCTGACACTTAGGTATTTTTGCAATCTTTTAAGTTATCTGGCTTTACCATGATGTTGTTATCTTCAACGATATATAGCATAGTACTGATTTATTGGGACAATATTAATTTCACTATTGCTGAGTAAGTCTATTGCTCAAATTTTTTTTACAATTTATTCTTTTAGTTTAATTTTTTTTAATTTGAGAGAAATTGCGCTAAACTTAGTTTTTTTTTCTTAAAAAAAGTTCTTCCCTTTTCTTCACTATGTATCTTTCTCAAAAATATTACTTTCATTTTAGTTACTTGCCTTAAGTTTAATGGCATTATTTTTCTTGTTAGTAAGGATCCTTCAATTGGATATACATTAGTAAATGGAGTTTTAGCCTCTCATTACTTTCTCTTGGTCTTCTACAAGTGAGGTTTCTTTGAGTGTGTGATGTGAACTTAGCTATAATGTGGGAAAATGTATTCTATAATTTGATTTATGAGTATCTTCTTTAACTAAGAAAGTTTTGGAATATTTCATTCTTAAAATTATGGTTGATAAGAAATTCTAAGAATGTGTTATATGGTTATTTATATGGTTGTAATTGGGTAAATTAATGAATAAAAAATCAATTCTTAAAAGAAAAATTCCTAAGATTTTTGTCTCGTATTAGAGCTTAGCCTTACATTTAACTGAGAGTTAACTTCGATCTTGATTGTAAAGTTTAAATTTTTTCGTGGTTGTCTGCCTCTACCTCTTCTTTTAAAGCTTCTTTTCTTTATTTTTATTTTGTTCTTCGTCCTGTCAATCTGCTATAGTGCAGCTTTTTTGGTGGAAATCTTGTGACATGGAAAATAAGAAGTAAGATAGAATACCTTGTTCAAGTATTCAAGTGGTTGTAATCTGGTGAATAAATGAATGACAAAAACTAATTCTCCTAAACTTTTTTCTAAGATTTATATCATCTACTATGCAAAGCTTAAGTTATTATGTTAATTCTAGCATTTAAATTATTTCTTAACATTGTCTTCTAACTTGTATGGCTTATTGGGATATATACTTGGAATCTTCTTAATAATACAGAGAAAATTTAGACTCGAAAATACTTAACACTCACACTGGTTCATGAATTTTTTTTTTTGTTATAAGAATACACTGGTTCACGAAATTAGTACACAAATATATAAAATGTATAATTGAGTAAATTAGCTGTGTTATTTTGTTTCCCAGGTTTGAACTCAAAATGCGGGGAATTCAAGTAGATAACCAGTTGCCATTAAGTCCAATGCCAGTGCTATTCAGGCCGCAGAGAAGTGGGGAGGAGACTGATTATGTTTTGAAATTTTCCATGACAAATCAATCAAATGGGTCACTTGATCTCTGTGTCTATCCATATATTGGTTTCCAAGTGAGTATGTCAAAACTATAATTCAATAGCATGAAGTGTAAGCTTGATAACATAACTATGACATGTTAATCCAGGGACCTGAAAATTCGGCCTTTTTGATAAACATTCACGAACCAATCGTTTGGCGCCTTCATGAAATGATCCAGCAGGTCAACCTTAGCAGGTTGCGTGAATCTCAAAGTACTTCTGTTTCTGTAGATCCAATCATTCAAATTGGGTAGGTAACCCTCTATAGTTGTCCTCAAAATTCTATTGGGTGTGACAAAATATTGAACTAATTTAATCTGGAATCACAGAGTTCTAAACATTTCGGAAGTTCGATTCAAAGTTTCAATGTCAATGTCTCCTGGTCAACGACCTAGAGGTGTACTTGGATTTTGGTCGTCGTTGATGACTGCCTTAGGGAACACTGAAAATATGCCGGTAAGTTAACAAGTTTTCTTTCCATCTTGAATTCAAGCTTCAAACACAGAAAGCTCATTGGAACTAACAAATTAGAAACTGGGTAGCTGAAGTGCAAATTTCAATGATAGTTGAATTTTTTTTTAATCAGGTCAGGATAAATCAAAAGTTTCGTGAAAATATTTGCATGAGGCAGAGTTCAATGACTAGTATTGCAGTCTCTAACATTCGAAAGGATATTTTAAGCCAACCTCTTCAACTGCTCTCCGGTGTTGACATATTGGGTAATGCTAGCAGTGCACTTGGACATATGAGCAAAGGTGTTGCTGCGTTGTCCATGGATAAAAAGTTTATCCAAGGTCGACAGAGGCAGGTTCGAGTTTGATTTGGTTGTTTAAGCTCTATCCTTATCATAAATGCAGCATTTTCTAGCATTCATTCTGGTTAAGAACTTAGAACTAATTTTTGTGTTCTCGAAAGCAGTGAATCAATGATATAAGAAAAATCATTTAATAATATTGTTTTTCGAAGACATCAAAACTTACTTTGTGAACAGAAAATTTAAAAGAATTCTTAAAACAGTACAAGGTTGTAATTGTTTCAACTTATTTGACTTTAAAATGCAAAATCATATCAACTGAATAAAAATACTTCAAACGAAATTTAATTTTACAAGAAAAATGTAAAAAAAAAAAAAACGAACCTCAAAAGATAAACATCCATAATCTGATAAATAGAATTTAGTATTTTGATTTGGTTAATGGAATGAAAAATTTCAAAATTAGTCTGTTAGCTTTTATTTGTGTAATTCATCCAGTACAATCTATTTTATAATTCTCCGTGTAATCAAGTTTCCACTAAGAAAACAGCTATAATTGGTAGTCTCAACCTGCATATCCTTCATTTAAATTCTCCATTCAACATCTTCCTCCTTGGACTTCCTGTCAAGGAAATCCAAATCTTGGGTTTATCTTTGTAATTAATGAGATTGTATTGAAGAACGTACTTGAAATAACTTGAGTGGCCATGTGACGAAGGATTGTGGGAATTTAATCCTCTCAGTCATTCATATATGTATAGTATCAGTTGTAGTGTGTGTTTAGTGTTAACAAAGTAGGAATTGCGGAAAAAGATTAATTTCTTATATTGATTTAGTGTTAATTATGTAAAACATTCCCAACGACTCTTTCCATAAATTTGATGATTTTAGGTTTTCAAGTCAAGAAAATGTTCCTTTCTAGGAACTGTTTTTTCTTGTACAAATTAATATTAGTACTTATTGAAAGGAAATGTACAAGTATGAAGGATTGGAGTTTGATCATATTTATGAATCGAGTGTATTTTTTTTCATAGGAGAACAAAGGAGTAGAAGACTTGGGTGATATTATCAGAGAAGGAGGTGGAGCACTTGCTAAGGGCCTATTCCGAGGAGTCACTGGTATATTAACAAAGCCTCTAGAAGGTGCAAAATCTTCTGGTGTTGAGGGATTTGTGCAAGGTGTTGGCAAAGGAATAATAGGTGCCGCCGCGCAACCAGTCAGTGGCGTTTTAGATCTTTTGTCAAAGACAACAGAAGGTGCCAATGCTATGAGAATGAAAATTACATCTGCTATAACTTCAGATGAGCAACTACTTCGCAGGAGGTTGCCTCGTGTCATTAATGGTGATAATTTGATTCGACCATATGATGAGTTTAAAGCACGAGGACAGGTAACAATGTTTTTCTTGTATTGTGAATACAACTTATATGTATAACTAAGATAGATGCTTGTCGTCAATGATAATATCAGTAAAATATTGATTGAATCGGAGTAGTTATTTGTGGAGGACAGATGACAGTTCTTTTCTCGTATTTCGATTACAACTTAATTTTTTGTTGTCAGTGATATATGAAGAAATTAAGGGAAGAATTTCTCCATGTATTATTTTTCTCATTGAATAATGATAGTCAATTTACAATATATAGAAAACAACTATACAGAGAAAAAAGAAAATAATCTACTTAGGAATCTCATGCTTTCCTAATATATTAAATCTCTCTCAAGTTGGGTTGTATATATTGTGCAAACCCAACTTGTTACATAGTTCCTCAAAGTTAGGACCTATCGAAGCCTTGGTCAAGATGTCTGCTAGCTGAGCTCTAATTGGAGTGTATGTAGTTGAACTTCTGAGCTTTTAATTTGTTCAGCTATGAAGGGCCAATCTATTTCCACGTGCTTCGTCCCATCATGATGTATTGGGTGATTTGCTATTATATGACAACCTGATTTTCACACTTGAGTTTTATAATTTGTCACAACTTATCAACAACTTTGACATAGTCCTTCTAATCCAAATTCCTTCACACATTGTAGAAGCTAATGTCGTGAGTTCGGTCTCAGCACTGCTTCGAGAAACCACCGATTGTTTTTTGCTTCTCCATGTGACGAGGTTACCCATACGAATGAACAATATTCGGTGGTTGACCTTCTATCTTTCTGACTTCAAACCCAGTCTGCATCAGAGTTTACAGTAATATCCCGAACTTCACTTTTTTTGAAGAGTAATCCCATCCTGGGAGTCATCTTCAAGTATTCGAGGATCTTATACACTGCTTCCATGTGTTTCTTCATTGTCTGATCCATAAACTGACTAACAACACTCATTGCAAAACCTATGTCAGGTCGAGTATGAGAGAGATAGATAAGTTTTCCCACTAGACGTTGGTATCTTCCTTTATCTATAGGGATTCCTGCATTTCCACGTCCTAATTTCTGATTTGAATCTATAGGTGTGTTTGCGGGATTACATCCCAGCATACCAGTTTCTCTCAGTAGGTCCAATGTGTATTTCCTTTGAGAGATGAAGATTCTTTTCTTTGATCGAGCTATTTCTATACCAAGAAAATACTTTAGAGGACCAATATCCTTTACTTCAAATTCTTTTGATAGAGATCTCTTTATGTTAATTAATTCTTCTTCATTGACTCCAGTCAATATTATGTTATCGACATAGATGATCAGGATAGCAATCTTCTTTCTTAGAGTATGTTTTATAAAGAGTGTGTGATATTCCTGACATTGAGTAAATTTGTCTTTTTATTGACTAAAAATTTTTCAAACCATGCACGAGGAGATTGTTTCAGTCCGTACAATGGCTTCAATAACTTGCATACTTTGTGATTGATTTGAACACCTGATGGTATCTCCATATACATTTCCTCTTTCATATCTCCATTTAAGAAGACATTCTTGATGTCAAGTTAATGTAGAGGCCAGTCCAAGTTAGTGAGAGGAGGATTCGTACCGTATTGAGTTTTGCCACAATTGCAAATGTTTCTTGATAATCCACACCACCAGTCGAGCCTTAAGCCTCTCGACACTACCATCTGCTTTATACTTTATCGAGAAGAACCATTTGGAGCTAACAGTTTTCTGTCCTAGAAGAAATTTGGTAATGATCCAAGTGTCATTCTTTTCTAAGGTCATGAACTCTTCTTGAACAGTTTGTCTTCATCCAAGATATTTCAAGGCTTCTTGAAGACTCGTGGGAATTTGAACTTTATCTACCTTCGAGATAAATGCTTGATATGTTTGAGAGAGACCTACATAAGAGACAAATTTCTGGATATGATGTTGAGTGCAGATCCGAGTACCTTTTCTTAGAGCAATAAGGAGATCCGAGTTTTCTACATACTGTTTTTCCTCTTGTCCATCTTGTTGTAACTCTTTTTCTCCTCCTGTGTTAGCCTTAGCAGGCATTTGGTCTGAATCAGATTCTTGGACCGGTGCAAGATGCACTAGGTCATTGTTCTCCCGCTGAGGCCTCCTGGAGTAATTCTTCCTCATCGTTTCCTTAGTTTCTAATTTTGTTGGACTTTTGGTTTTTGGTTAAAAAATAATTGTGGTTGATTTGCTCAGGTTGGACTCAGGACGGAGGACATGTGGTGATGTTTCTGGTACTAGAGAATCTCACTCCCAAGGCTGAAATTGTACTTGGTCTCCCCCTTAATGTCAGACTTGGAGAAATATGGACTTTGTTCAGAAAAAGGGACATCCATAGTTTCAATAGTTTTCCTGGTTGTAGACAGTGACACTTGTACTTTTTTTATTTGTAGTGTATTCAATGAATACACACTTGATTGCCTTTGGATCAAATTTATATTATTCTGTGGATGGATATAAACATAGGTAGAACCCCAAATGTTCTGAGAGGAAGATAGAGAACTTGAGTATGAGGAAAAAATTTAATGAACCTTTGACGAGGGGTTTGAAATTTGAGTACACGGGAAGACATTCTATTGATAAGATATGCTGATGTAAGCGGATTAGCACCTCTTCGGTCAAGAAATGTTCTTTTTCTATGCCACAGATGAACATACTTATAGATTGTGAAGTGTTGTCCACATCGACATAATCAAAACAAACGATCTAGTATGAATATGAAGGGGATTTCCTCACTCCTTTAGCTAGCTTTTGGAGTGAGTTCTACCTTCTCACTTTCTATTATAATATCAGAGCTAAATTTGTACGATATGAGGACCGATTAAACACGCTAGACGTGAATGAAAGAAAAACCTATCACGCTAGACGTGTGAACGAGTGTTGTCCCACATCAACAGAATCAAAGTAAACGGTCTTGTATAAATATAAGGGGGATTCCCTCACTCCTTGAGCTAGCTTTTGAAGTGAGTTCTATCATCACTTTCTATTATGAACACTGTAAGAAATTTTGTCCATTGAGTTTATGATTTGTAATGACCAGAGATAATGACTCTAAACTAACCGACATTCTGGAATTTGGATTGAAGGCCAAATTTGAGGTGAGGGAATATGAAATATTGTTAGCGGTGGAACTGCTGTGATTGGTGGCCATGGAAGTCTTGGCAATAAGTGCGGCTAGAGTACAATCTAAGGGTGAGACTTGTGCTCTAATACCATGAAGAAATTAAGGAAAAAATTTCTCTTTATATTATTTTTCTCATTGAATAATGATATTCAATTTACAATATATAAAAAACAACTATACAGAGAAAAAAAAAAGAAATAATCTAATTAGGAAATAATTTATTTAGGAATCTCTTACTTTTCTAATACATTAAATCTCCTAACTTTAAGAGATTTCAACAATATATATTGTGATAATGTCAGTAAATTATTTATTGAATGAGAGCGGTTATCTATGGTAGTAAATTGTAGTGAAAGTTAATTGCAAGTCCAATGATGTCAAATTTGCTTGTTTCTGATGCCATATTGTTTGTATGTATAATATTTGTAGGCAATGTGTAATTCTAATCAGTGTTTTTGCACATATGTTTGAACATGTGTTTTGAGATTATGTTTAATCTAATCCTGCTGTCTTCAGCCTTATTAAGGCTAACAGTTATAATAGTGAGAGTTACTGGCTAGCCTAGACTAAATATAAAAGCTTCGTAAACATCTGTAAAGGCTGATTGTATATTTTGTTTTTAAGAATAATAAAACTAAGAAGGCATTCTCCATTAAATGCATACGTAATTAAATGATTAAAATAATTCCTCGCAAAGCTTATTTAACTTCCTACTCATTTTCATAGTGCCACTCCATTGTTATCGTTCATGTTTTTTGTTTTATTTATTAATTTATATGATGGAAACGGGCTTGATCTGGTATGTTTATTTGCTTCTATATTGAAGGTTATTCTGCAGCTGGCAGAATCGGGTTCATTCTTTCTCCAGGTTGATCTATTCAAAGTGCGGGGGAAGTTTGCTTTGTCAGATGCTTATGAAGATCATTTTTTACTTCCAAAAGGAAGAATTATTATGATCACCCATCGAAGAGTCTTACTCTTGCAAGTATGCTTATTGGAAATATATTATGGACATATACGAAGCATCCGTGTTTTAAACAACTAAAAGCATCGCTATATTTCCTCTTTTGCAGCAACCATCAGCTATCATTGCTCAGAGAAAGTTCAGCCCAGCAAAGGATCCATGTTCAGTGTTATGGGATGTTTCGTGGGGAGACTTGATGACAATGGAGTTGACGCATGGGAAGAAAGACCAACCCAAAGCTCCACCCTCTCAACTTATTCTTTACTTGCAAACGAGGTCAGCAGAGTTGAAGGATCAAGTGCGTATCATAAAATGTAGCCGTGAAACCCACCAAGCTCTTGAAGTTTACTCTTCAATTGAGCAAGCGATGAATATTTATGGACACAATGTATCAAAGGTCAGTTAATATTTTCTTCATGAGCTTGAATGGGCCCCAAATATGTTTAAGAGTTTTGATGAACCCAGCTCTAGTGTGTTCTGTTTTTCAATGTTATACGAAATTTCAAATTATGCAGACATTAAAATAATTTCTTAGGTGCATGAATGTCTGTTCATTTTCAGATTTGAAGACGAGGTCATAACTAATTCAGAGATTTATATAGAGTAATTGAGTGTTACCTTTAAAGGCTAATGTTTCCTGAAATTAAAATTTTCTATTTGCAATGACGCAGGAAATGTATAAAAGAAAGGTGAGAAAACCATATTCTCCCAGTATGGATGGTGGGGATGGTGCATTTCTTCCAAGAGAATCCTCTAGCGTTTGGTCTCCTCAGCATGTCCCTGCATCAGTTCCTCTCAGTTCAACTTTTGGCAGCGGAAGTGACGCTTGATTTCTCCGGCACTTGCACATTAGCATACAGTCAATTATATGGCTTCAGAATCATACTCTAAGTTAGCATCAGATATCAACTGTTTTACTCGTAGTTGCTCCTCCAAACAAAAGAGGTGGATTGCTCTATCCCAACATAAATATTTCCTTTTTTGGTGGGACTTCAACCGCCAATCTTTTCCTGTCTCTCAAGCTCTTATGGAAATACAGATAATCAACCCAGAATGTAAGTTCAAGTAGGAGATATGAAAGATTTATGTAAAGTCACAAATATGTACAGTTCACATCCCATAATACTTGGATTACGTGTAAGTTGTGTACAAAATTTTTGGTGAACTGTATTGTCAGTTGTTCATTCTTGTATTCCCTCCTGGATTTTATAAGCATTGTTCTGTATAGGAAATAGATTTCCCAGGCATGACACTGGAGTTGCTTTATAATATTGAATTGGATAAATACAGTTTCTTTTAATGTGTATGGTTTATCTCATGTGCCCCTAAAGTTGATGCCTTCACTTGTTCAAATGTAATTGGCTGCTTTTTGAACTTCTCAAAATTGCATATGTATCCCTGAAATATCTCAGCTTATACGTCTAAAAGTTAGTCTAATGATAATGAAATCAAAATGTAAGGACATTATAGTCTCCTTGAATTGATGATTTCGAGCAAATTGAATTCTAACATAACAAAATTCTAACTTGAGACAGAGCTATGAGAGCTCCTTTTTAATCTCGATAATCTATTATTATAAGTTGATATTGCATTAATTGCATCAATTATAGTTTGACATTTATAAATAAGAGAGTAAATATAATATTATTCATTATTAATTTTATAGTTTAATATTTTTTACTCTTAAGTTGAAATACATCTTTTAATTATTATTTAGTATAGTTCTCTAAAATAAAATGACTCCGTGTCTTCGCACTTGTTAAAATATTTCTTGTAATTACGATATCATGACATCACATTACTCACCACTCTTTCTATCAGAATACATTTCTATGAGAAGCAGGGTTTGAGGTCAGAAAAATGAATTTTATAACGTTTTAATGGAAACCTAGCATGAAAGCTATGTGGTGGAATGAGGTTTAAAAGAAGTCCATTTTTCCAACATTTTGAGATAAAAATTACAGATTTCTAGCTGACTATTGATGGCTTTCATCAACAGGCCATGTGGATTATGATAAAGTGCCGGGAGTGGTGTATACGCACCCAGAAGTTGCGTCTGTAGGAAAGACGGAGGAGCAAGTGAAAGCACTTGGTGTTGCTTACAAGGTCGGAAAATTCCCATTCTTGGCAAACAGTAGGGCAAAAGCCATAGATGATGCTGAAGGTCTGGTTAAAATATTGGCCGAAAAGGAGTCGGACAAGATCCTAGGAGTGCATATAATGGCACCCAATGCAGGGGAGCTCATCCACGAGGCTGCCTTGGCATTGCAGTACGATGCATCAAGCGAGGACATTGCCAGGGTTTGCCATGCACATCCCACGATGAGTGAGGCATTGAAGGAAGCTGCAATGGCTACCTACGACAAGCCAATCCACATATAGAGAACTGAAAGATCTGTTTTTATTTTGTGTTTTGTTTATAGAGTTTGAAGTGGGTACTTCCCCACATTTATAATTTCTACAGATGCTCTCTGGCAGAAGTCTGGTTCATAAAAAAATCTGCTGTTCGTTTCTGTAAAAGACAGTAATTTTTGTATGCTTCAACACCTTATTTAAATAAAAATAATAAGGTTAAAACCAATTTGAGCTCCAAAGTTTAATTTGAAATATCTCTTGTGAAAGAAGTCACTGCGCGATCATTGTCCCTCCATACGCCTAGTAAGTGAGATAGGATGAAGCAGAGATTAAAATTCCTTGTAGCTAGAGTTGAGGAGATCACCATCACACAGAGAGAGTTGACGACGATGTCCCACCGTAGTTTAGTTTATGTTTTGTGTTTCATTTTATGTATTTTAGTTTATACTATGAGTATTATGATTGTATTTTAGTTTATGTTTGTCATTTAGTTTATGTTATGTGGTCTATAGTTGTATTTTACTTTAAGAGTGTACTTGAGTGATATTTAATTATCTGGAACTGACTGTTGGTTATGAAATTGTGATTTGAATATGCATGAATTGTTTGAAGCTAGCTATGAGGGAGTCATAAAACAAAAGAAACTGTGCCTATTTTTACAACTTTATCTCACTAAATTGCACATTATAATAAATACTGTTGTAAAAAATATTTCGCAAGTGTACGAGTCGCAACAACTAATAAAGTGATAAATAAAGTGTCGAAACTACAAGGACTTGTTAATCAATAATCGAATTTATTAATCTTAATTCTAAATTGAACACACATTTTATGGTTACGTAATTGAATTTAAATTAAACAACTAAAACAATTAAAGTAAACTAATGTAAAATAACGAAACAGATAGAATGAGATTAAATTTAAAAAATAAAAGCCTAGGTACTACGATTTAACCAAAACAACATTTATTTCAGTCATTGCTAATTATATTCATAAATATTCTTCCTATGTTGATAATCGATTTCACTAAATTCTAATACAATCTCTCGAACATTGCTTAGTTTATCTGATTAATGGGTTATCACTTCTCAGTCTCAAATCATAACATTAATCAAATACAATTAAATTGAGAAATCACAATGATCACATCAATATCGTAACTATCTCTAGCTTACGCATATTTTTAACATTAATTTCATTGCTCGAGTATTCATCACCTCTCAGTCTCAAAACACCCCAAAAATCAAGTAAAGATTGGCCAGAAATTTACAAGTTTTAAGAACGGAAATTAAATGCATCAACAATATTGGAAGAAATACTTATTGAATTTAATTAAACGAAGAAACAGAAAATAAACATTGTCTGACTACATCGTAACCCTAGAAGAGAAATTTAGTTCATGCTAGAAGAAAAAAAAAAACAACAATAATAAAAATATTCATAAGTAAACTATAGAAGGAGAGGAGAAAAACTATGCTGATGTCCAGTTTTGAAAACTCTTGCCTTGTTCCCAGTTTTCGTCGTCAAAACTGAATCAAATTCCCCCTCGTCCCTCTGTCTCTATTCTTTCGATCCTCCTCTCTCCAAAACTGCCTGATTAGGGTTCCTCTCTCCTCTTCGTTATAGCCTAAAATTATTCCCATATCTCAGATCAACGGCTAAGATTAGTCAAATTAAAATTTCCAATTTGCGTAAAGAATTTTCAGCAGTAGCCGATCGATCGGCGTATGTTCTGTTTTCTCCAACTTCACATTTTCTTCTTTTCTTTCTCTTGATCTTCTTCCATTCTTTGTATTCAAACTCCAACCTGGTTTATGTAAATTGTTTGCACACTTACACAAAATACGTCAAATTCCTTCAAACACTTGAGAAAAATTTATCAAATCAAGTATAAAAGAGTACTAATAAGTGTGTAAAATACACACTTATCGAATACACATATTACACAGTATAATAAATACATAAATTACGACCCAAATAGTCATAGACTTCTGTCTCTGCCGTGTGTAGAAGATTTATGCATATAATGAAAATATTATTAGACAATAATAAAAATGTATTTATGAGCGGAAGTAGCGCCTGAAGTGGATCCCCTGCTAGAACAAGTGCGACTATTATGCCCCTGATGCCGACAAATAGCACACGACATCGTTGAGTTATTCCTAATAATTGTCGAACTAGACGGCTCATCGACATCTCGCCCTCGTTTCTTCTTTGGCCTACCAGGTTGGCGCTTTTTTATGGACGAAATGATTTGCTTCATATTTTATACTGACAGCCACATGTGTTGGTCTCTAATAGGATGAATGAAGTATAAGTACATCTGGAAATAAGTTTCCCGGTAATAGTATTGATGAACATAATTTACTGATGCTAGTTTCATGAAATGAATGTTTGGAATGAAATGGACACACGAGATTCCAGTAAACTCTTACTTGTAACAGTTGCACACACGTATTCATGTCGACAACATATTGTTTGTTGTCGTTCCTGACCTCAAATCGTGCAGCTCCCACAAACATAGCACTCCAACTTCGAGCTGCACGTTTTAGCTTTACAAACTTTTTTGTTATATGAGGACACAAGAAGTCTGTTGACGAGGTCAACTTCTCATATTTTTTAACAATTCTAGTCATCAAACACTTTCGGCTCCAAATCTAGGGTTTATGCCTCGAAGATAAGCATGGACATCCGGGTTAATCTGATGTAAGTTTCTCATTTCTATCTCGAAATGAAAATTTGTGGTTGTCCTGGCCGCATTCCACATTTTCTTAGTATTTGAAAGAACAAGAGAGTCAATATAAAATAATATAACTACCACAACGCCCTAATATTTGAAAGAACAATAGGAAATATATTATACCTTTTGTCAATCAGAAACAAATGTCCATCTGCATCCTGATTCAGTCTGTAGGTATTCCTTTAATAATTTCAAAAATCACGTCAATAAATCTATACACTCTGATTCCACATTAGTAACAGTAACGAGATATATTTCATCGTTGCTATCAATACTGATGACTGTCAGTAATTGGCCGAGACACGAGTCATTTAGATGACAACTATCGAAATAGATAATAGGTCTACCACACTGCAACAAATTTATCTTGCAAGCAGCCAGACACATATGTATTCTTTCGAATACACATGATTTATTATCGACAGAGCCCACCAAGTAATTCTCTAGGCCCAATGTACTACCCGAATTTGATTTACGTATGACCACAATAGTTTGTATTGTTCGTCGTCCTTTCCTTCATTAAGTTTTTGCACTCCTTCTTGCAAAAGTTAATGTGATGATGACATTCAAATCATTTCTCACTGTCTCGATAATGGAAGGAATTTCTCACGTAGGTTGACTTTTGAACCTACCCAAATAATGATTTGCCACTTATTTTGGAGAATCGTGTCGATTCTCAATTTTTCTTGAAAAGTTGTGAGAATCGTTGAAACTCTTTATTTGAAACGTAAGATCATTTTGCATCTTCGAACCATGCAGTTGTCAATCACATCCGTCTTCAGTTTTCGATGTCGATTGTAACTCTATTTCTTTATTACTTTTTAAGTGATCGAATGCCAGAAGATCACCATATATGGACGTAAAGTTCGAACACCAGTCCATATTGGCATTACAAGTTGTTGTCTCGTCTAAATCAACTGATCTACTCGAATTAGAATCCATGGACGTCGCTAATATAGAGAAAATTTATCTGAACAAGAATATGGTAGAGAAATTTTAGAATTTTTGCCAGCCGAAAGGTGAGAATGGGGGGTCATTTCTTTATATAGTGTCAGAGATCGGACCTCCATTTATGAAAACGGCCTCCCATTTTCTTATATAGAGTTTGATCTGTTACATTTTTTATAGTTTAGGGAGTATTTTAAATTAAACTCATACTTTGATATTCAAATTGGTTTTAACCTAAAATAATATTATATTTACTCTCTTATTCTATTTGCTGAAATGTCAAATAATTATATATGTAATTAATGTAATAAATTAACTACATACAATTTATTGAATTAATTGCACAAATAATTATTTAAAATGTCAATGAATATTTTTAGAAAATAGAACAAGGGAACATCTTACTATTATTCTTTTAAAAATATGAAACCAGCGTATATTTTATCTAGCCGTGAACAAATAAAGAAGAAGAAGAAGGCAAAGACAATAACTAATTAAACTCACCAAAAGCACACTTATATATTCATGTCACCCTTATTTAACAACTTTATAATATAAGGTTGGTTGCTCTATGTATCATCAACACAACCATGACCCATAAAGTAACCAGCTTTTTATTACAATCACACTGTTTTTTTACGTATTATGCAGCTGATGGTGCATTCAGCTGATTCACAATTCCAGGCTGGGAGAATGCTGTGAGGAATGGGGCAAGTTTTGCTTTCTCAACGGCAGCCGAGTTATCGTTGTTCTTAAAATCCAACGACTCGTCGTCGTAAATATCCCACCATTTCTTCACCAGCATTTTGATGTCTTCTCTATCCATGTTCGCCTCTTCACCAGTGTACCTCCATGGCTTTGATCCCTACAATTACAGATCCACGATTGTTTCCTTAGTGAAGTTTTTATGAGTTTTTTATTTTTATTTGTATTGATTGTACGTAATTTTGAAGTAAAAAGCTTATCCTAAGATGATATTTCTTTGTTAGCACTTACTGCCGCACAGTAATGAACTACTTTCACTTTGTCAAGTTCTACGTTTTCAGGGTGACGCCAAAGCATTGCCAAAACCAGGTTGTAAATTGGAGGAATAGGCTTGTACTTGTCCCTGAAGAACATGTTCAGAAAGTCCTGCCATGGATATTGCAGATCCAAAATCGAAAATCATTTTAGCTTTCCAAATCAATCATTCTAATTTAAGCAAAAGATAGGATTTTTACCTGCTCAGCAAAGGAAGTTGGGATTGTTATTTTGAGGGTCTCCAAGAGCTGCTGGTAAGTGAAAAGGTCAGGTTCGTACACAAACATGCCGGCGTTGAAGTAGAGAGGCGGAGGGGAGCCCATATGGGCTGGCCATTCGACTTTCTCCGGCCGCTGCTGGCAGTATCCGATGCCGTATTGTGGAGAAGAACTCCATGTTTTCTCGCAGAAACAATCCATCACTGCGTAAAACTTCCCACCCTCCATCTCAAACAGATGGTCGATGTTTTCAAACACTTGTATGTCGCCATCCAAGTATATCATCTTCTCATACTCCACAAACTACAAATTCAATACCAGTTTACATAACAGATTCTTGATTGTTTTCAAAATGCCAAAAATCTTTCCCTGTAGACAATATCATAGTTAAATTTTGATAAACAAAGTTAAAACTCAAAATTCTACCTCCCATATACGAAGCTTTGAGTAGTTGATGACGTAGTAGGCCATGGCAAAGTGAGTCTGGTTCTCAGGAGGATAAACCGGCTCAATTTCACGAACCAAACATCCCTGAAATTCAAGAATCTTGCGGTGCTCCTCCGGTACGTCGGGGAGGACTGCCACCACCAGAGGGTATGCAGTTTTGCACTTTCTAAGACCCTTGGCTAACCCAACCACTCCTTTCCAATAGTCCCCATCGCCAGCCAAGAAGGTTATGTAAGCCCTCTTTGGGCTGATTTCTTGCACTTCCTCACCAATGGCAGCTGCAGGAGACATTTCTGGCGAAATGAAATATACCCACAAGAAGAACAATGGAGAAGATGGGTTGTGGTAGAATGGTTTAGGCTTGTTTATATAGACAATAGATAGCTTGAGAGTGTTGAAATAACACGTACGCTGCATGCATATATATAATTTTAAATTCTTTGCGTGAATCAGATGTCTTTCCAAGTGTTCACTTTAATAACAGTGGAGACTCCAAAAGTATATCGACCCTGAATGTCACGGTCCACATGTTACTAATAGCCGTCTACGGACGAAAAATATGATTCTTAGAGTTTGGTCACTTCAATTTTATTTGGGTCGAAAAGAGAAGCTCGAGACGCATCAAAAATTTTGGAAGAAAACAAAAAAGAGAATTCAGTTTATTATAATTTTAGAAATTCTGTAATTTTTCTTTTTTCTTTTTGTTTTTTTTCGTTTTTCTAAACATTTTATGGTTTGTGGATTATGTATTACTGCTATTAAATTGTTCAGTCTTTTTTTTTTCTTGTTAATTCAGGAGGCCACAATTTGATGTTCGATGAGCTGATGATCACTTATTATATCATATATTGAGATGGTCCATTTAATTGTTATGACAAGCCATGATCCCCCCGACGAGAATCTCTATCACTAATCTAATTAATGCATGTTTAGTGTCTTGGTAACTCAAGTTTTTTTCAATTTTATTTTTGTAAAATTAGAAAAATACATCATTAAGAGATTGTACAAGTTTTTGAAAGCTAGCGCTAAACTAAGTGAAAACATATAGTTTTGGGTGCAATTTTAGAAGTTTTTCGCCACATCCAACAAACAAATGATTACATAAAAACGTTGAATGATTAAGCAAAAAAAATTTGCGACAAAATGGTCGTAATCGGAACCGAATACATTTTAATCTGTGAAAACAAATATTCAAATATGAATCCCTAACTCAATCGAATTATACAAATAACATTTTGTCCGAAAGCCAGATCGTACGCAACACTCCTGAAGCGCTCGAACAGCCTTCTTATCCTGATTGAGTTGCTTTTAAGATTCCATCAACTTTAGTATTCGTATAGTAGATCCACACGGTTGAAACACTAGGTTGAAATCGATTCTTAACCCCCAAGGAGTTCATTAACTTCATATACTGTAATCATTACAGGAACTATTTGAATGATAGGTTCATAAACTGGGTTAACATCATTTTCAGTGATATTCTTCGTTCCACCAACATTTTCTGGGATCAGCAAGCAAGACAAAGCTACTGAGTGCTGTTGGTGTGGGTCTGTTTGAAGAAAAGGGTTGGAGTATGGAATCTGAATATGAACCTTTTTGTAGTCCGTGGAGAAAAACGAGGCGGCAGAACGGGATATTCTTTCTTAACGATGGAGCAAAAACAAAATAAATAAATAATTCAAATATATTGACTTATCGTATCACACATGCTAACTATTCATTTGGTCGGAAGGACGAAAAGCAAAGCTCTACAACGGGAAAGAGATTCGATATTATTTGACGATGTTCTTTCATATCATGGCAAATTGACTTTTATTGTGTTACATATGATACGTATTTCACTTAATTGGTAGTGTCACAAACTTCTAATGATATGTTTCATTTGTTGTTTCATAGTTTTAAAGACTTTCTATTATATGTTACTTCTTTTGTTCGAAATATCTAGTCTCCATTCTTTCAATGTCTTGACTCTCTTACCTCTTCATACCACATCTGCTGCTTCTTCATCCAAAAGTCAAAACCCTAGATTTTAAGAGATCTAAATAGAACACACTTGATCCAACCAAATCAAATCGCTCAATTTGGTTTCTTTACTTTGAGAAAAACCAATTAAATATTGATCTCAAACTTAGATACATGCACAAAAGATGAACTGAAAATCCCCCTTGACCATCAAATGCAAAGATGATAAAAAGCTATTCTCTACTTCCTTTTGTGGTAAAGTCATTTAAAAAGAAGAAAATCTACAAATTAATATCATGGACTCATATTTTATACAAATTTATACTCACCAAGAATACTAATAATAGATTAGGGAGGAAGCTGCACTGGTTTCAATTTTGGAAAATTTGCAATTATGGGTATAAACTATGAATTTTTTTCATTTTAAACCATAAAGTAACATTTTGAACAATGCAAACCATAAAATATTAAAAATGTAACAAATCAGACCACGCCGGACGGACGGATATGGATTAGTATCCGTTCGGATGTTATATCGGCCGCCAACCGGACGGACGTCCTATTCTAATGTCCGTCCGTACTTGATAAATAATAATACGCTGCCGTGTAGTCCGGACAGACTCTATGTATTACCGTCCGTCCGGACTAACTTACAAAATTTATAGAACGGACGGTAATAAATAGTGTCCGTCCGGACTATCGTTTTAAAACCAATCAGAAAGCGAAAATTGGACTTTTCGTCGGCGACAAAATTGGACATTTCTCTAGACTCTTGCAAATTTTTCGTAGATTTACGACCAAAAAGTGTTTCTGGTAATTGCTTTATCAATTCTGATTCATTTGATTTAATTTTTAACATAAATAACGCGTTAATCCCGAGCCCTAATTTGAAAAATTAATTGGTTAAATTTTTTTTGTTTTTCAATTTTTCTGTTCGTTTATTGGTGTATGTGAAATTATGTTATTGTCAAAACTATTTTGTATTCAATTCATAGGATATTGTTTAACTTGAATAACATTTTGATTTTTTTACAGCTAATTGTCGTAAATGACTGAGAGATTGGATGATGTAAATGAGCATGCGAACATAGACTGGTATATGGAGGAGGACGCTCCCATATACGGTGATATTGAATCATTTGATCACTTAGAGGGTGATGAATAAATACAAGTGCGTTCAATTTCGCAAACTTTAAACGATGAGTTACAAGAACCATTCAATTCTGAAGATGACGAAGTGCAAAGCAGACAAACAAGGGTTGCAGATTCTGGTGATTTTGCTCTGAGTAGACAATATATATCTTTGCAGGCCATTAGAAATGAAATACGAGATTATTCTTTGAAAAAATGATATGATATCAAGATCGTTAAAAGTTGGAGGAACAGGCTGACGGCAAAATGTGAAGGAGTAAATTGTTAATGATATCTACATGTTTCGGCCATGCAAAATGAAACGACCTTCTAAATAAAGTCATACTGTAATGATCACAATTGTGTAAGGGTATTGCATAATCGACACGATACGACAAAGTAGTTGGCAACAACTTATTCAGATATATTCAAAAGTCAACCTAACTGACCCATTCATGATATTATCGAGACAGTGAGGCGAGAACATAAGGTTAACATTAAGCCAAGCCTTGCGAGAAGAGGAATAACCAAAGCAAAAGAAGTTAATTACAGGAGGAACGAAGAACAACTGAAGATCCTTCGTTCTTACGGAGCTAAAATATTAAGATCAAATCCAGGTAGCACAATGGTAATAGATGGTGACCTGGTGGTTGAAGATAGAAAGAAGAAGATAATATTTAGAAGACTGTACATGTGTATGGCTGCTTGCAAAGCAGGTTTGTTGGATATGGGCAGACCTCTTATCTGTTTAGATGGATGTCATCTGAAGGGAGTCTGCCCCGGCCAATTACTCACGGCCGTGAGTATTGATGACAACAATGTCATATATCCCATTGTTGTTGCCAACGTGGAGTCAGAACCCCAAGTCTCATAGAAGTGGTTTTTGGAATATTGCGAAACGACTTAGACATTGACCAAGGTCGAGGATGGACATTTGTGTCGGATCGACAGAAGGTATATATTGTTATTACTATTATTTTATTTGAATCAGCAGAAGTTATATTGTTTTAATCTGAGCCTGTTTTTCTTTAAAATTTCAAGGATTGTTGAATGCTGTGGACGAGACGTTTGGTTTATCCGAACACCGTTTCTCCCAAAGGCATATGTATGCAAACTACAAAGGACAATTTCGGGGCTTAACGTATAAAGATGTGATGTGGAATGCAGCAAGGGCAACCACAAGGGAATATTTTGAGATAGCAATGAGGAAAGTCTATGAGCTCAATAAGGATGCCCATGCATGGCTTCGACAAACACCACCTAGATGTTGGATTAGTCATGCATTTTCGCCAATTCCCAAGTGTGACTTGGGCTTGAATAATTTATGTGAGTCTTTCAATTCAGTTCTTTTGCCGGCCCGGAACATGTCGATCTTGACGATGTTCGAGATGATTCGAAAGACCATGATGACACGCATTGTCAAAAAACACGAGGAGATGCTCAAGGTAGATGATGTTCTGTGTCCTGAGATTATGAATAAGCTAAAGTGGCTGAAAGAGTTAGCTTACAATTGGAGGGCTGAGTTAGCGGGAAATGCACTGTTTCAAGTTTGTTCAATTATTTCATACTGATAAGTCTTTCTTAGTTTGTTCTACTTATTCATATTGAATTTGTTTATGCACTGTTTCAGGTTAGCAATGACAACGAACAATATGTCGTTGACCTGAATGAAGGCAAGTGCGCATGTCGGGGGTGGGAGCTTTCTGGAATCCCCTGTTTTCACACCGTTACATACATTAATTTCATATACAATATTTTGTTCTCCACCCTCGGGCAGGACTACCTCATCATCGGCATCATCACCTCTCCCAAGATCGTCGGGATCAAGGGCATGGACCTCCATCCAATCCTAGACGATCTGTCTCGTCTCTCTCTAGTACTCTATCATACCTCCGAGGTACTCCATTGTAGCACCCGAGAATTTTCCCTCAATTTAATTAATCGAAAGAATTGGAGAGAAAATAATAAAAAGGTAAAGTAATTAAAAGTGAATAAATTGGTTGAACTAAAATGTTTATTGAATTAGGTTCAAGAAATTAAGCCGTGAGTTATAATTAAGAACGAGATTTAACGAAAGTCGAAATGGTCGGAAACACGGGAGGGCAAAACGGTAAATGAGGATTCGATTAATTAATGGATTTATTTTATTATTATTATTATTATTATTATTATTATTATTATTATTATTATTATTATTATTATTATTATTATTATTATTATTATTATTATTATTATTATTATTATTATTATTATTATTATTATTATTATTATTATTATTATTATTATTATTATTATTATTATTATTATTATTATTATTATTATTATTATTATTATTATTATTATTATTATTATTATTATTATTATTATTATTATTATTATTATTATTATTATTATTATTATTATTATTATTATTATTATTATTATTATTATTATTATTATTATTATTATTATTATTATTATTATTATTATTATTATTATTATTATTATTATTATTATTATTATTATTATTATTATTATTATTATTATTATTATTATTATTATTATTATTATTATTATTATTATTATTATTATTATTATTATTATTATTATTATTATTATTATTATTATTATTATTATTATTATTATTATTATTATTATTATTATTATTATTATTATTATTATTATTAATATAATAAAAACAAAAACAACAGAATGGCTCGAAGGCCATTCTGCTGTTGAGCCCGAGCCCGAGCGCGAGGGGAGAGGAGAACGGAGAGGGAGAGCCGTGCGACGCCCCTCCGACGACAACCACCGCCGTTCATCGGCGTCTTCCGGCCAGACGGCGGCGATGAGCGAGCTTCCGGCTGTCTCCGCGCACAAACCGAACCGGTAAGTGGTTTTAGCCCTGTTTTCGGTTCTTTTGGAGGCCGAGGGTGTCGAGCTCGATTGAGCTCCGACCACCGACCATTTTTGGCTAGCCTCGGCGTCAAATGACCGGGCCTTGGCCGGCGAAGGTCGCTTGGCCGTGAGGTGCTCAATTTGAGCGAAGTTCAGTGAATCCCGAATTGGGGATTTCGGGTTTTTTGTGAATAGCCTCTAAATTTTGGTTAGTTTATGTTAATTAGGTATGAGGAGGATTGATTGGTGAGGAAATTGGTATAAATTGATGAAAAATCGAAATGGGGAAATTTCCCCGGTTAGGGCAGTTCGGGTTTTGCTGCATTTGACCTAGCTACGGTCGATTGTTTTAAAATTCCTTTTGGCAGGTTAAAATAGGTTATTAGAGGAGTACGTGGCCGCTGGAATCGTTCGATTCTGATAACCGACACAAAAGTTACGCGCGTTCGAAGTTTCGGGTCGGTTTTACCAAACCCGAATTAGTGGCCCGTTTAGTTTAGTTTTAGTTGGATTAGGCTATAAATAATAGTTTGAAAGTAAATTGGTGAATGTGGGCTTAATTTTAATGAAGTTTGAATATTTGTCGTAGGTCGAGCCGTAGGTGGGCAAGTAACCGAGTAGCCCCAGCGAACTACGGACGACAGGTAAGTTCTCGTGATTCTTCTCTGGCCGATTGGCCTACACCGTACGTCGAATGTCGTCTCGAGGAGTTTTGGAGATGCGTTAGTTTAAATTGTACTTGGTTTGGGTAGTTAGGTTATAGGAGTTTATAGTTTACGCTTTACAGTCTTGATGGTACATGTTATTGTTTGTTTACTTTAAAATATTGAACTGTTCACGCATCACTTGTTTTAAAGAAAAGCATGAAAATGAACTTCCGCACAGAGTTTTAAAGATAACGTAAAGCATAGCATTGGCCTTCGGGCATACAGGCCTTCGGGCATACAGTTTACAAGTCACGCGAGGTGGGGCTCAGGCACGGCTGTACGTGTTGTAAGCGTGTACCCCCCTCTTCTAGCTGGAAAGAGTAGTCCGCCCGCTGGATGAGCTCTCTCCGGTTAGAAGGTATAGGATCTCGGTGACACCTATAGTGCATTGCATAGTAAGATAAAAAATAAAGCACGGTTTAATGAACTCATAGCACAGCATACATCGCATTTACGTAGAGCTTACTGGGATTTCATCTCATAGTGTATTGTATGGTGTAGGTGATTACGAGGATACAGGTGAGGATGAGATCCCTCCTCCTGAGGTTCGAGTCCAGTTGACGGAGGATGGCGGCGGTGGTGTGCTGGCGCAGTCGATGCTTACCTGACCCGTGAGGATGTAAGTAACGGTATTGAGAGGTTTTGGGTTAATGATGGGTTAGTTAGATGAAACTGTGTAGTTGATATGTTGATATTTTGATGTTGGTGGATTAAAATGGATGATTGTACCGTTAGATCATTTTAGGATGCTTGGTTCTGGATAGTTGATAGGTTGATATTTTGATGTTGGTGGATTAAAATGGATGATTGTACTGTTAGATCATTTTAGGATGCCTGGTTCTGGATAGTTGATAGGTTGATATTTTGAACGTTTTGGAAACCTGTTGTTATAAACTGTTTTGTGATTTTGAAACAGGAGGATATGTTAAACTTTCAAACGGAACCACACAGTTTATTTTCATGAGAATGTACTTTATTATAGTTGCGTTTCGAGTCGGTTTTGAGGTGGTATTTCGGAAGACGTATGAGTATCGAGTGTTTGTGTACGTATTGGTTTAATCAATTGTTTTTATTTGTTTTAAACATTTTATTAAATTGATTTTAAATTGTTTTCAAATCGTTTCCGCATAAACGCTAAGGATAAAGGAAAATGAAAAATATGGTACGGTAATTTAAGGGTAAATAAGGGTACAGTGTTAGGGTCGTTACATCCATAATCTCTGTGAACCTCAGCGCCACCTCTGCTCGACCAAACGCCACCTCTGCTCGAACAGATTGCACCTCCGCTCGAATACACTCTATCTGCGCCCTAATAGGATCCATATCTATGGGAGGCACGATATGAGAAAGAGGGGGAGGGGGGGGGGGGGGGGGGGGGGGGGATTGCCCTCGATGAGGGTGTTGCAGTACAGGAGGAGGCCAAACATCATCCACCTCCATCCACACTCTGTCTACCTCCTGCAAGCCCATCCGAAGCAAATGTAGTCTGCTGAATGCATCCAGGGGCCGCTGTGATATAGTCTGCGCCCCTCGCAGTATCTGAATCTGAAAATGCACTATAATCTTCTAAATAAAAACAGTGTACGCGAGGTTCTTGTTGCGTGTGCGTGAGATCTCACTAATGTGACCCACAATCACAAAGTTGGGGTCGAATAGGTTACCGCTATACAATTTCTCCATGACATAGAGACACATGTAGCTAACATGATCTCTATGTCCAACCCGTGGTAGAAGGGTGTGTGCTAGAAGGTTGTGGATGACGCGAGGTTCACAAAGATTATGGAGTACCTCGGAGGTATGATGGAGTACCAGAGAGAGACGAGACAGATCGTCTAGAATTGGATGGAGGCCCATGCCCTTGATCCCGACGATCTTGGGAGAGGTGATGATGCCGATGATGAGGAAGTCCTGTCCGAGGGTGGAGAACAAAATATTGTATATGAAATTAATGCATGTAACGGTGTGAAAACAGGGGATTCCAGAAAGCTCTTACCCCCGACATGCGCACTCGCCTTCATTCAAGTCAACGACATATTATTCGTTGTCATTGCTAACCTGAAACAGTGCATAAACAAATTCAGTATGAATAAGTAGAACAAACTAAGAAAGACATATCAGTATGAACAAGTTGAACAAACTTGAAACAGTGCATTTCCCGTTAACTCAGCCCTTCAATTGTAAGCTGGCTCTTTCAGCCGCTCTAGCTTATTCATAATCTTAGGACACAGAACATCATCTACCTTGAGTATCTCCTCGTATTTTTTGACAATGCGTGTCATCATGGTCTTTTGAATTATCTCGAACATCATCAAGATCGGCATGTTCCGGGCCGGCAAAAGAACTGAATTGAAAGACTCACATAAATTATTCAAGCCCAAGTCACACTTGGGAATTGACGAAAATGCATGACTAGCCCAACATCTAGGTGCTGTTCATCGAAGCTATGCATGGATATCCTTATTAAACTCATAGACTTTCCTCATTGTTATCTCAAAATATTTCTTTGTGGTTGCCCTTACTGCATTCCACATCACATCTTTATACGTTAGGCCCCGAAATTGTCCTTTGTAGCTTGCATACATATGCCTTTGGTAGAAACGATGTTCGAATAAACCAAATGTCTCATCCACGGCATTCAACAATCCCTGAAATTTTAAAGAAAAACAGGCTCAGGTTAAAACAATATAATTTCTGCCGATCCAAATAATAATAGTAATAACAATGTATACATTCTGTCGATCCAACACAAATGTCCATCCTCGACTTTGGTCAATGCCTAAGTCGTTTCGCAATATCTCCAAAAACCACTTCCATGACACTTGGGATTCTGACTCCACGTTGGCAACAACAATGGGATATATGTCATTGTTGTCATCAATACTCACGGCAGTGAGTAATTGGCCGGGGCAGGCTCCCTTCAGATGACATCCATCTAAACAGATAAGAGGTCTGCCCATATCCAACAAACCTGCTTTGCAAGCAGCCATACACATGTACATTCTTCTAAATATCATCTTCTTCTTTCTATCTTCAACCACCAGGTCACTATCTATTACCATTGTGCTACCTGGATTTGATCTTAATATTTCAACTCCGTAAGAACGAAGTATCTTCAGTTGTTCTTCGTTCCTCCTGTAATTAACTTCTTTTGTTTTGGTTATTCTTCTTCTCGCAAGGCTTGGCTTAATGTTAACCTTATGTTCCTGCCTCACTGTCTCGATAATATCACGAATGGGCCAGTCAAGTTGACTTTTGAATCTATCTGAATAAGTTATTGCCAACTACTTTGCCGTATCGTGTCGATTATGCAATACCCTTACACAATTGTGATCATTACAGTATGACTTTATTTGGAAGGTCGCTTCATTTTGCATGGCCGAAGCATGTAGATGTCATTAACAATTTACTCCTTCACATTTTGCCGTCAGCCTGTTCCTCCAACTTTTAACGATCTTGATATCATATCATTTTTTCAAAGAATAGTCTCGTATTTCATTTCTAATGGCCTACAAAGATATATATTGTCTACTCAAAGCAAAATCACCCGAATCTGCAACCCTTGTTTGTCTGCTTTGCACTTCGTCATCCTCAGAATTGAATGGTTCTAGTAACTCATCGTTTAAAGTTTGCGAAATTGAACGCACTTGTATTTATTCATCACCCTCTAAGTGATCAAATGATTCAATATCACTGTATATGGGAGCATCCTCCTCCATATACCAGTCTATGTTTGCATGCTCATTTACATCATCTAATCTCTCAGTCATTTACGACAATTATCTGTAAAAAATCAAAATGTTATTCAAGTTAAACAATATCCTATGAATTGAATAGGAAATAGTTTTGACAATAACAATATTTCACATACACCAATAAACGAACAGAAAAATTGAAAAACAAAAAAAAATTAATTTTTCTGCAAATTTAATTTTTCAAATTAGGGCTCGGGATTAGCACGTTATTTATGTTAAAAATTAAATCAAATGAATCAAAATTGATTAAGCAATTACCAGAAACGCTTTTTGGTCGTAAATCTAGGAAAAATTTGCAAGAGTCTAGAAAAAAGTCCAATTTTGTCGCCATTTTTGTCGCCGGCGAAAAGTCCAATTTTTGCTTTCTGATTGGTTTTAAAACGATAGTCCGGACGGACACTATTTATTACCGTCCGTCCTATAAATTTTGTAAGTTAGTCGTGACGGACGGTAATACATAGAGTCCGTCCGGACTATGCGGCAGCGTATTATTACTTATCAAGTGCGGAGAGACATTAGAATAGAACGTCCGTCCGGTTGGCAGCCGATATAACATCCGAACGGACACTAATCCATATCCGTCTGTCCGGCATGGTCTGATTTGTCACATTTTTAATATTTTATAGTTTGTATTATTCAAAACATTATTTTATGGTTTGAAATGAAAAAAATTCATAGTTTATGCCCATGATTGTTAATTTCCATTCAATTTAAGACTCATCAGTGGGGGGAAAATGGGTCAAATCTAAACCTTCAACAGGCAAGTCTGACATAAGGGACCCAATATCCCATCAGAGCTAAGGGTCAATCCACTCTGCATAATCAAAGATATAAGCAAAATTTAAGACAAGCAGAATATGCTCTGTTGCCCCATCTATACCCATCTTCAATTTTTGTAAGTCAAACATTCACGCGGAAGAAGAGTTACAGAACCTACCTCAGGCTGGAATGTAAGCATGTCAGGTTGGGCCATTGCTTCCGCTTGGCCTATTCTTTGCCTGAATGCCTGTGCCATCTCCTCGCCTGTAAAACAGAATGATAGACATTGTTTATATAATATCTCTGCGTTTCAAATGCTCTAAAACAAGACAAAGTGATTTTATAAGAAGAGAAGATGGGCAGAGATACTCTCTTAGAGCATCGTCTATTTTATCTAACTACACGATGTACTAAGAGATGGATAACACTAACAACATTGTTGTAACCTTCTAAAATTTTATCCCCAAGTTAAGGATTCAATTTCTACAAAATCTCAATTAACATGCAACCAAATGTTTGCCCTAAATTAAAAGAGATTTAATTAACTTAAAATTGAATTCTAATCAACAACCACAATGAAATTGATTTTCAAATTAAAATTGATTTCTAAATTAAAACATAAGGTAGCAAAATATAAATACGAAATTAAATCCTTCCCAAACCAGCTTCAAATATGTCCTTCCACCTAAGGAAACATTCACCTAATTAATATTGATATTCAACCAAAAATTTAAGGAAACAAGTAGAAAATCATCTACTTCCTATTTCTTCATTGAATCGAACCAAATTGGGGGAGGCCCGGGTAAACCTCTCCTGCAAATAGAAGAGGTTCTGTGAAGGAAAAATCACCCCACAGCTCTCATCTCCCTCTTGAGTTCTTCAAACAAAAAAAAAACAAGAACTCACCTCGACCTTCAGACGAAGCGAGCTCTGACCACCGCTCAACCTCCGACGAGAAGAAACTCATCGGCTGTAAGCTCCAACCACCACTCGACCTCTGTTGAAGAACCATCGGAGTAAGAATCTCTCATCTCTCCCTCTCTATTTTCACCTTCCTCTCGACAGAAAACACGCGAATAAGATGTTTAGTTTTAAGAGAAAAAAAAAAAAATGAACCAAACCGAACCGGCACTGTTTACCCGAACCAAATTTTCACCCAAATCAAACCGGACTGATCGAAGATTGAACCGGTAAGAAATTTCTGCCCAAATTCTTTTGAAGTTGGAATAATTTAAGTGAGATTTTAATATTGATATTCGATTTATGCATGAAAATTTCGGAACTGTCTGAATCAATCCAAATCGATCCAACCGACCCGATCCAACCTAAGAATATAACAGTATTATTTTGGAATATTTGAATATCCCGATAAACAATAATTGCTCGAAAATCCAAGTAAATGTAAATACAACATTTTATAACGTTTTGGCTACGGCCCTACATCACAGGATAAATATTATTTTCTTTATTCTTGTTTTATTTTATTACACGTTTTCGATGTTTGAACAAACATGTTAGGACATTGGCATAAATTTTTTTTTAAAAGATAAAATAGGTAGGACATTTGCATGTGTATGAAAATGATGGATTAACGGTAAATACGTGATCGTACGAGCTTGAACGTTAAAAGTAAAAGTGAAAGATGACGAAGTCATGAGATGACTAAGTCTTAAAAGAAGGTTAGGTTTCAACCAGTTTGTAACAGTTAACGGGATTCGGTAAAAATAAATGTTTTGCAACTTGCACGTATTTTTACTTACTGAGTTTTTCTCACCGTTTTGTAACTTGTGATGTAGATGAATTTTTATCTGAGAAAGAACTGGCGTTGATCGAAAATCCTCTAGAGGTAGGCGAGCATACAGAGGAAGAATTTGACAATGGTTTTGAATAAAAGCTAAAATTATGATTTTCTATCGTTAAACAGATTTTATACATTTAGTTGCATTTAATTTTATTTTGTTAATCAGTTGTTGAATTGTTTTTTTATTAAACTGCGTTATTATTTTCGAATTAATAAGTGTGGTTTTATTTAATGTTGCTTAGTATTTAATATTTAAAATTGATTTCAAGATTCTCCATAATAAATGATTTCTGCTAATTTCAAGAATTTTGAACTAAGAAAATTAGGATTTTGTAACGATTCGATTTGAAAATCAATTTGGGAAACATTTTATGTTTCAAATTGGGGATAAATGAAAATAAATTTTGGAGTCTGTTACAATTGTCCATATTAGAACCGGAAGACTTGTCAATAATCATCCACACCACAGATAAAAATATTAAACTGTAACAAGCTTACCTTCTCAAAAACAAGTTTTGGGTTGCGGATCATGTCTCCAGGAGTAGGTTCAAACTTCTTGGTAGAAAGACTGACTCGGCCTCTCTAACGATCATGAATCAGTATCATAAACTGTCCATGAACAAGAATTTCAACGCACTCATGAACAAAGCTTAGTGAGAATAATCCAGAAACTAGTCATCCAAAAAATAGAAAAAGAAAAATTGCATACCTTGAGAATATCTTCAGGTTGAAGAACTGAGGCAATGTCAGAGATACGATCATGACTAATCTGACTGACATGAAGAAGGCCGCTGATTCCACCAATGTCAATAAAGGCACCATAAGGTTTCAAGCTCTGAACAGTTCCAGTGACGACTGATCCAATTCCTAGCTGTGCCTGGCTACCAGTCATTGCTTTGCGGTTACTGAGGATAAGTCTCGTTTGTTCGGCATCCACCTCCACAAATTTCAGTGGAAGACCCTTCTCAAGAAAGCTCCTCAGCAACTGATTTCTGACTATATTAAAAAGTATAAAAGTGGGAGTTAACAACCCATTTAATAATATTTATGTTTCAGAAGCCTGGTCACTTTAATTTCACAATAGGAAATAAGAAGAGTGAGCAGTGAACATTCATTTTTCCGCTAGTTGTCAAAATACAACTTGCAAGAGCCTCAAAAATCAACCAGACCAGTCAGTCAGGGGACTAACCGTGGATATCTGTGAGAAAGGAACAAATCCTCTCACACCTTCCACAACTACGACGACTCCACCTTTGTTTGCACTAACAACCTGCAATATATGAAAAGATAGAAAATTTTTAATATTGCAAGTAATCCAGAAATCAAATATTAAATATTCAACAAAGGATCTAATAATTGTTTAAGATCCTGCGAAGGTGCCTAAATCATCTTTACAGGCTACCAATAGAGAAGAGATACATATGAACAGATTATTGGTATGCAAATACCCACCTTACCCTTGACAACAACATCCTCAGGCTGAAGCTGTCTGCATCGCTCCCAAGCAAGGTCATACTGGATAGATCTCAAGCCAAGGACTAGACTGTCATCAGATTCATTCTTACCAATGATTATACATTCTTCCTTGAGACCAGGATATATGCCTGCTTCTTCTACATGTCCTATTTTGTGAATGCAAGCCTCTTGAACAGGTAAGTATGCAGATGATTTGCAGAGATGTCAACTAATGCTCCATTTGCATCGGTACAGAACACTGTTCCTTTGACCTGATAAGATACACATAAAACACCATTAGCCCACCTTGATTATTAGGCGATTATTTTTTGGTGCATTTGGAATAAGAGGATTAGATTGATTTTTATGAAGAAATTATTGATATAGAGTTTTGGACTTTCACTTTGTAATGCTCTTCTTTGGTGGGGAACTGGTAATTTGTTTGTTCAGAATTGTGTAGTCTTTTGAGGAGGACAACATTTTTTGAAGCTCAACCTCACTATATATGCTTCACTGAAATCAGGTGATAACTCTGTCTTGTTTATAGGGAAATGAAAGTGAACATAATAAGACTTTAGATTGGAAACAAATAAAGAGAAGGAGCTCTGAGAAATCTAGTGTTGCACTCTATCCAACTAGTTCAAACAGTTACAAGAACGATGAGAGTAAAACCTAACGAAATATGTATGTTTTCCCATAAGAAAGAACATTAAAATAGGTTAGAATCTACTAGAAAAAGGAAATATAACTATATGAGGGAATATAATGCCAAACATACCACTTGTCTTCATATCATAGTTTTACAACAGATTAAGTAATTATCGAGCAGAAAACGATTTTCTCCCAATTTCCTTCAACACTTTAAAGGGACTCGATAAAAAACAACAGAACAGAGGATGAAAAAAAAAAAAACATCGTTTCCACTAGAAAACTACTAGCACTCGAACTATTGGTTGATTGCAGAATTCCACAGATATCACCTGTGTCCATATCAAATTTTTACAAGGGAATAAATACAATTCCACAGATACCGCCTATCTCTACATCATGTTCTTAGAACAAATTGAGTAATTGTCAAGAAGAAAATGATTTTTCCGAACTTCCTTCGAGACTTAAAAATGACTTAATGACAAAACAACAATATAACAAACAGAAGAAAGAATAACAAGAATCGTTGTTTCCACAAGAGAAATACAGATCTCGAGCTATAGGTTGATTGCAGAATCCAGCTATAAAGAAGGGCAACAAAAAAACGAAAAAGAAAAAGGAGAAAATAAATGGATCACACCTTCATCCCAATTTCAGATACGAAGTCGTACTTATCAAGAGCGGCATGGAAGTCTTCGAGAATGAAAGAAACTCCTTCGATGGGGGGCAATATGGCAGTGTTCATAGGCCTCCTCGAAGAGCTCCTTGAGTTTAAGCCGCTCTTTGGTCCGAGCGTTAGAAATGGGAGTAGGTGCGGCGGAGACAATAGAAAGCTTGGACTTGTTGCAGTGGATAGTAGGCCTTGAAACAGTCTTCGCTAATGGAGGCGAAAATGGAGATGCGAATCTCAGTCCTGTGAATTGCTGAGCCAAAGACGACATTATCAAATTCTACTTCCCGATCGCAACCACTTTCTCGGCAATTCCTTCAATCTATATATGAAGCTCGTTTCTTTTGCAAAACTAGCCTTCGTTTTGCCTCACGCTACCTCGAAAACTTTAACGAAAACTATACATGTATCCACAGTCCACATATATAATGAAAACTATACATTTTCAATCCTCTTAGGATTGAATGTAATTTTTTATGCTTTGAATAGGAAGAAAATGATTGATTGGCTATTAGAATGTCAAGCCTACGTGTCAGGCTAGACCCATGAAATTGTCACACCAAACTAGGCTTTGAGGATTTTTTTTATAATATGTCTCACCCGAATGAACAAATCAACTGACACAGTTAAACTCAAAAAGGCACATGGAAAATTTAAATATGAACTTAATACTGTAGGATCGAGATTGTCTAAGAGGGGGGTGAATTAGACTTTTAAACTTAATTTGTTAATCTAATCAATTTTTCTCTTGTCTAAAACTTCTAAGCTAACAGCAAGCAATCAAATAAAGTAGAGTGAGAAAGAGAGAAATTGACACCGTGATTTTTAACGTGGTTCGGCTAAACTTGCCTACGTTCACGCTCCAAGGCACCCCCTTGAAGATTCTTAACCTTCTCCTCACGAGAAAACAAGATCGAACTTTCTAAGCGTCGATCTACTGCCTTACACGAATCTGGATTGTTCTTCACGGGCGACAATCCACTGCCTTGTACAGAATTGTGAATTTGTAAATAGTTTGCACAAACTACACTCTCTCAAAGATTAAATCTCAAGTTCTAGAATCGAGAGGTGTAGAAGAAAAAAATACAGAGTATTCAAAAAATCGCTCGTTAGGGCTCAGTAGTAGATTTTGCAAAAGTTGTTTCTTCGAGCTATCTTTTTTGCTTAAATACTCTATCTGCTAATCGGCTAACTCCATTCAATGCTTCTTACTGGATAAGGAAATATATTACCGTTGTAGAACAAGCTGAACTGCTATCGGAAGACGTAGCTTTAACAAGCTGAACTGCTATCGGAAGACGTAGCTTTAACAAGCTGAACCGCTATCGGAAGACGTAGCTTTAACAAGCTGAACTGCTATCGGAAGACGTAGCTTTAACAAGCTGAACTGCTATCGGAAGACGTAGCTTTAACAAGCTGAACTGCTATCGGAAGACGTAGCTTTAACAAGCTGAACTGCTATCGGAAGACGTAGCTTTAACAAGCTGAACTGCTATCGGAAGACGTAGCTTTAACAAGTTGAACCGCTATCGGAAGACGTAGCTTTAACAAGCTGAACCGCTATCGGAAGACGTAGCTTTAACAAGTTGAACCGCTATCGGAAGACGTAGCTTTAACAAGCTGAACTGCTATCGGAAGACGTAGCTTTAACAAGCTGAACTGCTATCGGAAGACGTAGCTTTAACAAGCTGAACTGCTATCGGAAGACGTAGCTTTAACAAGCTGAACTGCTATCGGAAGACGTAGCTTTAACAAGCTGAACTGCTATCGGAAGACGTAGCTTTAACAAGCTGAACTGCTATCGGAAGACGTAGCTTTAACAAGTTGAACCGCTATCGGAAGACGTAGCTTTAACAAGCTGAACTGCTATCGGAAGACGTAGCTTTAACAAGCTGAACTGCTATCGGAAGACGTAGCTTTAACAAGCTGAACCGCTATCGGAAGACGTAGCTTTAACAAGTTGAACCGCTATCGGAAGACGTAGCTTTAACAAGTTGAACCGCTATCGGAAGACGTAGCTTTAACAAGCTGAACCGCTATCGGAAGACGTAGCTTTAACAAGTTGAACCGCTATCGGAAGACGTAGCTTTAACAAGCTGAACTGCTATCGGAAGACGTAGCTTTAACAAGTTGAACCGCTATCGGAAGACGTAGCTTTAACAAGCTGAACTGCTATCGGAAGACGTAGCTTTAACAAGCTGAACTGCTATCGGAAGACGTAGCTTTAACAAGCTGAACTGAAGTTGAACCGCTATCGGAAGACGTAGCTTTAACAAGCTGAACCGCTATCGGAAGACGTAGCTTTAACAAGCTGAACTGCTATCGGAAGACGTGGCTTCAAAAAACTGGCAGAAGATGTTGTTCCTTAAAGTACTCCGCCTTTGTCGTTTAGCTAGCGGAAGACTTAAGTTCTTTGAACGACTCCGCTTTCGTCGTTTTGCGATCGGATAATGTAGCTCTTTGAACGACTTTGATTTTGTCGTTTTGCTATCGGATGAAGTAGTCTTTGAGCGACTTCACTTTTTGTCGTTTAGCGATTGGTGGATGCAACTCTTTTCTTCTTCAATCGGTGGATGTAACCTTTTCTTCTTCAATCGGTGGATATAACTCTATTTATTAGTTTTTCAGCCCTGTTATACTATTTAGCCCTGTACACTCAACCACAATTGTTAGAAAACTAAAATACCATTTTCAAGGGCATTTCCAACCGATTAACTTCATATGCAAAACTCATTTTTCTCATTTAATAAACATAATCAAATTACATTACTAAACACATCATCAAAAACATATTTAGACTTAAACACTACTTAAGTCAACAATCTCCCCCTTTTTTATGATGACAAAATATGAGTATAAATTTGATTAATTATTACTCTCCCCCACAATCCTAGCTCCCCCACAGCACATGCATACATTTCAATTTCAAACACAGATCATATCCAGTTTTCAGTTTTTTTTTTCAAACATGCATACTTGGTTCATATCAAATCTAAGTTCTCAAAAACATCATCAATCAAATACTTTCTCCCCCATTGACATTATCAAAAATGAGTAGAGAAACAAAAAAGTTAATGCATTCAACACAACGGAAAGAAAGAGTGTCAAGGTTTACATGAGACTATCAATAAAGGTAAATACAGAAACAAATATCACCTATTTAAAGAAAGCTAAAAAATGCGTCCAAAAAGCTTGGCTAATCCAAGAGGGAACTTCACGGTTCGGATGGAAAAAGGCATTCACAAGATCTTGAAAGGAATCAATATCGAGAGGGAGGGGTGGTTGATAGACCACCAAGTCCATACAGGATGGAGGCACGTTAAGATCTAGAGTGGGAGCAGGTAGAGCAAGAGGTGCAGGAGCAGGAACATACTGCTGAAGAAGTTCACTGGCATAGCGCCCAATCCAGACATGGTGGAGAAGCATCTAACGTACTGGCTGGCAGAGAAGAAGATTCAGGAACAGAAGAGGTAGAAGGATTAGGGAACTGGAGCTCAGCCTCATGAATATCCAAAGACATGAAGCGCACATCTTCAGCAACTGCAGGTCTGGAAAAAGGAAGTAGAAGATCTTCATAGCAGGCCTCTGTGAAACTGACAGAACTAGATGGTTCGGGTTCGGGTTCGGGATTCAAAGCTTCAACTGAAGATCTGAGAGACTCAAGGTCCCTGGCAACAATGCGTCTATGGCCATCCATTTTCTTTGACAGCAGATCAAGACCGGTATCCAAAGCGATGCTCATGTCCAATTTGTTCGTTTCAAGCTTGGCATCTACAGACTTTTCAATCTGACTTTGAATTGAACTGAGTGTTGTTCCCAGGCTCTCTATGCAGGACTTCAAATCAGTGTACTGATCCTGAATAGAGGAGAGAGCAATGCCAAAGCTGTCTAGGCGTGTCAAGAACTCATTGAATTGTGCCTCACTAATGAATGATCTCCTCTGATAAGATTGAGGAGTTGTTGGAGCATTGGACGGTAGTGGGGAGGAAGTGTGCACTTGAGGAGTATGGTGGACTGAAGGAGCAAATGGACTTGGAGGAGCAATTGGACTTGGAGGAGCAATTTGACTTGGAGGAGCAATTTGAAGTGTAGGAGCAGTGTGGAGGATTGGAAAGATAGGAGCTGGAGCAGACAAAAGAGGAGGTGGAGGAGAAGGAGGGCTCTCTAGTATTGGAGGCAAAGTGGAGGGAATTGAAGTGGCCTCAAAAATAGTAGCCTGAAAGGATGAGGCAGAATGTCGGGGTGCTGGAGGAAGAGGGTAGGAGCGAGACACCTGAGAGTGAGAAGGAGAATTGGCAAATGGAGGGATCTCAGAGTCATCTCCACCTTCTTGAACAGACTCCTCAGGAAGAATAAGCTTCTTCTTCCCTAGCCTGACAGAAGCTGCCTTAGAAGCCTTCTGCTTGGCCTGATTCAAAACAAAGTCTCCTTTCCTAGTTTTCTTAATCTCCATTCAATTTAAAGTTTTCTTTGAATAATAACTTGAAGGTTGTAGTCGAAAGGGGTCCTCTTCCTCTGGAAATTCAACATCAAATTTCTCAAAAAACTTCATAAGAAGAAGATTGTACGGAAAAGATGGTGTCCTAGAGGTGACTGCTTGAATCATCCGTCTCAAAACAATGTACCCTAAGTCGAAAGAGGTCTTTTGATAGATGGCTAAGAGGACAAACAATTTCATACTGATTACATCATCATAGTGTCCCCCTTTTGGAAGAATGTTATACCCGATCATCTGATGGAAGAGCCAAGTCCTTTTATTTAAGTGCTTGCTCTTTAAAGGATTAGGGACGATGGTTGGGTCTAGAGCAATTGAATTTAACAGTTGACGGCCCTCAGAAAAGTCAAAGAATGGGGGCTCTTGACCTGATGCATAGAACTTTGGTCGGTTGTCTAAATGAGGGCTATCCAGAAGCTCATTTATCGATTTGGTGGAAATAACTATGTGCTTTCCATACACATAGCTCTTAATCGTAGACAAATCCGGAGAGAAACTTAAGTTCGCATAGAACATTCGAATAGCAGCAGGGTAGTAAAAGGATTCAACCTCAAATAACCCTAATAACCCAATATCCTTCAAGGGTTGAACTATGTGATGACCCGAATGTGAACGTATGTGTAAGACTGCGGGGCAAACCTCGAGTTACGGGGCAAACCTCGAGACCTAAGCCGAGTGTAGGCGAATCCCGGCCTCGAGTATAGGCGAATCCCGGGTCGTAAAGAGGGGGTTGTCACAATCCCACATCGCTTGAGGAAGTACATGGAAATGAAACATATGTAAGAGATCCCTCCCAAGATAGCAAGATGCGTTTTGGAGCACAATTGGCAACGGATCCCATATGAACTCCGAAGTTAAAAGTGCTTCGGCGAGAGCAATTCCAGGTTGGGTGACCTTCCGGGAAGTTCTCGCCAAACAAAGCCGTGAGGGGAGGATATTGGGCTACGACCCAATCCCCAGAGTGGACAATATCTTGCTGGGATAAGAGGTCGTTACAAATGGTATCAGAGCCTGTACCCAACCGGAAATGTGGCCAACGAGGACGTTGGGCCCCCGAGGGGGTGATTGTGATGACCCGAATGTGAACGTATGTGTACGACTGCGGGGCAACCTCGAGTTGCGGGGCAAACCTCGGGACCTAAGCCGAGTGTAGGCGAATCCCGGACACGAGTATAGGTGAATCCTGGGTCGTAAAGAGGGGGTTGTCACAATCCCACATCGCTTGGGGAAGTACATGGAAATGAAACATATGTAAGAGATCCCTCCCAAGATAGCAAGACGCGTTTTGGAGCACAATTGGCAACGGATCCCATATGAACTCCGAAGTTAAAAGTGCTTCGGCGAGAGCAATTCCAGGTTGGGTGACCTTCCGGGAAGTTCTCGCCAAACAAAGCCGTGAGGGGAGGATATTGGGCTACGGCCCAATCCCCAGAGCGGATAATATCTTGCTGGGATAAGAGGTCGTTACAAACTAAGTCTAGACCAACTAGATCCTCAGGAATAATACCACGACTTGGAATCAACTTCTTATGTTTAAAGTCAACGTGATACCTTGTCTCTACAGCCTGAGTGAGAAAAAAGTAAGATGGCCAACTAGTTGCACGGGGAATCTCACGCGGCTGACGAGCGGAGACTTTGGCCTTCTTCTTGGCCGGTTCCTGAACAGTGCGAGAAGATGAAGCCATGAACGAGTCGAGGGAGAAAACCTAGAGAGAAAAAGAATTGGAGGCAGACGTTTTCTGAAAGGGCACGAAAGATAAAGCGTTTTTGAAAGAGAAACAGAGTTTAAATGAATTAGGACATCGCTCGACTAGAAGAAGACAAAACGTGGTGATCGGATATCACCCGATGAAGTATACGTGTCAGCAGATTAAAAATTATATCTTCCAGTACATAGACATTTTTCGGTAAGCGGATGATGCATATCTTGCGATGAATAGTCAAAGAGCGGGCGATGAAAATACCGAAGGCAGAGAAAGGAAAGAACCTTAACTTTTCTCACACCTAATGAGGCCTAATCTTATTCTTATACTATAAAAGGTTTTCTCATCCAAAGGTTTTGTGAAGATATCGGCCAATTGATCAACTGAATTGACAAATTCTAAAGAAATATCACCTCTTTGAACATGATCTCGGATGAAGTGATACCTAACTTCGATATGTTTGATTCTAGAATGCTGAATTGGATTCTTGGAAATATTGATAGCACTGGTGTTGTCACACCGAATAGGAATCCTATTATAAAACAGATTATAGTCCTCCAATGTCTGTTTCATCCACAACATTTGTGCACAACAACTGTCAGCAGCAATATATTCACTTTCTGCAGTTGACAATGCAACAGAGTTCTGTTTCTTAGAATACCAGGAAACTAAAGATTCACCAAGGAATTGACATGTTCCACTGGTGCTTTTCCTATCAACTAGACTGCCAGTATAATCAGAATCAGAATATCCTATGAGATCAAAAGAAGTGCCATTCGGATACCATAATCCTAAGTCATAAGTCCCACTCAAATATTTGAAAATTCTCTTGACATCAGATAAATGAGACTCCTTAGGGGCAGCTTGAAATCTAGCACAAAGGCAAACACTGAATAGAATATCTGGCCTGCTAGCAGTCAAATATAATAATGAACCAATCATACCACGATATTTCTTAATGTCCACATTTATTCCATTTTCATCTTTGTCCAATTTGGTTGTGGTACTCATGGGAGTTCTAGAAGATTTAACAGATTCTAAACCAAATTTATTTAAGAGTTCCTTGATGTATTTTTCTTGACAGAAGAAAATGCCATCAGGAGATTGACAGATCTAGAAATCTAAGAAGAATTTTAACTCCCCCATCATACTCATTTCAAATTCACTTTGCATGAGGGAGGAAAATTCATTACACATTGTGACATTAGTTGATCCAAATATAATGTCATCGACATAGATCTGAACTAACAGAATGTCTTCATCCTTTTGCATGGTAAATAGAGTTGAATCGGTGTTACCCTTTTTGAAATTCTTTTCCTCAAGGAAATTCTTCAATCTATCATATCAAGCTCCAGGAGCCTGGTTAAGACCATAAAGAGCTTTTATGAGTTTGTATACGTGGTCGGGTTTATCAAAAGCTTAAAAACCTAAGGGTTGCTCAACATAAACTTCTTCTGTGATGTAACCATTTAAGAAAGCACTCTTTACATCCATTTGAAAGAGTGTGAAGTTTTTGTAGCAAGGAAAAGCTAAGAGCATTCTGATTGACTCTAGTCTAGCTACAGTGGCAAAGGATTCCTCAAAATCAATACATTCTTCTTGAGAGTATCCCTTAGCAACTAGTCTAGCTTTATTTCTTACAACAATCCCATTTTCATCCAATTTATTCTTGTAAACCCATTTAGTTCCAATAATGGGATGATTGATAAGTGTGTATTTTACACACTTATTTATACTTTTTACACTTAATTTGATAAATTTATCTCAAGTGTTCGAACGAATTTGATGTATTTTGTGTAAGTGTGCAAAAAATTTAATTAAAACAGGAAAGATCTACAAATTTAGATCGATATCTACGTGCCAGTCAGCAAATAAAAGAGATCGCCTATCAATCTACAAAGTTGGAAAGATCTTCAAATTTGGAAAGATCAATTAATTTAATCTCCGCCGTTTACCTGATGAAGAAGTAACGAATCAAGCCATTGATTTGAAGAGAGATGAAGAATTAAATAAATAAAAAAAACAGACAAAAGGCAGCAGAGAGCGATTTTGGAAAGAATCATCGGATTATGCTATTGACAGGGCAAGCATCACGGGCGCAACGATTCGGCGATCTGGCATTCGACAAATTAGGAAAGGCTGAATCTAATCCATTGATTGAAAAAAGGAAAAAGAAATAAAAAAACCTGGGGAGGAAGCTTTCAACGAAAAAAAAGATTCAGCATTGGGCGATTTTTCCATAAAAGCAGAGCCTGGAACGAGGAGGAGAGGGGAGCGACTTTCGGGTCTGGCTGGCGGCGATCTACAGAGCAAAGTAGTCGGCGACTTTCTCTGGCGTTCGGCGATTGGGAGCGACTTTGAGAGCACGGCAGCGAGGATCCGACTTCGGCGATTGAGGAACGAGCGACGACTGGCGAGATTCAGGTGAGCGTGGTCGGCGGATTCTGGCGAGCAGGATTCTGATTTCGGTCTTCGGCGGGGGCGATTCTGGCGAGAGGGAAGTCCACGATTCCGGCGAGCAGCGCTGGAAGCTATTTACTTTGACAGAGAAGCGATTTTCAATTATAGTTTTTGTTTTTCTTTTCTTTTAATTCCTACAATTTAATTATGAATTCTATTGTTATTTTTGTTTATTTTTATATTACCATGAACTAACCTTTTTACTAGGGGCTACGATGTAGCCAAACTACGTTTATTTTATGTTCTTCGTTTAATTATATTTTATTGAGTATTTCTTCCAATATTGTTGGCGCATTTAATTTCTGTTCTTAAAGCCTGTAAATTTCTGGCCAATTTTTACTTGATTTTTGGGGTGTTTTGAGACCGAGAGGTGATAAATATCCGTGCACTGAAATTAATGTCATTAATATACGTAAGCTAGAGATAGTTACGGTATTTGTGTGATCACTGTGATTTCTTGATTTATTTGTATTTGATTAATGCAGGATTTGAGACTGAGAAGTGATAACCCATTAATCAGATAAACTACGCAATGCTCGAGAGAGATTGTGATAGAATTTAGTGAAATCGATCATCAACATAGGAAGAATATTTATGAATATAATTGCGAAGGACTGAAATAAATATTGTCTTGGTGAAATCGTAGTACCTAGGTTTTTATCAATTTGATTTAATCTCAGTTTATTTGTTTTGCTATTTTAATTTAGTTTATTTTTATTGTTTTAATTATTTTAGTTGTTTATTTTAATTTCAATCTTTGAAAATCAGAAAAACGTGTGTTCAATTTAGAATTAAGAGTAGTTATTTCGATTATTAATTACAAGTCCTCGTGGGTTCGACACTCTATTTTATCACTATATTACTTGTTGCGACTCGTACACTTGCGAAATATTTTGCACAACAAGTTTTTGGCGCCGTTGCCGGGGACTTAATTATTGATATCGAATTAATTATTTTTAGTTTTATTTTGAATTCTATTTATTTAATTTCTTTATTTTCGTGTTCTTTTCAGGTGCATGCGTAAAGACGGAGACGCTAATCTTCTCCCATTGAATCTTGAGATCGAACGTACGTGTCGACGAAATCGTAAAGCGAGAAGAGAAGCTATTCAACCAGCGCGTGTCATTATGGGAGATAACAGAGCAGACAATATTGAAAATCCTCCACTCGTTATTGACAATCATCCACCTGTGAATGCTGAGACCCGGACCTTATTGGATTATGTTATACCGACTGTATCTGGAGTGCATTCCGCTATTCGCAGACCGGCCATCAATGCTAATTTTGAAATTAAACCTGGGCACCCTGCATATGATTCAACAATCTTAATTCAGTGGATTACCTTCAGAAGACCCAAAGGATCATATTGCAAATTTCTTAGAGGTGTGCGACACTTTTAAATTTCACAATGTGGGGGATGATGCATTGAGACTACGGCTATTTCCATTTTCATTACGAGATCGTGCGAAAAACTGGCTTAACTCTTTGCCCGCTAATTCTATTACTACGTGGGAAGATTTATGCCAGAAATTCCTATCCAAGTTCTTTCCATTCGAGAAGACAGCTAGACTTCGCAATGATATAATTAATTTTACTCAGTTCGATGGGGAGACATTATATGAGGCATGGGCTCGTTTTAAGGAGATGTTGAGAAAGTGTTCCAATCACGGTCTACCGATGTGGATGCATATTCAGACTTTTTATATGGGATTATCAGCTTCTACTAAGACTCTGGTTAATGCAGCAGCAGGTGGAGCTTTAATGAGAAAAACGGAAGACGCCGCTTATGAATTATTAGAGGAATTAGCACTTAACAATGACCAGTGTCCAGTGGAGCGATCGATTATGAGGCGCACATCGGGTACTCCAGAACTCGAAGCTATGAAAGCTCTGACTCTACAAGTGGCCTCATTAACTAAGCAACTACAAGAATCTCATATGGCAGCAAGTGTTGGGAAACCGATGAAGGTTACTTGTCAGTGGTGTCATGGGCCGCATTTGAGTGAAGAATGTCAAGAGGGAAATCCTATGGCCAAAGAACATGCGGAGCAAGCTAATTATATGGGTAATTTTAATCGTCAAGGCAATCCCAATTCAAATACTTACAATCCTGGATGGCGGAATCACCCAAATTTTTCATGGAGAAATTCTCAGAACGCTATGCAGCCACCTCCAGCAGCTCAACCCGAACCATTTCAGCAAGTTGAAAAGAAAAGTGATCTAGAAACGGCCCTTTTGCAGTTTATGACCGAGACTCGGATTACAATGCAAAATCAATCTGCCCAAATTCGCAGTCTTGAAAATCAACTTGGTCAATTCGCGAGCATTATTAATAGCAGGCCCTAAGGCTCACTACCAAGTAACACTGAAGTAAATCCGATAGAGCATTGTAATGCAATTACTACTAGATTGGGAACTGTGATTGCACCGGAGCACAAAGAGCCAAGTGTGCCTAAAGTGGATAAGGGGAATTCAAGTGAAAATGAAGCTCAAAGGTCTCTACCATCTCATCCCTCGCCAGTACAAGCATTTGCACCTCAAGTGCCGTTTCCACCAAGACTAAAGCATGTGAAGCTTGATTATCAGTTTTCTAAGTTTCTTGATGTCTTCAAAAAGCTCCACATCAATATTCCATTCGCAGAGGCCCTTGAGCAAATGCCGAAATATGCACAATTTTTGAAAGATATTTTGTCTCACAAACGAAAGATTGACGACTATGGCACGATCGCTTTGACTGAGGAATGTAGTGCCATTGTTCAACGTAAACTTCCACAAAAACTAAAAGATCCGGGAAGCTTCACCATACCATGTGATATTGGGACGTCATTTTTTGAACGGGCATTGTGTGATTTGGGGGCTAGTGTAAATTTAATGCCGCTATCTATATTTCGTAAGCTTGGTCTCGGTGAAGCAAAGCCCACGAGAGTGGTTCTACAAATGGCTGATCGGTCTCTTAAGTAGCCGTATGGGGTGATTGAAGATGTCCTTGTCAAAGTTGACAAGCTTATTTTTCCTGCTGATTTCTTGATTCTTGACATGGAGGAAGATCGTGGTATCCCTATAATATTAGGTCGTCCATTTTTAGCAACAGGAGGTGCTATAATTGATCTTAGAAAAGGGGAGCTCAAATTACAGGTACAAGATGAGGAGGTGACATTCAAGGTGTATAGATCATTGGAGTACCCACTAGTTAGCGATGACATATTTCGGGTGGAACTCCCTCACACTGTGACAAGGGAAACTTCACTTCAACCAAACCACTTTCTTGAGCCTATTGGGAAGCAGTACGTTCAAAACTTACGGGAATCGACATTACGGGTCATACCACCTATTAAGAAACTACCTGACCACAAAAAGATTCTAGCAAATGATAAGCTGGTAAATGGGCAACAATGGTTACCATATTGGGGCGGTACAGTTAAAAATGCAAATTCCATTATATATCTCGACCCAACATGACGCAGCATATCGTCAAGCTGATGACGTTAAAACACGCACTTGGTGGGAGGTAACCCATTAGTTATTTATTTTCCTTTATTCATTTTTCTTTATTTTTATTTCTGTTTAATGTTGTTTTTGTTATTTTCATTTTCGTTTTACTTAGTTGTAATTTCGTTTTCCTTTTTATTTCGTTGTCCTTTTTATTTCATTTTCGTTTTCATTGTATTTTCATTTGTTTTTATGCTTTAGTTTCTTATTTCATTTTATTTTCTCTTTTTACTTTATTTCACTTTTTTATTTTTATCTTTCTGTTTTTTTTAAATAGGTTTCGATTAAGTCATTTTATTTCCTTGTTATCATTTTATTTATTTCATGTTAAAATAATAATAATAATAATTTCTTTATTTATTTTTATTTTTGTTTTTATTTTATTTTATTCTCTTACTGTTATTTTTAGTTTTTTTTAGTTTCTTATTTTATTTTCTTTTTATTTATTATTCTTCTTTTATTTCATTTATTTTTCTTCTTTTAAATAGGGTCCGAATTAGTTATCTTAAATTCTTTTTATCGTTTTATCATTTTATTTTATTTTATTTAGTTAATAATAAATATATATTAAAAAAAAAAAAAAAAAAAAGCGCTTCTGCTCGAATACTCCTTCGACCGAAACTCCATGACCAGCTCAAGACATTATGAGGTACGCGACTTTTACCCTATATTTTTGATACATTGAGGACAATGTCTATTTTAAGTTTGGGGGTGATTTTAGCGTATCTTAGCACTTTGATAGATTATATGGTTATGCAATCTGAAATCTTGGTTGAGGTGTCGATGATGATTTAAATGATTGATTCATGCTTTATTTCCTTGAGAAATGCTGAGTAAAAGAGTGATTTGTTTTAGTTTGCATTGATTAGAGCTTACATAGTTATCTTCAATTTATTTGAACATGTTCTATTCTTGTTTGATTCTATTTGTTGGTAATATTTGTGTAGTCTACTAAGAGTGAAACCCAGATACTGTAAGGGAGTGAACGAGAATAAACAGGGTAAGGGAGTGTAACTCTAGTCAAATGAGTGAGAACAAGAATACTGTGAAGACAAATCTTTCTTGGTTTTGCTCATTATCCTCGAATGTGAATTGACATTTTTCTGAAACAAAAGAATGATTTAGGCCATCTTTGAACCGTTTGAGCTTTCTGAGCCTACCTTGTTGTGTCATTTAATGACACCCATAGTCACCCTTTTGAGCCTATTATTTACAATTCATTTGTCACCTGAACTAGTCTAGCCTTGTATATTTCTCCTACCTTATTCATTGATCACAGAGATATTAATCTAAATTAAGGGAGAATTGGAGCTGCTGAAATTCAATAGAAATTCCTTTGTCATGTTGTATTTACTTTAATTGTCAAAAAAAAAAAAAAAAAAAAAAAAGAGAAAAGAAAAGAAAAACAAAAAGAAAGAAAGAAAAAGCAAGTTTGAACAATTCAGTTTTCAATCTTATTTTATTTTATGCGATTATTAGGTTTGTATTGATATTGTGTTGTAACAATGACAAAGGAGTTAAAGTGGGTGATGTTGAGTGAAGTAAGTTTGGGGGTGAGCGATTAAAAAAAAAAAAAGTTTGAGTGAGTTCAACAAGTGAGTAAGTGAATGGAAGAAATTTTTGATTGGATGAAATAAAGAGGAAGGAGTGGTGCTCTAAATATTCGCTTGAATTCATATAATTCCTACCTTACAACCCGGCCTTTCATTACAAGCTTGTAAAGACCTATTGACTTTTGTTTTGATTTATGGATGTTTGTTATTAGTTGGATAGTGAGCAAAGCTGATGAACGATTAGAGTGACTGGAGCGATCCCAAGTGAAATGAGAATGTATCCCTTACCTGTAGCTACATTAGTTGAACCGACAATTAGAGGAAGATAAGAATGAACGCACACACACACGAAGATTTTTATGTAAGCTTTTATCAATTCGCTAATATGAATTATTTCTCTTGCAAAGTATTTAACTTGGTGGTTTAGTATGAGTATTTCAAGCTGAGACAATTTACCCAAAAGCCTTGATTCAGATTGTTTTACCATTACATTACATTGAGCATTTTATATTTGATCGAGAGTATCTTTGTGTTAACTGAGTTATATTTTGTTCGCTTGAGGACAAGCTTTCATTCAAGTTTGGGGGTGTGATAAGTGTGTATTTTACACACTTATTTATACTTTTTACACTTAATTTGATAAATTTATCTCAAGTGTTCGAACGAATTTGATGTATTTTGTGTAAGTGTGCAGAAAATTTAATTAAAACAGGAAAGATCTACAAATTTAGATCGATATCTACGTGTCAGTCAGCAAATAAAAGAGATCGCCTATCAATCTACAAAGTTGGAAAGATCTTCAAATTTGGAAAGATCAATTAATTTAATCTCCGCCGTTTACCTGATGAAGAAGTAACGAATCAAGCCATTGATTTGAAGAGAGATGAAGAATTAAATAAATAAAAAAAACAGACAAAAGGCAGCAGAGAGCGATTTTGGAAAGAATCATCGGATTATGCTAGTGACAGGGCAAGCATCACGGGCGCAACGATTCGGCGATCTGGCATTCGACAAATTAGGAAAGGCTGAATCTAATCCATTGATTGAAAAAAGGAAAAAGAAATAAAAAAACCTGGGGAGGAAGCTTTCAACGAAAAAAAAGATTCAGCATTGGGCGATTTTTCCATAAAAGCAGAGCCTGGAACGAGGAGGAGAGGGGAGCGACTTTCGGGTCTGGCTGGCGGCGATCTACAGAGCAAAGTAGTCGGCGACTTTCTCTGGCGTTCGGCGATTGGGAGCGACTTTGAGAGCACTGCAGCAAGGATCCGACTTCGGCGATTGAGGAACGAGCGACGACTGGCGAGATTCAGGCGAGCGTGGTCGGCGGATTCTGGCGAGCAGGATTCTGATTTCGGTCTTCGGCGGGGGCGATTCTGGCGAGAGGGAAGTCCACGATTCCGGCGAGCAGCGCTGGAAGCTATTTACTTTGACAGAGAAGCGATTTTCAATTATAGTTTTTGTTTTTCTTTTCTTTTAATTCCTACAATTTAATTATGAATTCTATTGTTATTTTTGTTTATTTTTATATTACCATGAACTAACCTTTTTACTAGGGGCTACGATGTAGCCAAACTACGTTTATTTTATGTTCTTCGTTTAATTATATTTTATTGAGTATTTCTTCCAATATTGTTGGCGCATTTAATTTCTGTTCTTAAAGCCTGTAAATTTCTGGCCAATTTTTACTTGATTTTTGGGGTGTTTTGAGACCGAGAGGTGATAAATATCCGTGCACTGAAATTAATGTCATTAATATACGTAAGCTAGAGATAGTTACGGTATTGGTGTGATCACTGTGATTTCTTGATTTATTTGTATTTGATTAATGCAGGATTTGAGACTGAGAAGTGATAACCCATTAATCAGATAAACTACGCAATGCTCGAGAGAGATTGTGATAGAATTTAGTGAAATCGATCATCAACATAGGAAGAATATTTATGAATATAATTGCGAAGGACTGAAATAAATATTGTCTTGGTGAAATCGTAGTACCTAGGTTTTTATCAATTTGATTTAATCTCAGTTTATTTGTTTTGCTATTTTAATTTAGTTTATTTTTATTGTTTTAATTATTTTAGTTGTTTATTTTAATTTCAATCTTTGAAAATCAGAAAAACGTGTGTTCAATTTAGAATTAAGAGTAGTTATTTCGATTATTAATTACAAGTCCTCGTGGGTTCGACACTCTATTTTATCACTATATTACTTGTTGCGACTCGTACACTTGCGAAATATTTTGCACAACAATGATCCTTAGGTCGTGGAACAAGTTCTCATACCTTACTCCTTTCAAATTGATTTAATTCTTCCTGCATAGCCATAATCTAATTTTCATCATTCTCGGCCTTTTCAAATTTCTTAGGCTTTACTTGAAAAATGAATGCCACATTGGCACAGAGGTTTCTAAGAGAGGATCTAATCTTTACATCTAAGGAAGGATCACCTACGACTTCATCTAAGGGATGATCTTTGACATATTTTCAATCCCTAGGTAGAGCAGGAATTTCATCCTTGACAGGAACAATATCTAGTGAACTTGAGAAAGGATCTAAGGATTTATCACCTTGATGGTGATCAGTAAGCTTGTCTAAGGAAAGAGAATCCAAATGTTTTTTTAAAGAGTCATTCTCATCCACATTGATTGTGAGATGAGGGGTCTCATCAAAATTGACATGTACAGATTCCTCTACAACTAGGGTTCTCCTATTGAACACCCTTTATACTTTACTGGAAAGAGAATAACCCAGAAAAATTCCAAGATCAGATTTGGAATCGAATTTTTCTAAGTTATCCTTAGTGTTCAGAATGAAGCACTTACAACCAAAGGCTCTAAAATATTTGACAGAAGGGATTTTGCCATTCCAAAGCTCTTAGAGAGTTTTCTCAAGAATAGGTCTTATAGAGACCCGATTAAGCACATAACAAGCTGTTGAAACAGCTTCAGCCTAGAAATATTTTGGAAGAGAATTTTCATTAAGCATAGTTCGGGCTAGCTCTCGAAGAGACCTATTCTTCCTCTCAACAGCGCCATTTTGCTGAGGGGTTCTAGGGGAGGAAAAGTTGTACTCAATTCCATATTTGAGACACAAGAGTTCAAATCTCTCATTTTCAAATTCTCTACCATGATCACTACGAATAGCAACAATGGTGAGTTCTTTTTCATTTTGAACTTTTTTCCTAAAACTAGAGAAAGTATCAAAGGTCTCATCCTTTGACTTCAGAAAGAACACCCAAGTAAATCTAGAGAAGTTGTCAACAATGACAAAAGCATAGAATTTACCTCCTAGGCTGGCTATATTAGCTGGACCGAAGAGGTCCATGTGAAGAAGTTGGAGAGACTTGGAGGTAGAGATTGTATTCTTCGATGCAAAGGAACTTTTGATCTGCTTATCCATTTGGCAGGCTTCACAGACCTTATCCTTCTCAAAGGATCTCTTAGGGATCCCTCTAACTAAATTGTCCTTAGTAATCTTAGCTAAGGTATCTATTCCTACGTGTCCTAATCTCATATGCCAAATCCAACTATCATTGGAAGAATTAACAGCAAACCATTTCTCATCAACATGCTCAATATCATTCAGATCAATAATATAGACATTTTCTTTCCTATAACCTTTAAACAGTTCGTTGTTATTTGAAATATCTTTGATCACACATGCATTTGATTTAAATGTTACCTTATAGCCTTTATCACACAACTGACTAATACTAAGCAAGTTATGCTTTAAACCTTCTACGAACAACACATTTTTTATAATGGGGTTATAGCTGTTACCTATATTGCCAATGCCAACGATTCTCCCCTTTTGGTTTCCACCAAAGGTGACATTTCCTTTCTTTTTGTTGACAAAGGCAAATTTGGTTGAGTCTCCCGTCATATGCCTTGAGCATCCACTGTCAAGGTACCACTGATTCTTTGAGGGAGAACACTAAACCTGCAAAACAATAATCAATTGGTCTTCTTAGGTACCCAAATCTTTTGGGTCCTAGTGTTAGGCCTGGTCCCCTTAGAAACCCATTGTAGTTTACTGCCAGATTTGATATTGTTTGATTTTAAAGGACACTATAAGGATTTATGTCCTACTTCATTACACGCATGACAAATAGTAGATTTAACAAAGAAATTCTTAAAAGCCTTCTTTTTATTAGACTTGTCATAACCTAAACTTGCTCTGTCAAAATTTGCTCTCTGACTACCTAATAACATCTTAAATAATTTGATGCCATTGGTAAATTTCAGAATGATATTATTCAAATCTTCATTTTTACTTTTCAGATCACTAATTTCCTTTTTGTGTGAGTCAACTTCTTTAGCATGCTTTTCAATCATACTAACATTTTTCTTTTTCAACAAATTATATTTAGTCTTAAGCATACTAAATTGCTTAACTAGATCATTAAAAGCATCAATTAGCTCACATCATCATTTTCACTCTCACTATCACTTAAGGTACTGGAGGAAGAAGAACTGACCTTATCTTCATGTGCCATGAAGCACAGGTTGACAACCTCTTCCTCTTCTGAAGAGATGTCATCTTCACTATCATCCCAAGTGGCCTTCATAGCCTTCTTCTTAAACTTCTTGGGATTTTTCTTCGCTTGTGGACAGTCTGCCTTCATGTGTCCAGGCTTCTCACACTCGAAACACGTGATTTTCTTTTCTCTTTGAAACTTTTCACCCTTTGGAAATCTCTTTCCTTGCATCCTCTTTCTTTGAAGGAACTTGCTGAATCTCCTAGTGATAAGAGCAATGTCTTCATCTTCTTCTTATTCTTCTTCATCAGACACTTCATGTTTGCTTGAGGAGGCTTTCAGTGCAATGTCCTTTTTCTTTGTGACTTCTTTCTCCTTGAGGTCCTCCTTTTCGTTTGTTCTCATTGTGATCTCATGCGTCATGAGAGATCGAATGAGTTCCTCAAGCTTTAGGACTTTGAGGTCCTTTGCTTCCTGAATTGCAGTCACCTTCTGCTGCCAACTCCTTGGAAGACATCTAAGAATCTTCCTGACCTGTTCTTCACACGAATATGATTTACTAAGAGATTTTAGGCCATTGGTTATGTTAGTAAATCTTGTAAACATATTAGAGACAGATTCATCTTTAGGCATTGAAAATAGCTCATACTCGTGTACATGCATATTCAGTTTGCTCTCTTTCACCTGATTTGTACCCTCGTGCGTGACCTCTAATAGGCGCCAAATCTCTTGGGCGCTTTCACACCCTTGTACTCTATTAAATTCATCTATATTTAGAGCACAATACAGGATATTTATTGCCTTGGCATTTAAGCTCAAGTTCTTTTTGTCTGTATCATTTAGTTCGTGTGATGCTTTGGGAATCCTAACACCATTCTCTGTTTTAAAAGCTATGTATTGACCACTTTCTATATTATTCCATAATTCATAGTCCACAGCTGGAACATATATCCTCATTCTAGACTTCCAGTACACATAATCGTTACCATCAAAGAACGGAGGTCTAGTGGTAGACTGGCCTTCTACTTGAGTAGAGTTTGTGTTGAATGTCATTTTAGCTATATCAAAGTATATATCTAAGTCCCAACTATGACAATAATTTCTAGAAAACAGCTTAGACAATATTTAACTTCGCTCTGATACCAATTGTAGGATCGAGATTGTCTAAGAGCGGGGTGAATTAGACTTTTAAACTTAATTTGTTAAGCTAATCAATTTCTCTCTTGTCTAAAACTTCTAAGCTAACAGCAAGCAATCAAATAAAGTAGAGTGATAAAGAGAGAAATTGACACCGTGATTTTTAACGTGGTTCGGCTAAACTTGCCTACGTCCACGCTCCAAGGCACCCCCTTGAAGATTATTAACCTTCTCCTCACGAGAAAACAAGAACGAACTTTTCGGGCATCGATCTACTGCCTTACACGAATCTGGATTGTTCTTCACGGGCGACAATCCACTGCCTTGTACAGAATTGTGAGTTTGTAAATAGTTTGCACAAACTACACTCTCTCAAAGATTAAATCTCAAGTTCTAGAATCGAGAGGTGTAGAAGAAAAAAATACAGAGTATTCAAAAAATCGCTCGTTAGGGCTCAGTAGTAGATTTTGCAAAAGTTGTTTCTTCGAGCTATCTTCTTTGCTTAAATACTCTGTCTGCTAATCGGCTAACTTCATTCAATGCTTCTTACTGGATAAGGAAATATATTACCGTTGGAGAAGCTTCCGTACTTAGATAGCTAGCCGTTGCGTTCTTGAGTCACTTTCGCTCGTCGGCCATTAATGGTCTGGAGTTAAGGCTTTGAACGACGTCATTGTAGCTTCGCAGTTATTTTGAATTCTAGCGGAAGATCACTGGTGGAAGTCTTTAAAATACTATCGGCAGAAGCACCTTGAAACGCCATCGGATGATGCGACATTAATTGCTTGAACCGGTATCGGCAGATGCAACTTTAACAAGTTGAACCGCTATCGGAAGACGTAGCTTTAACAAGCTGAACCGCTATCGGAAGATGTGGCTTCAAAAAACTGGCGGAAGATGTTGTTCCTTGAAGTACTCCGCCTTTGTCATTTAGCTAGCGGAAGACTTAGGCTCTTTGAACGACTCCGCTTTCGTCGTTTTGCGATCGGATAATGTAGCTCTTTGAACGACTTTGATTTTGTCGTTTTGCTATCGGATGAAGTAGTCTTTGAGCGACTTCACTTTTTGTCGTTTAGCGATCGGTGTATGCAACTCTTTTCTTCTTCAATCGGTGGATGTAACATTTTCTTCTTCAATCGGTGGATATAACTCTATTTATTAGTTTTTCAGCCCTGTTATACTATTTAGCCCTGTACACTCAACCACAATTGTTAGAAAACTAAAATACCCTTTCCAAGGGCATTTCCAACCGATTAACTTCATATGCAAAACTCATTTTTCTAATTTAATAAACATAATCAAATTACATTACTAAACACATCATCAAAAACATATTTAGACTTAAACACTACTTAAGTCAACAAATACTACAAAACATGCTAAGACCCAAAGATAGTGTGTTACAAATGGACCAAGCTCGAGTTGACAACATCATGAAAATTGCAACCGAACAAAAAAGCTTTAAGAAGCACGCTATTTAGAAGTGGTTCGACTTGCCGTTTGGTTTTAATTTGAATTCTTGTTTTTAATAGTTTGGTTCGCTCGATTTTGGGCCAAAACAAAAACCAAATTTGGTTCAGTTCCAGCCCACTAGTATGACTTCTATTTGTAAAGAGCTAAGCATGGGCTTGTTTATCCAATTGGATCACCTTACCAAGTCCACTAGCGCTTAAGCCATTTCATCCAACCATGAGGAACCGTAGTCTAAGACTATTCCACTGGCCTTGATTCTAAATCTTATACTTTGTTGGGCCGCTAGATTCTGGCGGGCCGACCCAATTCCAAACGCAAAAATTCATGCTAGAATTTGTTTTTAGGCACGGACTAATAAATTTAAGAGTAAAATTTAACTTTCTTAGCTTGAGTTGAGGCAAATTTATATTATTTTATGCTTTGATTGTTCCACCATTGAATCAAAATTTTATAAGAATCAAAAGAAACCAAACCAAAAACGTCGATTTATTCTAGTCGATACAAGGCTTCTATTTAACGATCTATTTCTTTTGCATAATTGAACCAAACAAATCTTTGAGTTTAGTTGTCAGTCATGTTCAATATTTGTCCGGGTTTATTTCTTCTCAGTTTTTGTCGATTTTTATATCACTCATCAAGAACCGAGACACCCAAAGTGTTTTCGCTTCATTCAAAAAGCTGAGCCGAACCACGAAATATTCCTCTATGATGATAAGATTGATTTCCTCCCAGTCAATGCGTTCATATGAGATTGTGGGAATAATTAGACGCTGCTACGATGATTAGATTATAGATGCTTAAGCTGGGAAGGCCTTCCATTGTTGACAAACACACTCACAATTAAATAATAATAACTTTCGAAGTTTCTAAACTGATGAAAATAATACAAAACATGCAATGTATTAGCCATTGAGTAAGGCAATTCACATTTGTCATTGATCAATCAGGCTGCATAATATTTTATAATAAGCTGCGTGCTCTTTATCCAACCACATGTTTCCTATTTCCCTAACCTACCACACCAAAGAAACTACCTTCTTCAACATGATTATTTCATTTGGCTCTCGTTACACTTTTCTGCTTTCACTCCCCTTTATTTAATCATTCATGTTTAAGTTTGATAGCTCGAATTTTGTTCAGATTAATCTTAAAATGTAACGCTCTAAGTTTGCTTTGAGTCGAGGCCCACACGACTTTGCTTTTGAGTTTTTTTTTTTCGAAAGACATTGCACTAGTTAAAAATTAAATATTGTATATAATTAGTGTACTCCAAGATCACAAATTTCGAATACGAAATTGTGGTCATATTATTTGGTTTTGAACTCCAACAAATCCGTCACAAGAATGTGCCACCACAGAAAAACTTGTTATGCGACCTTTATGGCAAAATCAAAATATGATATTTTCGAGAAATATGCGGTGGCAAAGACACAAACTCCTTTTACTGCAAACTTTTTTCAACATAATGAATTTATTCTTTTGTAATTTTTTTCACATAATGAATTTATTATTTTCTGTTAGTGTTTTTATGGGACTAAAAATTTCGACATAAATATCCTTGTTCATATATTCCTTTCCATACTCATTGTTTCTATCGGTAAAATCTCATCCAAGTTCGTGATAACATATAATATATGTCACATTTAATCACTAGTATCATCCTAGTAAAATTCAAATTTTGGGTGAAAATATGCAATACTGTGATGACTTATTTTTGTCAACGTATGTTGGGGCAAAACACCTAATAATGGTATCACAATCCCACATTATTTATATGTGATCTTGAATGTGCTAAATAAGTTAGATGACATCTCCAATGAGTATAAAGACTTTTGAGATAACGCCAAAGAACAAAGTTATACATGTATTAGTATAAAATGAACAATATTGTACTCCTTAAGTGGAGATTAAATCGTAAGAAATGGCATACATGGTCCGTCCTCGTTCACAAGACAGCAGGAAGAGCAGCAATATCCAGTTTAATGGATTACATGGTAGGGTCAGTTATGGACGATCAGCTAACAAGAGATAAGTTTGATCTCAAAGTCTCGATCCCAAAAAAGTTAAAGAGTAGAAAGCAACAGTTCATATGTTTGACATACCAAATAGCAAAAGCAAAAGTCAAACCCCCAGCTACCAAACCCTGTATTATTTCAACACATGGTGTACATACGTGACCCAATTAAAATGTGACATTACAACATTAAATATTATAATGAAGAACACAACACAAACTCGTTTTCAGAGGCTGTGTATAAGATTTGAAAATGCCTACTCCAAACTCTGTATGATCCTTAATTGAGGTAAACGACCCACCAAAATTTGAGTGGAGTTTTTACCAACAAAACCCATGAAAATAAAACATTAGTAACCCGTCGTCGTCCATGTGGCAAAATGTGATGGATGTTGTCCATGTGGCTAAATGTGATGGATTAAAACGACACATAACGTTGCCATATCATCTTCTCCGAATCAACAACAACAACGTGAGCATTTGACCGGGAAAGTGAAAAGAATAGTCTAGAACAAAAACCCTTTTCTTAGAGCAACATTTCGCCTTAACTCTAGGCTAAGAATTTCAATGATATCTGCGTAAAAAAAATAATTAATAAAATGATAAAGTGTTTGGAAGAAGAGTTAAAAACCATCATAGTTACGTTACATATGCTTTTTTGGTTGTATTTAATTGGCCAAGACTGTTGTGGAAAACACGAACACTTGTGTCATTTCTAGTCTTTATCTTCGAATTTCGTCTTTCTTTTAATCTTAAAAAACCAGACCGCGTGCATAAAGTTTTGTTTGACAGGAGACAGTCGTGCTCCTTATGTTATTTTATTCAGTCTAATTTAGCCACTAAATACATCGTTTTCTTAGGATTACGCTAATTAATCATTCCTCTCTCTCTCTCTCTAGTCAACCAAAACATTCAACTCTTCAGTTTCAAACCTGTTCTATCCAGTGAGCTCATTTTATTTTATATCAACCTCTATTCCGAGGTGTAATCTTGAATTTAGAGGTCGTGATCTTCTAGATTGATATAATTTTTTTAATAAAGAAAACTCAATGTTGATTATCTTTGATAATGTGACATTACAATAATGTAATCTGTCCACCGATTGATTGAAGAACCATGACCCTAATTAAAGAGTAATTATTTATTTGAATTTCTTATTCGACCATCACGAAATTAGAAAACAAACTTTGGTGTATTCACATTAAAACAGGCTAACAAACTATTAAATGTTTTAACGCTCAATTAACATTTAAACTGTAAATCTCCACTTATTGACACGGGATCCCTTAGAAAAGGGGCCCGTGTACAACCTACGAATACGCTAGATTTGTGTTTGGTTGTGTGCTAGTGAATAACACTTGAATAGATGAAAGAAAATACTAAAATTAAAAGCAAGAAAGAAACAAGGATAATATTAGCAATATGGCCGAATATATATATATATATATATATATATATATATATATATTGTTGTAGAGAAGAAATAAACAAAGAAATTAAAAGAAAGAGAAGGCAATATATGTTAGAAGAGGAAAGAAAATATAAAGCAAGAAACAAATAAAATGACAATAAACATAAAAGTGAGAGTGGGTGCTATGGTGGAGCCGAAATGTAAAGGATGATTTGACTGCAAAGTGAGGACAATAAAAGTAAAGAAATACCCTTGGTGGATCCGAGGAGCGAGCTTACGGGTTAAGCTCCCGGATACACGTTTTCCGTGAAGAAAACGATCACCGTAGGTCGGAGATTTTCGTCCTCGTTTCAACTCCCAAGGGAGAAGATGAGGGAAAGAATAAGAGCTAACCTAGCAACCCAAGCTAGGTTAGCAATGGAGGCTAACTCCTCTTGGTTCAAGGAACCAAGGAAAACACCAGAGGAAACCTTGGATATTTAGGGAAAATATTAGTGTATTGATTGGCAAAAAGTTCCCTACAATCACCAATTCCATGCTTAAATAGGCAACCTAAGGTGGAGGGGGTTTGGGGATGAAATTAAGGCCATTGATCAAGCCAAAATCGTGTGGAGGAGGAGCTGCATCCGAGGGGCGCGCGGAGAGACCAATCAGCGCGCGCACAGCTGGAACCCGGGTAGGCGCGCGCCTGCGCTAGCTCACCGATCCGCGCCACTGCTGCCCGCGCCAACCAGACGCTGCCTGCGCCCTGCTGCTTCTGCCCGCGCGCGCGCCAGACGACCTCCAAGCGTTGGATCCGAGCCAAAAATGCACCAACGGTCCAGATTCGTCCAAGCCATGAATCCATGCTCTAACCCACTCATATACCTGCAAAAATATACCTTTAGGAGTGGGCTCTTCTTTGGACCAAGGCTCTACTTGGGCTCGATTTTGTTGAGGTCTTCTTCCTTGGCTTTGAAAATTTGGTTGAATTGTCTTCAACCCCACATCCACCACATTCATCTAATCCTAACCATTCAATCTAATGCATGCAATGCAAATTTATAAATTCTTACAAAAAAAGGCTAATGTATGCCAATGAGTTTGAAAAATAAAAATTACAATTTCAAGGTCCGGGAAGACAAATTCCCATAGGGCTGTCATCAAGCTCCGTGCGAATGCTCCAACGGACGACATGACAAGGCTTCTCCTCATCCTCCTTAGTGGGCTCCCAAGTGAAGTCCATGAGTGAATCGAAACTTGCAAAAAGAGACAAGTTGTTAGAACATTGAACAGTTAAATTTTGTGCCCGGGTTTGTGATCTGGTAACGGGCCTACGAGGCACGTCACTTATCAGTACAATATTGTTTGATTTTATCTCAAAAATCTTATACTGGTTAAAGAGAACATCTTACTTATATAGTATACGTTAATATCATACCTAAGCAACGTGAGATTGTGATTTCTTTACTTGGTATTGAGTCCCAACAAACCTTCACAAAAATGAGTCGTCACATAAATTCTTAATTTTATGATAATATTTTTTAGCATATAATTATGTAATATATGGGAGCCCACAAGTATAATTGCTAAATTAACTAGAATATTCAAATCTATGACTAAAAAAAATACAGTATAAAGGGGTCAAATATGAAACTAATACGTATGTGTATGTATGTACATACAAGGTTTGTCAAACAGCCATTATATTATTATACCTAACCAAATGAGTTCGAAGGGTCAAAATAGGAAGAGAAGACCGTGGGTTGCAAAACTTACATGTTCGAGTCAAAGACGCATCAGCATAAAGATAACTCATCCTAAATTATTTGATTAAATATATGCCCTGTTGGAATCAATAAATGTAATAAGAGAGAGAGAGAGAATGAGAGAGAGAGATACTTAGTTTCCATGGATAAAACAGCTGGTAATAGGAGTAATGTCAATGGCATAAACCCTGAATTCTGGCTTTTGCTTTTGACAAAATGAACAAGGAAAACAATGGGTACTGTGATGACTCATCTCATATACATTCACACTCCAGATTCTTTGTTTTTTTTTTTAAATTGAATTCTTAAGTTTATTTTCTAAGTCTACATTTTTTGGGGGGGTTGGATAATAGTCTTGTGTGCCTTTCAGTTACGTCTAATCTAGCTTCAAAATGACAAAATCTTCATCACATGTAAATGACAAAATCTTTTAATTCCTCCACTATACATCTTTAATCTTTGATGAACATAAAAAAAATAAATAAATAAAAACTTGAAAATAATCTACTATTTAGATGTATTGATTTATAGGCTGTACAAACGTGCTACAATTAAGAACTTTCAAATTTGTAAAAGTTGACTCTTTAGTAAACGAAAATAAAAGCTTGTGAGAAGTTCTTTTTTAATTTTTTTCTTATAAAGTTCTGGCAGGGGCAGAATTAGGAAAGAAAAGTTTTAGGAGAGCCAACTTAGAAATTCTTTTAATGCTATTGAATATTTACCTTTATGATAAAGATATAAAATTTTTTTAAAAAATAATTATAAATATTGTTCTAGATAAATTATGTTAAATAACCTTAAAAAAAATATTCTATTAAAATTAAATTTATACCTAATTTAAGATCAATCCATACCCTCAATAGCTTCGTATCGTAATATTACAGTTAGATCAATAAATCTTTTCTAGCACCTTAATCAAGCACATAATCTGACATAATTATAATTGATATATATCGACATAATTTAAGGTTTATCTAATTTGGGTCATGTATTCTAAGCGTAAATATACATTAAAGGGTATAAACTAAAATGAACCTTAAACTATGAGATTTTTTTTTTTAAATAAAGCCTAACAACTAAAACCTTAAATTATGAAAATCTAATAAAACAATTTTGTCAAGTGACCGATCACCCCACAGTCACTGTTTATAACTAGAACGGGGGGCTGATTTTAAAAGAACGGGGGGTCGTTCTGTACAGTGCATATGTGGCACTGGATCACGTGGAACGGGGAGTCGAGGTGGGGGTGAAAACCCCCGTTCCACATGCGTTGCACGTTGGCTGAGAACGGGGGGTTCCCGCCCACAGAACGGCCCCCCATTCTCAGGCTCTATGTTGAAAACAGGGGGTCGAGGTGGGGGGCAAAGACCCGCCGTTCAAAGAGCGTTACACGTGGGGTGAGAACGGTGGGTCACGACCGACTATGTGGCCCCCCGTTCTGGGCTAAGAATGGGGGGTCACTGCCTCCTGAACAGACCCTCGTTCTTTAAATTATTGCTGAGAATGGGTGTCAGTGTCCTCGATCGGGGGGCTGATCCCTGAGACTATATAACTTTTCAGCTTCATTTTCACCCCAGCTCGCAAAAAAACTCTAAAACCTTTCCACCACTTTCTATTCTGACAAATTTTCTCTATACTCACACTTCGATGAGATTTTATTTGGGTAAAAAATATAGTTCTTTAAATGCAATTAAATAATAAATAGTAAAATTTGCTTTGAATAATGGTTATGGGATCAAATTCACTAAAAGTGAATCTCGGCACCTAACGGCAATGTGTGAAGACAAATGTGATTGGTGACTTCATGCTTCGAAGATGTAAAATGAGCAACGATTCTCACAATCGTTCAAGGAATATTGAGAATCGACACGTTACCGCAAAATTGGTGGCAAATCATTATTTGGATAGGTTCAAAAGTCAATCTACGTGGGAAATTTCTTCCATTATCAAGATTTCTTCCATTATCGATAGGGGTGTGCAAACCGAACCGGAACCGAGGAACCGAACCGGAACCGGTCATTTAGGTTCGGTTTTGATCGGTTTTGAGCATAGGTTCGGTTGCATTTCATAAAAACCGGTGATTTAGGCTCGGTTTTCGGTTTTGATCGGTCAAAACGATCAAAACCGAACCGAACCAAACCTTAACTAAAAAACAAAAATAAAATAAAAAATAAAAACCAGAAGCCCTAAATCCGTAAATCGTCGGGGCTTCTGCATTCTGGTGTCTTCATTCTTCAATCTCCGAAGCTCTCCTCCAGAGACGAAGGCGATTCGGCGATTCGGCGACGGCGAGGCGACGATAGCTCACAGCAGCACCTACGACAGCTCACAGCAGCACCGGCGATTCAGGTATGTTCTATTCTTTCATAGTTTCATTCGTTGCTTGATTTTGTGTTTGACAGAGAGCAAAATCATTGATTTTTCTCTCTGTGAACTGTGAAGTGTAAACAAACACGACAGAGAGCAAATTTGCTCTCTGTCGTGTGTTTGCTCTCTGTCGTGTGTTCACAAAGAGCAAAAACAATTTTTGCTCTCTGTCAAAACACGACAGAGAGCAAAATCTGCTCTCTGTTGTGTTTGTGAACACACGACAGAGAGCAAATTTGCTCTCTGTCGTGTTTGTGAACACACGACAGAGAGCAAATTTGCTCTCTGTTGTGTTTGTGAACACACGACATAATGTCATGTTTGTTTTATTAATCTTCAATGGCAAATATTGATGAAATTGAACAATGTATGTTGTTCTTTTTTATTTGATATTTTTGTTTTCTTTTCGTTTCATAATTCTAATTCATTTTATCTAATTGGTTTAACAACTATATTTTGTAGATTTCACATCAACTAATGGAGAAGAAGATATTTTTCCAATATTGGTGGAATAGTTGAAAGCTTGGAGCGAATATTTTGTTTTTTATTTATATTTTTGCAACATTCTGAAATATTGGTTTTTGTTTTTTGAAATATTGGTGGAATATTCTGTTTTTTCATTGACGCCATATGATCGAATATTATGTTTGTTTGAAGGGTGTGAGAGTGCTTACTGTTTACCTTTCATCATCTGAGTAGAAATATGATCCAAAATTTTATATGATATGATATGGGTATTTATATACATGTGATGAGAATACAGTGAGGATTATGTGGATAATATTTGCTTGCATCAGGAAGAGAAAGTGAAGCAAGAACAGTTAGTCTAATTATTGTACCGGTGGAAACTGGAATGTGATGGAAGGAGGCCAAAAACTACAATAATTTCTGAGTTTATTAATTTCTGAGTTTATTACTTTATTTGACATTTACGTTATAGAATACTTTTCCATATAAATTAAGAATATATGGAAAAGTAACACATGACATTTTATATGGAAAAGTATTTTTTTTTTATTTTTTGAAAATTATGTTGTAAAACCGAAACCGAACCGAAATTTTAGGTTCGGTTTTGGTATGCTCCAAAACCGGTTTCGGTTCGGTAAGTCCGAAACCGAAACCGATCGGTTCGGTTTCGGTTTCTCCCAAAACCGAACCGAAACCGGTTTTGCACACCCCTAATTATTGAGACGGTAATGAGACATGTGTATTCCAAATAATGTTCTTGCATATGACTGCTTACAATACAATTTTGCTGCAGTGTGGTAGACCTATTATCTGTTTGAATGGTTGTCATCTAAAGGGTTCGTATCCCGACCAATTATTCATAGCCGTCAGTATTGATGGCAACGATGGAATATATCTCGTTGCGGTTGCTAATGTGGAATCAGAGTGTATGGACTCATGGACATGATTTTTACAAATTTTGAAGTAAGACCTACAGACTGAATCGGGATATAGATGGATATTTATTTCGGATCGACAAAATGTATAATGTATTTCCAATTGTTATTTGAAATATTTGTCTTTGTTGTATTAGTTATATTATTTTATGCTGACTCTGTTGTTTTTTCAAATATTAGAGGCTGTGCAGTAGGAATTGTCGTTAGCCGACCACCGCTACTGTCTTCGGCATATGTACGTAAATTTCCAAAACTAATTTCAGAGCAGAGTATACAGAGATGCAATATGGAATCCGGTCAGGGCAACCACAACTTATCATTTCGATAGAGAAATGAGGAACTTATATTAGATTAACCTAGATGCCCACGCATATCTTCGAGGTGCAGACCCTAGATATTGGGCTAGTCATGTGTTTTCTTCGATTCCCAAGTGCGAACTGGAATTTGATAATTTATGCGAGTCATTCAATGTAGTTCTATTACCAGCCAAGGACAAATTGATTCTGACCATGTTCGAAATGATCCGAAAGTACTTGATGAGTAGGATTGTAAAAAAAAAAAATGAGAAATTGGTCTCATTAACAGACGTATTATGTCCCCATATAAGAAAAAACTTGTGAGGCTAGAACATGCAACTCGAAATTGGAGCCCTTAGTTTGCGGGAAATACTCGTTTTGAGGTCAACAACGGCAACGAACAATATATTGTCGACATGAATGCAGGTGCGTGCAATTGTCACAGGTTGGAGCTTACTGGAATCCTGTGTGTTCATTCTATTCTCTGCATTCACTTCATGAGACTAGCACTGGAAAATTACATCATCAATACTATCATCAAAAAACTTATCTGCAGATGTACTCACACTTCATTCATCCTATTAGTGGCCAACACATGTGGCCGCTCGTAGAAAATATGAATGAAATCCTTCCGCTCAAAAGAAAGCGCCAATTTTATAGGTCGGAGAAGAAAATATGAATGAAATCCTTCCTCAGTCCTAATTTTGAGAACGGGTGGTCAAAGCCCCTTCGTCGGAGGGCTGATCTCCCAAAATATTTTTCAAAATCAGCCCCCCAATGGAGGGCCTAACCCCCCGTTCTCAGAGACTTTGGGTAGGTTTGGGGGGGTGACTGCGGGGTGGAGATCCCCCGTTCTCACCCCACAAAAATGGTCTCTTGATAACGGGGGGCCATCTGGTGGCGGGGGCCCCCGTTCTCACCCCACGTGGACCGGTGGTCTCCGCCCCCACCTCGACCCTCCGTTCTCAACATAGAGCCTGAGAACGGGGGGGGGGGTTGTTCTGTGGGTAAGGATTCCCCGTTCTCAGCCCACATTCAACGCACTTGGAACGGGGGTCTCCACCCCCCACCTTGACCCCCCGTTCCACGTGGTCTAGTGTCATATCAGCACTGGACATAACGACCTCCTGTTCTTTTAAGATCGGCCCCTCGTTGTAGTCATAAACAGTGACCGGAGGTGATCGACTACCCAGGATGATTTGTTTTATTAAATTTTTATAGTTTATGGTTTTAGTTGTTAAAGTTTATAGTCAATGATTTATTTTAAAAAAATCTCATAGTTTGGGGTTTATTTTAGTTTTTACTCTATGTTAAATTAGGTTATAATGACATTAAGAAATCAATTAAAAAAGCAAATTAATTGGCAACTTGCGTGGAATTACAATAAATAATCAGAGTAGGGAGAAGGTAGTGTGGAGGAAAGCTATGAAGTACAAATAACCTTTAAATTACTCCCTAATAATAAATGATAGGAGAGCATATTGAGGCGCCCTTAACCTATCAGCTAAATTAAGATGGGGTAAGTAAAAGAGAATTTAAAAAGATATTTTTGGATATTTTAATTGATTTCGGAAAAAAAAAAAAATATTTATAGATATATTGCTCCTTCTGTGCGTTCGAATATTAACTTGGTCAACACATACATCGGAAAGATCTATCAAAAAAAACGAAGATGAAAGAAATTACAAGAACTTACTCACGATTTATAATTTGAAAACGAGATAATAGTTTTCATACAGAGAAAATGTTATAAGAAAAATGTGCCAAAAAAAAAAACGTTCTTGAAAGTTTTTGGTGGGAAAACAATGACAATTGATCATGCGATCATGTGAAGAAGAGAACAATCTCAAATGAGATAACTGAGAGAAAAGAACTCGTAATAGATTAGTCATACGATCATACGAACGTTACAAGGTATTTGCAAATAAATAAAGAAAAAAATTAGACTTTGATCTAAAAAGAATAATATTGTACTAGTTAATGGTACACTTAGTGTGAAACAAAGTTCAGTAATATCATCGTGACAAAGGCATTTAGAATGTGCAGAAATTCTGAAAAGTAAATTTAATCCAAATTCAAAAAATAAATTATTAAAACAAAAAAAATACTATTAAATAATAATAAAAAAAATGGATGAACTCCCACTACGCGTAGGGCGGTAGGAAGCAGAAGAAGCAGGAAAGTCAAAGAGTAAAACTCGAAAGCATCTTGGTATGCTAATAATAATAATTAAGAAAATTAAGTGGGCAATTAACAAAAATTAATTAATTCTTCTCCTCTCTCGAACTCTTTTTTCTCCATCTATAAAACCCAACCTCCATATCCCTCTCTCTTATTCCTCAAAATTAAGGCTCTAAAGCTCACTTTTTTCCTCGAAAATTTAGACTAATTCTCTCTTAACAAGCCATCAAAGCCTCAGCTTCTGTGGGGGAGAAATTCTTGCTGTAGCAGTAGTTCATCAATGGAAGAGAAGAGGAGAGATTGCAAAGGCAGTGATATGGAGTCGAGCGAAGCTGAAGAAATGGAGTTGAGAAGAGGTCCTTGGACAATGGATGAAGATATCAAACTTATGAATTACATTGCTCATAACGGCGAAGGCCGGTGGAATTCGCTCGCCCGTTGCGCTGGTAATGATTTTTTTTTTCGATTCAATCGAACGAAGCTCCGACGATATTTATATGTTGATGATATGATATGATTAATCATAAGATTAGTTTGAGTTATTTTGAGGGAAGGCTAGTTGAATTTTTAAAAGAAAAAAATAGAAAAAGTATACCCACTTGTAGAGATTTATAATGTGTTTCATCATTTTATGTGAGTTTGATCGTTCTCTTTCTACATCTTTGGCCTAATCTCCTAACTTTCCCTTCTTTTTTCATGTTTTGTGGAAACAGGCTTGAAACGGACCGGAAAAAGCTGCAGATTAAGGTGGCTGAATTACCTCCGGCCCGACGTCCGTCGAGGAAACATCACCCTCGAAGAACAACTTCTAATCCTCGAACTCCACACTCGATGGGGAAATAGGTATAATTGCTTCGTTTTCTAAGTATTGATCGTTAATTTAACCGGTCTCGAACGAGATCATTCCGACGAATAATAACTGAAAAAAACGTGTTATTTTGTTCGATCAGGTGGTCGAAAATAGCGCAACATTTACCGGGAAGAACCGACAACGAGATAAAGAATTACTGGAGAACTCGAGTTCAAAAGCATGCAAAACAGCTCAAGTGTGACGTTAATAGCAAGCTATTCAAGGACACCATCCGTAATCTATGGATGCCAAGGCTGATTGAGCAGCATCTCCAGGCTCAGTCCAAGTCTCAAACCTCTTCAACTACTCATCTCTACAACAATACCTTTGATAATTCTAACCTCCAGCCTTCTTCCAGCACTTCCGAATCCTTCGGGACTCAGTTTTCGCCGATCTCCGACCAAACCGATATTTGCAATATTCCGGTTAAGGACGGAATGAACCCGGAAAATTATTCGATCCAGAACAGTAATGTCCCGGCTAATGACAATCTCCATCAGGGTTATTTCCAGACGAGTTATGAGAATATTGGGTATGATATTCCATTTGCCAGCCCGTCTTCCTTATCCTACTTTAACCAGGGATTGGATTTCCAGTCTGTGCAGCCAAACAACCAATCTTTTGAATTTGCTGATGCTAATCTGGACTCTCTGTGGAACGATGATGACAGTTGGTATTCTTTCTCACAAGAACAAATCCATGGTATTCATTGAGAAAAATAAAAATAAAATAAAAAAATTGGTAGACTAATTGCAGGAAATGGGAAAAAAACCCCCCATGATCCTACAATAATAATTCATTAAACAGGTCCATAGAAGTAGCAGGAAAGGTTCAATCAACACAGTTTATTTTTTAAAACTGGATTATTCGAGTTTGTATTTGAATTTATATTTCATTTTTCTTCAACAGTGTAATTTTGTTGATTCTCTTCATCTGGGTTTGGAGGAATTATTGGTATACTTTATAGTTGAAAAGACTTTCTTCGAAAAGATGCACTGCTATTTTGTGACGATTGGTGGCCCGTGCACATATAATTGATTCCTTTTTTTTGCATATTTTTTTATTATTGTATTAAAATCAATAATAGAAATTAATTTTTAAATAACGAGACATGTTAATAAATACAAATAATTAATTTAAACCTAGAACAATATTGAAATTATATTATATTTATAAATATATTTCACAACTATCACAAAAAAATAAATAAATCATTGCTACGAATTAAACTATGAATAATTGTTACGTTTATTCTCTTATTCTAATCTTTTAAAATTTACACTAACGTGTCAAATAATAATTATTTAATTAATTTAATAAATTAATTATTTATATTTTATTATATTAATTATTTTATATATTAACGTATATTTTAAGAGGGTAAATATATCGCTTCACAATTAGTTCTTTGGATATTCTCATGGAAAAATATAATTTTTCATCACATTGTGGAAATGAAATGACCACGTAAGAGGAGAGAGAAATCCAACATAAATTCTAGAGAGAGAGAGAGAGAGAGAGAGGTAAATGGGTAAGGCGGCGGGAAGGGAATGTTTGTAAGATAACGTGTCGAACAATGAGGAGGAAAAAATGGTCCAAAAAATGAAGTTGTTTAGAGAACGCCACGTGTCCACTCTAAGGAAAGAAGGAAACTCATCTAAAGCGACCTTAGAAGAAGCAAGCAACAATTGAAACAAACAAACCCTAAAGTCTACATTCTTTCTCCTTTTACTAGTTTTTCTTCCACTTTCGATTTTGTTGTCATCTTCATCTTTCTAATTAGATTAGCAATCAACCTTCCGCCTTTCTCGATCACATCTAATAACGTCTACTTTTCAAGTTTGTTGTTTGAGTTTTTTTGGCATCGTTTTTTGACAAAGTTATTCCTGATTATTTTCTCGAATTTTTCTTAGATGACAATTTTTTTTCAAAATATCATAAAAGACGAATTGGATTAGCTCGATATGTTCATAATATTTTATCGATTAAACTCTGACGGTTAAGACAATAAATAAAAATAGTGTTTAAGATTATATAAATGTTCATCAAATTAAATAAGTAAAAGATAATGTATTTTGTTCTCCAAGCAAATTTGGTCAAGAATAATAATGTAACGAGAGTTATGAAAAATTATACATTCTAGAGAAATTTAATAAATTTTTTCTTCACAACGAAGTTTCTTACCTTCTTTCTACAAAGACCATTCGTTTTAGATTGAGAAATGTTGTTTGATATTACTCAAATTCTTGAATTAAATAAACATGTGCAAAGACCTGGTAAGATGAGTTTGACTCGAATCACATAGATTGTTCAATTTGATCAACTCGGATCACATAGATTGTTCAGTTTTATCAACTCAATTTTACTACAACGAATTAGTTTCATTCGATTCGTCGATTGTTTAATATTAATGGAAATAAAGATGTAATTTTTCTCCCCTTACAAAGTTGATGGGCTTTGGAGTCATGTGAGTCTTTGGCAGTGGAGAAGCCAACAACCCTCACGATGTGGACAAAAATTAGCAATATATAATCATTGCAATGGACATCTACAGAAACTTTATATAATATGCCTCACTAATAGTGGTTATTATTGTTTTATTTACAGGTTATAACTTAGGCTTGGGTGTTACTCGATTATTCCAATACTGCACCCAGCGATCAATCATCCCGTCAACTATTATCTAAATCGACGAGTACTACAAATTTTGTCCATATTTTTCGAAATTTAACTAGGTCAAAATCGTAAAACCATCATACTCGTTGCATGATAAAATTAGTTTAACTAAAAATAATGTGAAAAGCTCAATAAATAGATATAAAGCATAAATATGTGGTAGCACAAAGAAGCCTCCATCCAAAGATTAGTACAATGTTATAATCCAATACCCTTGTCTAATTTTGGTGCTAACTCTTACTTTTAATAGTCAAAAAAATAAAGTTAAATATTTTATAATATGCATTTTATTCATGTGGGAAATTAGAGAATTATTAAAATAGCAGAGAGAAGCAGCCTTTGTCTTGACTCAAACTCCTCTTTTTGAAGTTGATGATTAAGAAATATATAATCGACGCATGTGCTTATTATCTAGTCATATATACATTTATTTATATTATATTTCTCATATGCACACACACATATATAATTAAGTATTAGACTATATGAATAGCATAAAGTAATATATTTTTTGATTAATGGGCAATAAAATAGGTGATTGATCGGATTAGGTGGCCTTTTTGTACTGAGCCCAAGTGAAGGGCATGTTTAGAGACATGCTCTCTTGTGATTCCATTACCTCCTCCCCAGCCTTTATCACCTGATGCCGAGATTGTGCTACATATCTCAAGTTTAAATCTTGTTCTAAGTATTTGAATAGTTCATATTTCATTAGACATTAATGATAGAATGTTCTGTCACAACCTGGAAAGAGCAAGCAATGAAACGAGGAATAATTCAATTTGAAAAGGTCGAACGGTCCAACCGTCAATGATATTTAAATAAATTAGCAGTGAAAAACTAAATGAGTGATATGTTAGCCAATCCTCAAAATATTGGGGTAATCTAAATCCACAACGTCCACCAATGACATCATATAATGTAAGGTAAAGTACAATTTAACCTCTACAAGTAGGTGAAAAGGGCAATTTGCACCGTAAACTCAGATAATGGACAAAAACAACCTTAATGTATTGATAATGGGTAATTTACCCTCTACCGTTCTATTTTTCGTTAAAATTTCACATTTTTTTTCACGTGTCTATTTTTTCTTCCCGAAATGCCCCTGCCCTGGAGTCAGAACCGGAACATACTGGTTCGGTTCACTAATCAAATTTTTTAAAAAAACCTTAAATGTCAAACCAAGAAAATTCAAGCAGGTATCGTCTCCTTCTCATTTTCAAGAAAATTCAGCTCCTCGACTCTAAGGCGAACCCCCGACCCCGAGTCCTCGACGGCTGACTTGCGAAGTGCCAACACCCAACCACGGCCACGACCTGTGACCTCGACTCTGATTCCTGACGTTCCTACTCGGCTGCTTCTGACCTTGACCTCGGCTCCCTGCTCGATTCCCATTCGCGTTCGGCTCTCCTCTGTAAGACTATTCTTAGCTCAACTTCTATTTAAAATCTTAGTCATTGAAGCTCAGCTTTCTGAAAGTAGTCAAATTCAGTGAGACAGAAAGCTAATTTTCTCCTTTAATAGCTTCGGTCTTGAGTCGTTCCCATATAATTTTTTCTTGCGGTATCAAAGCCGAACCTAGAGGCTATTTTAGTTCTCTGTTTCTGTTGATTTTTTTACCGTATTTCTCAATTGCTGCATATCTAGTTAAAAATTTGGTTGTTTGTAAAATCTCATTGTGTTGGCTGCATATTGATAACAAATTGCTGAAGCCCATTTTCTGTCCTAAATTTGTTGATAGAATTGCAGCATGTTCCTACTGTGTTTTTTTTGTTGGTTGGTGATTTTAATTATGTTTATTTTGTTTGCTTAAATTGTCGCATACCTATTTCGTGTTCAACTATTAAATAATCTATGAATCTATTAGAATTGGTAATCAGTTAAATTTTTCTCATCATTGTTAGAGCGTTTGGTCATCAGTTAGACATGATAAATTTCTAATTGATTTGCTGTATGGAGTAGTTAACCTGGAATTTTACTCAATGCTAGAGATATATGATAGATTACAAAGTACTATTTCAAGTTTCTATCTTGTCTATTTGTTCCTTCGCTAAAGGCCACTGTGGTGTTTACATTTACAGTTTTCTTCATATCAACTTAATGTCTAAACACTGATTGTAAAGGTGAAGTAATCTAAAAATTCTAGGAATAATATCTTACTCATTTGTTTGCGTTTATTATTGTTCATTCTTTTTATCATTACTTTATTTTCTACTTTTGTTTTGAGTTGTGAAAGTATAGGAGAAAAGGAAGAGGAGGTGTAGAAATAGACAAACATCGGGCACTCTAGACAATCAAATTACCGGAGGTGAAATTTCAATAGATAGTGGAGATTCTATGTTTCAAATTAGATGTTATTGCAACGTAAGAGCAAGAATGCGAATAGCATGGACACAGAAGAATTCTGGACGAAGGTTTCTTACTTGTCCGAATTTTGAGGTAAATTTTTATTCGTTGTCATTATTGATGTATAAATTTCTACTGTAAATAACTGTTGATACTTTTTCAGGGAAGCGTAAGAGGATGCAATTTCTTTTCTTGGTACGACGAATCATTAGGAGAGAGACAAAAGAATGTGCTTAACATTTTACAATCTGGACTCGAAGAAGCTGAAGGAAGACTCGAACAAGCTGCAGGTAGACTCGAACAAGCTAAGTCAAAGAATGCGCAGCTGCAGAGGGATAGATTATGGTTCTTGGTATTATGGGGTCTCACTACTGCAATATTGTTGATCAATTTGTATCAATTGTTTTAGTAGACTTGTATGATAAAAAATATATAGTTTGTATCCAAATCATAAACTCAGAAAAAATTCCATCAATTTTGGAATTCATCAGTGCTTTCTGTTTCATTCACTCAATGAATAAGGAAAATTGGGGGAAACTCTAAATGTAAAAGCACGGAGCACTCAAACCGAACACTAAAATCCACCTAATCCAACTATATACAAAATGTAATAATATCCATTTGTATATGCAAATCTAACTATATAGAAAATGTAAAAATATCCGGCTATCCACTTCCAACTCCATTCCATAATCACATCCAATTACATATCCATAATCAAACATTATAAAATACATGTCTATAATTCATATCCATAATAAAAATTATATCCATATTCATATCAACATCAAATTCATATCATCGTTACAAGATCAAATTCTGCGAATGTCTGGTTGCACTGAAGACTCCTGCATGATGTAAATAATTAATTGTTAACAATAATTAAGTACGATGTAACAAACTGGAAAAGAAAAACAACATTACTAACTTGGGTTCCAATGCAAGCTGCAAAAAAACCAAACAAAGTTGATCTTCCTTCATGATGTTGAGGCACTGGCTTCCATGCTAGAATCAATGGTTACTCTTTTGCACGTTCTACCATTATGGTTCAGACCCCGACATTTACTACACTTAATAACCTTACGCACCTTGTCCAATTTACTCTGACCTTGAGGTTCATACACATCCCTCGTTTTCTTCTTTTTCGGCCTCCCAGGTGGTCTATTCACAATTGGCGACTGAATTTCATCCATAGCTGAAGGTGGCCACATGTCTAAGCTATTCATTGGTTGTATGAACTATGAATATAGCATAAAATATGTCTGCTGCTGATGGTAGAAACGATCAATGTATGATTCAATGTCTCTTCTCATGAATGATATGCATGGTACAACATGAACAGATGGTATGTCTGCGAGCTGCCACCGGTTACAACTGCAAGCAACGTTGGCTAAGTCAACGACGAATTGTTGATTGACATCACTAACTTGAAATCTTTCGTCCCCGGCTCTCGTTGCACACCAATTTCTACCTTCACCTCATAGTTTATTTAATTTCTTTCGTATCTGAGGGCATAGTAGTCCGTTTTGTTACTCTATTTGTTTATGACTCTTACAAATTCTTGCCAATATAGTCAATCTTATCATTTCTATCATGGTCACAATCAGCTTATCACGTGCTGGTAAGACGAAGGCATTGAATGACTTGCTCAGATTGTTCAATGTTAGCTCACACTTCGATCTGTAACTGAAAGCATGTCTACACTAGTGCTTCACATTATACTCTGCAAGATATCTATATGTTGCTTCATCGAAACTCCGTAGCCTCTTCATTTCTTTCACAAACATTTCATATAACGACCTCATTTTCCAGTAAGATATTGTCTGCTCTGGGGATTGGGCCGTAACCTAATATCCTCCCTTCACGGCTTTGTTTGGTGAGGACTTCCCAATCGGTCACCCAACCTGGTACTACTCTCGTCGAAGCACTTTTAACTTCGGAGTTCTTATGGGATCCATTGCCAATTGTGCTCCAAAATGTGTCTTACTATCTTAAGAGGGTTTCTTTACATATGTTTCATTTCCATATACTTCCCCAAGCGACATGGGATTGTGACGACCCCCTCTTTACGACCCGGGATTCACCTATACTCGAGTCCGAGATCCACCCCGCAACCCGAGATTTGCCCCGCAGTCGTACTGTAGCACCTGGTTCTATCGAACCAGCCTTTTATTATTAAAGTAATACACTTGACTAGGTAATGAATTAAATAAGGTTATTGAACAACTTGTTAAGGGTATTAGAGTAATTTACAATGTTCAAAAGTTGGGTAACGTATTTAAGGATAAGGGTTGGGTTTATTGCACTGTAGCCGCCACTCCCCTCTCATACTCTTCTCTTCGGAAACTTTCAGCTCAAGCAGCCGAGCTCTCTAGGCGATTCTCCTCGCTCGGTTCTCCTTCGACTTAGGTAAGTTTCTTTTCCTTATTTCTCTTGTGGTATAGTGGTGAAATGCCTGGAGGATTGCAATGTGAGGATTTTGAGGATGCTGAGATTGAGTGTAGATTCGGGTTTTAGCGATAAGTAGGAATGCTCGGGTAGTAGAGTTTCTAACTAGATTTCTCGAACCGCTGTTTGATATTTTGAAAGGTTTAGTGAAGCCTTGATTTATATTCTGTATGAACTTAGGTGAACAGACCTCCGAAGTAGCTAGCAACCAGACAGATTTCCAGGAGCCAGGTAAGTAAAGTATTGCTTGTGCCTTCGGGCCTACATCACAAAACAGTAGGTTTATGTATGCTTGAATGTTTCTATTGTCCATGCATCATGTTTTGTTAAAAGTTACGAAAATGAATTTCATGTAAGGAATGGTAAGGTATGAACTGTATGCGACAGACAAGCTATTAAGGAACTAATCCACCCCTTAACTTATGAAGGGATTTAGACATTGGGAGAATTGATCCCACTCCCAAGGGAACCATGGGATCAGATCAAGTGTTAAGGGAATTCATCTGCCCCTTAATTAAGTAGGAGGATGTAGACATTGGGAGAATTGATCCCACTCCCAAGGGAACCATGGGATCAGATCATGTTATGAACGAATGCGTATGCCACTGAGATGAGAAAAATAGAAACTGCATATTTAGGAGTTTCAGTTCAGCATTTTACTTCATTCATATACTGCTTTACTTACTTAGCATTAGGCTAATAGATGAGTTTTGTGATGTAGGTGAAGAAGTGTTAGCAGGTGTGTCTCCTGATCGTGTTGAGGAATAGTGGACGTTGGAGGAGTGCATTCAGGCTTCGGCATGGTAACTGATGGGGCGGTTTAGCATGTTGTCTACAGATGTGGAGGTTTAGTGGATAATGATTTAATCGAGTATATGAAGTTTTTAGTAAATGAGATTACAGCTATTTGACTTTGTTTTCGAGAATCTCTGATTTTCATGTTTTTACTGAATTTGATCAATACAATGACTTGGAGTGTTATGAATGGATTTTTGGTAAAATGTTTTAAGTCTGTTAGATAGTCGAAGCTTTCTCGGGTTATAGACAGGTTGTTTAGTCCATTGGTAGGAATCGAATAATTTTTGTATCAGAGGATATGTGTAGAGGTTTATTGCGTTCTGTGGAAGGAAATCGTGTTGATGTCTATCAGAAGAAGGAAGTCTATCGGTAGATGTGGTGTGTCAGTCTGTCGGAAGATGTAAGTCTATCGGCAAATGCCTTAAGGAGTCATGTGAGAAGCACGTGTCGGCAAATGTAGTCTATTCGATCGGAAGGTGTAGAGTATTGAGTCGTCGAGTAGTGATCGGCAGGTGTAGTCTGAGAGAGTTAAGGGGGTTTTGTCGTTTAGCGAATCGGAAGATGTAGAGTAATCTGTTTGTCGTTTAGTGAATCGGAAGATGTAGTGTATGTTTTAATTCTATCGGAAGGAGTCATATTGTTGTTATCGGAAGATGTCGTGTGTTTATCTATTGAGAGATGAAATTGCGCTGACTTCATCGGCAGATGAAGTTATGTTGACTTCATCGGCAGATGAAGCGGTGTATGAAGTTCTCACGACTTCATCGGCAGATGAAGTTGTGGGTGAAGTCGTGTAGACGTCATCGGCAGAAGCCTTTGGTTTTCTACTTCTGCTTCTTCTGTTGACTTTGTCGTCGGCAGATGAATTCGACTTTTGTAATTCCTTGAGTAGTCCATCACTTAAAACCTTAATTCTTTTGACCGGACACTTGAGATATTTCCATTAATCTTTCCAACAATATTTTCACCGCTAGTTTAACCCCATTGTAGTTTTAAATAATTTTTCCGCTGCAAAGTTTTCAAATGTTTTGAACGTTTAGTAAACGTCAAATTTTGTATGTCGAATGAAGTTTTAAATTTATTTGAAATTTCTTAGTCATGGTCAAGTAATGAGTAGCGAACCGGGTTCAGATAACTCGGGGCGTTACAGTATGGTATCAGAGACATTCAGTTAAACCGTTCAAAAGATTACTCATCAGTGCCAACCGTCGCATGAAAGTACTCCAACAACTGTAAGTGTTTATGTTAGCTTCAGTTATAAGATGTTTATGAGTATAGATAATTTTGTGCAGAACCTTAGACAAATGGCTAGACGACCAGGGAGACCAAGAGTACCTAGGGAGATGCCAAACTTGAGGAATGAAGAAGATTCAAGTGTAATTAGACAGCTGACGGAGTTGATGCGTCAGCAGACAGATATTGTGCGACAGCAATCTGACCAGTTAGGTGTGTTATTGAGTCGGGAAACCCAAGGAAGTGCCAATTCAGGTCACGTCAATGAGCATTCAGGGGATAGATTTCGTAGGCTACAACCGCCCACATTTGATGGAAAGTCATCTAACCCGATTGTTGCTGAGGAATGGCTTCGAAAGATAGAGAGCATGTTCAGGTGTGCCAATGTTGGAGAAGGGGAGAAAGTCATTTTGGCAACGTTTCATCTAGCAGGGGATGCACAACTTTGGTGGGAGTCGCTGGAGATCACCACCGATATTGCAACCCTGTCCTGGTCGCAATTCAAGGAAGTCTTCTATGAGAAATATTTTAGCACCACTGTCCAGAACGCAAAGAAGGCTGAGTTTTTGAGCTTGAAGCAGACTGGGTCTGTGGCAGAGTACAATAGGCAATTCGAGTCTCTGTCAAGATTTGCTGGATACCTTGTTCATAGAAATGAGGATAAAGTGTTTCAATACCTGCAAGGTCTAAAGCCAGAGATTTACAGAGGAGTGAAGTACTCAGGCATTAAAGGCTTGTCATTCAGCGAAGTAGTGTCTACTGCATTGGAGGCAGAAGAAGCTGAAATGAAGTGTGCTGGACCAAAGGAAGCCCCGCGAAAGTTCTTCCAGCCCCACCAACAGAGGGGAATGAAGAGACCCGCTGATGGTCAGAGTGGCCAAGGTTCTGAAAAGAAGGTACCGGACACCAAGAAGTTTCCTCAGTGCATGAAATGTATGAAGAGCCACCCGGGCGAGTGTAAGTTTGGGACTGGTAAGTGTTATAACTGTGAGGAGTTTGGGCATTCGTTTAAGGATTGCCCGAAGCCCAGGGTCCTTCGATGTTTCAACTGTAATAAGACTGGCCACGTCATCAGAGACTGCCCAACGTTGAAGAGTGGCCCTGCTAAGATAAAACCGAGAATATTTTCCATGATGGAGTCGGGCGAAGAGGACCAGCCCGCTGTTGTGTCAGGTACTATATTGGTTAATTCTATGCCTGCTTTTACCTTGCTAGATTCAGGAGCAACCCATTCTTTTGTTGCGTCTGCTTTTGCTGATAAATTAGAAGTACAATCCACACCTTCTAGGCATGCATTCAATGTTGCTTTACCCTCTGGTGAACATTTATATTCCAACCAAGTGTTGCATGATTGCATGGTATTAGTAGGGGACAAAAATCTATCTGCTGATTTAATTGTTATGGATATAATGGGATTTGATGTAATCTTAGGAATGGATTGGTTGTTTAAACACCACGCCATAATTGATTGTAGGACTGGGATAGTTAGTTTCCAACCCCCTGGTGGTTTGAAACATACCTTCCAAGCTTCAGAGAAGAGTAAGGAAATGTCTGTTATGACTTCTTTAAATTTTAGACCTTCACCATGCAAGGAGTACTTGTGCTTCTTGGCATGTGTTCTAGATACACAACTTGTAGGTAAGGCAACTCCTCAAAATATCCTTGCTGTCCAAGACTTCCCAGAAGTGTTTCTGGATGACCTTCCCGGTTTGCCACCGGATAGAGAAATTGAGTTTGTTGTAGATGTCTACCCTGGAGCAGAACCTGTGTCTAAAAACCCATATAGACTAGCACCAACAGAACTTAAGGAGTTAAAGAAACAGTTGGAGGACTTGTTGGAGAAGGGATTCATACGCCCTAGCTTCTCACCGTGGGGTGCACCTGTCCTCTTTGTCAAGAAGAAAGATGGATCGATGCGTATGTGCATAGACTATAGAGAATTAAACAAGCTGACCATCAAAAACAAGTATCCCCTGCCTAGGATTGATGATTTATTTGACCAGCTCAATGGTGCAAGAGTTTTCTCTAAGATTGACTTAAGGTCTGGTTATTATCAGTTGAAGGTTAAATCTGAAGATATCCCAAAGACTGCCTTTCGCACAAGGTATGGGCATTATGAGTTTTTGGTTATGTCTTTTGGTTTGACAAATGCACCAGCAGCATTCATGGACCTTATGAATAGGGTGTTTCACGAGTATTTGGACAAGTTTGTTATTGTATTCATAGACGACATTCTGATCTATTCTAGAACTAAGGAGGATCATGCTAGGCACTTGAATTTGGTGTTAGGAGTACTTAGGCAGCACCAGCTTTATGCTAAGTTCTCCAAGTGTGAGTTTTGGTTGGATAGAGTTCACTTTCTGGGTCATGTGATCTCTGGAGATGGAATATCAGTCGATCCAGCCAAGGTTCAAGCAGTTAAGGAATGGCCCCAACCGAAGAATGCTACTGATATTAGAAGTTTTCTTGGACTTGCAGGGTATTATAGAAAGTTCATTGAAGGATTTTCAAAGATTGCTACACCTCTTACTAAGTTAACAAGGAAAAATGTGAAGTACTTATGGACCGATGAATGTGAGCATAGTTTCCAAGCCTTGAAACAGAAACTGACCAATGCACCTATACTAACCCTTCCTGTTGAAAATGGTAAGTTTAGTATTTATTGCGATGCTTCCAAAATTGGACTTGGCTGTATTTTGATGCAAGACGGAAAAGTTATAGCTTATGCATCTAGGCAATTAAAAGTGCACGAGAAGAATTATCCTACTCATGACTTAGAATTAGCTGCAGTGGTTTTTGCATTAAAGATTTGGAGGCACTACCTGTATGGACAAACTTGCGAAATATTTTCGGATCATAAGAGTCTGAAGTACATTTTCACACAGAAGGAGCTAAACATGAGGCAACGTAGATGGTTGGAATTTGTAAAAGACTATGACTTTGAGATTAAGTATCATCCTGGCAAAGCGAATGTAGTGGCGGACGCTTTGAGCAGGGTGACTCCATCGGTTTCTACGTTGATGCTAGACATACCGATAGCCTTAGAGACTGAATTCCTAAGGTTTAACCTTGAAGCAGTATCCAGCGTGTCAGCCATTCTTTCGGCCATATCTTTGAGGCCTACTATTTTGGGGAGAATAAAGGAAGTTCAAATGAATGACGCTGAATGCAATAAGTATAAGCTGTACATAGATTCTACTGTCAAGACAGATTTCAACTGCTCGACTGATGGAATCCTTAAGTTTAGAAATAGATGGTTTGTTCCAGCTGATACCGAACTTAGAAAGGAAATTCTTTCTGAGGCACACTCTTCCAGGTTCTCTGTCCACCCTGGAAGTACCAAGATGTACAGAGATCTCAAGCAGCATTTTTGGTGGCCAGGTATGAAAAGATGTGTGGCGAAGCATGTGGAGTCATGTTTGGTCTGCCAACAGATTAAGGCTGAACATCAAAGACCTGCAGGAACATTACAACCCCTACCGGTTCCGGAATGGAAATGGGATCAAGTGGCAATGGATTTTGTTACAGAATTGCCTAGAACAACAAAAGGACATGATGCGATTTGGGTAATAGTTGACCGTTTGACCAAATCCACTCATTTTCTGCCGATAAAGATAACATATTCGATGGATCAACTTGCTGAGTTGTATGTGCAAGAGATCATTAGATTACATGGAGTTCCAAGCACTATAGTTTCAGACCGAGACTCTAGATTTACATCTAAGTTTTGGAAAAGTTTGCATAAGGCTATGGGAACGCAACTTAACTTTAGCACAGCCTTTCACCCTCAAACAGATGGACAATCCGAGAGAACTATTCAGACCTTAGAGGATATGCTCCGAGCGTGCATATTAGATTTTCAAGGATCTTGGAGTAAGTATTTACCATTGGTAGAGTTCTCTTACAACAACAGTTTTCAGGCGACAATAGGAATGGCACCGTATGAGGCATTATATGGACGAAAATGCAGATCACCGTTGTACTGGGATGAAGTTGGTGAAGCACAACTACTAGGTCCTGATATCGTGCAGCAAACAGTGGGGAAGATTGCCCTCATCCGACAGAGAATTTTGACAGCTCAAAGCCGACAGAAAAGCTATGCAGACAAGAGGAGAAGAGAACTGGAATTTGAAGTAGAGGATGAAGTTTTTCTTAAGATATCACCATTCAAAGGAGTTGTGAGGTTTGGAAAGAGGGGCAAACTAAATCCTAGATTTATTGGACCGTTCCCAATTCTGAAGAAGATCGGGAAAACAGCTTATCAGTTACAGCTACCAGCCTCTATGGGAGGAATACATAACGTGTTTCATGTCTCTATGTTAAAGAAGTGTGTGCGGGATCCAGCTCAAGTTATTGAACAGCCAAGCATTGAAATTCAACCTACACTTACCTATGAAGAAAAGCCAGTAAAGATTTTAGACTTTGCAGTGAAGGTATTGCGCAACAAGGAGGTACCATTGGTAAAAGTCTTGTGGCACAATCAGAATACAGAGGAAGCAACATGGGAGCGCCAGCAAGACATGTTAGACCAACATCCAGAGTTATTCAGGTACTGAATTTTGAGGACAAAATTCTTTTATGGAGGGTAGATTGTAGCACCTGGTTCTATCGAACCAGCCTTTTATTATTAAAGTAATACACTTGACTAGGTAATGAATTAAATAAGGTTATTGAACAACTTGTTAAGGGTATTAGAGTAATTTACAATGTTCAAAAGTTGGGTAACGTATTTAAGGATAAGGGTTGGGTTTATTGCACTGTAGCCGCCACTCCCCTCTCATACTCTTCTCTTCGGAAACTTTCAGCTCAAGCAGCCGAGCTCTCTAGGCGATTCTCCTCGCTCGGTTCTCCTTCGACTTAGGTAAGTTTCTTTTCCTTATTTCTCTTGTGGTATAGTGGTGAAATGCCTGGAGGATTGCAATGTGAGGATTTTGAGGATGCTGAGATTGAGTGTAGATTCGGGTTTTAGCGATAAGTAGGAATGCTCGGGTAGTAGAGTTTCTAACTAGATTTCTCGAACCGCTGTTTGATATTTTGAAAGGTTTAGTGAAGCCTTGATTTATATTCTGTATGAACTTAGGTGAACAGACCTCCGAAGTAGCTAGCAACCAGACAGATTTCCAGGAGCCAGGTAAGTAAAGTATTGCTTGTGCCTTCGGGCCTACATCACAAAACAGTAGGTTTATGTATGCTTGAATGTTTCTATTGTCCATGCATCATGTTTTGTTAAAAGTTACGAAAATGAATTTCATGTAAGGAATGGTAAGGTATGAACTGTATGCGACAGACAAGCTATTAAGGGAACTAATCCACCCCTTAACTTATGAAGGGATTTAGACATTGGGAGAATTGATCCCACTCCCAAGGGAACCATGGGATCAGATCAAGTGTTAAGGGAATTCATCTGCCCCTTAATTAAGTAGGAGGATGTAGACATTGGGAGAATTGATCCCACTCCCAAGGGAACCATGGGATCAGATCATGTTATGAACGAATGCGTATGCCACTGAGATGAGAAAAATAGAAACTGCATATTTAGGAGTTTCAGTTCAGCATTTTACTTCATTCATATACTGCTTTACTTACTTAGCATTAGGCTAATAGATGAGTTTTGTGATGTAGGTGAAGAAGTGTTAGCAGGTGTGTCTCCTGATCGTGTTGAGGAATAGTGGACGTTGGAGGAGTGCATTCAGGCTTCGGCATGGTAACTGATGGGGCGGTTTAGCATGTTGTCTACAGATGTGGAGGTTTAGTGGATAATGATTTAATCGAGTATATGAAGTTTTTAGTAAATGAGATTACAGCTATTTGACTTTGTTTTCGAGAATCTCTGATTTTCATGTTTTTACTGAATTTGATCAATACAATGACTTGGAGTGTTATGAATGGATTTTTGGTAAAATGTTTTAAGTCTGTTAGATAGTCGAAGCTTTCTCGGGTTATAGACAGGTTGTTTAGTCCATTGGTAGGAATCGAATAATTTTTGTATCAGAGGATATGTGTAGAGGTTTATTGCGTTCTGTGGAAGGAAATCGTGTTGATGTCTATCGGAAGAAGGAAGTCTATCGGTAGATGTGGTGTGTCAGTCTGTCGGAAGATGTAAGTCTATCGGCAAATGCCTTAAGGAGTCATGTGAGAAGCACGTGTCGGCAAATGTAGTCTATTCGATCGGAAGGTGTAGAGTATTGAGTCGTCGAGTAGTGATCGGCAGGTGTAGTCTGAGAGAGTTAAGGGGGTTTTGTCGTTTAGCGAATCGGAAGATGTAGAGTAATCTGTTTGTCGTTTAGTGAATCGGAAGATGTAGTGTATGTTTTAATTCTATCGGAAGGAGTCATATTGTTGTTATCGGAAGATGTCGTGTGTTTATCTATTGAGAGATGAAATTGCGCTGACTTCATCGGCAGATGAAGTTATGTTGACTTCATCGGCAGATGAAGCGGTGTATGAAGTTCTCACGACTTCATCGGCAGATGAAGTTGTGGGTGAAGTCGTGTAGACGTCATCGGCAGAAGCCTTTGGTTTTCTACTTCTGCTTCTTCTGTTGACTTTGTCGTCGGCAGATGAATTCGACTTTTGTAATTCCTTGAGTAGTCCATCACTTAAAACCTTAATTCTTTTGACCGGACACTTGAGATATTTCCATTAATCTTTCCAACAATATTTTCACCGCTAGTTTAACCCCATTGTAGTTTTAAATAATTTTTCCGCTGCAAAGTTTTCAAATGTTTTGAACGTTTAGTAAACGTCAAATTTTGTATGTCAAATGAAGTTTTAAATTTATTTGAAATTTCTTAGTCATGGTCAAGTAATGAGTAGCGAACCGGGTTCAGATAACTCGGGGCGTTACACGTACTCATACGTACACATCCAGGTCATCACAATCACCCCCCCCTCGGAGGCTCAACGTCCTCGTTGGCCACATTTCTTGTTGGGTACAATCTCTGATAACATTTGTAACGACCTCATTTCCCAGTAAGATATTGTCCACTCTGGGGATTGGGCCGTAACCTAATATCCTTCCCTCACGGCTTTGTTTGGCGAGAACTTCCCAGTCAGTCACCCAACTTGGTACTACTCTCGCCGAAGCACTTTTAACTTCGGAGTTCTTATGAGATCTATTGTCAATTGTTCTCCAAAACACATCTTACTATCTTGGAAGAGTTTCCTTACATATATTTTATTTCCATATATTTCTCCAAGCGATGTGGGATTGTGACGACCCCCTCTTTATGACTCGGTATTCGCCTATATTTGAGTCCGGGATCCACCCCGTAACTCGATGTTTGCCCCGCAGTCGTACTCATACGTACACATCCAGGTCATCACATTTCACGTGTTGTCGCAGTTGAAGCATTTCACATAATGTCTTTGTAGAGTTTTCCGCGAAACTTCTTCTTGAAGTTTGCGTACATATAACGTACGCAAAATCGAACCTCTGCATCTGGTATATGTTTTCGAAGTACTGCTTCCAAACCCTGCATAAAAGATATGTCATATGTTAATAGATGAAAGCATATAAACCTTGACAATGATCACATATACTTACTTTTTGTTGATAAAAAATGAATGTCCAGCCTTCACCACAATCAGATCTAATATCTGTCAACAACAACTTGACAAACCATTTCCAAGACTTCTTCGACTCAACATCGACAATAGCCACTACAATAAGATATATTCCGTCATTTGCATTGTCAGGACCCGACCCGGCCCCCGATCGGATCCTGACAGATAGGATTCCCGAGGTGGGAATTATTTAACACAAGACCAACGACCATTCAACGCAACGACTTTCAAACATTTATCCTACGTGGCATCCTTAATTAAGATCTAAAGAACAAACCAATGAACCATCGACATTTATACTCGTCCAATAATTTTACATCAAACACTAGAGTACAACAGAAACAATACAATAAAAATGAGTCACGACATGTGACTTTTCAACTCTAACAATAAAATCATAAATCATGATCAATCATATGCCTCGTTGTACATTTTTTACCTTTGACTTGATTTATCCTTCTTGGTGAACGTCCCCAATATCTGAAAAATATAAATAATCCACGAATGAGCCATTGGCCTAACAAATAAATCTAGCGGTTAAAATAACTAACTCAGATTCTACCACACTCACTAGGACCAAACACCGTCCTCCACTTAATTTTGATCATTTTAAAAATGAATTTGAGTTAAAACTCTTTTTGAAACTCAATATGCCTATTGAAATTGATATTTTTAAAATCAATTTCAGCACATGGGTCATATGCAAATAAATAAACTTACATTTGAAATCACCATTCCAATACAAACACTAATGCAATAGTAAAGAACTTTGCATTTAAAACATTATATTCATTGCAAAATCTAACAATCAATGATATTTGTTAAATTTGTCAATCTACATCAACCTAACATGTATAACTATAACAAAGTCCTACAGATTCTCGGGCTTTCATTGACCTAACTGTAGTACCTCAAGCTTGTTACCCTTGCGAGGTTTAGGGACTTTCAACCCAAAGGGGACGACTATGCATAAGGCCCCTACTCTTTCCCATCATAGTTATACATATTGTGAATAATTAGAGGCAAATTACATTTTATAAATAATTGTCACTTTCTCTTTCTCAATATATATGTTTTAAAATTTTGAAAAGCAATGCAACAAAAATTTTGAAAAGCAATGCAATATTCATTTAAAAATTCTTATGTCATATATGCATGAAAACAATTTAAGAAGAACCGTTTAATGCAAACATTTGATTTAATGAGTATAAAACACCAATTTGAAATACAATGTTTTTCAAAAAACAGTTTTTATTCAAACAAAACACTTTCAATTCCACCAAATACCATTCAATCATTACTTCCAACACAATTCAATCTCCACAGAACTTCCTCAATTTTATTTAAACTCAATCAATTTAATTAAAACTAAATAGTTGAGTCACAGTTTACACACCTCCAAATCTCCAACAAAATCATCAATATACATATCCAAAATTTAAACCAATCTCGATATCATTAATCTATCTCCACCTAGGAATGCAATAAAGTCTAAATTAACTAATCTAGCAGTTAGATTTACTTACGTGGTTGTCGGTTCCACCTCTTTAACCGAAAACCTCCACTGAACTTGACGATTTCTATGTCAAAACACTCCTCTCGACGCGCTGAACATTTTTCCCTAAAAGACGGATGGACGAATCTTTCAATTTCCTTTCCCTTTCTCTTCTTTCTTTCCCGACATTTCTATCAGTAATTTTCTCCCCAGAGCTCTCTTTCTCTTCAATTTTTTTTTCTCCCCCTGTCTCTCTCTCTCTCTCCTTTAAATTCATCTCCACATGAAGTGGCTGTTTTTCAGCCACTTCTTTTATTCATTTTTTTTTATATAAAGCTTAAGTGAACAGTGCCGATCGATTGGCACTGTAGCACCGATCGATCGGCGTAGCTTCTGTTTTCAGAAGCTTCAAATTTTAATTATATATATATATATTCAAACATTTAATTCTCTAAAGGTATTCTTTCCTCGATCCGACTTCTCCAACGTATATATATATTTCTTAAATATAAATATACACAACTATAGATTTTTGAAAATTAAAATTCGATCCGTTTTTATTATAAAAAAAAATCTGAACCATTACATGAATCAACACCGACAGCGGTTAGAAGTTGATCAGAACAGTGCCTCCTTCAAGTGACATCCATCCAAACTTATTACCGGTCGGCATCCGGCTAAAAGGCCTCTCTTACAGGCATCTAAACACATGTAAAGTCGCTTGAACATAGGCTTTGTTTGACCATCAACCCTATCAACGTTGATAATGAAGGTGCTACCAGGATTGGATCTCAGAACTTCTTCCGCATATGACCCCAGCTGTTTATATTGCACAGTTGAATCCACATTTACACCCATCCTCCTTGCCCTGATTGCTAGGCTAGGGCTGATGTTGACATTAAAGTCTCGTCTAACTGTGTCAATGATAGATGATATTTTCCACCGAGGCTGGTTTCTAAATCGATGTAAATAACGTTTTGTCACCCACTTAGCTGTTGCATGGTGGCTCTTCATTGTGCGAGTACACTCATGAATATCATTCAACCTCTTCACTTGGAAATACTCTTCATTTGTCACTTTCAATGTGTAGAGTCTCTAAGCACAACCTTTCTGACATCTAGTTTCTACTTTTCCTTTCTCATGTTTGGTAAACCTGATGTCAAATCCGTTAACCAGAGCGTAATCGGTGATTTTTTTTTTATTTAATTTCAGCCAATGAGCTGAATGTGTCTTCCAAACATATTTCTAAAGAGTTGTTGACTGATTCCGCGATGTTCGCTTCATGCATCGGATTCAGCGGTTGAAAGATTGTCATCGGATAAGGAGGCTTGAACTGATGGAATCAGAATATGAATTGGATCCCCTGGTTCACCAACAGCTGCCTCATCTACATGAGTTGGATCCCCTGCTTCACCAACTTGAGGACCACCATCAAACTCTGATGAATCAGATGACTCATCATTTATAGCCTCTTCTTGGTCAAATACGTCAATGCCTTCATGGTCTACGTACGTATGAATGTGACGTTTGTCATCTAACGCCCCAACCATTTTAAGTACGTCATTATTGGACTTCACTTTTCGCAATCCATTTTCCAATCCTAATGGAGACTCCACGTAATACAGAGTTTTCCATACTCCAGCTCTGACATTTACAACTACAAAAAAGGACACCTTATCTACATCAATATTTGTCACCATTGCATCATCTCCACCCACGTACAGTAAATTTTTTTTTTTTTTTTTATAAACTTCCCTCCTTCCCTCCATAGTGAAAGTCAATTGAAAATGTATCCATCTTCTTTCTTGCAAGGTTACATAGATTCAATTCGGTTAAGCCAGTTTTAGTATTTAAATTCTAAACAACTTAATACACATTTAAATCTTTTAACAAATAGCCTTCTAAATGATTGCATAATAAATATGTTTAAAAAACATCAATATAAAGTTTGTGAAGAATACATATGTAAATAATCGAACTATCAAAATAGTAAAGACCAGAAAATTCAAACAATCAGAATAGTAAAGACTAGCAAATTCACCAACCAACCAACAATAAAAATATAGTAGGGACATGCTGCAATTCCGTCAACAAATTTAGGACAGAAAATGGACTTCAGCAAATTGTTATCAATATTCAGCCAACACAACAAGATTTTACAAACAACCAGATTTGAACTAGATATGCAACAATTGAGAAATATGGTAAAAAATCAACAGAAACAGATAACTAAAATAGCCTCCAGATTCGGCTCTGATACCGCAAAAGAGATTATATGGGAACGACTCAAGATCGAAGCTATTAAAGAAAAAAAAATTAGTTTTTTGTCTCTCTGAATTTGACTACTTTCAAAAAGCTGAGCTTCAATGACTAAGATTTTAACTAAAAGTTGAGTTAAGAATAGTCTTACAAAGGAGAGTCGAGCGCGAATGGGAATCGAGTAGGGATCCGAGGTCGGGGTCAGAAGCAGCCTAGTAGGAACGTCGAGAATTGGGGTCGATGTCGCGGGTCGTGGCCGGGGTTGGGTGTTCGCACTTCGCAAGTCGGCTGTCGAGGACTCGGAGTTAGGGTTTGCCTGAGAGTCCAAGAGCTGAATTTTCTTGGAAAAGAGAAGGAGACGATACCCGCTTGAATTTTCTTAGTTTGACATTTAAGTTTTTCTTTAAAATTTGATTAGTAAACCGAATCAGTCCGTTCCGATTCTGACTCCAGAGCAGGGGCATTTCAGGAAGAAAAAATAGACACGTGAAAAAAATATGACATTTTAACTTAAAATAGGACGGTATGAGGTAAATTGCCTATTATCAATACATTCAGGTTGTTTTTACTCATTATCTGAGTTTACAGTGAAAATTGTCATTTTCACCTAGTTGTAGAGGTCAAATTGCATTTTAACCTATAATGTAATAGTAAAGTCTAACATATTATAATTTGTATAATAATAAGACACATCATAATACAAAATACTAACCTCAATGTGGGAGTACAATGTCACTTAGAAGTAAATAAAATAACTAAAAGAACGTTGAACTCAATCCTTAGTCGTTTGTTTCAAATCATCTCTGACTATCATCTGAAATAGGGAGTCCATTGAAGGGATTTTTTTAAGCTCAATAGAAATTTTAAATATTATACCCAGTGTTTTATAAAATATTAGTGTACACATAAACAAAAAACAGTGTATCAAATCCGAAATAAAAATGTCATCTAGAAACAGGTTCCTGAGTCCATTAGTAGGGCAAAGAAATAAAACAGTTCATTATAATGTAGTAAGTCAAACAATAGCACCACTACTGTATTGATGTAAAATCATCATGAAAAATAAAACATTTACGATCTCCGAACACACCAGGCCATAGGTATATGAAGATACAAGTAACATTCAATGATCACAAACTAATAACGACTTTGATCAGGTGTAGGGTTTCCCACCCTAAGACTTGACAAAATCAGTTGTCTCAAGTAAGTACCAAAACAGTGTAACACCCAGAATTTTCGTTTATACGATTTTCTTTATTTTATTATTTACGTGTCGTTAAACGGTGGAGTTGTAGTCAGAATCGATAGCTGAAAATTTCTACCATATACTAAGAAATTATTTTGAGGCTAATGGAAAAGAGAAATTTATAGAAATTCGACTGGAAACGGACTAATTAACCTATTTGTTAAAAGATTAAAGGTTGAGGGCAGAAATGTAATTAAGATTATTATTATTATTATTATTATTATTATTATTATAAAAACAAAACCCTACCCTGTTCTTTACCTCCCTGCGTGAAGAACTCCAGAAGCCCCTCCTCTCTTTGGTGAAATTCTCCAGCGAAGAAAAAGAAAGGAACCTCTCCCTCACCCACTCAGTTTCCTCTTCCTGCCCCGATTCTCTTCTTCGTCTCACTCTCTCGGTTCTTCACCTCACGCCTAGCACTTTTTCCCCATGCACAGCTTCTTCCGTTTTCAACGCCAACGTCTCGTCTCCCCCTCTCATTAGTTTCAGTTTTTGGAAGAGAAATTGAAACCCGCATGCCATTTTGTTCTTCTCTCCAGCTCTAGAGGTAAAGATTTATTCCTCTTAATGGTTTCCCACGTTTAGTGCTTATGGACGCTAATTATTGATGAATTTTGTGGAGTTTTGAATATTTGTTTTTGATTATTGTTGGTGCTGGAGGAATTATTGGACGTTTGTTGGATTGGTTGAATATGTTGAATTGTGCAAAACGGAAATTTTGGTCAGGATTGGTATTTTTATTTATTTAGCTTAATCTATCAATTTCCATTAGAGGAACTGTTAACACGTTGGAATAAACTCGTTGGGTGAGCTGTTAGTTTAAGAATCGAGTCAATTGAATATATATGCATGAAGTTAGAAATTTTGAAGTTTAGGCAATTTTAGGGATAAAATTTGGGATTTAAGTATAAATTGGTTGAATTGGCTGTTAGTTGGCTCGAGAGTAATTAGTTGGACATATTTATAATCGTTGTGGAATATTAGGGTTGTGGATTTTTGAGGTTTTGGAAAAACCCCATTAATTGAGGTTTTGGTAAGTTGAACGTGAAATACTCGACGAAATGCCTCAATGAAGTATTCTAGAGTTTTAAGAAATTCTTTAGTTAAGAGTTTCGTTAGTTTTGACGCTTAAAGGTTTGAACGTGCTTTAACGACGATTGTTGTGAAATTGCCTTAGGTGAACAACGCTTGTAGACGGAGCTCAGTGCGCTACGGACGATAGGTAAGTTCTCGTGACTTACTAGGGCTGATTGACCTACACCGTACGTCGATGTCGCGTTGAGGATCATTGGTGAATTGTTTGTTTATATGCTTCAGTTGGGTAGTTAAGATTAGTTTTTTTATAGGTTATGCTTTTTTATTGTCTTGATGGTATATATGTTGTATGTTATCTTATGCACGTGTTCATGCATCATGGTTTTAAAAGAGCATAAAAAATGAACTTCCGCACGATGTTTTCATGAAAAGAGATGTGGCTTGAAAGGGGGCTATTGATCTATTGTGTAGGCACAAAGGGGTCTTTCACAATACTACATCGCCTGAAACTAAATGAATCTACGTAATCTGTTAACTGGTCATGCGAGGTGGGGCTCAGGCATGACTGTTGTTTATGTGAGCATGTACCCCCCTCCACTAGATAGAAAGGGTTGTCCGACGGCTGGATGAATCCTTTTCTTTTAGCGGACTAATATCTCGGTGACAATATGTCTGCGACGTAATGATAAGAAAATGTTGCATGATTTCTAAAACTCATACGCACAGCATGCATTGCATTCACGAAGCTTACTGTGCTTTTAGCTCATAGTATGTCTGTATGGTGTAGGTGATCAGGATATAGGTGAGGATGAGGTCCTTCCACCCGATGAGCGATGCAGTTGACGGAGGATGGCTCGTGGTGGTGTGCTGGCGCAGTCGAGGCGTTTCATGACCCGTGGGGACATATATATAGGGGTGGGCACTGGCCGGTTCGGTCCGGTCCCGAGCCCGGACCGAGACCGGACCGAGTTTTTGGGAAATTTTTCTCGAAGACCGGAACCGGACCTGGAAATGTCGGTCCGGTCCCGGTCCGGTCCCGGTTCCTCCCACTCCAATATATATATATTTTTTTAAATAGTTCAACTTAAAAATTCCTCTTTTGAAACCAATTTGCAGCAAAAGTCGAGCTTCACACCTACGAAATTGGTCCCGGCCACTGCTCCTCCCTCCTCGCGCAAAGAATCCACGCGCCGCGAGCCGTCGTCTGGTCCGTCATCCGACGGTTCGACAAGCCTCAGACGACCAGCAAACAACCAGCCGAAGACAGAGGCGTCGGGGCTTCGGGAGAGATTCTGCGAGTGCGAGCGTGAGTGCGTTCTGTTTCTGTCGTCTGCGTGAGTGTTCTATTCTACAACAGAGGAGACAGAGAGAAGGCGATCCGAGCGCGAGATCTAGGCGACCCCGAGCGAGAGAGGAGGCGATCCGAGCGCGAGATCTAGGCGACCCCGAGCGAGAGAGGAGGCGATCCGAGCGCGAGATCTAGGCGACCCCGAGCGAGAGAGGAGGCGATCCGAGCGCGAGACGAAATCTAGGCGACCCCGAGCGAGAGAGGAGGGGACTCGGTTGTTTGCCGATCGGAGGTCGGGACTCGAGTGTTCGGAGGTCGAGACTTAGGTGTTCTGGTTCTGGTTCTGGATTTAGGGATTTAGGAAGGCAGACGAAGAACGAAGCGAACTCTAGCGAAGGAAGACTCTGGCATAACATCGGTCCTTCGGTCCGGTCCCGGTTCTTCGGGAATTTAAGCTGTGGACCGAGGACCGGACCGTGGTCCATCACCCTGGGACCGAAACCGGACCGAAACCTTCGGTCCGGTCCGGTTCTCGGTCCCCAGTCCGGTCCTGCCCACCCCTACATATATAGGTATTTTGGGTTGTTTTGGATAGAAAATATTAGGTAAAATATTGTACAGATAGAACATTATAGGATGTTTGGATCTGGAGTAGTTAATAGATTTATGTTTCAAAGTTTTGAAACGTTTTAGAAACTTATTTTATAACCGCTTGGTGATTTTAAAACAGGAGGAAACGTTTAGTTTTTAAACGGATTCATGCGGTTCGTTTTCGTGAAAACGTATTTTGTTTGAATTGTGACTTGAGTTGGTTTGAGCGAGATAATGGTTCGAGTACTGAGAGATTAGATGTTGAAATGTATGTTGTGGTGTAAGTAGAATTTATATTTATATTTGTATAAATATGATGAAAGAAGAAAGAAATGAAAAATGAAAGAAGAAGGAAAGGGGAAAAGAAAGAAAGAGGAAAGGAAGGGGGGGAGACCGAGCACTCTGGAGGAATTCCAGAGTGATTGGCGATCGATCGCCGGCTTGGGGCGATCGATCGCCCCTCCTTGGTCGTGGTACGCCAGGAGATAGCCTGGTGTGGCGATTGCCAGGCAAAATCTGGCGATTGCCATGGGCGATCGATTGCCCCTCAGTATTTACAACTGGCGATCGATTGCCTGTTTTGGGCGATCGATCGCCCCTGATTTTGGGACGCTTTTGCCCCTGTTTTGTCTCGTTTCGCTGGCTGACTGTTTTAAAGATTTTTATGTTTTAAATATAATTTCTTTTAATTGTTTTACTTAATTGTTTCAATTTGTTTTGAATGGTTTTCTAAACGACTTTAACGATTTTGTTTTCAATTTAAATTTCACTCAAAATTCACGAGGTTTACAAGGATAGTAAAAGGGTATGATGATAAAAAGGAAAAATAAATACGATAAAAATTAGGAATAGTGTAAGGGTCGTTACAACAGTGACTCCATTGTTTGCATTAAGCCAACGAAAATAATTCAAACATCGTGAGAAAAGTCTAGATCTAACATACCTCGGTAGATTCCAACCGAAATGACGACAACTTTGATATTTTTCTGAAAAATTGCGAATTCTCCATCAATTTCTAATGGTAATAACCATCAACAAAAGAAATTAATTAATGAGGTAATTGTAAAATGTGGCTCAAACTTTCTGGTTTGGTTTTTTATCTCCTCGGCTTGATCACCCAAACCGGTTTTATGTTTCATATTTACAGCAGGTTTATTAAAACAAGGTGAGCAGTTTTTTTTCTTTCAACAAAAGAGAGGGCAGCGAGTGATTAGAGAAGCGATTCGAGGAAGGGAACGAAGAAGACGATTCAGAGTAGGTTTTGTGGAGGTTTGCTTGTTCGGTATGCTAAAAAGAGAAATGGTGCTATTGATTGTATTCTCTAAGTTGTGGTTTATAATTTCGTTGTTTTTAATTTTGTCAAGATTGCTCTATGTTGTAGTAGGATTCTCAAATTTTCTCTGTGATTGTTAATATAAGTGCTCAAGGGTTCCATTCGTGGATATAGGACGTTAACGTCTGAGTCATGTTAAACGATTGTGTTCCATTTAATTTTTGTCAAATGCTTGAATTGTTCTTGGTTGAACATCACCAAATAATTAAACTACAATTGGAACAGTGAGCCTAGAACTCACTCGCGACCTTAAGATTTTGGATTTCAAGAATATTAAGAAATTACGTTCGGTTTGTCTTCTCTATTTTAAGGATCATCCAATTGATAGTTCTAAGAAATTGTTGAATTTGGCTTAGCTTCTGTTCTTGGTTAAAAAGTGGCTGATTTTTTTTTCTCTATTGTAAGAAGGTATGTTCTTTGATTTAGTATTGGTACAAGAAATGAGATAAGATGACTAAGTTTGAAGTGGACAAATTCATCGGTGACAACGATTTCAGTTTATGGAGAATAAAGATGAAAGTGTTGCTCGTCCATCAAGGTTTAGCTCAAGCAATTGATCCCGAGGCACTTGAAAGATTAAAGACAACTTATAAAGGCAAAACAAAGGAAATCGAGTCGAAAGCTCATAGTGTGATTCTGCTCAGTCCTGGCAATGAATGCTTGGGGAAGTGACAGAGAAAAGGTTGGCATTTTCAGTATGGACAAAGTTGGAGATTCTTTATATGAAAAGGTCTCTTACAAATAGGTTGTAATTAAAGAAGTTGTACACCTTGGCAATGGAATATATAAAGGAAATAAGGAAGCACTTGGACGATTTTAATAAAATCATTTAAACTCCATATGAAGTATGAAATGGATATCAAGCAGACTATTCAAGTTTGAGGGTCTTTGGTTACGTGACATACGCACATGTTAAGCAAGACAAACTTCAGCCTAGGGTAAGGAAATGCATCTTCCTTGGATATCGGAAGGTGTTAAAGCTTATAAGTTGCTGTCAATTGAAGGAAAACAACAAGTTATAATAGCAGGGATGTTTCATTCAATGAAAAATTGTTTCCCCTTAAAAGGAAAGACGAAGAGTCTACCACCACTCTTGGAAAAGTTCAAATAGAGTTTGAATAAGATCCGAACAATCTATGGATGTTGATGATATTTCAAATTATCAATTAACAAGAGATCGAACTAGGAAAATTATAAAACTGAGTCAGAGGCTCGACTATGTAAACATCATAGCTTATGCTCTCCATGTTACTTCGCAAAAGAGAGTTTGGAACCTAATTCTTTCTTTGAAGCAGTTGCTAGGGAAGATAAGGAAAGTGGCTTCAAGCCATGGATGAGGAAATGAAGTCCCTTGAGAAAAATAAAATTTGGACCCTTGTTGATAAACCACTACATCAAAATGTAATAGGATGTAACTGGATATACAAAAAGGAAAGTATCAATGGTGTGGAGAAACCTAGATATAAAGCTAGGTTAGTTGTTAAGGGATTTGCTAAGAGAAAAAGAGTTGATTTTAATGAGATTTTGTTGACTTAAATGGTGTTTAAGTCTAAATATGTTTTTGATGATAGTGATTAATATGAAATAAATATATAAACTGTATAATTGGATTTTGTGTATATTGCATTTATCTGGAAATGCCCTTTAAAAAGAGTGTTATGTTTATGATGTTTTTGGCTAAGTGTTATTAGTCCGAAGACGCAGTCGTCCAAACTTTCAAGGCAGACGCAGTCGTCCAAACTTACAAGGCAGACGCAGTCATCCAAACTTACAAGGCAGACGCAGTCGTCCAAACTTTCAAGATAGACGCAGTCGTTCAAAGTCAAGTTGACGCAGTTGTCCAAAGTCAAGACAGACGCTCTAGTCCAATGTACTCATCCGAATATCAAGCGTCCAAAATGATCAAAGACAGAACAACGAATTGATGCAGAGCATTCGTCCAAAGTCTCAATCGTCCAGACTATTAAAGACCGCGAGCGATAGCGACTCCAGAATTCAAACGGCTAATTTTCTGCATACGGATGCTCTCCAACGGTCACATTTTTTAGTGAGACGCGGATGTCAGACAAGAGTATAGAAAGAAAATTGAAGCTCGGGAGAAGAACTTTTGCCAATTTTACAATTATCTTTTTACTCTCACGAACAAAAAGTGTCTGTAATACTCTGCGATAGTTTACATCTCTCTGCCCTAGAACTTGAGATTTTGTCTTGAGAGAGTGTAATCGTTGCGCTTAACATCTTCATCCTGTAAAACTATAAGGCAGTGGATTGACGCCCGGGAAGTTCAATCCAAAAGTGTAAAGGCAGTAGATCGACGCCCATAAAGTTTGATCTAGATTTCTCGTTAGGAGAAGGAAAGAATCTTCAAGGGGGAGCCTTGGAGCGTGGAAATAGGCAGGATTGGCCGAATCAAGTTAAAAACTAAGGTCTCTCATGAATTAACAGAGTCTGATAAGAGGAATCTAAATCTGAATGCTAAAGCGATAAACACACTGTACTTTGCACTTAATAGAGATGAGTCCAACAGAGTTCAAGGATGTGATAATGCACAGGAAATATGGTATTTATTGGAAGTTACACACGAGGGGACTAACCAAGTAAAAGAAAATAAAATGAGCATGTTAGTCCACGAGTATGATTTATTTTCTATGGAAAAAGAAGAATATGTTAGTTCAATGTTTACTAGATTTACTAACATTACTAATAGTTTAAAAGTGTTTGGCAAAATATATTCCAGCGAAGAACTAGTAAGGAAGATCTTGAGGTGTCTATCAAGAAGATGGCAACCGAAAGTAACTGCCATTCAAGAAGCAAGAGATCTCAAGACGCTCAAACTTGAAGAACTAATTGGTTCTCTCATGACACATGAGATAACCATGAGAGAAAATGAAAAGGAAGATCTCAAGGACAAGGAGATCTCCAAAAGAAAGGACATTGCACTCAAAGCTTCCTCGAGCAAACAAGAAGAATCCAGGGAGAAGATGATGATGAGGATATAGCCCTCATTACTAGGAGATTCAGCAAATTTCTACAGAGAAAAAGGATGCATGGGAGAAGCCTCAAAAAGAGAAGGAAATCACCTGTTTTGAATGCGAGAACCCAGGACATATTAAGGCCGAATGTCCTCAAGCAAAGAAAAATCCCAAGAAATTCAAGAAGAGAGCCATGAAGGCCACTTGGAATGACAATGAGAGCGACACTTCGTCTGAAGATGAAGAAGTTACAAATATGTGCTTCATGGCCAAGGAGGATGAGGTTAGTCATTCTTCTAGTGATAGTGAAGTTGATGAAGATGGTGATTTAATTGATGCTTTCAATGATTTAGTTAAACGATTTGACATGCTTAAGTCTAAATACAAATTGTTGAAAAAGAAAAATTCTGACTTAATTGAGAAGCATGCTAAAGAGATTAATTTACATGAAATGAAAATTAATGATCTCAAAAGTAAAAATGAGAATTTGAATAATATTGTTCTGAAATTTACTAACGGTAGTAAGAATCTAAACATGTTGTTAGGCACTCAGAGTGTGACATTTGATAAAACAGGTTTAGGATATGAAAAGTTTAATAAAAAGAAAGCATATAAAAATTTCTTTGTTAAACCAACTACCTGTCATGCTTGTAATGAAATAGGACATAAATCATATGAATGTCCTTTGAAACTTGGTAAGAAATCAGGTAGTAAATTACAGTGGGTTCTTAAAGGAACCAATACTAACACTAGGACCCAAAAGATTTGGGTATCTAAGAAGAACACTTGATTTTTGTTTTGCAGGTTGATTGCTCTCCCGGGAAGAATCAATGGTACCTCGATAGTGGATGCTCGAGGCATACGACGGGAGACTTAACCAAATTTGATATTGTCAACAAGAAGAAATGAAATGTCACTTTTGGTGGAAACCAGAAGGGTAAAATTGTTGGCATCGATAACATAGGTAATAGCTCTAACCCTATTATTGAGATTGTATTGCTGGTAGAAGGGTTAAAACATAATTTACTTAGTATAAGTCAATTGTGTGATAAAGGATATAAAGTGATTTTAAATCAAATTCTTGCATAATTAAGGATAGCTCATCTAGTACAATTCTGTTTAAAGGCTATAGGAAAGAGAATGTGTATATTATTGACTTAGATGATATTGAACTTTTTGATTAAAAATGTTTTGCTGTGAATTCCTCCAGTAATAGTTGGTCTTGGCATAGAAGATTAGGTCACGTAGGCATGGACACCTTAACTAAGATTACTAAGAATAATTTAGTTAGAGGGATTTCAAAAATATCCTTTGAGAAGGATAAAGTCTGTGAAGCTTGTCAAATGGGCAAGCAAATCAAAAGTTCATTTGCATCAAAAAATGCAATTTCTACATCCAAGCCTCTCCAACTACTTCACATGGACCTCTTCGGTCCTTCAAATATTGCTAGTCTAGAAGGCAAACATTATGCCTTTGTCATTGTAAATGATTTCTCTAGATTTACTTGGGTGTTCTTCCTGAAGTCTAAGGTTGAGACTTTTGACACTTTCTCTAGTTTTAGGAAGAGAATTCAAAATGAAAATGAATTCACCATTGTTGCTATTCGTAGTGATCATGGTAGAGAATTTGAAAATGAAAAATTTGAACTCTTATGTCTCAAATATAGAATTGAGCATTTCTCCTCCCCTAGGACTCCTCAACAAAATGGTGTTATTGAGAGAAAAAACATGTCTTTTCAAGAGCTGACTCGGACCATGCTCAATGAGAACTCCCTTTCAAAGTATTTCTGGACAGAAGCTGTTTCCACAGCTTGCTATGTGCTAAACCGAGGCTCCATAAGACCTATTCTAGAGAAAACCCCTTATGAGCTTTGAAATGAAAAAAATTTTACTGTCAAATACTTTAGAGTCTTTGGTTGTAAGTGTTTCATTCTAAACACCAAGGATAACTTGGAAAAATTTGATTCTAAATCTGACCTTGGAATTTTTTTTTGGTTATTCTCTATCCAGTAAAACATATAGGGTGTTCAACAAAAGAACACTAGTTGTAGAGGAATCCGTGCATGTCAATTTTGATAAGACCCCTCAACCCATAATCAATGTGGATAAGGATGATATTTTAGAAAAGCAATTGGATTCTCTCTCCTTAGACAAACCTGCAGAAACCATTTAAGAAGAAAATTTCCTAGAACCTTCTTCCAAATCTTTAGAAATTGTCCCAGTCAAGGATGAAAATGATGCTCTTCCCAGAGACTGGAAATATGTTAAAGATCATTCTTTAGATGAAGTTCTAGGTGATCCAAAATTAGGAGTCAAAACTAGAGCCTCCCTTAGAAATCTTTGTGCTAATATTGCTTTCATATCTCAAATAGAGCCTAAGAAGTTTGAGGAAGCCGAATTGGATGAAAATTAGATAGTTGCTATGCAAGATGAGTTAAACCAATTCGAAAGGAACAACGTTTGGTAACTTGTTTCAAACCCGATGAGTTAAAACCAGATGACCATCCTATTATTGGAACCAAATTGGTATTTAAGAATAAGATGGATGAAAATGAGATTGTGGTCAGGAACAAAGCTAGATTAGTTGCCAAAGGTTACAACCAAAAAGAAGGAATAGACTTTGAAGAAACCTTTGCACCCGTAGCTAGACTAGAATCTATTAGGATGCTCTTAACCTATGCATGTTACAAAAACTTCACACTCTTTCAAATGGACGTTAAGAGTGCATTTTTAAATGGTTATATCTTACAAGAAGTCTATGTAGAGCAACCCTTAGGATTTGAAGTCTATGACAAACCTGACCATGTCTATAAACTCAAGAAGGCTCTATACGAACTTAAGCAAGCTCCTAGAGCTTGGTATGATAGGTTGAAGAATTTCTTTGAGGAAAGGAAGTTCAAAAAGGGTAATACTGATTCAACCCTTTTTACCATGCAAAAGGACAATGACATTCTTTTAGTTCAAATCTATGTAGATGACATCATATTCAGTTCTACAAATGTTTCACTTTGTGATGAGTTTGCCACTGTTATGCAAAGTGAGATTGAAATGAGTATGATGGGGGAGTTAAAATTCTTCTTAGGATTTCAAATTTGTCAAAAATCAGATGGTATTTTCTTCTGCCAAGAAAATACATCAAAGACCTCCTAAAAAGATTTGGATTAGATTCCTCCAAGTCCTCTAGAACTTCCATAAGCACAACTACAAAATTGGACAAAGATGAAAATGAGACAAGTGTGGATATTAAGAAGTATAGAGGTATGATTGGTTCTCTATTATACTTAACAGCTAGCAAGCCAGATATCCTATTTAGTGTGTGCTTGTGTGCTAGGTTTCAGGCTTCTCCTAAGGAATCTCACTTAATTGCTATCAAAAGAATTTTCAAATATCTAAGTGGGACATATGATTTAGGTTTATTGTACCCGAAGGGTACATCCTTTGATCTTATAAGATATTCTGACTCCGATTATGCTGGGAGTCTAGTAGATAGGAAAAGCACGAGTGGAACCTGTCAATTCCTTGGTGAGTCTCTTATTTCCTGGTACTCCAAGAAGCAAAATTCTGTTGCACTTTCAACTGTCGAAAGTGAATATATTGGTGCGGCAGTTGTTGTGCACAAATGCTTTGGATGAAGCAAACATTGGAAGATTATAACCTTTTCTATGATATGATTCTCATTCGGGTGACAACACCAGTGCTATCAATATATCCAAGAATCCCATTCAACATTCTAGAATGAAACACATCGAGGTTAGATATCATTTCATTAGAGATCATGTTCAAAAAGGGGATATCTCATTAGAATTTGTCAATTCTGTAGATCAATTAGCAGATATCTTTACCAAGCCATTAGATGAGAAGACCTTCAATAATATTATAATTAGGTTAGGTCTCATTAGGATTGAGAAAAATTAAGAAATAGACAATCTCCACGATTTACTCCTCTTTAAAATGAATGGACATTGTCACAATGGACGTTGTCATAATGGACGTTGACAATACACGGTGACAATGGTCGATAACAATGGACTTTGAAAGAATGGACTATAAATTCTTTCGACCAGTTACAGAAACCTTAACTTTTGAAAAATCCTCTCAAACCTCTCTACTCCTTTCGTTTCGTCCAGCGATTCCTATTGTTCTCTGCTCTTCGTGAAATTCTGTCTCTGATTCAGAAATCTATTTCTTTTGCAATGGCATCTTCCTCTCGAGCAGCACAAGTTTTCTCAAGGAAAAAGCAAAAAACTTCTCATACGGCAGATACACAGTCTGTCACAGTTCCTCCACCTCTTCAATGGCCAAATCACGAGTTCATAAATCAGGCCGCTTTTAATAGGTATTATGAAGGTTTGGAGATCAAACCTCTTATTCGTTCTAAGGCTGTAGTCTTTAGAGATTTGACTGGTCTGGACATAGAGAAACCATTACTTAGGTTGGGGTTAATGAGACTGTTTGATACAGAGGCCCCTTATTGTGAAACTCCGATTAGGATGTTCTATGCAAACCTAGAACATTCTACTCGACCCCTCATTCTCAGGAGTTATGTCTATGAAGACATATTGAACTCACTCAGGAAATGCTCCATGAAATCCTTCATTGCGAGTTTCTGAATTGTTCACGGTGATTCTTTGAGGCAACAAAGAATCCGTCTTTTCTTGAGAGGCCAGTAGGCAAGGAGTTAATCAAACTGATTGCTAAGGATCCGAACAATGCTCCCCTAAAGTTGAAGGGCAAGGATTTGAACCTTAGGGCTAGAGTCTTGCACCAAATTATCCATTATAGCATCTTGCCCGTAGATGGTCATAGAGACCATGTCAGTGGAATGGATCTCTTCTTGCTTGGACAGATATTCAAAGGTGAACCATTCCATGTTGAATACATTGTTTTAAATCGAATGCTACAAGTTGTATGTAATGTGTCCAAGTCTCTGCCTTACAATCTTCTACTCATTAAGATTTTTTGAAGGTTTGGAGTCAGTTTTCCAGAGTCTTACTAGCTGTTATCCCTGAAGAAATCTGATTTCCTTTCATCCTCCACCTTGTCCAGAATGGGAATAACAAGAAATGATCAAGGTGTGTTGGTTGAAAAACCTAGCCGAGGAGGTGTTTCAAAGCGCTTAATTATTGCCGAAGAAGCTGAGGAAGACAGTGCTCCAGATGACACTCTCCTTCCTGACCTTGCACCTCTGCCACCTCCAGTTCTCCTTCTTCAAGCTCCTGAGAGGTCAGTTCTATGCACACTCACACTCAAGATCCTGTGAGGGATCTTGAACCTCATACAGTCCAAGCAGATATTCCTCTTCCACGTCCAAACAGTCCAATTCCTGCTCCCTCCCCACCTCAGATTCCTTCCTCATCTGCTCGTGCTCTTCCTCCTAGAACTAAGGGTCCTCTTATTATAACTCAAGGTCCTCCCACTACTCCAGTGCAGAATTCTATTTTTGAGGACCAATTTAATGAGCTTCAGGCAAGTATAGCAAGCCTTGGAACTGGACTTGAGTCTTTTCAGTCTATGTATCTATCCAGACTAGATCAGTTTGAAGTCTTTGTCCTCTCATGACTCGAACATCTGTACAACCGTGTTGATCTTTTGGAATCTAATCAAAGTGCTGCTTTTGCTGATGTCCACAAACGCATTGATCTAATGGACTCAACTCATTGTAAAGCAATTGATGATGTCATCTCCTCAGTTAGATTCCATTCCAGTCATATCACTGCGCAAGTTCAGCGAGATTGTAACAGGGTTATCTCTCATGTTGGAGATCTTGAATTGACTAAGCGTGATGGTGAGCCCTCCCATGAGGATGAGGCTTTGGAAACCAGTGGAGAGATTCCTGTGCCGGTGAGTGTTCCTGCTCTGGATGTTGATCAGCCCGGGGCCGCTTCAGATCCCCCTCCAGAAGCTGCCCCTACTATTGCCGTAGAAGTTGCTCCTGTTGAGGAGCTCCCTCGTCAGGTGGAATCCCCTCTTGCTCAGGGTGATTTCCTTAGTCAACTAAGGGCTCTCATGAGCTGGGATACTCCCTCTTCCCCAGAAAACTAGACATATTCTTTATTGTATATTTTTTTTACATTATGAATGATATTTTTTTTCTCTATGTTGTCCAACTGTGATTGTTTTTATTCTGTTATCTTTAATGTGTTGTGCTGAATGTCATTCCTCCTATATGTGCTTATTTTTGATAATGTCAAAGGGGAAGAATGGTATGAGGGGTATAGAATTTACAGAGTGCATCATTGAGAAATTATTGAATGGATAGAGTATGGGGGAGTATGCGTAAATTCAAACTGAAATACAGTTTAATATGTTGAAACATAATATATATTTGTCATCATAAAAAAGGGGGAGATTGTTGACTTAAATGGTGTTTAAGTCTAAATATATTTTTGATGATGGTGATTAATATGAAATAAATATATAAACTGTATAATTAGATTTTTGTGTATATTGCATTTATCTGGAAATGCCCTTTAAAAATGGTGTTATGTTTATGATGTTTTTGGCTAAGTGTTATTAGTCCGAAGACGCAGTTGTCCAAACTTTCAAGGCAGACGCAATCATCCAAACTTACAAGACATACGTAGTCGTCCTGTAATATCTGGCTGTACGGAATCCAATATTTTAATGTTAATGACATTTTTATCAATATGTCAAATCAAGTCAGTTTTTCAAAAAGAAAGCGTTATTACGATCCTAATAATTAATAAGGATTTTAAGAAAATTTTGGGAATTTTTGGAGTTTAACGCTAATTTTATGAGAATTACGTTTATCGTAATATAAAGGATGTTTTAGTAAAAATAGTAAACGAGTTCGAATTGTGAACGGACAGTTTTAAAAGAACCCTGTCAATGAGTTGGAGTTATTGGTAAATTAAAGAAATTTGGAGAAGCTGAATCGTTAGCTAATTAACGAAACAAAGGACGAAATAAATAGAAAATCAAAGGAAGGGCAAAATGGTAATTTACCAAAGTAAAATTATAAAAAAGGCAATTGCCTTTCTTCTTCTCCACGCGAATTCCCTCTCTCTCCTGCGAATTCTCTCCCTCCTTGGCGATTCACGGCGATTCTCATTTTCGGCGACCGGTTCGTGCTCCGATCGTCTCCGTTCTTCGCGATTTCTTCCCCAAACTCAACCCTAGGTACGATTCTAAGGTTTTAGTGGAGTTTATTTCAAGTTTTACGAAGTTTAAACGATTAGGGTTCGTTTAGGGTTTTGTGAAAAACGCGATTTAGGGTTAGAAATCAGTAGGGTTATAGTAGTTATGAATATAATGGACGTATTGAACGTTATTGGACTAAGTTAAATCGATTTAGGACGAGTATTAGAGATTGACGAATTTTTGAGTTTTCGGAAAACTCGTTAATAGATGTTTCGTGGTATCGAGCGCAAATTGGTTATAGAAACGCCTCGGTTAGTTGAGTTATAGCCCTAGGAGAAATTCCTTAGTTAAGGATTTTGCTGGTTCGAGCATTTAATTGTTTAAGCTCGTTTTAACGACAATTTGGTGAAATTGCTTAGGTAAACAACGCTCGTGGACGGAGCTTGAGCTGCAACGGACACAAGGTAAGTTCTCGTGATCTTCTCTGGCCTATTGGCCTACACCGTACGTCGAGATCGTCTCTGTTGACTTAATTAGTGTTTAAGTCTAAATAAGTTTTTGATGATGTATTTAAATGTTAAATATGTAATTTGATTATGTTTATTAAATGAGAATAATGAATTATATTCGTATTGCAATCTGTTGGAAATACCCTTGAAAAGGGTATTTTAGTTATCTAATGCATATGATTAAGTGTACAGAACTAAATAGTATAACCGGTCTGGAATCTGTTTCAAAATGCCTATGTCCACCGGTCACTAAACGACAAAGGCGGATGAGTGAAATGAAGAAGTCCACCAGTCATTAAACGACAAAGGCGGATGAGAGAAATGAAGAACTCCACCGCTCGCTAAACGACAAAGGCAGATTACTTCGAAGAAGAACTCCACCGCTCGCTAAACGACAAAGGCGGATGACTTCGAAGAAGAACTCTACCGCTCGCTAAACGACAAAGGCGGATGACTTCGAAGAAGAACTCCACCGCTCGCTAAACGACAAAGGTGGATGACTTCAAAGAAGAACTCCACCGCTCGCTAGACGACAAAGATGGATGAGATAAAAGCTTCACCATCCGATACCGGTTAGCAGGATATCGCTTTCTCATCCGATGCCGGTTCAGCGTTTTAAAGATTCATCATCCTATGCCGGTTCAACAATTTGAAGTTGCATCCTCCGATGGCGGTTCAAGACTAAAACAACATTACCTTCCGCCAGATTTTTAAATATAGCGCGAAAGCTACAGTGTACCTCGCCCAGAAGCTTAAAGTCCAGAACATTAATGGCGTCGGGCGACTTGCGCTTTCAGAAAGCAACGGCTACCTGCATTTGTACGAAAGCTGCTACAACGGTAACAAAGTTTCCATTATTGGATAAGGAGCATTGAAGTCAAGAGCCGATTTGAAGACAGAGTATTTAAGCTGAGGTTAGAGCACGAAGAAACAACTTTCGTGAATTTTATTCTTGAGCCCTAACTTGCGATTAATCATACTCTGTATTATTCAACTACATCTCTCGACTCCTAAACTTGAGAATCTGATTTGAGAGTTTGTAGCTTGTTGTACTTACTCATTCAAACCTGTAAAACCTGAGAGGCAGTAGATTGACGCCCGTCAAGTTCAATCCAGATCTGTAAAAGGTAGTTGATCGGAGCCCGGAATTCCAATATGTTTATTCTCGAGAGGAGAAGGTTAAGGATCTACAAGGGGTGAACCTTGAAGCGTGGATGTAGGCAAGGTTTGCCCGAACCACGTAAAAATCTTGTGTTGGTTTTTCTCTCTCTCTCTGTTATTTTTATTGGTGTGTTGATTCGCTGTTAGATTAATATTTTTAAAAAGGTCTAATTCACCCTCTCCCCCTCTTAGACAATCACGATCCTACAATTGGTATCAGAGCAAGGTTTGTCACCGTCTAAGTTGGGCTTAAACACTCTGTGAAATATATATTTACAATGGCATTCAACACTAACTTCACACACGTAGAAGGTCAAGCTACAAATAGACCTCCTTTCTTTGATGGTAGTGATTATGTTTATTGGAAGGCTAGAATGAAAATATTCGTTCAAGCCATGGACTATGAGACTTGGTGTATTATAGAGAATGGTCCTTTTAAGGCCATGAAAACTGTAGATGGGAAAAGTATCCCTAAGGACTCTACTGAATTATCTGAGTCCGATAAAAGAAATCTGAGCCTTAATGCCAAGGTAGTAAACACTCTGTACTGTGCTCTGAATAGAGATGAATTTAATAGGGTACAAGGGTGTGAAAGTGCTCAAGAAATTTGGCACTTATTAGAGATCACACACGAGGGCACAAACCAAGTGAAGGAGAGCAAATTGAATATGCTCATACACGAGTATGAATTATTCTCTATGCCTAAGGATGAATCTGTCTCTTTCATGTTTACAAGATTTACTAACATAACTAATGGTTTGAAAGCTCTTGGTAAATCTTATTCTAGTGAAAAACAGGTCAGGAAGATCCTCAGATGTCTTCCAAGAAGCTGGCAGCCAAAGGTGATTGCAATTCAGGAAGCAAAGGATCTCAAATCTCTAAAGCTTGAAGAACTCATTGGATCTCTCATGACACATGAGATCACAATGAGGTCAAACGAGAAGGAACATCTCAAAGAAAAAGAGGCTACAAAAAGAAAAAATATTGCTATGAAAGCCTCCTCCAGTAAACAAGATGTATCTGAGGAAGAAGAAGATGATGAGGATATTGCCCTCATTACAAGGAGGTTCAGCAAATTCCTCCAAAGAAAAAGAATGCAAGGAAGGAGATTTCCAAAGGTTGAGAAATCTCACAAGGAGAAGGAAATCACATGCTTCGGGTGTGGAAAGCCTAGCCACATAAAGGCAGATTGTCCACAGGCCAAGAAATATCCTAAGAAATTTAAGAAGAAGGCTATGAAGGCCACTTGGGATGACAGCGAAGGGGACACCTCTTCTTCAGAAGATGAGGAAGTAGCCAATCTGTGCTTCATGGCACACGAAGATAAGGTTAGTCATTCCTCTAATGATAGTGAATCCGATGAAGATGATGGTGATATGGTTGATGCATTTAACGATTTGGTTAAACAATTTGGCATGCTTAAGTCTAAGTATAACATGTTGAAAAAGGAAAATGCAAACATGGTAGAAATGCATGCTAAGAAGTGTAATCTGCATGTCAAGGAGATTGATGAGCTTAAGAGCAAAAACGAAGATTTGAATAATATTATTCTGAAATTTACTAATGGCAACAAGTTATTTAAGATGTTATTAGGAAGTCAGAGAGCTAATTTTGACAGAACAGGATTAGGTGTAACGCCCCGAGTTATCTGAACCCGGCTCGTTACTCAAAAGCCCGTACATGACTAAGAAATTTCATCCGTATTTTTAAAAAAATTCTCTCAACAATCGACTCTTGACATAAGTTAGAATCCAAAATAAATAAACATTTAAAACTTGCAGCGGAAATTATTTGGACAATAATAGAGATAAGCAAAACTGTGAAAAACGTCGCTAGGATAATCGTTAGGAATGTTAAGAGTTAATCGGCCAAAAAGAAATAGAGGTTTAAATCGTGAAATACTTAAGAAGTCACAGAAGTCAAATTCATCTGCCGATGAATAAAGTCAACGGAAAAAAATGAAACAGGAAATAGAAGGCTTCTTCCGGTGACTAAACGACAAAAGTCCTCCTACATCTACCGATGACGTCAGCACGCATCTGCCGATGAGTTTACTGAGACATCACCCGATAGACTTAAACCTACACCTTCCGATTGAGTACACCGATCTCTAACGACAAACTTTCTACTTATATCTTCCGATAGACAACATAACTATAACCCGACATCTTCCGATAGACTTCATCTACCGATAGTGAATAGAACAACGACTCGACATCTGCCGATAGACTTCATCTACCGATAGTGAACAAAACAACATCTTCCGATAAAACAAGCTATATATACCGATCACTAAACGAAAAATTTCGTTCTATATCATCTGATGGCTTCCACTGAAGACATCTTCCGATAGACAACAGAACCACAACTCAACCTCTGCCGATAAACTTCATCTAATGATTGAGAACAGAACCACATTTCATCTATTCCTTGGTATACAAACACAACTCTAACTACAGAAAAGAATTTACTCACTTCACTAAAACCATTCAAAAACATTTCAAACCATTACATTACTAAAAATCCAGTGAGTGCCAACATTAAATCCCAACAGAATATTATTAACAGGAAGATCTCGAAATCGTATTCAAAACATTGAAATCACTACTGTCATGAAAACTCAACATACTTAAATTGAAACACTGTCAACTGAACTTTCACACCAACAGACATCAGTTAATCCGCCTCATCAGTATACCAGTTCGAGACAGAGAAGTGCTCCCCCAATTCCATCTATTCATCAGTAAACTCATGGAATTCACCTGTGGTATCCTCAACACCTACATCACAAAACTCATCTATTAGCCTAATGCTAAGTAAGTAAAGCAATAATGAAATGATATGCTGAAACTTAAATCCTAATTATGCAGTTTCTACTTTCACATCTCAGTTGCACATTCGTTCAATCACTGATCTGATCCCTCGGTTCCCTTGGGAGTGGGATCAATTCTCCCAATGTTATACATCCTCTTCATTAGTTAAGGGGTGGATGAATTCCCTTAATAGCTGTTCTGATCCCTCAATTCCCTTGGGAGTGGGATCAATTCTCCCAATGTTATAAATCCTCTTCATCAGTTAAGGGGTGGATTAGTTCCCTTAACCGCCAATGCATTTCAATCTGTACCTGTCTTTCCATAATGATACATGAAAGTTCATTTTCGTAATTCTTTTTAAAATATGATGCATGACATACAGAAAATACTCAAACATGCATAAACCTACTGTTTTGTGATATAGGCCCGAAGGCACACACAATACTTCACTTACCTGGCTTCATCGAGAGTTCCTGGTGGTAGGATATTCCAAGAGCTGGCTCACCTAAAACATAAGCACAGCATTACTAAACTTCATTCTAAACAATAGGAAATCTAAAGGGGCTAGTTCTGGGGGTTCTGTTCCTCGCCATTCCCGATTCATCGCTAAACCCCAAATCCCATCCCTCACTCTCTGTACTTCCAAAATGCACACATAGCCATCCACCAGTTATCTAGACACTAAAAAAACAAGTAATCGAATCAAAACTCACCTTTGTTGGAGGGGAATCGCCTAGGGGAAATCTGTCGAGCTGAGAGGTAAAAAGAAATGAAACAGTGGCGGCTACTCACACTGGATTTTTCCTTAAATACGTTATCCACTATATAAAAATTCTAATTACCATCATGCACTCGCCTGATCATTAATTAACCTAATTAATAACTCCCCCAACCCTTCTATAAAAGTACATCATAAATAATAAATTAAATTTTGGTTCGATGGAACCAGGTGCTACATTAGGTTATGACAAGCCGAATAAAAAGAAAGTTTTTAAAAATTTCTTTGTTAAATCTTCTACCTACCATGCATGTAATGAGATAGGACATAAGTCATTTGAATGTCCTTTAAAATTAGGTAAGAAGTCAGGTGATAAACTTCAATGGGTTCCTAAGGGAACCAGACCTAACACTAGGACCCAAAAGATTTGGTACCTAAGAAGACCAATTGATTACTGTTTTGCAGGTTGAGTGCTCTCCTGGAAAGAACCAGTGGTACCTCGACAGTGGATGCTCGAGGTATATGACAGGAGACTCAACCATGTTTGCTGCTGTCAACAAAAAGAAAGGAAGTGTCACTTTTGGTGGAAACCAAAAGGGCAAAATTGTTGGCATCGGCAATATAGGTAACAGTTTTAATCCTATTATTGAAAATGTGCTTTTAGTTGAGGGATTAAAGCATAATTTACTTAGTATTAGCCATTTATGTGATAAAGGTTATGAGGTGATCTTTAAATCAAACTCTTGTTTAATTAAATATGCATCTTGTGACAAAACTCTGTTTTCTGGCTATAGGAAAGAAAATATTTATATCATTGACTTGGATAATGTTGTTTGCATTGATGAAAAATATTTTGCTGTGAATTCTTCAAATGATAGTTGGATCTGACATAGGAGATTAGGACACGTAGGGATGGATACCTTAAGTAAGATTACTAAGGAGAATTTAATTAGAGGGATCCCTAATATATCCTTTGAGAAGGATAAGGTCTGTGAGGCCTGCCAAATGGGCAAGCAGATCAAAAGTTCCTTTGCATCGAAGAATGCAATTTCGACTTCTAAGCCTCTCCAACTCCTTCACATGGACCTCTTCGGTCCTTCCAACATAGCCAGCTTAGGAGGAAAATTCTATGCTTATGTCATTATTGATGACTTCTCTAGATTCATATAGGTATTCTTTCTGAAGTCAAAGGATGAAACCTTTGATACTTTCTCTAGCTTTAGGAAAAGAGTTCAAAATGAAAAGGAGCTCACCATTGTTACTATTCGTAGTGATCATGGTGGAGAGTTTGAAAATGAGAAATTTGAACTCATGTGTCTCAAATATGGAATTGAGCACAACTTCTCCTCTCCTAGAACCCCTCAACAAAATGGTGTTTTTGAGAGGAAAAATAGGTCTCTCCAAGAGCTAGCTCGGACTATGCTCAATGAGAATTCTCTTCCTAAATATTTTTGGACTGAAGCTGTCTCTACAGCCTGCTATGTGCTTAATCGGGTCTCTATAAGACCTATTCTTGAGAAAACTCCATATGAGCTTTGGCATGGAAAAACTCCATCTGTTAAGTATTTTAGAGCCTTTGGTAGTAAATACTTTCTTCTCAACACTAAGGATAACTTAGGAAAATTCGATTCCAAATCTGATCTTGGAATTTTTATTGGTTATTCACTTTCCAGTAAAGCATATAGAGTATTCAATAGGAGAACTCTAGTGGTAGAAGAATCAGAACATGTCAACTTTGATGAGTCCCCTCAGCCCACAATCAATGTGGATGAGGATGATACCTTGGATAAACAACTGGATTCTCTTTTTTTATAAAAGCCTAGTGATCCTCATCAAGTAGAAAAACCTTTAGAACATTCTTCTACTTCCCTAGATATTGTTCCTGTCAATGATGAAAATTCTGCTCTTCCTAGAGATTGGAAGTTCGTCAAAGACCATCCAATAGATGAAATTTTAGGTGATCCTTCTTTAGAAGTTAAGACTAGATCCTCTCTTAGGAATCTTTGTGCCAATGTGACATTTATCTCTCAAGTAGAGCCTAAGAAGTTTGAAGAGGCCGAGAATGATGAGAATTGGTTTTTAGCTATGCAAGAGGAGCTAAATCAATTTGAAAGGAGCAAGGTATGGGAACTTGTTCCATGGTTTAAGGATCATCCCATTATTGGAACTAAATGGGTTTACAAGAACAAATTAGATTAAAATGGGATTGTTGTCAGAAATAAGGCTAGACTAGTTGCTAAAGGTTACAATCAAGAAGAAGGAATAGATTTTGAAGAAACCTTTGCACCTGTAGCTCGATTAGAATCCATTAGGATGTTCTTAGCTTATGCTTGCTACAAAAACTTCACACTCTTTCAAATGGATGTAAAAAGTGCTTTCTTAAATGGTTATGTTCAGGAAGAAGTCTATGTAAAGCAGCCCTTAGGATTTGAAGACTATACTAAACCTAATCATGTGTATAGACTTAAGAAAGCTCTTTATGGTCTTAAGCAGGCTCCTAGAGCTTGGTACGATAGATTGAAGAATTTTCTTGAAGAAAGAAATTTCAAAAAGGGAAATTCAGATTCAACTCTATTTACCATGCAAAAGGATAAAGACATTCTGTTAGTTCAAATCTATGTTGATGATATTATTTTTGGGTCAACTAATGTCATCATGTGTAATGAGTTTTCCTCCCTCATGCAAAGTGAATTTGAGATGAGTATGATGGGGGAGTTAAAATTCTTTTTAGGTTTCCAAATTAGTCAATCTTCTGATGGAATTTTCTTCTGCCAAGAAAAATACATCAAGGAGCTCTTAAAGAAATTTGGTTTAGATTCTGTCAAATCTTCTAGAACTCCCATGAGTACCACTACAAAATTGGACAAAGATGAAAGTGGATTAAGTGTGGATATTAAAAAGTATCGTGGTATGATTGGATCTCTGTTATATCTGACTGCAAGTAGGCCAGATATTCTATTTAGTGTTTGTCTTTGTGCTAGATTCCAAGCTGCTCCTAAGGAATCTCATTTAACTGCTGTCAAAAGGATTTTTAAATATTTAAGTGGAACTCCTGACTTAGGGTTATGGTATCCTAAAGGTACTTCTTTCAATCTAATCGGATACTCAGACTCTGATTATGCTGGAAGTCTAGTTGATAGAAAAAGCACTAGTGGCACCTGTCAGTTCTTAAGTGAATCTTTAGTCTCCTGGTACTCTAAGAAATAGAATTCTGTTGCATTGTCAACTGCTGAGAGTGAATATATTGCTGCAGGCAGTTGTTGTGCACAAATGCTTTGGATGAAACAGACTTTGGAAGATTATAATCTATTTTATGATAGGATTCCTATACGGTGTGATAACACCAGTGCTATCAACATTTCTAAAAATCCTATTCAGCATTCTAGAACCAAGCATATTGATGTCAGATATCACTTCATAAGAGAGCATGTTCTAAGAGGTGATATCTCCTTAGAGTTTGTAAATTCTGTAGATCAATTGGCCGACATCTTTACAAAACCATTGGATGAAAAGACCTTCAATAATATAAGAATAAGGTTAGGTCTCATTCGGTTTGAGAAAAGCTAAGTTTCTTCTGTTGGAAATCTTTCCTGTGAGAGAGTGGTCAGTTTTTTTTTTATAACTGGATGATATGTCTTCTTCACTGACCGGATGATGTCTATGCACCGGATGATGCATTTTCTATTCTACTGACACGTATCGCCCATCGGGTGATATCGGTGTTACACGTGCGACTTCATCACGTCGGGCGGTGTTTTATTTCTTTTAAACTCTCATTCCTTCATCGAGACGCTTCATCTTTCGCGCTCTTTCTGAAAAACCCCTGCTCTATCAATCCTCTCTCTCGATCTTAATCTTTCCAATGGATCATCTAGCTTCATCGTCTATAGCAGTTGCTGAGCCTGCGAAAAAGAAAGCAAAAACCACTGCTCGTCCGCCGCGAGAAATTCCTCGAGCGAATAGTTGGTCGTCGCTCTATTTCCTCACTGAGGCCGCCGAAGCATGGTATCACGACGACTTTAAGGATAAGAAATTGATTCCAAGTCGTGGTATTATTCTAGACGAGTTAGCTGCCCTAAATATAGTAGCACCCTTTACTGACATTGGATTAATAGGATTGTTTGATGTTGAATCCTTCTTTTACCCTAATGCCATTAGAATGTTTTACGCTAATCTTTGTTATCCTACTGATCAGTCTACCATTTCGAGCTATGTGTATGGAAAACACATAGTTCTAACCTCCCAATCTATAAATGAGCTTCTGAGGAGTCCCCATCTCGATCAACATCCCAAAATCTATTCAACGAGGCAAGAACCCCCATTTCTTAGAACTCTAGATGGCGAGCAATTTTTGAAAGAAATAGCTCTAGACCCACACAATATTCCCAATTCCTTAAAGAGCAGACATTTATCTATTAGAGCTCGTCTTCTCCATCAGATGATATGTTATAATGTCATTCCTAAGGGTGGTCATTATGATGATATTAGCTGCATGGAATTTGTTATTCTTTTTGCCTTCTATCAAAAGACCCCTGTTGATATAGATACATTATTCTGAAAAGGATGATTCAGAGTGTTTCTTCAGGGCCTACATCTTTTCCCTATAACCTCCTTCTCATGAAGATTTTCCAGAAGTTTGAGGTTGAATTTCAAGAGGATGAGGATCTTTCCTGTCTCAAATCATCCAGTTATTACTCTAAATCCACTTTGTCAAGGATGGGAATTAAGCGAACACGTCAAGGGAAATTTGTTTTGGATCAGTCCAAGCAAAGGGTTGCTAAGGTAGCAGTTGTCAGAAAAGGCAAAAGGAAACTGCTTTTGGATGAAGAGTCCTCAATGCAAGAAGGAGGTGGTGACTCAGAGATCCCTGCTTTCGATATTTCACCTCCTCATTCTCTGGTCTCACGCTCCCACCTTCCTCCTCCAATGCCCAGACCCCTTGCTTCCTCCTCTCTAGCTCATCCCTTTGAGGCAATGTCAGCCCCTTTTATTCCTAGACTCCCTCCTCTCTCCCCTCCTCCTCCTTCTTCACCTCCTACATCAGTGGCTCATTCCACTCTACCCTCTCTGCCCCCTCTAATTCCAGAGGATCCTTTTTCCCCTCCACCAACATTGTTGTTACCCACTCTGCCTCCTCCAGTCCAACTTTCTCCTCCCGTCCAACCACCTCCTCCCACACTCATTTCCTCTCCTGTCCAACCTGTTCCACTAGCTCTACCAGCTCCATCAGTCCAAGTCTCTCCCTCTCCTCAAACATATCAGAGGAGATCTTTCATTTCTGAAGCACAGTTCAATGAGTTCCTGACACGTCTCGACAGCTTTGGTACTGCTCTCTCCTCAGTTCAGGCTCAATACACTGATTTGAAATCTCAAATAGAGAGTTTTGGCACTGCTCTTTCCACTGTAGACGATAAGTTGACTAAAACTTTAGCTACCAAGCTCCATCAAAATAGTTTGGACATGGGCATAGCTCTTGATACGGTTCAAGACAGGCTGACTAGAAGGATGGATAGACTTGAGGGCTCCTTCTCCAGGGATTTTCGATCTCTCGAGTCTACCATTCAAGCTCCTCTGCCAGAACTGCCTCCTCCTCTTTGTTCCTCTGAGGCGTGTTCTAAAGAGTTCTTTCCTCCCATTATGCGCCCAGAGGTTGTTGAAGGTGCTCGCTTACTGCCTATGGATCTTCAGGAGGCTGAACTGCATTTCTCCTCATCTTTTGCACCTCCTGTTCGTATGTCTTCACCTGAGCCAGCCAGTCCAATGGATGTCTCTTCTGATGGACCACCTGGTGAGCCATCATCCTCTGCTCCTCTTCTGGATCAACCTACCAGTGTGGACTTAGTAGTCTCTCCAGCCGCATCTCCACCTCCTTCTCCATGTCTGGACCTGGTAGTCTATCAAGGCCCACTTCCTCATGATCTTGCATCCCTTCAAGCCCTCGCGGATGACTACTTCTCTCCGCACCTTGAAGTGGACTCGTGGATCATCCATGCCATTTGGAAGAACTTTTTAGATTTCTGTAAATAGGAGATATTTTTTTGTTTTTCTGATCTTCATCTGTTTTGGTACTCTACTGTTAAATACTCTGCTCTTTACTTATTGATATTCTTGTGATTGAATGCATTGTTTCTGTTGTCCCTCTGCTTGTTTTTTATAATGCCAATGGGGGAGAACATATTCGATTGATTGATGTTGCTTGAGCAATGAATCAGATAGGCTAAATCAGATATGCTATGAATTGTGTATGCATGTTTTGAAAAACTGGAATAAAATTGAGATGTATGCATATGCTGTGGGGGAGCTAGGATTATGGGGGAGAGTTATACCTAATAAAATTTATAGGTTGTCATCATCAAAAAGGGGGAGATTGTTGACTTAATTAGTATTTAAGTCTAACTAAGTTTTTGATGATGTATTTAAATGTTAAATATGTAATTTGATTATGTTTATTAAATGAAAATAATGAATTATGTTTGTATTGCAATCTGTTGGAAATACCCTTTGAAAAGGGTATTTTAGTTATCTAATGCATATGATTAAGTGTACAGGACTAAATAGTATAACCGATCTGGAATCTGTTTCAAAATGCCTATGTCCACCGGTCACTAAACGACAAAGGCGGATGAGTGAAATGAAGAAGTCCACCTGTCATTAAACGACAAAGGCAGATGAGAGAAATGAAGAACTCCACCGCTCGCTAAACGACAAAGGCAGATGACTTCGAAGAAGAACTCCACCGCTCGCTAAACGACAAAGGCGGATGACTTCAAAGAAGAACTCCACCGCTCGCTAAACGACAAAGGCGGATGACTTCGAAGAAGAACTCCACCGCTTGCTAGATGACAAAGACGGATGAGATAAAAGCATCACCATCTGATACCGGTTAGCAGGATATCGCTTTCTCATCCGATGCCGGTTCAGCGTTTTAAAGATTCATCATTCTATGCCGGTTCAACAATTTGAAGTTGCATCCTCCGATGGTGGTTCAAGACTAAAACAACATTGCCTTCCGCCAGATTTTTAAATATAGTGCGAAAGCTACAGTGTACCTCACCCAGAAGCTTAAAGTCCAGAACATTAATGGCGTCGGGCGACTTGCGCTTTCAGAAAGCAATGGCTACCTGCATTTGTACGAAAGCTGCTCCAACGGTAACAAAGTTTCCATTATTGGATAAGGAGCATTGAAGTCAAGAGCCGATTTGAAGACAGAGTATTTAAGCTGAAGTTAGAGCACGAAGAAACAACTTTTGCGAATTTTATTCTTGAGCCCTAACTTGCGATTAATCATACTCTGTATTATTCAACTACATCTCTCGACTCCTAAACTTGAGAATCTGATTTGAGAGTTTGTAGTTTGTTATACTTACTCATTCAAACCTGTAAAACCTGAGAGGCAGTGGATTGACGCCCGTCAAGTTCAATCCAGATCTGTAAAAGGCAGTTGATCGGAGCCTGTAATTCTGATCTGTTTATTCTCGAGAGGAGAAGGTTAAGGATCTTCAAGGGGTGAACCTTGAAGCGTGGATGTAGGCAAGGTTTGGCCGAACCACGTAAAAATATTGTGTTGGTTTTTCTCTCTCTCTCTCTGTTATTTTTATTGGTGTGTTGATTCGTTGTTAGATTAATATTTTTAAAAAGGTCTAATTCACCCCCCTCTTAGACAATCACGATCCTACAGTGTCGAGGAATTTTGGTGACGCTTTTGGTTTAAATTATTTTGGTTGGGTAGTTAGATAAGATATGCTTTTAATAGCTTTTATTGTCTTGATGGTACGTATGTTGTTTGTTTACTTTAAGTACGTAACTGTTCATGCATCACGGTTTTAAGTTACGCATAGAAAATGAATTTCTACACAATGTTTTAAAGAAAATGGTGATGCGGCCTGGAGAGAGACTATTGATCTATTGTGTAGGCACGAAGGGATCTGTCACAATACCCCATCTAATATGTACTCATACAGTTATAGGTCATGCGAGATGGGGCTCAGGCACGGCTGTACATGTTGTAAGCTTATACCCCCCTCCTCTAAGTGGAAAGGGTAGTCCGACCGCTGGATGTGCCTTCTCCATTTAAGGGGATGAGATCTCGGTGACAACCAGAGTAAAGATAATGAAAACGTTGAATGGTTTTACGAACTCATATGCACAGCACGCATTGCATTTACGTAGAGCTTGCTGAGATTTTTATCTCATAGATGTCTGTATGGTGTAGGTGACCCGTGGGGAGTGTATGCACGTATTTTGAGGATTTTTGGGGATATTTTGGGCTAACGATGGATTAGATAGGTTAATTGTATAGTTGAATATATTAGGGTGCTTGGATCTGACTAGTTGAGAGGTTTATATTTGATATTTCGATGTTTTGGTAAACCTGTTTTTATAAAACGTTTGTATTAGGAAAATGATCAGTTTTTAAACATAACCACGCAGTTTGTTTTATGAAATTAGGTTATGTTTTTAATCGAGTTTTGAGTTGATATTTTGGGTGATTGATGAAGTGAGGAATGGATGGCTTATGGGTGAGTTTATGTTGAAATATGGGTTTTAGATATAGGTGGAATTGTGTTTATGTGTATGTAGGAGTATGAAGGAAAAATGGAAAAGAAGAAAGAGGGAAGAAAAAGAAAAAGAAAAGGAGAAGGAGGCAGTGAGGGTGGCGATCGATCGCCAGGGAGGGCGATCGATCGCCCCTCGTTATCGGGTGATCGCCTGGGGAGGCGATGTGATCGCCTCAGTTGGTCGCCGATCTCTGGTTTTTTTCCAAAGAGCGTGGCGATCGATCGCCCCTTTTGGGCGATCGATCGCCTGATCATCGATCGCGAGGCGATCGATGGCCAACGAAAAGGGACGATCGCGATCGCCCCTCCTATTTTGCAGCGGCGACCGATCGCCCGTTTTGGGCGATCGATCGCCTCTCACACTTTGGGACGAAAGTTCCATTTTGCTCTGCTCCCTGTTTTGTTTGATTTTAATTATTTTAATTAATTGTTTTAAGTTTTATTTAATTACTTTTAGGTTTGTTTAAGTGGCTTTTACGAATGAATTTCAAACGGCTTTAACGATTTAAATTCCGCTTAAAATTAGGAATAAAGTTTAAAGTATATTGGTAATAAGGATAAAATATATATATATATATATATATATATATATATATATATATATATATATATATATATATATATATATATATATATATATATTACGAAAAATCGAGTACAGTATTAGGGTCGTCACACGTCCAAACTTACAAGGCAAACGCAGTCGTCCAAACTTACAAGGCAGACAAAGTCATCCAAACTTTCAAGACAGACGTAGTAGTCCAAAGTCAAGTTGACACAGTTGTCCAAAGTCAAGACAGACGTTGTAGTCCAAGGTACTCGTTCGAATATCAAGCGTCCAAAATGATCAAAGACATAACAACGAATTGATGCAGAGCATTCGTCCAAAGACTCATTCGTCCAAACTATTAAAGACCGCGAGCGATAGCGACTCCAGAATTCAAACGGCTATTTTTCTGCGTACGGATACTCTCCAACTGTTATATTTTTTAGTGAGACGCGGATTTCAGACAAGAGTATAAAAAGAAAATTGAAGCTCGGGAGAATAACTTTTGCCAATTTTACAATTATCTCTTTACTTTCACGAGCAAAAAGTGTCTGTAATACTTTGCGATAGTTTACATCTCTCTGCCCTAGAACTTGAGATTTTGTCTTGAGAGAGTGTAATCGTTGTGCATAACATCTTCATCCTGTAAAACTGTAAGGCAGTAGATTGACGCCCGGGAAGTTCAATTCAGAAGTGTAAAGGCAGTAGATCGACGCTCATGAAGTTCGATCTAAATTTCTCGTGAGGAGAAGGAAAGAATCTTCAATGGAGAGCCTTGGAGCGTGGAAGTAGGCAGGATTGGCCGAACCACGTTAAAAACTTTGGTGTTATTTTTCTCTCTCTTACTCTTACTTTTATTTGTTTAATATTGTTCGTTGTTTAGTACAATATCACCAAAAAGTGAGAAGAAAAGATAAACTTAATTTGCATATCTAAAAACGATTAGATTAAGAAATTTCTAATTCACACCCCCCCTCCTCTTAGACAATCACGATCCTACAATTTTTTCTCCGGTAGTAAAGTTAACTTATAACCGGGTACTATTGTTCATAATAGTTGTCCATGATTTGGAATTCGAACAAATGGACGTTAAACAATTTTTTTGCATGGAGACCTTGAAGAAATAATTTATATGTCTAAACTAGAAGGCTATGAAGCACTAGAGAGGGACAAGTTCTGTTAAAGAAATCTCTCTACAGTTTAAAACAATCTCCAAGACAATGAAATAAAAAAATTGACACATTTATTACAAAATGTCGACGATATTTGTCCTTCTATATGTCAATGATATTCTTATCGCTGGAAGAAGTAAGTATCAAATTAAGGATCTGAAACTAGAATTGGAAAAGGTGTTTGAAATGAAAGACTTAGGTCCAGGTAAAGTAATTTTGGGAATTGACATTCGAAGAGATAGGGAAAAGAGATTACTTTCGTTTTTTCAAGAAAGTTATTTGAGAAAAGTGCTTCATAGATTTGAGATGACAAATTTTAAAGGGGTTACAACACCTTTGGGTGGACATTTTAAATTGTCAAGAAAACAGCAACTTGATTCTAAAGACGAAGAAAAGTTCATGTAAAAGATAACATTTGCTAACATTGTCGCCAGCATAATGTATTCTATGGTGTGTGCTCGTCCTGATTTGGCTTTTGCTACGAGTGTTATTAGTAAATTTACGTCTAATCCTGACAAAGGTCACTAACATGCATTAAAGTGACTTATGAGGTATGTCTCTAATACTTTAAATTTATGCATAGAATATGAAGAAGCGCATGTGGATAAAGAAATTATTTCTAGATATGGTGATGCAAACTATGCAGGGTGTCATGATTCTTTGAGGGCTACTTCAAATTATATATTTACAGTATATGTAGGTGTTGTTAGTTAGAAATCATGCTTACAGAAAGTTGTGGCTCTATCTACTACAAAGGTAGAATTTCTATCGGCCACTGAAGGTATAAAAGAAGCTATGTGATTAAATGGATTAGTTTCTAAATTTGGAATGGGTGAATCAAATATGACTGTTTATTGTGATAGTCAAAGTGCAATACACTTGATTAAGAATCTAGTTTTCCAAGAAATGACTAAGCATATTGATGTGCGATTGTATTTTATTTGTGATGTTGTTGATAATGGCATTGTGAGTGTAAAGAAAATTCCGACCGAAGAAAATCAAGCTGATGCATTGACAAAGGTATTACTGATTATCAAGTTTAACCATTGTTTAGAATTTGTAAGGGTCAGGAGAAAGTAAGCTCCAAATAGAGTAATACGATGGGCTCTTAAGTTACGTTTATATAGAAACTTGAACAAGGTGGAGAATTGTAAAATGTGGTTCAAACTTTCTAGTTTGGTTTTTTATCTCCTCACTCATTTGTCGTTTCCTTTAACGGTTCGGTTCAGCTTGATCACCCTAACCGGTTTTATGTTTCATATTTACAGCAGGTTTATTAAAACAAGGTGAGTCGTTTTTTTTCTTTCGACAAAAGAGAAGGCAGCGAGCGATTAGGGCAATGAGAAGCGATTCAAGGAAAGGAACGACGAAGACGATTCAGAGCGGGTTTCGTGGAGGTTTGCTTGTTCGGTATGCGAGAAAGAGAAAGGGTGATACCTATTGTATTCTCTGAGTTGTGGTTTATGATTTCGTTGTTTCTGGTTTCATCAAAATTGCTCTGTTGTAGTAGGATTTTCGAATTTTCTCTTGTGATTGTTAATATAGGTGCTCAAGGGTTCCATCTGTAGATGTAGGACGTTAACGTTCGAACCACGTTAAAAGATTGTGGTCCATTTAATTTTTGTCAAAAGCTTGAATTGTTCTTGGCTTACCATCACCAAATAATTAAACTACAATAACTAATTTATGAAAATAATTTAATTAATTTAAAATAGCGATTACCACATGTTCACCACAAGATCACGTCGATGCAGTTATGCAGTAGATCGAAAAACTGATTGTCCATGTTGAGAAGAGAGAGAAAGTTCGACGGTTCATGTGACGACCCTTAATTTACCCTTGTACTATTCTTAAAAATCTCGTAAAATTTGAACTTTTTTTTTCCATCTTTATAATTGGACTTGCCTATTACCCTCATCTATTCTCACTCAATTTTCATTTTCATTTATCCATTCATTTCCCTTTTCATTCATTCATCAATCGTGAGAGAATAGACTTGGCATTAAATCCATATCTATAACATTTAAAGACTAATTACTTTATTCAGCAGAAAATATAATCCTTGTACTAAAGTTTAACTTAATTTAAATTCCTCTCGGGTTCTATCAATTTGAACAGTGGTCGGGGTGATTAACACTTAGCTTCTCTTGGGTTTCATCAATTTGAATAGTGGTTTTCTCTCGGGTTTCTTTAATTTTAACAGTGAGGGTCGACAGAAATAGAAGACAGCGTGGACAACAGAAACTGTGGTCAACAGAGACCGTGGACAACAGAAACTGTGGACGACGTTATCGCTTACAACGTTTATTCGTCCACGAAACTCATTCATCCACGTGACTTATCGTCCACGGGACTTATTTGTCCACATGACTTATTCGTCCATGTGACTTATTTGTCCACGTCTTTGGACGACAACTTTAGACGATGACTTTCTTCTGCCAAAATACTTGACTAGACTTTATCGTCCACAGACTTTGGACGATGACTTTCTTACTGAACACTTAACTGAAAACATATAAAATCTCAACTCTAAACCATGCATTACCCGATCGATCACCCCTTCCTGGCGATCGATCGGCTAGCTCTCTGGATTTTGTCCAGAGAGCTGCCTTCATAATCTTTCCCCTGTATCTACACATCATTTACCCTGAACTTCCAGAAACATTAAAAACATCAAACTCATTTACCATTTCATCTACGTCAGTACTTACACTATCCAGATACCAAACACCCTAAAATGAGTTCTATACAATTCATATACTATAATTCCTTCAGCCCGACACAACCCAAAACCACTAAAATACTTAACCTATTACTCCCACGGTTCAAGGTTAGCACCGACTGCACAGCACACTCCCAAGGCATTCTTTTTCAATCGACGCGTTCCTCGGATGGAAGAACAACATTCTCACCTTGCTCAAGATCACCTACACCATAAAAATATTTTATGATCTAAGGCTCAGTAAATCTATGTAAATGAAAATGCGTGCTATGCGTATGCTATTCGTAAAGTCATGCAATCATCCTACCTTTTGGCTATTCATTTCATACCTTTTCGCTATTTATTTCCTTTTCATATACATTCCTACCTTTTCGCCATTTATTTTCTACTTTTTCGCTATTCATTTCCTTTTCATATACATTCCTACCTTTTCGCTATTCATTTCCTTTTCATATACATTCCTACATTTTCGTCATTCATTTCATACTTTTTCATATACATTCCTACCTTTCCGCTAATCATTTTTTTGCCTTTTCATAAAATATATGCAGAGGTTCATTTATTTCATGCCACTTCTGAAAACATGATGCATGGACATGTACGATATATCAAACATAAAGAAAGCATAAAACAGTACATGAAACCTAGAAAAATATTTTAACCTCACAATTATTCTAAATTACCCATCCCACCTACACTAAAGCAATAAAATCTCCAAGTCCTCAAATCAACAACTAGTCTTATGGTGTAGGCCAATCGGCCAAGCAAGTCATGAAGACTTACCTCGGGTCCTCAATACCCCGAGCACTATCTGTGAGCTTTGTTCACCTAGGCCAATTCATAACACATGACATTAAAACCGAGATTGATCAATCGAGCTCCATTAACTCTACTTAACTATACTTCCTAATCATAAATACCTCCATTATCCTCCAACAATTTGATAACTAATAATTTCTAACTTCACTCAATAATTTTTGACGAAACCCTAACCGATTAAAAACTCTAAAACCTATAACTAACTTCCAAAACGTTAGAAACTTACCTAGAGCTGTGATTGCGGAAGAAAATGGGAAGAGAAAAGTTGGTCGGAGCTTGGAGCTAGCGTCGGTGTGAGGAAACGTCGAAGGAGAGCTCGATAATCGTCTCAAAAGCTATCTGGAGCTTTTCTTTCGTGGAAAAGCTCCAAGAATGAGAGAAAGGAAAAGGGAAAATTTGCTTTTAATTAAAATTAATCTAACAACTTACCGTTTTGCCCTTTTAACTTAATACTCTTCTATTTCGTTATTTAACGATCGATTTGATCTCTCCAAACCTCCTTATTTCACCAACCATTCCAACTTATTCCTACGGTTCTAACAAAACTTTCCGTTCATAAAATGGAATTAATTTCACAATATTTACGAAAATGTCATTGCATAGCAAAACCCAAAACCCGAGAGAACCGGGTGTTACAGTTCATGTCGAGATTATTATGTCAGCCAAACAAACATAGTAAAATAATGTTATTTTTGCAATAAATAATAGTTTTATTATAAAATCAGAATTGGAGAAAATTCTATTATTTATGCAACTTTGGATTAGCATATATATAAATATAAATGTGACAAAATAAAAATGTGTTGGCAAATAATAATACAGTCTTCCATGAATAAAACTAAGGAAATAAATAAAGTCAATAACGCTAATCAAATAAAACAAAACTTAAAAAGAATAAATAGTCTCTGGTAACAGGATCTCCATCTCTCATCTCACCTGAAAAACCTCTTGTTAATATTGAATTTGTTTGATGATCACGGTAAATTTCCGATAATTATTTCTTGTTTACAAAAGTCTATCGAACACACTACTCAGATTTTAGGATTAAAGTCTTGGTTAAACTTTTTGCCATTTTCTTTTTTGTTTTTATATTTTATTTTTATTTTTATTTTTCCAAAAAAAATTGTCACACCTAGTGGTGGACAAAGCCAACTATTTCCAACAAAACCTTATGTACCCGTACCCAACCCAACATTTTTCTTGCTCAAGCCCAATTTTTTAGGCCAATTGAAGTTAAAACCAACCCAAAAATTAGAGTCCAAAACCAAGTTCAAACGAAAAACTGAGCCAAAAAAAGTTAAGAAACGTTCAGTCTTGACTTATTGTTGGTTCGAGTTCGGTTTAAAATTGAAAAAGCTTTTGAAAGGACGGTTCGATTCGTTTGTTGGGCGAAACCTAATAAAACCTGCCCACTCCATTCCAAGTCACACAAAATTATGTAATATGTAATGAAATAAAAGGAGAATGAGTGGGAATATGGAAAAAGGTTGGGGAGAAGGAATGAGCAAAAAGTAAAATGGAGGAAGGAGGGCATGTTATGGTGTCTCGGAAAGATGGAAAAAAAAGAAATGGAAAATAAAGGGGGACCCTAATGTTGGCATAGCCCTAATTCCATTTATCACTCAAATCACCAAAGTTACCTTCTTTTCTCTCCCCATTTTGACACCCAAACAGTCGCCCCAACTTAGAGAGAGAAAAAGGGGATTAAAATGGTAGAACAGTTCCACAGATAGACATAGAAAGCGGGTCAGAGAGAGAGAGAGAGAGAGAGAGAGAGAGAGAGAGATTACAACTGGTAAAGGCATTTAGCTTTTCTATGCCAACTTGTGGACATAATCATTTTGTGATAGAAGTCACCATGCTCTGACTCTTGACCCTCTCCTTTTTTTCTGGTACTCTCCAATAGTAAATCTATCCTTCCTCTCTCTCTATCATTTCCCTCACATGCCAAACCCTCCGACCTTTCCCCTTATTTTTAATGGCCCTTCTTAATGCTCTTCTTTGGCCTTCTTAATGCTCTTCTTTGGAGTAGAAAAACTCGATGATTCTAGTATAATATTGTCTGTTTTTAATCAGAATCTGTACGAATTTATTGTTGGGATTAGTCCAAAACGCATTGTACTAGGTAAGAAAATAAACTCTACTTATAAAACACTCAATTTTTACTATTCTAACCGATGTAGAATAATACAACTCTACTGATATGGACTGAGATCTCACCATCAACAGAATTTTATGTTGTCTTTGTATTCACAGAGTGAATTGGCCCACATTCTCTCTCTAAAAAACGAAAATATACATGAAATCTCGAGTTCAGTGTGGTATGGTTTCAAGTGGGATGTCACAATGTCCATAGATAAAGCAAAAAGAAACAACAGAGAGATGGGTTTGAAGTGTAGTGGCAAAGATTTATAAACTGTAATTTTCAAGATTTTAAACCCTACATGAGTTTGAATAATAGGTCTTCTCTCTCTTTCATCCATTCCTAGAAGACTGTCAAACTTGATACAGAAGCAGAACAAAAGAAAAGGTTATCGTGATCATTGTGTCGACGAATAAAGGGTTGAGATTTGGCAACCACGTTCATCATATGATCTTGAAAAGATTGTGAATTTATTCTTTTTTTCGATGTTGACGTGATATTCACAACACCAGAAATGGAACTCAATTACCCATTCATAATAATAAAATGAAAATTTAAGATTTATAAGCAGGAGTCACCATCTCTACAGTCTGGTGTTGAAATATATGACCATGGCTTCAGTCTGTAGTCCTTTTTCTTTTAATATTTTTTGTTTTTTTTTCTGGACAGATGTAAACTTATCAATCTTTTTCCATCTTTGTCACGATTAGTCACAGAACTTGAGAGAGCACAGAGAATAACCCGATTCAAAATCAAGTCGAACCCTTAGACCCTCATAGTAAATTATGTCATATAGTAGTAGGAAGTCTTAAATATATCTATATATCCAATACCTAATAAAATTGAGATAATCTAAAAGTTTTGTAATAACATTAAAAATAACTGTGCTTAAAGTATCTAACCAAGTCTAGAACCACAAAAATAAACTCTCCACTATACAAATAAAGTAGAAGTGTAAATTGCTACTCTTGTTATTTGGCTAGCTGTTGAGGACCTTCCTGCCTCAAATCTGAAAATGAGAGTCATTTGAAATGAGTAGACAAATTACAGTAGGGATTAGAGTTTTACATTTAGTCTTAGAGTAAAGACAAATGTATGAACATGTCAATATAAAACATTTTAAAAGTTGAATATAAAACATATAGTAGAACTAGTTTTAAAACATTTCATTACATTATGGTACATGCATAAAATAAACATCTAATGTATAAAATTTGAGTGAAAATGAAATCTTTCATGAAATTCGCACACACCATGTCATAGGAATAAACAACAATACCATCGATATTCAACGATTACAAAACTATGAACGACCATGATCAGATTTAAGATTTTGCTCTCATAGACACAACACAACAATTATCTCAGTATTCTATTTAACAAATAAAACAATACATCCTACAACAGTTGAATACGCGTAATAGAACAAGACCCCTACATGGATCAATCAAACTTGATTTATACAACAAAAACGATTCATAAGTAATGTACATACTCAAAGAAAACATGTCTAGTGAAAAATATGTATATAATATAAAAATCGAGTCATAGAAATAAACTTGTTATGAGAACACGAATGTTTTAGAAAAAGATACAATATTGAATGTAAAAATAAATTGTTACCTTAAACGAGTTTATCAAAGTCAAAACTCAAGTACCCAAAAATCCTAGGAAGTCTAAATCTCCCATCAAGCCTTGAAACTTATTAATATATACATCAGTATACTTTTCTAGAACTTCAAAATTTTGTTTGAACCAATAGCTGAGACAGGAACCAACTTGGGAATTTTATGAAACAATTCGACGAAATATTGGCTCCAAGAACACATTCCAATGGACTCAAAATCAAAAAAATTATTGAGGTTGCTGGTCCGCACGCCCGCATAGATATGAGAACACTATGTCCTTTATGTTCAAATGTTTGGCTCAACCTGCTGATTGATCGGTCCTCGAGCATATGCTCTAGGCATCAGTGTTTAGAGAAATAGTCTGAGAACTTTAACTTGATTTTCGTGAATCTAACCTTTTTGTTCATCAATTTAAATCTCAAACTAAATATTTCAATTTTTCTTCCATGAAAACTCTATATCCGACCCAATTTTTGAAACTAGGGTTAAATCGATGCTTACTTTTAACAAATTACTTTCTCTTTGCCAATCTACTCTTTAAACTCCCCGAACTGCCACAGTTTAGAAAGATTTCCTTCCTAAATCAAATCTCGTCAAAATTCCAAAATTTAAAAGAAACAAACGAATGTCAAAAGAATTTTCTTAACTTAATCCTTAAACTGTAAAGATCATTGAATTTTTCAATAATATGAAGATGAAGATGAACCAACGTCGTCTCTAATTATCTCTCAATTTCAGTCATCCACACTTTAGAAGACCTAAAATTAGGTATAAGACCTTATATGGTATTAAATATCACCCTTGGCCCATCCGTAAAAGTTTATAATCTATTTTTATAATTTTTAAATGCTATCAGACTATTCCAGATTTTACGGTCTTCTTAAAAGTTGCGAAAACTCTACTAATTCTAGGGTTAATATTAGTTCAGGTGGCAAAGGTATTTGTCTGAGAAATAAGAATGAATAGTTACTTCAATTTTTTAAGTTTCTAATTCCTTTGAACATCTCTTTAAGGTCATCAATTCAAGATATAATTATTTAATCTAAATAAAAAACAAGGTTATTACAAAACAAAATACAAGAGTAAAACTTTTTTTCGAGTAAGATAAATTATACACTCTAATTTTAGAGTCTAAAACTTATTTCTTTGTGTAATATTCATTAATTATTATAAATATATTTTTTTCGCACGACTTAATCTAGTTTTTTTTTTTTTTTTCTTCTTCTTAAATTTACGATACCGCAGTGCACAAATTTTGTAAAATTAAAAGATATGCATGAATATTATCATTCGACATTTTAGGTGACCTAAAAACATAACCAAAACAAGAGAGGGAACGTACCCTACTTCTTATCATTATGGGTTTCCAGTGCACTTGTTTTCTTAGCCGGCTCATCACTTTTATGATGCAGTGGAGAAATGAGTGATATTAAGCTTTATATAAACAATTTTGCTGGCACAGAAAAAGTGTTTTGGAAAGGTAAACGGAAACGAAAAAGAGGAGAAACCAGGAATAGAGCTTCAATAATACAGTAAATATGTAAACTTGTACGTGTAGATAAGAGCAGTCACGAGTGTGAGGGAGGGAGGTACTACTCACTTCCAAAAATCTGAAAGAATATTTATTCTCTACTTTCTCATCCAACAACATATAAAACAACTAAACTCAGACCTGCAAAAAAAAAAAAAAAAAAACCCACATATTTCTGCGCACAAGCATACAAAGAATAAGAAACAGTGGTTGTTTTCCTCTGAAAAAAACAAGCGATGATTATTATTATTCTGACTACTTTTTTTTTCTTTTACAAAAACTCTACCCTAGAGGACCACAATCAATCAGCTCTTTCCATCTCAAACTGATTTAACCGGAACCCTAGCGACGGAGATTTCTGCCCGCCGGCGTGAGAGGGCGAGAAATGATCTGTCGAAAGTCAATTCTTCGCTTCGTTGAAAGTCCATGTGATTTCCGAGTTCGGAGTTGGATCTTATCTTCGTGGGTTGATGGAAAAGGGATGGAGGATGCTGTTACGTGAAGTGGTCTCGTCAAAAGCTCAGGAGGGATAGACAAGGAAGGAGAATATGGGGTAGGCGTAGGAGAGAACATACTCGGTCTAACTCCATGTCCGACAATTCATACATGGAATTCTGAACCGAACGAAAAACAACGAGAAGACGCGGGAAGACGGGTCTTACAAGGTCAAGAAAAGGTCTTACAAGGTCAAGAAAATTGAAAAACCAAAACAAAAAAATGAAAAAAAAAAAATACACAACATAAAAAGCTCAAGCAGGATAGCACCCAATTATTCAATGATGCATAGCAGAATCCTGGCCTCGGACCATAATCCATTGACTTGAAGCGTTGAGTTTGTTCGATCCATGGAAGACTCTTGGATGAACAAAATGACCTGAAAAAACAAAGAACATGGAACAAGATTCATGTACAACGTTACTCAAAATGTCGGAAAATATACTAATTTCAGAGGAAAGTGGAAAAACAAACAAAACCCACATCATATAATTTGCTGTGATTCGTGCTTAATGTCTTACCTCGCGCAAATTTGTGTCTTTCTTTCATGTTTGTCTGCCCAGTGACTGAAACTAGAGAGAGAAAGAAGAGAGAGAAAAGAGGAACAACCTTGAACAGAGTAATGAAAAGTCTCCTCCTTAGTTATTAAGAATATATAGAAAAAGTAAAGAAGACAGACGGGAGAGGGGATTGGCAGTGGGCTTCACTGACAATGATACGTCGGAGGCCCAGAAAGAATGTAAACGGGCTGATGACGTCATCATTGTGGTCTGACCGTGCTGCCCGTGCTGACCGAACTTATGTCAAACAACGACCAGTCAACTTTCCAGCATTAGTAAATAACCTTCTAATTGTCCACTTGCCACATTTTAATCCGTTGGATCTTAATCCCCTCTAATTTTACACTTTTCATGTAGTTGTTTCTAAGTGTTTAATCATTACAATTATTTACAATTGCATTACTAAATAAATATATATAAATTAAATTGGAGTATACATCCAAATTTCAAACACTCTCAAAAAACTTCAAATCTATCGTACATTTTTCTAGACGTTCAAAGGTTTGTTGGAACCAATAATTAAGATAAGAACCAACTCGGGAATTTTATGAAACAATACAATGAAAAATCAGCTCCAAAACACGCTGCAGTGAACCCTGGTTGAAAATTTATTTTTAGGTCGCATAATTGACAATGAGATATGATACGATTAATCAATTTAATTAAAATTGAGATGAATGGAAGGGGAAAAAAGCAGAGACAAAAGGGAACAGAAAATCTAGAAAGGAGGGAAAGAGAATATAAAAAAAGATTATTGTTGTTGGTAAGTGTATGTCTTTTTGAAAAATTAGGGTTTTGGGGAATGGAAGTTTTAGGGTTTGCTGGCAATGGCGGCAATTTACAGACGAATAATCACAGTCTTCTAAGACCATTAGTCAAACACCCATGTTCTCTTTCCCTATTCCAATCCTTGGCCTGCGTTCTTTTCTAACATTTTACGTTCATTTTGTTTGACCTTTGACCTAATATTTATCACCATCGACGGGTATTCCTAGATTGAATTCCCATTTGTTATTCACTCATATTTAACCCTTTTTCCAATACTATAGGGCACTAAGTTAACTATGTTGGATATTTTCACTTGTAAGATTATTTTCGTTTCTCTTCACTCCGAGGGGTTTTACGTTAAATTCTATGCTCATTATTTAATTTCACAACGTCAGTGATATCGATGTTTGACCTGTTAAATGCATAACTATTTTTGTAACTCGTTAAAAACTAGATACATTGAAAAACTGTTCAATCCTCTCCGGCACTCTCAAATATTTACCTCCACATTTTGAAACTCTCTTAGGTTTTGACCTGCAGGCTGCAGTCGCAATCATATGATATTGACTCGTCATCGCATTCATAGTACAGTCTACCAATACCAACTCGATATGCTTTCAACGACATTAGTAAGGTAACAGTTATCATAACGTGACGTGGGCCTCAACATCGATTAGAAAAGTGGGCCAACTTTTTTTCATACAGTAGAACGCATTAATAATTGTTGAATCAGATATTCTTTATTCATTTCTCTTCCTCCAAACAATCAAAATCATTTCGAAAGAGAAAGAAATTGGTGCGAAGAAAGAGAGAGGAGAGATGTATATAGAAAGAGATGAGGAATTATTGGGACGAAGATGAATCACCAAAAGAGGAAGCAAATAATGGAGATGGGAAAAAATGGAAAGAAGAAAGTTGTTTATTTTGAGAGACATGCATGGAGAGAACTGGAAAGGTTGCAGCTGCAAAATCCGTACCCCTTTCTTGTTCATCATCCTCTCTCAAAATTTGGCCATCTATTTTATGCCCCTCTTCTCCCCCCCATTTACACCAATACAAACAAACACCCCCTCCTGCCAAGATTCCTCTCACCAAATAATTCTACCTTTTCGAGTCTCGTCCGTCCCTTGTTTATTAAATGACCTAATCAATTCGATTCGATTCACTCATCATTATCGATTCTTTTTTAAATGATTCCAATCCCTTCCCTTGTTTATTAAATGACCTAATCGATTCGATTTAATTCACTCATCATTATCGATTCCTTTTTAAATGATTCCAATCCATTCCCTTCAAAAAGAATGATGAGCTCGAGAGAAAAGTTCGAATTCAAATTTTTATCTATTTTATTTCTCTAAAGTCAAATTTAACTTGAATGTCACATGCAGCTACCACGATAATTTTAGGCATTTCATGACTGTATGCAACTATCTACCCCTAAACTTGTTCTATTTGTATTTTATCCTGTAATTATTTTTCTTGTAACATGAGCTAATCAAAATAATATCACTTGTTACGTGAAATCAAAATTAAAAAACGAAGAATAATTGTAACATACTCTTTAATTTTATCTTTTAATCTTATATTTTCATGTCATTTCCTCTTCATTTATTATTAGTAAAGTGATATATTATTTTTTTCATGCGTAATTTATTATAATTGATTTAATAATAAATGGACGACGCATTATAATATTAAGTTAAATACATTACTAGCAATATTTACACTTTCTTAGTTTATGTGGACTAAAATTAATGTATTTAGAAGATATTTTTAATTTTAAAATTTCCAATAAATAAAATTTTAAAAGGTCAAATTTATGTTCTCTACGACATAGCATCCTAGACTGGTCCTCAGGATTTTAGTTTGATCGACGTGTCGTAAGAGATTGGATAAGGTGAACGCATAACAATGTGAGCACGGCTTCTGATGAGTAAAGACTTCACGAAGGGACGACACGTGGACGATCATTTTCCCCGCGTTCGCTAAGTCTGGAGTTCAATCCATTTCTCGAAGCTGAATGCTCTACGGTGATGACGCTAGTCGCTCTGTTCGTCTCTGCCACTAAGTTAGCCGGAATTTTAGTCACCGTCACCGTCGCTGCCAACGTTTTTTCTTTCTCCAAGTATCGGAAGAAGAATCTTCGGCCCTTCCAGTCGCCTATCGATGAGTTTTCCGAAATTCTAGCCGACTTCAATGCGGACGGTAACACTTCTCTCTCTGAGCTCCTATTTCTCATCTGTGTTTTTTTCATTAATGTCTATGTAGTGTAAAGTGCAATCGGAGGTTTTGCGCAAATGAAATTGGTAGCAGATAAAATCTCGAAACTGACTTTATTATCTGCATGATTGTTACTGTTTTCTGTTAAATTAGTGAAGAATTGATATGCTCTGTTTTACTGGATATTCCACTAACTGAACATTAGAAGAATAATTAGAGGAAGAAAGGACTGATATCTCGATTATCAAATTTGGCATCTTCTCCTCATTGCTACTAGCTCTAAGCATTTATCTGTTGGTAAATTACAATCCATACACTGCTGTCATGAGCCGATGGGTACTTTCTAAAATCGTAAATTGATTTTTATTCTGCGTAATTGTTAAGTCATTATGGCTTAACTCTCTTCCTCCTTGGTTTAGTTCTTTCATAACACTTTGATGGTTGAATTCATTGAGACGAATGTTGCGAGAAATATTAGTTGACGTAAAAGTGCTGACAGGCTTGGTACTAAAATGATCATCTCTTACAGGGTTGAAGCTTGAGTAGTTGTCAATGTTTTACCCATCAAATTGTTGTATGATGAGCACTTGATTAAGCTTTAATTTGAAGATGTTGGGGTTTTATTTCATGTGGAATTTCCGTGTTGATAAATACAGTATTTTTTGAAGAGCCTGGTTAAGTGAAATCTGACAGGTTTTGCGTATCTTCATTCTGCAGAGATTTAAACTTTTACATACCGTTGCCTTGCAATGTCATATTATTATCAAATCCAAAACGTACAATTGAAGACAATTTTGAACTATGAATTATAAATTCATTAAGGCTTTGTGGTGAGAAAACTGTTCCAAATTTTCAAGTAATTTATTGATCTAGTGCTCATTCTGTTAATTCTTTGCAGAGAGCAAAAGTGAGTTTTTCTTTGGCCTGGCAACAGCCCCTGCCCATGTTGAGGATCGGCTAGATGATGCTTGGCTTCAGTTTGCCAAAGAAAATCCATGTGACAATTCAGAAATGGAGCATGGCGCGCAGCTAGCTGATGCTTTAGTGGGTTTTGCTGGTGGCGATGGCAGCTCACAGCAGGCACTATCTGAAAAAAACAATAATCAAATTCTTAAGAAAAGGAAGTCACTGAAGATTGCCATGGAAGCCATGATTAGAGGATTTGAGAAATTTGCTGAAGAAGAAGATGCATTGCAAATTGAGGAATGCCATCACAAAGTTGCTGCATGGCACAATATTCCACATCCGTAAGCCTTGTTCTCTCGAATTCATTATTAAATGGGGTGGCTATTTGTGTTTGCGCATTTTTCACTGAGATCCTTTAATGAAAACTTCGTTATGGTATTATTTCAGAGAAGAGAGGTTAAGGTTTTGGTCTGATCCTGATACAGAAATTGAGCTAGCAAAAAATACTGGCATCAGTGTCTTTCGAATGGGAATAGATTGGTCAAGAGTCATGCCAAGAGAACCTGTTGATAGCGTGAAAGACTCTGTAAGTGCAGTGCTTAGTGATTGTTTACCAAACAATTAAATGTAACAATATTATTGTAAAAACATCCTTGGCGTGTTTAGTCACATGAAGTTTTATCTGATGAGGCTATAAACTAGAAAGTTATTGTAGTTGATATGACCATGTGATGATCATCCAAACATACTCTCAAAAGAAAATAGTATCGAATAATTGAATGTTTTTGGTGCTTAGTATTGAACTAAGATCAATATTGTTTAGGTTAACTATGCAGCATTGGAGCGTTATAAGTGGATCATTAATAGGATCCGCTCATCTGGTATGAAGGTGATGCTGACCCTGTTCCATCATTCATTGCCACCATGGTCAGGGGAATATGGGGGGTGGAAGCTGGAAAAAACAGTTGATTATTTCTTGGAATTCACAAAGTAAGTTCCGCTTTCCTCTACTTTAGCAGCTTCACAGTTTTGGTTATTTTGGTTGTCACTGTTTGCTACATAAAAGATCATGGTTATCGTGCATTTTTACTATATATTTTATCATCTGAACTGAATAATTTAAAGGACAGAAAAAGAAGAAGAAAGTTTATCTGAAGAGTACTGGGATGCTAAAGCTTCATAACCAAAGCTGATAGATTGCAGGTTCTTTTATTGCTAAAGTTAGAGTTTAGGATTTTGAAAAGATTAGCTAAAGTAGCATAGATAGAGATTATACTGATATGGTGATTGATTTGTCATGCAATGGGCAAAAACTATGTAGCTGTACTGCTAGTTCCTACAACCAGCATTTTTTATCAACTAAAGTTAGTCCGTAGCACTACTTAATTCTACCAAATGAGACTGATATAAGTAGTTTTTGTTACATATTGATTAACAAGCTAATTTCACTCCTTGTCAAGCTCATGATTAATGAAGTTGACTTTTCTATTTTAATACCATTGTCTGCCACTTCCTTCATGCTGCTCGGTTTTGGAATTCTTTAATATAGGCTTGTAGTGGACAATGTGTCAGACATGGTGGATTATTGGGTGACATTTAATGAGCCTCATATCTTCTGTATGCTTACTTATTGTGCTGGTGCTTGGCCTGGTGGTCATCCTGATATGCTGGAAGCAGCCACTTCGACACTGCCAACTGGTGTTTTTAACCAGGCAATGCATTGGATGGCCATTGCGCACGCAAAGGCATACGATTATATTCATAAGAACAGGTTTTATCCCTCCTTCCTTTCATATTCCATTCTAGTAATTTTCTCCATCAAAATAGTCTTTCAAGGAAGCATGAATACTTGTCTGAACATGCGATAGAACTTGACACAACTTAACACAAACATGTAGCGGCCTAATTTCTGAGAAGTTTAGAACTGGGAGACAGTTAAATAAAAAATATCCTTTTGATATAATAAATACAAGAAAAAAGGATTCATCTTGAACTCCTATGATTATGACTGTAGAGCTTCACAAAGGGTTTAGAGAAAAAAAATGATTTGAACTTTCTCTCCAAAGAAAAACTGCTAAAAAGGAAGAAAAAGAAAAGTACGTTGGGGGAGTACAGTGTCTTTCGTTGAGGGAAGATGAAATTTTTTTCTAACTTAAATTTCCTTGTATATCTCTGTCAGTAACTCAGAGAAAGCTACGGTAGGAATTGCACACCACGCCTCATTTATGAGGCCATATGGTCTCTTTGATGTAGCTTCAGTTGCTTTGGCTAGTTCCATAACTCTCTTCCCCTATGTGGATAGTGTTTCTATGAATCTGGATTTTATAGGGATAAACTACTATGGGCAGGTGTGCCTTCTTTTACAAAAAATACAAATGCTCACTAATTGACGATTATATAGTGAGCTTTAATGGAGGTTTCTCTTCCATGGATCAGGAAGTGGTATCCGGTCCTGGACTTAAACTAGCAGAGTCTGATGAGTATAGTGAATCTGGACGTGGGATATATCCTGATGGTCTGTACCGCATGCTGCTTCGGTTCCATGAAAGATACAAACATCTAAATATACCATTCATTATTTCTGAAAATGGAGTGTCTGATGAAACCGATGTGATCCGCCGCCCATATATGATAGAACATTTGCTGGCTACTTATGCTGCCATGATCAAGGTTTTTGCTCATAATTGATTTAGAAATTATTATGAAGGCTTAGTTAATGATCTAGTGATTGTTGTTAGGGTGTACCTGTGCTTGGGTATTTATTTTGGACCATATCAGATAACTGGGAGTGGGCTGACGGGTATGGTCCCAAGTTTGGACTCGTTGCTGTTGATCGCGGGAATGATCTTGCTCGAAAGCCACGTCCTTCCTACAATCTATTTTCTAAGGTTAACATTTATGTCTTGCTTTGATAAATTACAAGTAATCTAAAAGCTTAAAAGGTGAGGTTGAGATGAATTTAATTACTTGCGTTACATCTTATCCTCATCTCTCACATGTAGTCCTACTGTAAAATGTCCGTACATGTTGATATTCTTAATTTCAAATGGATAAAGAGATGAGACAGATTTAAACTTGAAATTTCTTGTTCTGATGTTCAATTCATCTTAAAAGTTTAATTTATTAAGATGCGGTGAATTTAGTTATTTATGTCACCTCTCAACACTTGATCATTTTAACTTACTCTTGATTGTTAACTGCTTGACTTTTGATTTCAGATTGTGACCAGCAGAAAAGTTACTCGTGAAGACCGTTTTTATGCATGGAATGATCTTAGAAAAGCAGCAAAAGAAAAAAAAATGCGACCCTTTTATCGAGCAGTTAATAAACAGGGTTTGATGTACGCAGGTGAATAATGAACTTGGCGGCTTTTCAATTTTCCCCCTTCTCGATCTTGGATAATATTAGCTAAATTGCTTTGAAATTTAATTTTGTATAGGAGGTCTTGATGAACCAGTTCAGCGACCATACGTAGAACGCGATTGGCGATTTGGGCACTATGAGATGGAAGGGCTGCAGGACCCATTGAGCCGATTATCAAGGCTCTTTCTCCGACCCTTTACCCAAAAAAAGAGAAAGAAACTTAGCGAGGACGAGCGTCATTTAATTCTGCAGCCTCTTGAACTCAGTGTCTGATTGCTTATTTCGGCGGAATTCAGGTCAAAATGCTTTGGATATTATTGGGTGGCTGCTATTTTTCGAAGGTCAAACCATATAGCTGTATAATTAGTTTCTTTTCTTTTCCCCAAAATGTGTTCTGAAGATTCGAGAAAACTCGAATGATTCTGCTATCTATGCAAGTGATACATCTAATACTGTTCATAAAAGTCCTAATAGGAATGAATCAAAGGCTGAGTCAGTAAGTGTTTGTTTAGTTGTACTGGTTTCAGCTGTATTTTAGAAACCTATTATACCTGTAAACAGCTGTCTTAAAGTAAATATGTTTTCTGATGATACGAATTTCACTTTTCTCTCAAAGTTCTCATCTTAGGACTCATCATTCTCTAGCTTCTTCGCTTTCTTCACATGCAACTCTTGTAAACTCTTTTCTTATTGACGAATAGCAACAATTTAGTTTCTGTTTTCTTGAATTCTGCAAATTTCATGAAGTTTTATATTCTGACAATCTTTCAAGCTCATCTGGTTTTTGTTTATTTAACGGCTCTTTCCATGCCGTCCTCTGTTTAATTCAAGATGAAAATAGTGGAAGTTCCTTCTGGAATCAATCCTGTTTTTGAACGCTGGATTACTCGTGATCAAGCCTCTGATTAAGTTAATTCGTATGTTATGTGAGAGACAGGTAATTAAAATTCTCGTATTTATCGAATGACGGTTAGCTTCAAATCTGAAGTTTGTAGTCAAAACTTTGTCTGTATTATTTGTTTGTTCGAGTCCAAAACATAGATGATCTGGTTGCTTCTATTTTCCAGAAATTTGAAGACACATGTTAGGATCTTCTTTCTATTAAACTACATACACTATTCATTTAGAGTTTACTTAGATTGTAAGTGTAGTTTCTTTTTCATCATTATTGTCTTTTGAATATATAGATGTAAAACCTTGGATAGTGAAATACAAAATATCATTTATTGTTGCTGTCTTTTTCTGTTCATCTTTCTCCTCTACTGTTCATCATCTCCTTGCTTCCTCTGTTTCGAACCAACACGAATTTCATTCCTCAATGTGGTGTCAGAGCTGCAAATGGCATCTACTAGTTCAATCATCCCTTCCTCTCCTTCAACTCCTGTTTCCTTCTCCCCTCTTCCACCCTTCCCCGCCATAAATCAAACCCTAACTACCAAATTAAACTCTACAAATTACCTAGTATGGAAAACTCAAATTCTTCACGTCATCACCGCCAATGGGATTGCCAATATGCTTGATGGATCTTTTCTCACTCCTCCGCCGACTCTGGATAATCTCTCTTCTCAACCCAACCTTGAATTCAACATTTGGCAACGGTACAATAGTCTTTTACTGAGCTGGATTATTTCTTCAATGTCGGAGGACTTACTTCCACAGTTCATCGCTTTTACGACCACCAAGGATGTCTGGAAAGCTCTGGCGCTTCGCTTTGCTTCTTCGTCCCTCACGCTCATCACTGATCTTCATAATCAACTCCACTGTATCTCCAAAGAAGGAGTCTCTGCCCCTGCCTATATTCACAAGCTTACCTCCATTTGCAACACACTGGCTGCTATTGGGCAAATCGTCGCGTACCAAGATCAACTCTTATATTTTTTGGGCATTTAGTGAGTATAACGCATTTGTGACTTCGGTCACAAATCGCTCCGATCAGTCACCGCTCGAAGAAATCTACAATCTCCTCCAAAGTTACTATTTTCAACTGGAGAAACAGAACCTCGTGATCAGTCTCCCGACGCCGACCCAACTTCAGGCGAACGGCGCCTACCAGCGTTCGTTTCGTCCAACTTGGAGTCCTCGGCCACACATTCCGTCTCGCCCAATTACCTCATCGGGTTATCATCACAACGCAGGTTATCCTCACAACGGGCCAGTTTTGAAGCCCACCTCTTAGAGGCCTACACAGCCCAACAAGCCTCGGTGCCAGATCTGTAATAAAGTGGGACACTCGGCCCTAAAGTGTTACCATCTCTCTTCTGTAGCCCACCGAGCCCCTGACCCGATTTTTCAAGCCCACCTAACTATCCTACCTTCTGACCCGACCCAAGTCCCTTACCCATCAGCCCATCCCAACTCACCCTTTAACCATTACCCGCCCGACCAATCAGCCCATACCCACACAGCCTTTAACCATTACCCGCCCGATCCAACTCTTTCCCATACCCATTTCCCTACTGACCCGACCCTTCCCCCACACAATTTCAGTCTCTAGAATCGGCTGTCTGCCCCCTTATTGACTTTCGCCGGACTACTCCCCATACCAGATTTCTCTTCACCGGTAGCTCCCTAGGTTATGGATTCCAGAGCTACTCACCATTTCTCTTCCCACTTGGACTCTCTCAACCATCTCTCCAATCTCCCACTACCTTTGCATGTCGCCACAGCTGAAGGTAAATCTCTCCCTGTTTTTCAATCTGGTTCTTCTGTTCTTCCGGCCAACGGCTGCTCTCTCACTTTGCAAACTGTTTATCACACTCCACACCTCTCTCCCAATCTGCTGAGTGCTTATCAACTGTGTAAAGAAAATTCGATTTTCGTTGAATTTTACCACCTATTTTTTTGTTAAGGATCGGCTCAATCACCGAATCCTGCTCCATGGGACACTCAGTGACGGTCTCTATCGTCTCCCATCTGCTGACACCATTTTGTCCCTTGCTGCTCGGCTCACCTATTCTGCCCCTATTTTGCAGACCCTCTGGCACAATCGCTTGGGTCACCCTTCCCCCCGTGTGTTGCAGCAAGTATTACGTTTTTGTAATCTCAACTCACAATCTATATTGTATCAACTTTGTACTCCTTGTCAAATGAGTAAAAGTCATCCGTTAACGTTTCAAATTTCTCAATCTCATTCTCAATTTCCTTTTGATATTGTACATACTGATGTGTGGGGTCCGTCTCCAGTAAAATCTATTACTGGTGTACAATACTTCTTTCTATTTGTCGACGATTGTACCCGTTTCACTTTGCTTTTTCCACTAAAATTAAAAAGAGAAGTTTATCACACCTTCGTGAATTTCCACCAATTTGTTCATACTCAATTTGGTGTTAAAATCAAAGGCATTCAATCGGATTGGGTGGTGAATTTCAGGCAATTACTCCTCTCCTTAAATCTCTTGGCATTCAGCACAGAATTTCTTAGTCTGTATACACCAAATCAAAATGATCGAGTTGAACGAAAAAATTGTCATGTCGTTGAAACCGGCCTCGCTCTACTTTTTCACTCTTCCGCCCCTCACCATTTCTGGACATATTCTTTTCTCACCGCGGCTAGGTTAATCAATTTACTTCTCACCCCTGTCCTAAACCACAAATCCCCTTTTGACTGTCTGTTCAATAAAATCTCTGATTACTCTTCTCTTTGTGTCTTTGGTTGTCTTTGTTTTTCCCTTTTTCGCCCCTTCAATCAACACAAACTCCAACCTCGATCCCTTCTCTGTGTCATCTTAGGCCCCAACCCAAATTACAAAGGCTTCCTCTGTCTCGATCCTCACACAATCTATATTTTTCGTCACGTTACTTTTGTTGAGTCTCAATTTCCGTTTTCCTCCTTCACTAAACATGTCTCTCCACTTTCCTCCTTTTCTCTTACTATCCCTTCCATATCTTATCCCCCCATCGATACTCACATACCACTCTCCCCATCCCCTCTCTCCATCCTCCCCACATCTCTTATTCTCACTCCTACCATCCTACCTCCTCCTATAACATCTGCCCCCATGCCTATCCAAATACCAAATCTTCCAACTCTTAACACCCACCAAATGACAACCAGGGTAAAGCCGGTGTATTCAAGCCAAAGGCCTTACTGCTAGAATCAGCATTTGAACCCAAAACGTTCAACCAAGCTGCAAGATATCCACATTGGCTCACTGCCATGCAAGAGGAAATTTCTATTCTCAAACAAACCAACACCTGGCAGTTAGCTCCTTTTCCTCGAGGAGCGAAACTTATAGGCTGCAAGTGGGTTTTCAAGACTAAGCTCAACTCTGCGGGCAACGTTGCTCTGTACAAGGCTCGTCTCATAGCCAAAGATTACGACCAGACTGAAGGTATTGATTATGATGAAACTTTCAGTAACCTACTTCCATACGCACCATGATCTTCTTAGCCGTCTCATCTCGCTGGGTTATCAGACAACTTGATATCAACAATGCGTTCATACACAGTGATTTGACCGAAAAAGTGTACATGCAGCAGCCTCCCAGATTTATTGATCCATCTTTTCCATCAGTTGTCTGCTTTCTATAGAAGGCTCTATATGGTCTCAAACAATCTTCGAGAGCGTGGTACACCAAGTTATACACTGCATTAATTAATTGGGGTTTCTCAACATCAAAGTCCGACTCATCCTTGTTCATACGCGTACACCGTCATTCATCGTTATTATGTTTGTGTATATCGATGACATTATTGTGACAGGTGACTCTGATGCCATCTTAGACCAGCTCTTCACATACTTGCACTCTCAGTTTAGAGTCTGCGATCTCGAACCTTTATCATACTTCCTAGGCATCTCAGTTACCCAGACATCTACTGGTATGAATCTTTCCCAATCACGCTATATTTTCGAGCTACTTCACAGAGCCAATATGAATTCCTCCAAGCCAGTTCCGACACCCATGGTGGCCAGGTCCGTGTTATACATACATTCAGGGAGACCTTTACGTGATGGCTTTCTATACCGGAGCATAGTTGGAGGCCTCTAATATTGCAGTCTTACACACCCAAATATTGCATATGCAGTAAACAAGGTCTCACAGTTCATGCATTCGCCTTCTGATGTTCACTGGCAAGCTGTAAAAAGAATTTTACGGTCTTTAAAATATACTCCCTCTCTCGGCATCACCTTCACGCCCTCCACCTCCTTTGCCTTGACGTGTTACACGGATGCTGACTAGGCTTCCTGTCCTGATGACCGTAAAAGCACTAGTGGATTCTTTGTTTTTCTCGGTGACAACCTTATTTCCTGGTCTTCCACCAAACCGAAAGTCGTCTCATGCTCTAGCACAGAATCAGAATATCGTAGCATCGCTAATGGTGCGGCCAAAGTTCTATGGCTGCAATCACTTCTAAAAGAGCTAGGTATTATCTCTCTCACCGTACTTCTCATACTCTACGACAATTTGAGTGCAACTTACCTTGCCTCAAATCCTGTCGTGCACTTAAAATCTAAACATGTGAAGATAGATTTTCATTTCATCTGGGAAAAAGGTGCTTCAAAAGACGCTATCAGTTAAGTTCACTCCTTCGCATAATCAACTTGCTGACGCTCTCACTAAACCTCTTCCACCTGCGCCTTTCAACATTTTCTTATCCAAGATCTTCGGCTCTCCGCCTTGATCTTGAGGGGGGGAGTATTAAAGTATATACGCTATTCATTTAGAGTTTAGTTAGATTGCAAGTGTTATAATCGGTGTGACCCGATTTCTGTTTGGGCCAGGCCAGTTCGGCCCACGTTCTGAATCTCATTATGACTAGAGTTTTTTGTCTACGTATAAATATATGTTTGAGTCACAAAACTCATAGTACCTTTTGATTTTAGTGATTTCTCATCTCTCCGTGGTTTTTTTCCCTTTAGGATTTTCCACGTAAATCTTGGTGTTCACTATTTCCTCGTTTTTCAATTTCCGTTTCGATTTCGATTTTTTCAACAATTAGTATCAGAGCGAGTTAAAGGTTTTCAAAAATCAAGGCTAAATTTTTTGAAGGTATCGAACAATTCGGAGTTTGCAATTTCGGGTTTGAAAATTCCATTCATTTGCGACGGGTACTATTCATCGTCGGTCGAGTTACTGTTCATTGCCGGCAAATTTATTGTTTATCGCAGCCGGGTTACTGTTCATCGTAGTCGCAGATATTGTTCATCGTCGGCCGGAGTACTGTTCACGCCGGAGTACTGTTCACGCTGATACTGTTCATCGATGGTGCGACACTGTTTATCGGCGGCAAGTACTGTTCATTGTCGGAATTACTGTTCATCCCCGAGAATATTTATTTTTTTCTTATAACTATCTGGTTGAGATATCATTGGAGAAATATTCTGAATTTTGAGAGATGACATCGTTAAAATACGACATTCTGCTGCTGGATCGAAATACCAGATTTTCATTGTGGCAGGTTAAGATGCGGGCAATTCTGGCACAAATTGATTTAGACGATGCATTGTTGGGCATTGCAATGATGTCGTCATCATGGGCTGCTGAGGAGAAACAACGTAAGGATCGAAAAGCTCTATCTCAGATTCATTTGCATCTGTCAAATCAGATTCTTCAAGATTGTTTGAAGGAAAAATCAGCTGCGGCACTTTGGTTAAGATTGGAGCAGTTGTGTATGACGAAATCCTTGAATAGCAAACTACACCTAAAACAATGTCTATATTCTCATCGTATGGCAGATGGTACGTCTCTAGATGATCACTTAACTGTTTTTAAGGAAATTGTCTCTGATTTGGAATCCATGGAAGTTAAGTATGACGAAGAGGATTTAGGTTTGATTTTGCTGTGTTCACTGCCTACGTCGTATGCTACTTTTAGAGATACTATTTTATACAGTCGTGATTCTTTAACTCTCGATGAGGTTTATGATGCTTTATTCTCTAAGAAGAAGATGGATAAGCTTGTTGCTGGCTCAGAGGCCAAGGGTAATGGCCTTATTGCGTGGGGAAGACCGCATGGGAGGAATACTAGTGGGGATAATCAAAGCAGGTTGAAATCCAAAAATAACAAGGATAAGACATGTAAGTACTACAAGAAGAATGGTCATATTATTGCTGATTGTTATAAACTGCAGATAAGAACAAGAAAATTGGTGATAATCAGAAGGGAAAATAACCTGAGAAGTCTGACGAAGCTGATATTGCTGAAAATCACAGTGATGGTGAACTCCTTATTGCATATGACGTTGTTTCGAATCAGAGCGAGGAGTGAATTCTTGATTCTGGCTGCACGTTTCATATGTGTCCTAATCGGGACTGGTTTTCAACATATGAAACAATTTTAGAGGTGCTGCGTTGATGGGAAATAATGCATCCTGTAGAATTTTTGGCATTGGTGTTGTAATACCCAGCGGTACAGAAATTAATATTTTAATATATGATGGCATTTTTGTAAATATGTCAAATCAGGTCCGTTTCGTGAACAGAAAACATTATTACGATCGTAATAATTGATATGGATTTTAGGAAATTCTGGGAATTTTAGGAGTCGTAACATTAATTTTACGATAATTATGTTTCTCGTAATATAAATGATATTTTGGTAAAAATAGTAAACGAGATCCTATTTGCGAACGGACAATTTTGATAAATCCCAAATAATAAGTTAGACTTATTGGTGAAATAAGAAAATTTGGAGAAAACGAATCGTTAGTTAATTAACGAAACGAAGGACGAAACAAATAGAAAATCAAAGGAAGGGCAAAATGATAATTTACCAAGTAAAATTTTATTAAAAAACTATAACTCTTCTTCTTCTTCTTCTCCACGCAATTTCCCTCTCTCTCCCTGCGACTTCTCCTTCCTTCGGCGATTCACGGCGATTCTCCATTTCCGACGATCGAGCTCTCCGATCGTCTCGATCCTTCACGTTTCTTCCTCCTATCGCAACCCTAGGTACGATTCTAAGATTTTAGGAAAGTTTATTTCGGTTTTTACGAAGTTTAAACGATTAGGGTTCGTTTAGGGTTTCGTAAAAAATGCGATTTATGGTTCGAGATTGATAGATTTATCGAGTTTATGGATATAAATGACGTATTGAACGTTATTGGACGAAGTCAAATTGATTTGGTGTGAAATGTTAAAATTTGAGAATTTAGGGCTTTTTGGGGAAAACTTGTAAACGGATGTTTCGTGGTATCGAGCGCGAATTGGTTGTTGAAACGCCTCGATTAGTTGAGTTATAGCTCTAGGAGAAATTCCTTAGTTAAGGATTTTGCTAGTTCGAGCATTTAATTGTTTAAGCTCTTTTTAACAACAATTTGGTGAAATTGCTTAGGTAAACAACGCTCATGGACAGAGCTTGAAGTTCAACGCGCACGAGGTAAGTTCTCGTGATCTTCTCTGGCCGATTGGCCTACACCGTACTTCGAGGTCGTCTTGAGGAATTTTGGTGACGCTTTTGGTTTAAATTGTTATGGTTGGGTAGTTAGATAGGATATGCTTTTAATAGCTTTTATTGTCTTGATGGTATGTATGTTGTTTGTTTACTTTAAGTACGTAACTGTTCATGCATCACGGTTTTAAATTATGCATAGAAAATGAATTTTTGCACAATGTTTTAAAGAAAATGGCGATGCGGTCTGGAGATGGGCTATTGATCTATTGTGTAGGCACGAAGGGGTTTGTCATAATACCGCATCTAATATGTACTCATGTATGTTATGGTTAGGTGTTTTGAGGGTTTTTGGGAATTGTCGGGCTGATAGTTGTATAGAAACATTTTAGGGTGTTTGGTTCTAATAGTTGATAGGTTACATTTTGAGTTTTTAAAACGTTTTGAAAATGTATTTTGTAAATGTTTGGTATTAGGTAAATGTTCGTAGTTTTTAAACCGAACCACGCAGTTTGTTTTTACGAAAATGGATTATGTTTTAAATGTGTTTTGGAGCCGTTTATTTTGAGTGATTGGTGAAGATTTAGGGAGGTGAAGGTTGTTGTATGTTAATGTTGTAGAAGAAAGTGTGGATGAGATATATGTGTTTAAGTAGGGTAGAAACGAGCAAAGAAAAGAGGACGCAAAGTCCTCTGGAATTTCGGATTCCAGAGGACTTGGCGATCGATCGCCTGCAAGGGGCGATCGATCTCCCCTCTTGCTTGCGCTCTGGAAGAAATTCCAGAGCGCATGCCGAGCGATCGCCAGGCAATGGCGATCGCTGGGCATAAGATGATCGCCAAGGGGCGATCCAACTGGCGAGCGATCGCCAGTGTGTGATAGCCATGGGGCGATCAATCGCCGGTTTTGGGCGATTGATCGCCCCTCACATTTTTGGGACAAAGGTCCCTTCTGCCCCTGTTTTTGTCTTGTTTCGCTGGCCGATCATTTTTAATGGTTTTAATTAATTGTTTTAAGTTTTATTTAAATTGTTTTAAAGTTTGTTAATGGTTTATAAACTTAGACTTCGATCTCGATTTAAAAAGTTTTAATTCCGCTCGCACGTACGAGATTTATTTCGGACATAAAGATAAAAAAAAAATAGTACGGGAAAATTAGGTACAGTGTTAGGGTCGCTACAGTTTATGGTATCAGAGCCCCCGGGTTTTAAAATCGGTTCTGTAGACTGCTCGACTACACAGCCACTACGCGGACATTCTTCATCAACTGTAAGTACGTTTATAGCTTTATCTGATTTCTAGTTTCTTAGAATATTTGTTTTAACTTTTATATAGGAGTATATAACTATGGTGCGTCGAGGTAATGACCGAAATGACCGAGATGACCGAGACGATACGATAGACACTCTCAAGGACTTCATTGCCCAACAGTCTCAACATATGGAGCGTCAGGCCCAACAGATGGAAAGGCAGTTCCAACAAGATTGACCGCAAGGGCGTTATAGCTCGGGAGACGGCAACTCCTAGCAATAAGGGGATGGAGAGATTCCAGAAGCTCCAACCTCCTATATTTAACGGACAGTCTACGGATCTCTCTTCAGTCGAGGAGTGGATTCGAACTATGGAGGACATGCTGGCCTATGCTAGCATTGAGGACGGAGAGAAGGTTGCGTTGGTGACCTACCACCTAGCATTGGATGCTCGATTTTGGTGGGATTCCATCAAGGCTACCACGGACGTGACTATTATAAGCTGGGAGCGATTCAGAGAAGTATTTTATGATAAGTATTTCAGCCATACAGTACGGGAGACGAAGATGGTTGAGTTTATGCAGTTGCGGCAGGTTAGTTCTATTGCCGAGTATGTGAGGAAGTTTGAAGCACTGTCCCGATTCGCACCATCTCAAGTCAGCGTTAATGAGGACAAGGTATGCAGATTTTTACAGGGACTTGGTCAGGAATTTCGGATGCGTCTTACCATATCAGGGGTGCGGAATGTATCCTATGACGAGATTGTGGCCAGGGCCCTAGAGATTGAGGCAGTTGATAGGGATTCTGTCAAACCGAGGGAGCCATCTAAGGGCTTCTTTCTAGAAATTCACCCCCAGATCAGGAATAAGGGTTGGCAACCAAGAGGACAGCCACAGCAACAACAACAGAGGGGAGTTAAAAGACCTTTAGAGGGAGGCAACGATGGAGGCAAAGGAAAGCAAGTACAGGGGGCTTCACAGATGCCTTGGTGCCCCAAGTGTTAGAGGGAGCACAGCGGTGAGTCCCGAGTGGGCACTAATAAGTGTTACAGATGTGGTGAAGTCAGCCATTATGTCAGAGATTGCCCGAAGCCCGGCCGAGATCAGTCAGGCAGTGATCAGAGGAGGATTATGCTGAGGATTTTTGCATTTATCGAGCCCGGTGATGTTGATGACGAGGCTCAGCCTTCCGTGATAGCAAGTACTATTCTGATTTCGGGCGTAGCAGTATTTTCTTTGATGGACACGGGGGCTACGCATTCTTTTGTTTCCACTGCTTGCGTGTCAAGACTGAAGCTTGTACCTGAGTTAGTAGAATGCGAATACAGTGTGATGCTACCTTCAGGAGAGCGTATGCAGTCAGGTCATGTCGTCCAGGGCAATATTGTCTTAGTTGGGAACAGTACTCTCTATGCTCGCCTGATTGTTATGGGCATAGAGATCTATGATGTTATTTTAGGGATGGACTGGCTATCGCAACACTTCGCCACCATCGATTGTCGATCTGGGATTGTGACATTTCGACCCCCGGGTAAAGTAGAGTTTTCTTATCAGGCGATGAACCGATTGAGTAGATCGCCTATTTCCTATTCCATGATGGTCAACGAGCAATTCAAAGGTGAGTGCTCTATTTATTTGGCCACAGTAATTGATATTCAGTTGCTCAGTGAAGTAAAGCCGAGCGACATTCCCGTAGTCATAGAATTCTCTGAGATATTCCTTGACGATCTTCCCGGATTACCACCGGACAGAGAGATCGAATTTGTTATTGACGTATATCCTAGCTCCGCGCCAGCGTCCAAAAATCCATACAGACTGGCGCCCGCTGAATTGAGAGAGTTGAAAACTCAGCTAGAGAAGTTTTTGGATAAGGGTTTCATCCGACCCAGTTTTTCACCCTAGGGTGCGCCTGTTTTATTCGTCAAGAAGAAAGACAGGACTATCAGGATGTGCGTGAATTACAGGGAGCTGAATAAGCTCACGGTGAAGAATAAGTATCCACTGCCTCGGATAGATGATTTGTTTGATCAGCTGCAAGGTGCTCGAGTGTTTTCCAGGATCGACCTACGCTCGGGTTACTATCAGTTGAAGGTTCGGAAGGAAGATGTTCAGAAAACGGCGTTCCGAACGAGGTATGAACATTATGAGTTCTTAGTTATGTCTTTTGGACTTACTAATGCTCCTGCAACGTTTATGGATTTGATGAACCGAGTCTTCAAGGAGTACCTGGACAAATTCGTTGTGGTTTTCATTGACGATATTTTAATATATTCTAAGACGAAAGAGGAGCATGAAGAGCAATTGAGGATTGTTCTCAGAATTCTACAACGACACCAGCTTTATTCGAAGTTATCTAAATGCGAGTTTTGACTGGATCGAGTCAGTTTTCTTGGCCACATCATATCAGAAGAAGGGTTTCTGTGGATCCGAGCAAAATTCAGGTGGTCAGAGATTGGCCACAGCCTAAGAATGTGCGAGAAGTACGTGGATTTCTCGGGTTGGCTGGTTATTATCGGAAGTTCATAAAGGGATTTTCAAAGATTGCGATTCATCTTTCACGTTTGACTCGGAAGAACGAGAAATTTATATGGTCGGCTGTTTGTGACCATAGTTTTATGGAGTTGAAGCAGAAGTCGACCACAGCTCCAGTACTGACACTACCTCTTGAAGGTGACAAATTTAGTATCTATTGTGATGCATCTGGAGTTGGACTCGGTTGCGTATTGATGCAGGAAGGAAAGGTTATCGCGTATGCTTCTCGACAGTTGAAGCCGTATGAGAAGAATTATCCTACGCATGATCTGGAGTTAGCAGCCGTGGTCTTCGCACTGAAGATATGGAGGCATTATTTATATGGGCAGCAGTGCGAGATATTTTCTGACCACAAAAGCTTGAAGTATTTATTTACACAGAAGGAGCTTAATATGCGACAAAGAAGGTGGCTGGAGTTCGTGAAGGACTATGATTTCGACATCAAGTACCACCTAGGAAAGGCGAACAAGGTCGCTGATGCTTTGAGCCAAATGCCTACTGCGAGTCAGCCTTCACTTGCAGCATTGTCGGTTACTTTACGGTCTGAGATTGAGAGATTCGATATGGAGATAGTGGCAGAGTTGTCCAGTATGCTCACCAACATTTCTCTCAGGCCGACTATTCTGGATAAAATACGTGAAGCTCAGCAGAATGATATGGAGTGTGAGGAGCTTCGATTGAGCATTACCTCAGGTGACGTGTCTAAGTTTAATTTGACAGACGATGATATTCTGAAATTCAGGCATAGGTGGTACGTGTCTAACGATGAGGAGTTAAAGAAGGAGATATTGGCTGAAGCGCATTCTTCAGCTTATTCTGTGCACCCGGGAAGTACCAAGATGTATCGGGATTTAAAACAACACTTCTGGTGGCCAAACATGAAGAGGGAGGTCGCCAAGTATGTTGAAACCTGTTTAGGTTGTCAACAGGTTAAGGTAGAACACAAGAGGCCGGCCGAAACATTACAGCCACTGCCTATTCCGGAGTGGAAATAGAAGCAGATCTCCATGGATTTTATTGTGGGACTCCCGAGGATGACGAAAGGTCATGATGGCATCTGGGTGATTGTAGACCGATTGACAAAGTCGGCCCACTTCTTATCTGTGAAGATGACGTCTTCGATGGATCAGCTCGCCGTGTAACACCCAAAATAACGACCAGGTAATTTCCTTAACCGTTTTAACGGTCGTGTTTAATTAATTTTTCCCAGTTTAGAGTTTTATATCAAGAATAATTAATTTCATGTGGATTTAAACTAGGTTGGGTGGCAAAGTTGTAATAATGGAGGGTGATGACCAATATATAAAGAAAAAGGAAATGTTTTAAACCTCACTTGAACCACTGTAGCCGACACCTTCCTTTTCAGCGATTTCTTCCCTTCCAAGCTCTTGCTCTCTGCTTTCAGCACACTCTCTTCGACGATCGGTTTCTCTGCCACTACTCGACTACTCTGTGCCTGAGGTATGCAATAGACAACGTAGCTATCTGTTAGTTTGTTAGCCTTGTTTTCTACTCGGCATTGGAGTTTTGGATTTTCCAATGGCCGACTAATAATAAGAACAACAGTATGATGAACAAGGTGAAGGACACCACCTCCGAGTTTAGTCTTTCCAAGGATGGGATTCTGAGGTATAGAAATAGATGGTATGTCCCTAATGATGAAGGATTACGTAAGTTAATCTTGGCTGAGGCGCATTCGTCTCCCTTTTCTGTACATCCTAGCAGCACCAAGATGTATCGGGACCTGAAGTTACTCTATTGGTGGCCAAACTTAAAGAGAAATGTTGCTAAGTATGTAGAGTCATGTTTGGTTTGCCAACAAGTTAAAGCCGAGCACCAACGTCCAGGAGGTACCCTTCAGCCTCTACCTATTCCCGAGTGGAAGTGGAAACACATAGCTATGGATTTCGTCGTAGGATTACCTAAGACAACTAAGGGACATGATAGTATTTAGGTTGTGATTGATAGACTGACGAAATCAGCCAATTTCTTACCAGTAAGGACAACCTACTCGATGGACCAGCTTGCTGATCTTTATGTACAAGAAGTTATTAGGTTGCATGGAATCCCTGCATCTATTGTTTCTGATCGTGACCTCCCGGTTTTGGAAAGGTCTACAAGGCACACTTGGCACGAGGTTATCCTTCAGCATTGCCTTTCACACGCAGACAGATGGACAATCTGAAAGGACTATTCAGATACTTGAAGATATGCTGAGGGCGTGTGTGCTAGATTTCCAGTCATCCTGGAGTCGATACTTACCTTTGGTTGAGTTCTCCTGCAATAACAGTTATCAGTCCACTATCGGAATGGCACCTTATGAAGCACTGTATGGCAGGAAATGTAGGTCACCTCTATATTGGGATGAGGTTGGGGAAGCAAAACTTCTAAGACCCAAACTTCTGCAGCAGATGTCTGAAAAGATTTCTGTTATTAGGAAGAGGATGATGACTGCACAGAGTCGACAGAAGAGTTATGCGGACCAAAGGAGGAGGAATCTTGAATTTACGGTCGTGGATGATGTATTCCTGAAGGTTTGACCGTTCAAGGGAGCCTAAGATTTGGCAAAAAAGGAAAGCTTAATCCACGATTTATTGGACCATTCCCTGTTTTGGCTAGAATCAGTAGTACAGCTTACAGACTGCAGTTGCCTCCATCATTGGATAAAGTTCATAATGTTTTCCATGTGTCAATGTTAAGAAAATGTATACGGGACCCTACACAAGTTGTTAAACCAGTGGATTTTGAGATTGAGCCGGCACTAACGTATGAAGAGAAGCCAGTGCAGATATTGGAATCCGCAGTTAAGACTCTGAGGAATAAAGAGATTCCGTTGGTCAAAGTTTTATGGAAGAATCATGGCATCGAAGAAGCCACTTTGGAGCGACGAAAGGACATGTTAGACAAATATCCAGAGTTATTTGTTTGATCAATTTTCGAGGACGAAAATTTTGTTTAAGGAGGGGTGGATGTAACACCCAAAATAATGACCAGGTAATTTCCTTAACTGTTTTAACGGTCGTGTTTAATTAATTTTTCCCGGTTTAGAGTTTTATACCAAGAATAATTAATTTCATGTGGATTTAAACTAGGTTGGGTGGCAAAGTTGTAATAATGGAGGGTGATGACCAATATATAAAGAAAAGGGAAATGTTTTAAACCTCACTTGAACCACTGTAGCCGACACCTTCCTTTTCGACCATTTCTTCCCTCCCAAGCTTTTGCTCTCTGCTTTCAGCACACTCTCTTCGATGGAAGGCATCCACGACGTATTTCACGTATCTATGCTTCGGAAATGCCTGCGCGATCCATCGCATATTGTGGAGGCAACAGAAATCGAGGTACAACCTACCTTTACTTATGAGGAGAGGCCGGTACGTATTTTGGAGTCTTCCTTCAAAGTGTTGCGCAACAAAGAGATTCCGCTAGTTAAAGTCCTGTGGCGTAACCACGAGGTGGAAGAGGCGACTTGGGAGTGACAACAGGATATGATGGCTAAGTATCCTGAGTTGTTTGTATAATCAAATTTTGAGGACAAAATTTTAAATAAGGTGGATGGATTGTAATACCCAGCGGTACGAAAATTAATATTTTAATATATGATGGTATTTTTGTAAATATGTCAAATCAGGTCCGTTTCGCGAATAGAAAGCTTTATTACGATCTTAATAATTGATATGGATTTTAGGAAATTCTGAGAATTTTAGGAGTCGTAACATTAATTTTACGAGAATTATGTTTCTCGTAATATAAAGGATATTTTGGTAGAAATAGTAAACGAGATCCGATTTGCGAACGGACAGTTTTGATAAATCACAAATAATAAGTTGGACTTATTGGTGAAATAAGGAAATTTGGAGAAAACGAATCGTTAGTTAATTAACGAAACGAAGGACGAAACAAATAGAAAATCAAAGGAAGGGCAAAATGGTAATTTACCAAGTAAAATTTTATTAAAAAACTATAACTCTTCTTCTTCTTCTTCTTCTTCTTCTTCTTCTCCACGCAATTTCCCTCTCTCTCCCTGCGACTTCTCCCTCCTTCGGCGATTCACGGCGATTCTCCATTTTCGACGATCGAGCTCTCCGATCGTCTCGATCCTTCACGTTTCTTCCTCCTATCGCAACCCTAGGTACGATTCTAAGATTTTAGGAAAGTTTATTTCGGTTTTTACGAAGTTTAAACGATTAGGGTTCTTTTAGGGTTTCGTAAAAAACGCGATTTATGGTTCAAGATTGATAGGTTTATCGAGTTTATAGATATAAATGACGTATTGAACGTTATTGGACGAAGTCAAATTGATTTGGTGTGAAATGTTAAAATTTGAGAATTTAGGGCTTTTTGGGGAAAAATCGTAAACGGATGTTTCATGGTATCAAGCACGAATTGGTTGTTGAAATGCCTCGATTAGTTGAGTTATAGCTCTAGGAGAAATTCTTTAGTTAAGGATTTTGCTAGTTCGAGCATTTAATTGTTTAAGCTTGTTTTAACGACAATTTGGTGAAATTGCTTTGGTAAACAACGCTCGTGGATGGAGCTTGAAGTTAAACGCGCACGAGGTAAGTTCTTGTGATCTTCTCTGGCCGATTGGCCTACACCGTACGTCGAGGTCGTCTCGAGAAATTTTGGTGACGCTTTTGGTTTAAATTGTTATGGTTGGGTAGTTAGATAGGATATGCTTTTAATAGCTTTTATTGTCTTGATGGTATGTATGTTGTTTGTTTACTTTAAGTATGTAACTGTTCATGCATCACGGTTTTAAATTATGCATAGAAAATGAATTTTTGCACAATGTTTTAAAGAAAATAGCGATGCGGCCTGGAGAGGGGCTATTGATCTATTGTGTAGGCACGAAGGGGTCTGTCACAATACCGCATCTAATATGTACTCATGTATGTTATGGTCACGCGAGGTGGGGCTCAGACACGGCTGTACGTGTTGTAAGCGTGTACCACCCTCCTCTAAGTGGAAAGGGTAGTCCGACCGCTGGATGTGCCCTCTCCATTTAGGGGGATGAGATCTCGGTGACAACCAGAGTAAAGATAATGAAAACGTTGCATGATTTTACGAACTCATTTGCACAGCACGCATTGCATTTACGTAGAGCTTACTGAGATTTTTATCTCACAGTGCGTCTGTATGGTGTAGGTGACTTCGACATAGATGAGGACGAGATCCATCCACCTGAGGAGTGATGCAGTTGACGAAGGATGATTGCGGGAGTGCGTTGGCGCAGTCGAGGCGTATTTTGACCCGTGGGACTCCTGGTTAGGTGTTTTGATGATTTTTGGGAATTGTCGGGCTGATAGTTGTATAAAAACATTTTAGGGTGTTTGGTTCTGATAGTTGATAGGTTACGTTTTGAGTTTTTAAAACTTTTTGAAAATGTATTTTGTAAATGTTTGGTATTAGGTAAATGTTCGTAGTTTTTAAACCAAACCACGCAGTTTGTTTTTACGAAAACGGATTATGTTTTAAATGTGTTTTGGAGCTGTTTATTTTGAGTGATTGGTGAAGATTTAGGGAGGTGAAGGTTGTTGTAGAAGAAAGTGTCGATGAGATATATGTGTTCAAGTAGGGTAGAAACGAGCAAAGAAAAGAGGACGCAAAGTCCTCTGGAATTTCGGATTCCAGAGGACTTGGCGATCGATCGCCTGCAAGGGGCGATAGATCGCCCCTCTTGCTTGCGCTCTGGAAGAAATTCCAGAGCGCATGCCGAGCGATTAACAGGCAATGGCGATCGCTGGCATAAGATGATCGCCCAGGGGCGATCCAACTGGCGACCGATCGCCAGTGTGTGATCGCCATGGGGCGATCGATCGCCGGTTTTGGGCGATCGATCGCCCCTCACATTTTTGTGACAAAGGTCCTTTCTGCCCCTGTTTTTGTCTTGTTTCGTTGGCCGATCGTTTTTAATGCTTTTTAATGGTTTTAATTAATTGTTTTAAGTTTTATTTAAATTGTTTTAAAGTTTCTTAATGGTTTATAAACTTAGACTTCGATCTCGATTTAAAAAGTTTTAATTTCGCTCACACGTACGAGATTTATTTAGGACATAAAGATAAAAAAAATAAAAAATATTACAGGAAAATAGGTGTGACGGCCCGCGACCCGATCGGGGCCCGCGGAGCCATCACTCCGGGACATTCAAATGGGGATTATTTTTTTTTGTAAACAAACAGACTGGACCTTTAAAACAAACCCTTAAAACTTTACAGAGAGAGAAAACCTTTTCTGGATTTAAAAGCAAAACGATAAAACAGTTAAACCAGACTGTAGAATGAATTACAGAAGGAAATCAGAATACTTGAAACATTTAAATAAAAGATTGGATGGACGACGGACATGAAGAGAAAACGTGATAAAATACATACAGTGAAAATAAACGAGGAATATAGACTGAAAGACATACTGGGAGAAAGTTACAGTGAATAACAGAATCGGATGATATAGGGCGAAAGATGTAAATAAAACGGGGAGGAAGAAATAGGTAGATGACGTCAGACGGAAGATGTGGGTGGATAACGTCAGGCGGAAGATGTGAATAAACTAGGCGGGAATGAACTATTCACCGGTAGAAGTGAACTACAGACAGAAATGAACTGTTCACCGGTGGAAGTGAACTACAAACAGAAATGAACTTTAAAGGCAGCGGTGGATGTAATCGGGAGTGTGAGATGAATGACGTCAGACGGTAGATGTAAATAAACCGGAGCGGTGGATGTGAATCCTAAGGCAGTAGATGTAAATAAACCGAAGAGGTAGATGTGAATCCTAAGGCAGTGGGAGATGTGATTTTAAGGGCATCGGTGGATGTGATTTTAAACGGGCAGTGGTAGAAGTGATTTTAAAAACAGCGGTGGATGTGATTTTTAAACGGGCAGCGGTAGAAGTGATTTTAAAAGCATGTGATTTTTAAACGGGCAGCGGTAGAAGTGATTTTAAAAGCAACGGTGGATGTGATTTTTAAACGGGCAGCGGTAGAAGTGATTTTAAAAGCAACGGTGGATGTGATTTTTAAACGGGCAGCGGTAGAAGTGATTTTAAAAGCAACGGTGGATGTGATTTTTAAACGGGCAGCGGTAGAAGTGATTTTAAAAGCAACGGTGGATGTGATTTTTAAAAGCAACGGTGGATGTGATTTTTAAACGGGCAGCGGTAGAAGTGATTTTAAAAGCAACGGTGGATGTGATTTTTAAACGGGCAGCGGTAGAAGTGATTTTAAAAGCAACGGTGGATGTGATTTTTAAACGGGCAGCGGTAGAAGTGATTTTAAAAGCAACGGTGGATGTGATTTTTAAACGGGCAGCGGTAGAAGTGATTTTAAAAGCAACGGTGGATGTGATTTTTAAACGGGCAGCGGTAGAAGTGATTTTAAAAGCAACGGTGGATGTGATTTTTAAACGGGCAGCGGTAGAAGTGATTTTAAAAGCAACGGTGGATGTGATTTTTAAACGGGCAGCGGTAGAAGTGATTTTAAAAGCAACGGTGGATGTGATTTTTAAACGGGCAGCGGTAGAAGTGATTTTAAAAGCAACGGTGGATGTGATTTTTAAACGGGCAGCGGTAGAAGTGATTTTAAAAGCAACGGTGGATGTGATTTTTAAACGGGCAGCGGTAGAAGTGATTTTAAAAGCAACGGTGGATGTGATTTTTAAACGGGCAGCGGTAGAAGTGATTTTAAAAGCAACGGTGGATGTGATTTTTAAACGGGCAGCGGTAGAAGTGATTTTAAAAGCAACGGTGGATGTGATTTTTAAACGGGCAGCGGTAGAAGTGATTTTAAAAGCAACGGTGGATGTGATTTTTAAACGGGCAGCGGTAGAAGTGATTTTAAAAGCAACGGTGGATGTGATTTTTAAACGGGCAGCGGTAGAAGTGATTTTAAAAGCAACGGTGGATGTGATCGGAAGATGTAGTTTTAAAGACAAAATTTGACAACTTTTAACAGGAAGACATACGAACAGGGAGCATAAAAACAGATGGCATAAAAGTTTCAAATTCTCAAAAAAAAAAAACGATTCAGGACATGATTTTCGGACATAACAAAAAACATGACATAAGTTTAAGAAAATCAATCTAAACCAGAGACCACCCATGCATGAACTAATCAGGGGAAACTCAATGCAGTTCCAGAATATTTCAAAATATATAGATTCAATTGTCAAATACAGAGGTTTTAGACATCAATACGGATTCCATCGTCATTTTAAAAAGAACACAAAAGTTGTACAGAACTGAACCTACACTTCAAATGTTTTTAAAACTTCAAAAGATGTTACAGAACTTGACATAACTTCAGAAAATACATTCTCATAGAGTTAACTCTTGTCTGACTGCAATAACCAAACCCCATGAGCTCGATTCGCCAACTACATCAAATCATCATCTTGAGGCACAAAGTCCTCATCTGGGGGATGCATACCTACAACAGGGAGTTCAACTATGAGGCTAAAGCTCAGTAAGAACATATAAAAATGTAGTGATGCATATGCTATGCATGAACTTTCAGAATACGGTGACAGTACAGTACATTACGTTTCACTGGCAGAGGGGTATAAGTGGGGTTTATAGGAGAACAAGCGTGACAGAAGTGCACTATCAGGCACTAACAGAGATACGGTACAGAAATACAGAACAGAACACCAGTCTTCATCCCACACTTAACCAATACATTACATTCAGATTTTATTTTTCTTAGCTTCAAACCGTGTACAGAAAATATTTTGCATGAACTTTCGGGAAAGTCGTGTATGCATGGACATTTACAGTGCTTAAAATTAAAACAGCAGACAACAAAAATAACACAACAGAACCTAAAGAGAAAAACAGACGACTCGAAATATAACTCCAACTTATCTACCCAAAACCTCCCGACAGAAGTAAAAACCTAGAGTCTCCGTGATGTAGGGCCTTAAAGGCCAACCTACAGGTATGAACTTACCTGTTTGCTGTAGAGTTGATAGTCCTGAACGTCTCGTTGATGCACGAACCTATAACATGCACGTAAAGAAAATGAGCAAAGCTGCAAATGATAACTAACAACTTGGTAGGACATGCTCCAAACTCCATTCAAACCTTTAGAAAACAAACCGACGTGTTTTCATACAATAACAGAGAGTTTTCTCCTAAATATCTTAACCCTAACTTCAACAAAACTCTCATTTTAACTTATCCAAACTCGTTAACTTTAGCAGATGATTACCTTCACTAGACAAAACAGGAGAATGAAAGTCTTTTGGAAAGGTTGCAATCGCCTGGAGGAGAGAAAACAGAGAGCAATGGAAAGAAGCAGATGAGAAATGAGGGTTTCCCGTAGGAGGAAAGAGAAGAAGAACATGGCTTCTCCAATAAGTTGCCAAGTGTCAAGCACTCATTAGTTCCCTCCCACCAACCTTAATTGTTTTCCTAAGTTTCCATTCCATTGGTTTCCAACTAATTTGTTAATTAGTTAATCAATTCGGTTTTTCCATTAAACACTCCGATAAATTCATTAAATCATTCATTGTATTAATGTAATCATTTATCCCGCTAAATGAATTCCGGGAATATTTACATGGCAAAAATGCCGGGTGTTACAATTGGTACAATCAAAATTAAGATCTTCGATGGATCCATTCGGACACTTGGTGATGTGAGGCACGTCCCTGATATGAAGAGAAATATGATCACTTTGAGTACTCTTGATTCTAAAGGGTACAAGTACACTGGTGAAGGTGGAATTGTGAAGGTCAGCAAAGGTTCTCTTGTCGTGATGAAGGGGCTTAGAAAAACTACCAGTTTATATGTTCTGCAGGCTCTACAGTTACAGGTGATGTTGTTATCGCTAGTTCATCTATGTCTGATTCTGTTATTACAAGTCTTTGACATATGCATTTGGATCACATGAGTGAGAATGACATGATCGAATTGAGCAAAAGATGACTGCTTGATTGGCAGAGTATTACAAAGCTAAAATTTTACGAGCATTTTGTTTTTGGCAAATAGAAAAAAAGTTAAGTTCTCAGCGGGTATTCACAACACAAAGAGGACACTTGACTACATACATTCCGATTTGTGAGGGCCTTCTAGGGTACCATCTAAAGGTGGTGCATTCTTTATGTTGACGATTATTGATGATTTTTCAAGAAAGGTTTGGGCATTTTGTTTTAAACAAAAGAGTGACGTATTTTCTACCTTCAAGGAGTGGAAGATCATGATTGAGAAGCAAACAGGGAGACAAGTGAAGCGTCTCCAAACTGATAATGGTTTGGAGTTTTGTTCTAATAAGTTTAAGGCCTTATGCAGAGCTGAAAGTATTGTGAGACATCATACAGTTCCGCAAAATCCTCAACAGAATGGTGTGGCAGAAAGGATGAATAGGACCTTGATGGAGAAGGTGCGTTGTATGCTCCTTAATGCTGGGTTACCAAAATTTTTTTGGGCCGAAACTGCTGCGCATGTTTGTTATCTCATTAATCGCTCTCCGTCAACTGCCATTGACAAGAAAACTCCACAAAAGGTATGGTCTGGCACTCATGTTGATAATGGGAAGTTGGAGCCTCGTTCGGTGAAGTGTGTATTTATCGATTTTAAACAATGAGTGAAAGGATACAAACTTTGGTGTCCAGAAACCGAAAAAGTCATCATCAGCAGAGATGTTGTTTTTGATGAAGCTAGTATGCTTCAGGTCTCCGTCAAGAATTATTTCTGAAGGAGATAAGCAAAACACGAGAGCACAGGTGGAGATTGAGATTGAGATTGAGTCGAGATCTACACTAGAGCCTACTCCAGAACCTATCTCAGATTTAGTGGATGGTGCTAGCTCCTCACAAGCACCTCCACAATATTCCATTACAAAAGATAGGCCTCGGAGAGATACTAGACGTCCTCAGAGATATGCAGAGGCTGATTTGGTTGCTTATGCTTTAAATGTGGCTGAAGAAATTGATTCTAAAGAAGAACCTGTGACGTATTCAGAAACAGTTAGTTGCGATAATTGTGGTAAGTGGATGATTGCTATGCAGGAAGAAATGGAATCGCTTCACAAGAATGGTACGTGGAATCTAGTGAAGCTACCAAAGGGCAAAAAGGCTATTCGCTGCAAGTGGGTGTACAAGAGAAAAGAAGGTACTCCAGGAGTTGAAGAAGCAAGGTATAAGGCCAGGCTTATTGCTAAAGGCTATAGTCAAATTCCAGGTATTGATTTTACTGATGTATTTTTTCCAGTTGTGAAGCACAGCTCTATTCGGGCTTTACTTGGTATCGTGGCATTGCACGATCTTGAGCTTGAGTAGTTAGATGTGAAGACTGCATTTTTGCATGGAGAACTTGATGAAGATATCTACATGCAGCAACCATAGGGTTTTGTAGTCTTAGGAAAGGAGGACTATGTTTGTCAGCTGAAAAAGTCCCTTTACGGTTTGAAACAGTCACCGAGACAGTGGTATAAGAGATTTGATGCATTCATGACCAGTCATGATTTCAAGAGGTGTAGTTATGACAGTTGTGTCTACTTCAGAGTGAGTGGTGATGTGTCATTTGTTTATCTTCTCTTGTATGTCGACGATATGTTGATTGCAGCTAAGAATCAGACAGAAATCAAAAAGGTAAAAGCACAGCTGAGTAGCGAGTTCGAAATGAAAGATTTAGGTGCAGCAAAGAAGATACTTGGGATGGAGATCCTTAGAGATCGATCAGCAGGTAAATTATATCTAAGTCAGAAAGGGTACATTGAGAAAGTTCTCAACAAATTTAATATGCAAAGTGCCAAGCCGGTTAGTACTGCATTAGCTGCTAATTTTAATCTTTCATCTGCTTTATCACCACAGTCAGATATTGATGTTGATTACATGTCACGAGTTCCGTACTCCAGTGCGGTTGGTTCTCTTATGTATGCCATGGTTTGTTCACGTCCTGATTTAGCATATGCTGTTAGTGCTGTTAGCAGATATATGGCAAACCCTGGTAAGGAACATTGGAAAGCAGTTCAGTGGATTCTCAGATACTTGCGTGGTTCTACTGATGTTTGCTTACAGTTTAGAAGGACTAGAGATGGAGTTGTTGGCTATGTTGATTCTGACTTCGCCGGAGATCTTGATAAGAGAAGATCTCTTACTGGGTACATCTTCAGTGTTGGTAGTTGTGCTATTAGTTGAAAGGCTACGTTGCAAGATACAGTTGCATTGTCGACTACCGAGGCTGAATACATGGCGATTACAGAATCCTGTAAGAAAGCAATTTGGTTGAAGGGCCTATTTGGTGAACTCAGTGAAGACTTACAGATTACTATAGTCTTTTGTGATAGTCACAGTGCTATTTTTCTGATGAAGGATCAAATGTTTCACGAGAGGATTAAGCACATTGATGTGCATTATCATTTTGTTCGCGATGTGATTGCTCGTGGTGATTTCGCAGTGAGCAAAATTAGTACTTAAAATAATCCTGCTGATATGATGACCAAGACTTTACACACACCTAAGTTCAAACACTGTTTGAGCTTGGTTCGTATTAGCTGCTGATTTCGCCCTGAGGGGCTTTATGGTGGAGGAGTTTTCTTTTCAAGTTATGGAGTATATTTCATGCAGTAGAATTCGTGTCAAGGTGGAGATTTGTTATAATCGGTGCGACCCGATTTCTGTTTGGGCCAGGCCCGTTCGGCCCACGTTGTGAATCTCATTATGACTATGATTTTTTGTCTACGTATAAATATATGCTTGAGTTGCAAAACTCATAGTACCTTTTGATTTTAGTGATTTCTTCTCTCTCGGTAGTTTTTTGCTGTGAAAAATATTTCGCAAGTGTACGAGTCGCAACAAGTAATAAAATGATAAGTAGAGTGTCGAACCCACGAGGACTTGTTAATTAATAATCAAATTTATTAATCTTAATTCTAAATTGAACACACGTTTTATGGTTTCAAGAATTGAAATTAAGTTAAACAATCAAAACAAGTAAAATAAACTAATATGAAATAACGAAATAGATAAAATGATATTAAATTTAATTAATAAAAGCCTAGGTACTACGATTTTACCAAGACAACATTTATTTCATTCCTTCCTAATTATATTTATAAGTATTTTCCCTATGTTGCTGATCGATTTCGCTAAATTCTAATGCAATCTCTCTCAAGCATTACTTAGTTTATCTGATTAATGAGTTATCACTTCTCAGTCTCAAATCCTACATTAATCAAATACAATTAAATTAAGAAATCACAACGATCACATCAATACCGTAACTATCTCTAGCCTATGCATATTTATGACATTAATTTCAGTGCTCGGGTGTTTATCACCTCTCAGTCTCAAAACACCCCAAAAATCAAGTAAAGATTGGCCAGAAATTTACAAGCTTTAAGAAGATAAATTAAATACATCTAGCTACATTGTAGCCCTAGAAGAGAATTTTAGTTCATGCTAGAATAAAGAGAAACAATAAAAATAATAAAGATGTTCATAGTTCAGAAGGGAAAGGGAAAAAAAAACTATGCTGAAATTCAGTTCTCGAAGTTCTCGCTCCGTTCTGGTCTCCGTCTCGCTAGAGCTTCTCTCAATGATAGTCTTCCTCTCTCACCAGGGCTTGTTCTGAATGTGCTCCTCCATAGTTAGTTAACCTAATTCTTAATTAATCTGAAGCCCATAAATCTAAAACCCACAATCAATCTCAACGGTTGAGATTAAAACAGATTAAAACAATTAAAATAGCCGAACGGTTGAGATTCTTTCTGCTTGCCTTAAAATCCTACTTCAGCCGATCGATCGCCTAAAGTAGCCGATCGATCGGCAACTCCTCTGCCTTTCTTTCAGATTGATTTCACTAAAAACCTGTCATTTTTTAATTTTTCTGCGCACTTACATCAAACATATCAGAATCTTTCATAAACTTGAGTAAAACTTATCAATTCAAGTATTAAAAAGTACAATAAAGTGTGTAAAATACACACTTATCATTTTTTCTCTTTAGGGTTTTCCATGTAAATCTTTGTGTTCACTATTTTCTCGTTTTTCAATTTCTGTTTCGATTTCGATTTTTTCAACAGTAAGTGTAGTTTTTTTTTTTTTTTTCCATCATTGTTGTCTTTTGAATATATACATATAAAACCTTCGATAGTAAAATACAAAAGATCATTTATTGCTGCCGTCTTTTTCTCTTCATCTTTCTTCTATACTGTTCATCATCTCCTTGCTTCCTCGGTTTCGAACCAGCACAAATTCCATTTCTCAACGCTTTCAGCGCAAGCAAGTGATAGAGGTGGTGCTGCCTTTAGTCAGTATCTTGAATTCTCATGTTAGCCTTTACTGAAACCCTTTTATAGCTCTATAAATTGCAACCTCAAACTCTTCTGTCTCTCTTCTTGGTCCCTCTACTCGTCACCAAAAAGGTTAGCTTTGTACCCAAAAACGTGCATTATCTCCGGACACTGATTATTGATAAATCTGTTTTTCCAATTGATTTAATTATTTTATTTATCTCTCTCGTTATTTGATTTACGTGTTATACATTCATTGATTAAATTATTATCATATAATATAAATATTTAAAATAACAGATTAAATAAATTATTGAATAAAAGACACAAAAACGTCACGTCAAAGTGTGAAATTATAATATTCATGCGTATTCTTTTTTACGTATTTGAGAATAAGATTCTAACTAGTAATGCAACTTTTATAAACCTATGGCTAGACAGGCCATCTTATTTTACCATACCAGGGGTGCTGTGTGTTGACTAATTCATTATTTGAAATAATGTTTCTATAAATTCAAAAATTATAGAAGATATTTTTGAGCTGAGTACGTGACAGCTCTAATAAATAATTTAATCGTAATAACTAATTATATCATTTATAAATGTATAATTAAACCACCACTCCATGATCTACACGTGTTGGATACTTTTTGGATAAGCTATGATTGGCACATGAACCAATAATGAAGCCATCCAGGCAAGGGTTGTTACTGGCTGAAGCCTGCACTTTTGTCTATCCAACGTAACCTCTTAATCTTAACTATTAAAATCTACTTAGTCAAAACTTGTCCACCGTGGCAAAATATTAATTAATTTAATCATTTATATTTTTTTAATAGTAATTTACAGTCATTATCTGCTAATATTTTCAATACGTTGAAAGTAAACTTAATTATAAGATGATTAAAGTTGTAGGCTAGAGTTAAACTGAGATAACCTGTTCAAGTTGGTTTTTACCAGTCTTTTATATGTAATGCTTCTTCATCTACCCTACTGCCATTCCATCCACTTCGATTTAAGACAGAATGGGCAAACATAAAAGCTTTTTGATCATTCTCGTGTGCATTTATTTCCACATTCTTGCATTAATTTCACGCCTTCAGACATCTGAAGCAGCATATCCAAGATCCCAGGAATCGGACAGGATAACTCGTCTTCCTGGGCAACCCTCAAATCCTAAGATCTCCCACTTTTCAGGGTTTGTGACTGTAAATGAAGAGCATGGGAGGGCGCTTTTTTATTGGTTCTTTGAAGCTCAATCTGACCCTTCTACCAAGCCTCTTCTTCTCTGGCTCAATGGAGGTTCATTCATCTCATCTGAACTTTTTGTCTTGTCTCTAAGTTTTACTATGCAAATAATTGAGTTCGAGATTGCAATCCAGATTAAATCGCTAACAAAAAAATCGAAAAGTATAAGTTTTTGGGTTAAGAATAATTCTAGTTATTTATAACTTAGTAAAATTTGAGTTTTTTGGACATGAAATGAGTTTCATCTGACTAAACTCCATCTTCTTAAAGGTCCTGGTTGTTCCTCCATCGGGTATGGTGCAGCTGTGGAATTGGGTCCGTTCAGAGTTGCTAAAAATGGAAACCTTTCTTTCAATGAGTTCGCTTGGAACAAAGGTCTGTGCTCTCTCTCTCTCTCTCTCTCTCTCTCTCTCCCTTCTCTCTCTCTCTCTGATCTAAAATTGCTCACTGCAGAAGCTAATCTGCTTTTTTTGGAGTCGCCGGTGGGAGTGGGATTCTCCTATACAAACACATCGTCAGATCTTGACATTTTAGATGATTCTTTCGTTGGTAATTGTAGTTATGCAAAACAGTTGATTTTACTAATTACTCCATCTTGATTGTTTTTTTTTATATATATAATTTCTAACTTAGCGGAGGATACCTACAATTTCTTGTTGAGTTGGATGCAAAAATTTCCTCAGTTTCAAACCCGCCCCTTCTTCATATCAGGAGAGAGCTATGCTGGTAAGATGTGCTTTACATGAAGTGTATATCTAGAGTTGTCAAAAATGTGATTGTCAAAATGGATATATCATATTAGCAGGATGAATTTTCACTAATAGACTAATCTCGTAACAATCTTCTTTTTCTTTGTCTCTTACTCTATTTGTTTTTCTATAAAAATACCATAATATTGTTTAATATTTTTCTTACATTTAATTCGTTTGGTTTATTGGCTCGATGAATTAGATTTTTTCATGCTCTTCTTGATTCAACTGTCTCGTTTTACGCCTATACATGTATATAAATATTTTCTCTTATAAAAAAAAAAAATTATGCAGGCCATTACGTCCCTCAACTTGCGGAGCTTATATCCGATCGCAACAAGGAGAGATCTAAATTCCCATTCATTAATCTCAAAGGATTCATAGTATGCTTATAAAAACACTTTATCATGGTACCATTTTCAAAAATTATGAAACTACAATATCTTTTGAACTAATAAAAAAAATGCAGCTAGGAAATCCGATAACCAACGACTACTTCGATATAAAGGGTTTGGTGGAATATGCATGGAGCCATGCAGTTATTTCTGATCTTGTCTATCAAAACATCAAACTCGTATGCAATTTCAGCACCTCTAACTGGACTTCTGACTGCAACAAAGCTATGGCATTGCTTTTCAACTTATATAAAGAGATCGACGTCTACAATATATATGCTCCTACTTGTATCACAAACACCACCCATTCATCATCACTCGATGAGGTAATTAACAATTATTCTAATTTAGTACAATAAAAATTCATCTTTTTAGTATGATATTGTTTGCTTTGCACTGAATTCCGTATTAGGTTGTTATCAATTTTTACTCCAAATTACGTCGTAATAATTTAGAAAGAGATATTATTTGTAAATTGTTCACCTCAACCATAACTAAGCAATGTAAGATGTGACACCCACTTGTTATGGATTAGGCCTTCCACAGATTACCTTGATCTTGAATCATTATGGTTTTCACAAGACGAATCGTCACAAATATAACATATGACATCATCTTATTGTAGAGGGTTTGCATAATTTGTCACGTCAATCTATCACTATAATCATCTGATATAGATATCATTGAGTTATAATATAAGAAAGTTCTCATTAGAACATTCCGTCACAGTTCTTAAATTAGGAGTATCAAAACTAGATTGTCACCTAAACTTAGTACTAATTTGCTGTCTTTTATTGACGACCAGGCTATGAGTGATATCGGGTCGATGAGGATAAGACTATTTGGAGGCTATGACCCATGTTATTCAAAGTATGTAGAAGAGTATTTCAATAGAATGGACGTTCGGGAAGCCATGCATGCAAATATCGGAGGAGTGAATGGTTCAAACCAAAAATGGCAGACCTGCAAGTAAGTAACTTTATGAATCTTAATATCTCATTTTTGTTTTAGATAAGTATTCAAAAAGATTATATCTAAATGAGAAAATATGTGATCGGAGGCAAGATTAAAGAAACTGTACGGCATAGTGGAAAATAGAATTTAAATGCTAATAGAAACAAAGGTTCAAAACCTCGAGCAAAAACACCTTCCTTGTATATTGCTTTTAAATTTTTTTTATCTGTCGTTTAGTGCTGGTAAAGTTGAATGTCGTCTTCACTTAGAGTTCTAACACGTAATGTGGTAATTTGGTCAGTAATTCCCTCTTGAAGAAGTACATTTATAATGTCTTTTCGGTCTTGCCCGTTTACACAAAGCTCATACAAGGTGGTGTTAAGATTTGGATATACAGGTATTTTTTTTCCTGATACCATCTCTTTTTTTGTTTTTTTTTAATTATTTTGCTTTTGGAGTATCATGTTTAAGTAAAAATAATCTTAGAAGTTGAAATTACTCTCTCTCTCTCTCTCTCTCTCTCTCTCTCTCTCTCTCTCTCTCTCTCTCTCTCTCTCTCTCTCTCTCTCTCTCTCTCTCTCTCTCTCTCTCTCTCTCTCTCTCTCTCTCTCTCTCTCTCTCTCTCTCTCTCTCTCTCTCTCTCTCTCTCTCTCTCTCTCTCTCTCTCTCTCTCTCTCTCTCTCTCTCTCTCTCTCTCTCTCTCTCTCTCTCTCTCTCTCTCTCTCTCTCTCTCTCTCTCTCTCTCTCTCTCTCTCTCTCTCTCTCTCTCTCTCTCTCTCTCTCTCTCTCTCTCTCTCTCTCTCTCTCTCTCTCTCTCTCTCTCTCTCTCTCTCTCTCTCTCTCTCTCTCTCTCTCTCTCTCTCTCTCTCTCTCTCTCTCTCTCTCTCTCTCTCTCTCTCTCTCTCTCTCTCTCTCTCTCTCTCTCTCTCTCTCTCTCTCTCTCTCTCTCTCTCTCTCTCTCTCTCTCTCTCTCTCTCTCTCTCTCTCTCTCTCTCTCTCTCTCTCTCTCTCTCTCTCTCTCTCTCTCTCTCTCTCTCTCTCTCTCTCTCTCTCTCTCTCTCTCTCTCTCTCTCTCTCTCTCTCTCTCTCTCTCTCTCTCTCTCTCTCTCTCTCTCTCTCTCTCTCTCTCTCTCTCTCTCTCTCTCTCTCTCTCTCTCTCTCTCTCTCTCTCTCTCTCTCTCTCTCTCTCTCTCTCTCTCTCTCTCTCTCTCTCTCTCTCTCTCTCTCTCTCTCTCTCTCTCTCTCTCTCTCTCTCTCTCTCTCTCTCTCTCTCTCTCTCTCTCTCTCTCTCTCTCTCTCTCTCTCTCTCTCTCTCTCTCTCTCTCTCTCTCTCTCTCTCTCTCTCTCTCTCTCTCTCTCTCTCTCTCTCTCTCTCTCTCTCTCTCTCTCTCTCTCTCTCTCTCTCTCTCTCTCTCTCTCTCTCTCTCTCTCTCTCTCTCTCTCTCTCTCTCTCTCTCTCTCTCTCTCTCTCTCTCTCTCTCTCTCTCTCTCTCTCTCTGAAATGAAAACATCGAACAAGATATAAGAAATGGAACTCTCGTACGTTTGGTGGAAAAAAACTACGAACAAAAGAAATCTTTTGTATAAATATGAAAAACTGGATTGTTTCACTACTATCATAGATCTCAAAAGTAGTCATAATATAATTACCATAAACTTTACGAATAGTGGAAAATAGAATTTAAATGCTAATAGAAACAAAGGTTCAAAACCTCGAGCAAAACACCTTCCTTGTATATTGCTTTTAAATTTTTTTTATCTGTCGTTTAGTGCTGGTAAAGTTGAATGTCGTCTTCACTTAGAGTTCTAACACGTAATGTGGGTAATTTTGGTCAGTAATTCCCTCTTGAAGAAGTACATTTATAATGTCTTTTCGGTCTTGCCCGTTTACACAAAGCTCATACAAGGTGGTGTTAAGATTTGGATATACAGGTATTTTTTTTCCTGATACCATCTCTTTTTTTTTTTTTTTTAATTATTTTGCTTTTGGATATCATTTTTAAGTAAAAATAATCTTAGAAGTTTAAATTAAAAAAAAAAAAACATTCAAATAATTAGTTAATATGATATTTTTTAATTTATTAAGTTGGTTTTACTTTACGTGGACTATAAAATTCAACAGCTTTAGTCCCGACAAAGTTTGAACAAAAATCATGTTAAAGTAATTGATTTACGGGTCAGATGACGATGATCACGGGTCTGACAAAGTGAAAAATAAAAATGACGTGAATATTGAACTGCAATGGTCGTATTTTGAGCAGTGGAGATGCAGATGGCAGAGTGCCTGTCATTGGTTCACGTTATTGCTTTCAGAGTCTTGGCCTACCACTCATTTCTCACTGGCGTTCTTGGTTCCATGACCACCAGGTTCTCTCTCTCTCTCTTATCCTCTTCTTTTTTATCTTCATTTCTCTCGTATATTTGGACCATTTTTTTGTTTTTTTACCTCTCTGAACACAGTGAAAATTGTCCTTTTCCGTCTCCATTATGATCCTACTCTTCAATAGGTCTAAGAAAATGAATTGTAATTAATGTCTTTTCGTTTGTTTCTTTTGACATGTGGTGATTGATCCTCGCGAGGGTTTGTCAGGGTTCAATAACAAGAATAGATCACAATGCTCACGTTGTAATATTGCCGTCTTGGAGAGTCCTTGTATTCAGCATGTCATATCCAACTAGTGCAATCTATTTTGAATTCAAAATCAGCAGTAAACTCATGCGGTCCAAAATGAATAATATTATACTACTTGATGGAATTTGAGGTGGTACATGACTAGTGCATGCATGTTATAAAGTTATTTTAAAAGCAACGAGTATATAGTTCATGCATTTAGATAATTTATGTATTGTGTTATACACGTACTGAAAATCAATTTTTTTTTCTCTTAATCGATTTTAATCTCTCTTTATTTCCAATAAATTAGTATCAGAATATCTTCTTTTTTATGTTTTCGACCTTAATTCTTGATTTCTTATTCTCGGAGTCCATTAATTATTCTTCTAAAGTTTAAAAATGAATGCAGGTTGGAGGGAGGGTGATGGAGTATGAAGGCCTAACGTTTGTGACAGTGAGAGGAGCAGGCCATTTGGTGCCTCTAAACAAGCCTACCGAGGCTCTCTTCCTCCTCCACTCTTTCTTAACTGCCTCTCCTCTTCCCTCTACTCGCTTTTAACATTACTTTAGGGCTTTCTCTTCTCTTGGGACTTGGGTTAATGCATCACTCATATCTTATTCAACCTAGACTTCTCTTGTTCAACTTTATTACTTTGTTTGCTTTGAATTTGTTCGAAAGTAACGAAGGATTGAAATGAGAAATAGGCGAGCTTGCAAAAGAATTAAACGAGAATGATAAATAACTGCAATATCTTGGAAATTGATTAATTCGAGTTTACTCCTTGATCTGCACAATGTCTCTAACTTGTGATCAAATTTGAATTCACATATTAAGAAACTTTTTTGCAGCAAGATTTTAAGGTAAGTTTGAGAGAGAGAGAGATTTTTTTTTTAACACCAAGATTTAAATTAATAACGAAGCTAAATTCAAAGTTTTAATTGTCAAATGTCACCTCCAAAATTTAGTTTTCAAATTTTTAATAGAAAGGTGGCCCAAAATGGATTTTAAAACAATTTTCGAAGCGAACAATAGTCGAACTTTCTGACCTTGAATTTTTAAATGTCTGTGTTGGAATAGTTAAGCCATTTTATTTTAAATTAATTAAAAACGTGATGATTGTAATTTACCATCATTTAACCAAAATCACTAAATATAGTAATCTCATAGAATTACCAAAATTTGTGACCATAATTTCTTCAACAAGCATGTACCCAAGTATCTTTTTTCTACGTTGAAGAGTTGAGCTTAGCTCGATTTTTGCTATGGTATTCGGTAACTCACCAATCACCCGGCTCGTTGGCTCTGCTCTTTTCTTTTTTTGTCCACGGCCCGAGCCCACTCAAGCCTCTATGATGTGTGTCTATATCAAAATATATATAAATAAAAAATAATGTTATGATTATTTTTTAAAAATACTCGTTGATGTGTTAAACAATTATTGATGCAATTAATTGAAATTAATATAATAAATTATAAATAATTAATTTATTACAATGATTACATCAATCATTATTTGACACGTCAACAAATATTTTAAAAGAGTAAAAAATCAACGAGCAACTGCAGTTTCTCTCCCTAGCAAAGAAAAGCTTACACTAGCTTAACAAATAGACTTGGGAAAAAGCCACATATCAACTCAACAGTCAACTCGGTGGAAGCTATCCTTTCCAAAAGTAGAGAGAGAAATTATTTACACGTGCGTTTTTAATCATATTTTTCTATAATTTAGACTTACAGACAAAACGGCAAGAAAGTTTGGAAAATATAAAGGTTTTATTCAAAAGTGTCAAAACACATGGGAGCATATAGGATAGGATTAAGATGAGTAGAAAAATAGAAACCCTAATTCGTACGGCACCATTTAAATATATGTTCATATTTTCCATGAAAGAGATCGCAAAAATGATTCTGTGTTTGTTTTATTGCTCAATCTCCCACAATTTTATATTAATTTTTGAGCCGTGACGACCATAAAAACATCCTAAATAGGCACGTGCCTAATAAAACCATATCAATGTTCCACTATGTATTATGATACTACTTTATGTCATGTTGCACCGAGTGGCACTACTTTATGTCGTGTTTTAGCTCGCCAAGTCTATGTTTCGATGTCCTAGTTATCATAGTTCAGATGTATCACAAAACTAACGTTACGAATTATTGTAAAAATATTGTGCAAGTTATTAATTCTTTAAACTGACGTCATAATTAGCGGCGGCAACCATTAATCGTGTCCTGGGCGTTATAACACCAAAGGAAGAAGGATTAGAAACGCAGTACCCGTGCATAATTTTGGATTGTTTGAATACTTTTTCAAATTATTTTCGAGATGAATTCCATCTATGTTGAAAGATCCATTGAACTAGTGGTACGTACAAACCAGACCACAATGTGGTTCGAATTGGAATCGTCGGTTCCGATACTGTACGATTTTCCTCAAGTTGTTTAACTTCAAATTAATAAGGAGTGGAAGTCAAGGGGGAGGTATTCTTATTTTTTCTTTTTGTTGAAGGAGGTGTGTTGTTATTTATTTAATTGAAACTTAGGTCTCTAAATAATATCAACAAGGAACCTTTGTTTTACATTCTCCGTATTATTTGTTTCGTTTTCATTTAGTTTCTTATTGGTTGTCACTAACGTGAAAAAAACTTATGAATCGTGAGTGATTATGCCCGTCACTTTTTAAAAATATAAGTTGTTGAGTCTCACATCTTTATACTACAACATTATTTGATTTGCACCGAAACTCGCTCAGTTGTAAAGTCTATCACATAGTGAATTATCACAGAAACAATTTTAAAGTCTTTGGTCGAAACAGAAATAACAAATTTGGATAAAAAAAACTCAATTCTTACTTAATAGTTATGTCGATCTTCCCATTCTAGCGCGAGTCATGCCACTATTATTAGTCTTTACTTAATGACTTTAATTAAAAAAAAAAAAGTGTTTTTTCAACGACAAAAGTCACATAGTGGCATAGTTTTTACTCAATGATGTGGTGTGATGCATGAATATTTGTATATATTAATATTATCAAAAATTGGAGTTTCATTCACTTTATTATAAAAATATAGAAAAAGCAATCAACTTTAACTTATAATAATCATTGGTTAGAAATCGTTGTCTTATTATCATTTTCTGGAAATGACATGGGAACTCCCAATTAAACTATCTCTTAGATTAAGGTTCATGATTAAACATGTTTTACGATGGTTGATATTTATTTCATTTATAATTTTTCAAAAATTAAATGTATGATGTCTTAAAATATACTCTAGTATTTGACCTAAAATCAATTTTTTAAGCATATACCTCGTCACGCATCTCAAACTCAAATTTATTTATTTTTTATATAATAATGTTATTCATTATTTCTCTTCATAATTAACAATCTCGACTCATCTTACAATCGTTTTATGCTTAACGTTGACTTTTATATAGGGAAAAAATTAGAGAATAATTTGGAGGATATAACTGACATGAAATTTAATTTTTAGTCTACAACATTGATTATGTTATTTTTATTAAGAGTAATACTACTTTTGCTCTCTCATTATATATTTTTTTAAAAAAATTACTGACATGTCAAACAATGATTTGTGTAATTAATTTAATAAATTATAAATTGATAACTTATTATATTAATTGCACAATAATTACATTTATCATTGTTTGACATGCCAGCAATTTTTTTAACAAAGTAGAATAATAAAGTAATCTTAACATTATTCTTTTATTAAATGTATATTTCTTTAGGTAAAATAAACTACACCCCTAAACTTAGGAATAATTTACATGTGATTTTTGAAACTTTTTTTTTTTTCAATGCTTGAACTCATAAAGCACTAAGTCTTGTGAAATTAAGATGGAAAATCTAATATTTAGAATTAAATGTAAAGAAAAAAGTAAAATAAATAAGTAAATAAATATGAATAGTGCAAAGACTTACATGGTAGTAGAGAGTTAGAATAATTGTCTACAATTTGGAGTCTTTATAAAAAATAAATATTGGCTCTATACTCTAATTTTACACTCTACCTACTAATACGGCGCTTGCTGATTGGTGAACCCAATTTCTTATTTTTACTAATATAATTCATCTTAACTATTATATAAATTTATAAGTGAGACGTAAACATCATGTTAAAAGATAAAATTAGAAGTAGTTATAGTATTACTGTAACATCTACAGTTTTTTTAGTATAATATTGTCTATTTTGGTCTAAAACCCACCATCATTGTGTTATTGAAGTTAGTTCAAAACGCGTTGTACTAAGTAGAGAAGATAATTCTATTTATAAATCATTCACTTTCACTCTCTCAAGCGAAGTATGATTGTGCACCCTCACTGATATGAGTTGGGTCTCTCACACTTGGATCCTTCTTGCCTTCACATGACAGGCTGTCACAATCTCCCCCACGTCTCTGTCGGCCACACTTCTAATTAGATTTTGCCTCTGATACTATTTGTAACATCACGAGTTCTTCTAGTACAATGTTGTCACAATTACCTTTAAAAAATTGACTTTAATTCTCAACATGAAATAATGAAATGATTTCAACAATTTTTTTCTCTGAATTTTACATTACTTTTCAAATTAGATTGCACTACACAATTTGGAAGACAACATTAATGGAACATATTACTGGCTGATAGTATAAGATATGCAAAAATCCTTCTCGTCTTGTACGTCAACTAACTTTCAACGTACGACGAAACATACAGACAATATCAAGTATACGAATACTATTTGGTCTACTCTTGTGTGAAACATTTGCATGAAAAGTATACAAAATATATTCAATGTTATGAACAAAGAATGTATACCCAAAAAAATAAACCAAATAAACCAAATAAACAAGACCCACTCAGTCTAAAAAATCAAAAAGTGATGCCTAGTGCTTACTTGTTTCACTTCGCCATCTTGCCCTTTTTCAAGATGCTAATAAAAGGGATGAGCTATAAAACTTTGTAAGTGAAAGCTAACACAAGTCACCAAACGTCTAAGTGTTACTCTAAAGCTAATAATCTCCTCACATAATTCCACCCCAAAACACGTGGATTTAGCATCCTAGAGATCTCTTACACTTTTGTAATAATAGTTGGTCAACTGCATGTTCATGAACCAGACACAAGTACTCAATTATGCTAAACACATTCAAGTGATATTTGTTAATTATTTATTATTGAGTTATTTCTTGTGAAACCACATCGTGCACTCACTCGCAACTTTCAACGATCGACTATAGCACCCATATCTTGCTTTTAACATTTTTTTAGCATACGACATATTCTTATACTCGCATTATTTTACATGCTTTTGTAGCTGTGATGTAGTCAATGTAACCATATATGGAAAATTAGAGTGTAAAACCAAGTGTTCAAAATCGTCTAAGTATAAAGTTTATAAAAGCACCTAGACCAAGCATAAAATCATAAATCGATCTAAGGATGTAACGTCTCGACGCCCACATCAAAATGTCATCTCCTATTTAGATTCGAAGACGCCGCACCGCTCCCTACTCAACGCCAATACAATTTCATTTTCTTAGTTTCAAATCTAAGGCTCTTTGTCGCGGTGCCCAAACACAATGCATGTGCGTGGGCCACGATCTTTAAAAGGGTCTTGTCGCCTGCACCACATAGTCGAGTTACTGACAAGATCTTCAATGAAGGTGTGATAGAAAGTGAGAAGGTAGAACTCACTCCAAAATCTAGCTCAAATAGTGAGGGAATCCCTCTCATATTTATACAAGACCGTTTGCTTTGGTTATGTTGATGTGGGACAACATCTGCCCATACGTCTAGCGTGGTAAGTTTTTCTTCCTTCACGTCTAGTGTATTTGATCGGTTTTCACATCGTACAGATTTAGCTCTGATACAATGATAGAAAGTGCGATGGTAGAACTCACTCCAAATGCTAGCTCAAGGAATTAGGGAATCTCTCTCATATTTATACAAGACTATTTACTTTGGTTCTACCGATGTGGGACAACAAGGTGTTGTACCAACTTAATAATTTGCAGAATTCTGGGTTTCAAAAACTAAAAATCTGTCCTCTTTTACTTTCCTTCACCCAAACACTTGAACTACAACCGAAATAATATTATACCTAAAATAAACTAAGAAACAATCAAATAAATTAGTGGTTTGTCCAAGAACCTACAATCAAACTTAAACATTGAGTTAACCAGTGGTTTGATGTTCTATTCCTTGTTCTTCTTCTTCACTTTCTTTCCCTTTCAAGCTCTCTCATTTCTCATGGCAGCTTAGGCAAAAACAACCTGAATGCCTGAAGCATTCTACCCTTACAAAATTAATTCTACTTAATCAAAAAAATACCCCTTGTTCTGCTGATTCTAATCTTACTCAAAGTATCAAATTTAATTATACTCTTCAATTTAGTATTCTTTATTTCGATATTGTAGTAAATTAAAACTAAATTAACACTTTTGTGCTATTTTAACCAATTTGGAAAAGATAGTCAAAAACTTAATAATAGATATAGGAGAATAGGTGGAGTCGCAGTGGTGCCGTGTTTCATGTCAATCTACCACGTGATTTAATATCTTCAATGCGTCCAGCGGCATGATCCTATGGTTGTGTTTGAGTGATGTCGGCCAAACATTATCTCTTCCACTGTCTTTTTTCAAATAATTTATATTTATTTTAGCATTTTATTTTGTTTTTAATCGAATTTAAATAATGTTAGTTCTGATACCACATCTTTTATAACTATAATATTCCGATCCACCTTCCAATCTCAAATTCTGCGTTCCTTTCTCAAACTGGCAACCACTCATAAGAGTTATTCGAACCTGTTTTGCCTTTTTAATATCAAAATTTAATAATATTTGAGATTAAAATATGGCATTAATTATTCTGTCTTGAAAAACTGAAGGGAAAGCTGCTTATTCTAAAAACAGACAGAAAGAGAATTGAAATTAAACAGTTTGAGACCCACTGTTTTTCAAAACTATTCATGAAAATAACGTAAATTGGCCCTTACAACTAGGTGAAATGGGCAATTTACACCGTAAACTTGGATAAAGTGCAATTTTGCCCCTACAACTAGGTGAAATGGGCAATTTACACCATAAACTTGAATAATAGACAAGAACAACCTTAATGTATTGATAATGGGCAATATGGCTCCTATCGTCATATTTTCTATTAAAAAATAACATTTTTTCACTTATTCATTTTTTTTCCCGAAATGCCCCTCACTCGACCGAACCGGACCGGACCGGTTCGACTAATTGCATTTTGATTTTTTATTTTTTTTAATTCTATTCATGTGTCTTCTTTTTTTTCGAGAAATAAGATTTAAAAAAAATAAATAAATAAGAGTGAAATTAGCTGAACCGGTCTGGTCCGGTTCGGTCGAGTGAGGGGCATTTCGGAAAAAAAAAATGAATAAGTGAAAAAATATTATTTTTTGATAGAAAATACGACGGTAGGGGCCATATTGCCTATTATCAATACATTAAGGTTGTTTTTGCCTATTATTCAAGTTTATGGTGTAAATTGCTCATTTCACCTAGTTGTAGGGGCCAAATTGCACTTTATCCAAGTTTACGGTGTAAATTGCCCATTTCACCTAGTTGTAGGGGTCAAATTGCACTTTACCCTAAAAAATTAATAAATAACTCTATATTTATAAATAGTTTTATGAACAACGCTAGTTTATGACTTACTTCAATAAAATTGAAAATATAAAATTGATTTTAAAAATTTAATACTTATTGGCCAACCACCCACTACATTTATTTCTGCATGCAATTAATAAATCTAATATTTTCTATAAAAAATAATACAAACGCTCAGAAAATAAAATTTATAATTAGGAATCAGCATTTAATTGTATTGAAAACAGTGTAGTATATTATCTGTCTCGGCATGGACAACGCCAATCCCTGAACATGTTCTTTCCGTTTTTAGCTAACAGCTTTCCATATAAGTTCATATACATTATTGCACCAAATTGTAAATAGAAACTCAATTGAGATTCTTACCCAAGTAAAATATTGTAATATCTACTTATATGTCAGCAATATATTATTTCTATATATAATTTTATTAGCATATTATTTAGCTGCCATATAAAAATTGATTTTTCTAGATTTTTCAGATTTAGTATATTATTTCTATATATAATTGTATTAGCATATTAGTTAGCTGCCATATAAGAATTGCCATATAGAAATTGATTTCCATATTTAGGGTTAGTTGCCATATAGAAATTGATTTTTCTAAGTTTTCTATATTTAATTTATACGAATAGTTGTATATATTTCCTCTAGAATCAATATTGTAATATATATATATATATATATAGTATATTATTTCTATATATAATTGTATTAGCATATTAGTTATAGCTCCTACGTAGAAATTGATTTTTCTAAATTTTTCATATTTAATTATACAAATAGTATATATATTTGTTCGGGAATGAATAAAAATGAGGAGAATTTCTCTTCAATTCATAAAATAAATAGGCGAATGATAAAACGACACGCACAGGCCTAATATTTAATAGAATCTACGTTACTGCCATTAAAGACATGTGGGGAAACTCGAACACAAATCATTCACTCCCACTTCCAAGAATAAAATCCATAAAAAACAGAACAAAATGGAAGATTCAAACCTACTTTTTTTATTTTCCGCACTTTTTGTTTTTGGTCGATAATAAGTCAGTTGTTGATTAATACGCTGAAGAAAATAGGAAATGATTAAAATAAATATTAATGAAACCTCATAATTATCATCTTTTCTGCTGAAGTTTTCCAGGAAAATTAGATTGATTAAAACTCCTTTTTTTTTTTTTTGTTTACGCAAAATTTTCTTGTTTTTCAAGGCCTATAACCATGTTTGGCAGCGTATGAATGGATGGTCCTCCCTCCCCTCTCAATCTCCTTTTACAGCATATGAATGAATGGATGGTCCACTTCAAAACGGCTAATCTTACCTTGATATTAAATCAAGAAATTTTGTAGCTTTAATTTATGCAGATGGGAATCAAGAAAGCAAGTTTATCACGGCGCCCAACCCTTTTTTTTTTTCTTTTTTTGTTTGTTCTTTCAAATTAACTCTGATTTCTCTCTCCCCCCCCCTAGTTTTAATATAAAACGTGGCTGTGGTTGTCCCTCTCAAACTTACACTAACCTCACTCTTCATCTCTGTCTTTTGTCTCTTTGTCTCTCTCTCTAAACTGTCTTTTCAATGAACTGCTTACAGAGTTGGCCGGAGCCGGTGGTTCGAGTGCAGTCCCTAGCGCAGAGCGGCATAGCCACCGTCCCTGATCGCTACATCAAACCCCCAACTCTTCGGCCAATCTATTCTTCCGGCAACAATGAAAAATACACCAACATTCCAGTTATAGACCTTCAAAATCTCGTCAGCGACGATCAGACTCTTCGGGTTTCCACTATGAAGAGCGTTATGCTGGCTTGCAGAGAGTGGGGGTTCTTTCAGATCGTTAATCATGGCGTTAGCCCTGACCTGATGAAGGAAGCGAGACAGACATGGAGAGAGTTTTTTGACCTACCACTGGAGACGAAGCAGCAGTATTCTAACTCCCCGACTACGTATGAAGGCTATGGAAGTAGGCTGGGAGTGGAAAAGGGTGCGATTTTGGATTGGAGTGATTATTTTTTCCTCCATTACTTGCCATTTTCGCTTAGAAACTCAGCTAATTGGCCTGCTCTTCCAACCTCTTGCAGGTAGTCTTCTTTATAAAAAGTGAAGCATCAAAACTTATTTGTGATTAAATTATTCTTCAATAGTACAGTTCATTTCTGATATTATCTACTCTTAACGTACAAACCATATTGTATTTCTTTCATTCGTGTTTGTGTTTAAATAGTCGTCAATAGTAGGTGATTTTTTTTTAATAATTGTAACGAGAAAACGAGGCAGGATATGATCCTCAATTTTGATACTCAAAAAAAGGGTTCATTCTAGATAAAAATCCATTATTATAATGGGAGTACAATAACCATGCACTCTCAGCAAGATAATATAATCTGTTTATTATTATTATTATATTATTAATAATTTTCTTTGCTAAAGATATGATCATATGGCCTGTGTGTGTAGGAAAGTGATTGCAGAATATGGGGAAGAGGTGGTCAAACTATGTGGAAGATTGCTCAACATATTGTCCATTAACCTTGGCCTGAAAGAGAACCATCTTCGAAACGCTTTTGGAGGCGAAAATATAGGCGCATGCTTAAGGGTAAACTTCTACCCGAAATGCCCCCAACCGGATCTTACCCTCGGACTGTCTCCCCACTCTGATCCCGGCGGCATGACTCTCCTCTTGCCGGACGAAGACGTTGCCGGACTTCAAGTCCGCAAAGGCAGCGACTGGGTCACTGTAAAGCCCGTTCCCAATGCCTTCATCGTCAACATCGGCGATCAAGTTCAGGTCTCTCTCTCTGATTATGCATCAAAATATCCTCTAGATCGGGTAGCTGTAATTAGAGAGGAAACTTTTGAAGTTTCTGGCTCATAGATACTACGTCTTAGAACCCTAGTTACCCAAATCATAAGTTGATTATTTTTCTTTCGTGTATTTTAGGTGTTGAGCAACGCAATTTACAAGAGCGTCGAGCATCGAGTGATTGTGAATTCAGCTAAAGATAGAGTTTCTCTGGCCTTCTTCTATAATCCAAGGAGCGATTTACTGATTGAACCAAGCAAAGAGCTTGTGACAGAAGAAAGACCAGCCCTCTACTCCCCAATGACGTTTGACGAATATAGACTCTACATAAGGATGAAGGGTCTGCATGGAAAAACTCAAGTGGAATCTCTAAAATCTCCAAGATAATTCTATGTATAGTGGCTCGAAAATACCAGTAAGAAACCCTGAAAAAGTACAGAATTCTAATACTGTAAATCGGCCAAAGCAGTGTAATTGCTCTGTCTCTATCGTTTCAGCAAATAAAACGAGTCATTTGATCTGACACTGCATGTGAAGTTAATGCTCTGAGTAATTGCTACGACCAGTTCATTGATGGAGACTCCGTTTACAATTTTTGTCTTCCAAAACCATAAAACTGCATCATAACCAAATCTTCAATCAGCTTCACCCTCTAGTAGTTTTCAATCAAATTTATCAAAGGTAAATCAATTTCAACCTTCTACTATCTTTTTTTTTAAACACTCTTAAATTAAAAATCCTAACAACATAAACTTTAAACTATCTAAAGTGTAACAAATCAAACTCTGACAAGCGATCGATCACCCTCCGGGCACCCCCCGTTCACTATTTACGTATAGAACGGGCGACCGATCTAAAGAGAACGGTCACACTTTCTCTATTTACTCCCGTTTTATAAATTAATTTTAAAAAAATATCAAATAATATTGAATTTATTTAAAAGTTTTATCACATATTCAACACATCATGAGAAGATAATCTGAAAATTTTCATGATTTTCTAACACTTGTACTATTTATTGTAATTTTAGTGAATTATTTTATAAAACAGATGTAAAACAATTATAATAAATCATACAAGTGTTAGAAAATCATGAAAATTTCAAATTTATCTTCCCATGATGTGGTAAACATGTGATAAAACTTTCAATTAAATCTAATATCGTTTTGTATTTTTTTTAAATTAATTCATAAAATAGGGGTAAATAATGAGAGGTCGTTCTCCCATACCGGCCCCCGATCTTGGCACTCGACCGGCCCCCCGTTCTCAGGGACAGCACCCCTCCCCCCCCCCCCCCCCAACCCTGTGCGGGGCACATGTATAATTGTTTTTTTTAATTTAATTTATAAAATCAATAAGGAATGATGCCTATTTTAAAAAAATAACAAACAATATTAGATTTACTTGAAAATTTTATCACATGTTCACCACATCGTGGAAGATAATATGAAAATTTTTGTTATTTTCTAACACTTGTACTATTTATTTGTCTGTTTTATAAAATAATTCTCTAAAATTATAATAAATCGTACAAGTGTTATAAAATCACAAAAAAATTCAGATTATCTTCCCATGATATGGTGAACATGTGGTAAAATTTTCAAGTAAATCCAATATCGTTTGGTATTATTTTTAAAATTAATTTATAAAACAGAGGTAAATAGAGAACGGGTGACCGTTGGTCGCCCGTTCTCTATGTAAATAGGAACGGGGGTGCTCAGAGAGTGTTTGGTCATCCGCCAAGATTTGATTCTTTACATTTCAAATAATTTAAAATTTATTTTGTTAGAATTTTTAACTTAGATGGTATTTAAAAAAAAAAAATCATAGTTTAAGATTCAAATTAATATTTATGAGCTTTATCACTCATCCTCATCATGCAAATGGAAACACAAATAAAAAAGGGTTTTTTTAATTTAAACCCCAAAGTTTGGTTTTTTTTTTTTTTTTTTAAATCTCAAAATTTACTATTCATCGAAAAAAACCTCAAAGTGTCGGAAATAGGCAATTTGAACATTTTAGTCATGACTGGAAGCCGGCCTCCCCCTTTTTTCCGGTAAATGATAAATTAATTTTAAAAAAATATCAAACGATATTCAATTTACTTGAAAGTTTTACCACATGTTCACCACATTATGGAAAGATAATCTAAGAATTTTCGTAATTTTATAAGACTTGTACGATTTATTATAATTTTAGTTAATTATTTTATAAAACAATTATAATAAATCGTACAAGTGTTAGAAAATCATGAAAATTCTCAGATTATCTTCTCATGATGTGGTGAATATGTAGTAAAATTTTAAGTAAATTAAATAACATTTGGTATTTTTTTAAAATTTATAAATTAATTTTTAAAAAATATCAAACGATATTCAATTTACTTGAATTAATTTTAAAAATATATTAAATGTTATTCAATTTACTTGCAATATTTACCACATGTTCACCACATCATGTGAAGATAAGGTGAGAATTGTCGTGATTTTCTAACACTTGTACGATTTATTATAATTGTTTTATAAAATAATTAACTAAAATTATAATAAATTGTACAAGTGTTAGAAAATCACAAAAAATTTCACATTATCTTCCCATGATGTGATGAATATGTGGTAAAAATTTCAAATAAATTGAATATCATTGGTATTTTTTTAAAATTAATTTGTCATTTAGTGGAAAAAAAAAGAGAGGCAGGCCGCTCCAATTGGACCAGCCGACCTCTCCGCTCAAGTCGGCCTCCACTCCGGACTAAAAGGTTCAAATGGACTATTTTCGATAATTTGAGGTTTTTTCGATGAATAGTAAATTTTGAAATTTTTTTTTTAAAACAAATCCAAACTTTGAGGTTTAAATTAAAAAAAAAAAAATCTTTAAAAAAAAGAAAAAAATTCGAATATTCAACACGTGCCCTAAAAATGTTGTTGACGGAAGGAGATAGTGTTGAAATTTGTGACTAAAACGTTGAAAAAATTCAGGAAAATAAATAGTGGTGGCGGTCAAAACCTCCCGTACGTACAACGACCAAGAACCCATTTGTCCAACTTGAATGTACAGAACAGCGAGGATTGGCGGAGGGTTGTCTGGAGGACCTCTTAGCTACAGAAAAAGCCAGCTTTCTTACTTTTCCAACCCAAATATTAAATCTTTTTCAAAGGGTTGAAAGTTCTCCCACTGCCCACTTGAGTGGGCTGTTCCATAACATTCACGTTTTGAGAGAGACGGAGGAGAGAGAGTAGATGATGTAATTCAACGAGAGAGTAGATGATGTAATTCAACGATTAACCAATAACCAAAATTGATTGCTAAACATTAGAGGTCCCGTGACAAGAGCAAGGATAAAAAAATGTACAAAAATATACACATTTTTATCACCAAAATTCAAGATAAAAGAGTCATCACACAACAGTGCAAAGACTCAAGATAATGATGAGTATCAAGGAAGAAACGATGCAGGACCAAAGGAGTAAGGAAATGACACGGGGTCCCTTAGAAAAGGGACCCGTGTGTAACCCACAAAAATACTCGGCTGTGTGCTAGTGATTAATACTTGAATAAATGAAGGAAAATACTAAAATAAATGCAAGAAATAAACAAGGAAATTATCAAGATGATGGCCGAATTATATATGATGTTAGAAGGAAAGAAATATGCAAAAGATAAAGAGGAAGAGATGATAATATTTGTTAGGAATGAAAAGAAAGCATAAGGCCAAATAAAGAAGAAAATAACATAAATAAAGGTGGGTGTGTAAATATTGTGGAGCTGAAATTTAAAGGTGATGTTGTGTGCAAAGTGAAGACAATAATAGTAAAGAAATACCCTTGGTGAATTCGAGGAGCGAGCTTACGGTTTAAGCTCCCAGATACACGTTTCCCGTGAGGAAAACGACCACCGTAGGCCAGGATTTTCTTCCTCGTTTCAACTCCCAATGGAGAAGATGAAGAAAAGTATAAGAGCTAACCTAGCAACCCTAGCTAGGCTAGCAATGGAGGCTAACTCATCTTGGTTCAAGGAACCAAGGAAAAATACCCAAGGAAACCCAAAGATATTTAGGGGAAATAGTAGTATATTGATAGCCAAAAATTGTTTACAATCACTAATACCATGCATTTATAGAAGTCTTAGGTGGATTAGGGCCATTGGATCAAGAAAATAATCAATGGCATGGAAAAAACTCGAAAAAGGCCGAAGTGGACCGATCTGTGTGCGCAAGGGCGCTCCAACCAGCGAGCAGCGCGCGCCCATAAGCCTCTCCGCGCGCGCCAACTCAGCAGCAGCGAGGCGCGCCCACGTGAAGCTGCCCGCGCGTGCTCCAGCGCTCCTGCCCGCGCGCGCGCTTAGCGAGCTCCAATCTTCAATCCGAGCCATTTTTGAGCCAATGGTCCAGATTTTGCCAAGTCACCCATCCATGCCCTCACCCACTCATGTACCTGCAAAACCATACCTTTGGATGTGGGCTCTTCTTTGGGCCGGGTATTTCTTTGAGCTCGATTTGTGGAGGCCTCTTTTCCCTTGAATTGTTGAACTTTCAACAACCCATAATCCACCACCATACATCTAGTCCTAATCATTCAATCTAATGCATGTAATGCAAATTATAAATCCTTACAAAAAGGCTAATGTATGCCAATGAGTTTGAAAAATAAAAATTACAATTTCAAGGCTCGGGAAGACAAATTCCCATAGGGCTGTCCTCAAGCTCCGTGCGAATGCTCCAACGGATGACATGACAAAGCTTCTCCTCATCCTCCTATAGTCGGCTCCCAAGTGAAGTCCATGAGTGAATCGAAACCTGCAAAAAGAGACAAGTCGTTAGAACATTGAACAGTTAAATTTTGTGCCCGGGTTTGTGATCTTGTAACGGGCCCCCGAGGCACAGTCATCCCCTCCGGGTGGCTGAGGATTTGACCTCAAATCCGTTAGCTCAGCCTCCTCTTCATGTCCCAATTCTCCAATATAAGGGGACAAATCTTGCACGTTGAAGGTGGATGATACCCCATAATCGCCAGGTAATTCCAATTTGTAAGCATTGTTATTTATGCGCTCTAAAACTTTAAAGGGGCCTTCAGCTCTAGGTAATAGCTTGGAGCGTCTTTTGGCGGGAAACCGTTCTTTCCTAAGGTGTATCCACACCAAATCCCCAACATTGAAAATTACCTCCTTTCGTCCTTTATTTGCATGCTTCGCATAATTGGCGTTATTCTTCTCAATGGTTTGACGAACCTTTTCATACAACTTTTTCATCTGCTCTGCTTTATTCGCTCCCGAAGAGTTGATTAGGTCTTGGGTCGGAATAGGAATAAGTGTCAGTGGTGTGTTCGGATTAAAACCATATACTACCTCAAAGGGCGTTTGCTGGGTGGTGGAATGAAGGCTTCGGTTGTAGCCGAATTCAATTTGGGGTAGTAGTATGTCCCAATTGGTGAGAGTTTTACCCACGACACTTCGTAGAAGGGTACCCAAAGTTCTATTGACCACCTCTGTTTGGCCGTCCATTTGGGGATGAAAGGATGTACTAAAACATAGCGTAGTTCCCAACTTCTTCCATAAAGTCTTCCAAAATGTGCTCAAAAATTTAGTACCGCAGTCCGACACAATAGACTGAGGCACACTGTGGAGTCTAACTATCTCCTTGAAAAAGAGATCAGCTATAGCAGCAGAGTCGTCAGTTTTGTTGCATGCAATAAAATGTGCCATTTTGGAGAATCGGTCTACCACTACAAGAATAGAATCTTTATTACGTCCAGTCCGTGGTAACCCTAAAACAAAGTCCATACTAATTTCTACCCAAGGATGTGTAGGAACTGGTAAGGGAAGGTAAAGTCCTTGAGGTAGAACTTTGCTTTTGGCCTTTTTACACACAATGCACTTTTCAATATAATGGTGCACGTCCTTCATCATGTGAGGCCAATAGAATCTTTCTTTTAATAATTCTAGGGTCTTCTTTTCTCCAAAATGTCCAGACAACCCTCCTCCATGAGTTTCTTTAATGAGGCATTGCCTTAGACTGCAATGTGGAATACACAATTTCCCATTCCTTAAGAGGAAACCATCCACAAGACTATATCCTCCTTCAGCCTTATTTTGATAAACTTGGTAAGGCAACCCAAAGTCTTTATCGGATGCATACAAATTTTTAATCCATTCAAACCCGAAAAATCTAACACTTAGTTCCGTCAAGAGGATACGTCTTCGAGAGAAAGCATCGGCAACGATATTATCAGAACCTTTCAAATATTTTAATATGTAGGAGAATCTTTCCAAAAATTCCACCCATTTGGCGTGTCTTTTATTGAGTTTGTGTTGGCTCTTAATATACTTTAGAGATTGGTGATCAGAGTGAATCACAAACTCTTTTGAAAGTAGGTAGTGTTGCCAATGTTCGATAGCTCTAATCACCGCATAGAATTCTTTATCATATGTTGAATAGTTCAAAGCAGCTCCTTTCAACTTTTCGCTAAAATAAGCAAGAGGCTTGCCATCTTGCATCAATACCGCACCAATGCCAATTCCCGAGGCGTCACTTTTGATCTCAAAAACCTTATTGAAATCGGGTAGAGCCAAAACAGGCGATTGACAAAATTTTTCTTTTATCAGGTCGAAGCTACTTTGGCATGCCGGTGACCAAACAAAGTCTACTCCTTTCTTGGTAAGATCCGTAATAGGAGCGACTAGAGAACTGAAGTCCTTAATGAACCTCCTATAAAAAGAGGCTAATCCGTGAAAGCTACGGACTTCGGTAATGCTAACAGGAGTGGGCCAATCCTTGATGGCTTTGACTTTGTCTTCATCCGCTTCCAAGCCGTCCTTAGAAATTATAAAGCCCAAAAAGTAAACCTTTTCTTGTCCAAAGGAGCATTTGGCCAAATTTCCAAACAATTTAGCTTGACGGAGAGTTTGAAATAATAGCCCGAGATGGTTGACATGTTGTGGAAGGTCGCGACTATACACCAAGATGTCATCGAAATACACGACAACAAATTTCCCAAAGAACTCCTTAAGAACATGGTGCATTAACCGCATGAAGGTGCTCGGGGCATTTGTAAGACCGAATGACATAACCATCTACTCAAACAATCCGTATTTAGTTTTGAAAGCGGTTTTCCATTCATCACCCTCTTTCATCCGTATTTGGTGATATCCGCTCTTCAAGTCTACTTTGAAAAATATCGATGCTCCACTTAATTCGTCCAACATATCTTCAAGACGAGGGATAGGATACCGATACTTGATAGTTATTTGGTTGATAGCCCTACTATCAACACACATTCGCATTGAGTCATCCTTCTTAGGTACCAATAATGTAGGCACGGCACATGGGCTCATCGATTCTCTTATGTACCCTTTTCCCAATAATTCTTGGACTTGTTCTTATAGTTCCTTTGCTTCTTCGGGCCTCATTCTATAGGCCGGTCGATTTGGTAACATTGCTCCGGGTTGGAGATCAATTTGATGTTCTATTCCTCTAATTGGTGGTAATCCGGGTGGTAGTTCTTCGGGAAAAACATCTTGATAGGACTTAAGTAGGTTTTGGACCGCTAAAGGTATTTCTCCAAGCTCCATAATACGGTCTCTAAATAACACTAGAATTATAGTTTTACCTTTTGTTACTGCAGCTCTAAGTCCCTTTTTTGTCAAGAGAAGAGTTTCCTTCACCTTTTCTTCCTTCCTAATCGACTCATCATGAGCAATTTGTTCGGGAGTCATAGGAAGTAATTTAATAGTCCTACCTCTGAATTTTAGACTATAGTTGTTGAGGAATCCGTCGTGATGTACTCTTCGATCATAAAGCCATGGTCTTCCAAGTAGAAGATGACTCGCATTCATTAGCACGACATCGCAAAGAACCGCGTCCTTATACTTGTCAATAATGAAATTGACGGTTACTTGCTTTGTCACCTTGATGTCATCCCTATCGCCCAACCATCTTAATTTATATGGCTTAGGGTGATTCGTTGTCTCCAATCCAAGCTTTTCACCATATCTTAGGAAGCTACATTAACGCAACTTCCACCATCAATAATCATTGAACACACTTTATCCTTGACTGCACATCTACTTTGAAAAATATTTTCCCTTTGGCAGTCTTCTTTAACATTCTTAGAAACAAGGGTTCTTCGAATAACCATCAGAAGTGGTCCATCTTGAGCAACACATTCATCTAAGTCGTGCTCACTCTCGTCATCTACCTCTTCTTCTTCATCCTTATCGAGGTATTGACCTTCGTCATTCTCGCTCTCCCATTCTCCAGTAGATTCTTTGATAACCATCACTCGACGGTTAGAGCATTCATTGGCGTAATGTCCCTTGCCTAAACACTTGTAGCATTGGACATCACGGGCTCGTAGTCTTTTAGATGTAGTGGCTTGATTTTTGTCCGTCGGAGGGGGTTTGTTTTGATTGAAGGGAGTCTTAGGTGGCCAATTACGGTTAACCGGCCTTTTATCTTCGTTCTTCCATGGAGGTTTTGGTTTGTCTTGATCTAGATGCCTAGGTGAAAATTTAGTGGGAAAGTTCGTTTTTCGTTTTCTTTTGAGTTGTCTTTCCACCGTAAGGGCAAGTTGAATCACTTTATCTATAGCCTCCAATTGATGTACTTCAACCACATCACCAATTTTACGGTTCAATCCACGAATGAATCTCGCAATGAGTTGCTCCTCCGGCTCATCAATAGCACATCGCATATTGAGAGTCTCAAATTTCGAGATATACTCATCGACCGAGAGCGAATTTTGTTTGAGGGTGTGAAGTTGGTGGAAGAGTTCGTGTTTGTAATGTCGGGGAACAAACCTCTTATACATTAAATCTTTCATGGCATTCCAAGTTATGACGGGATATCTTAATGTTCTCATCCTTTGGTTCTTAAAGTTAGACCACCATAAAGCAGCGTGGCCCGTTAATTCAAGAGAGGCGAGTTGAATTTTGACTCGCTCGGAATAGTTGTGACACTCGAAAACTCTCTCTACTTTATCGACCCAATCTAGGTATGTATGACCGTCGCACGTTCCATTGAAAGATGGAATTGACATTTTCACATTACGGAGGTCGTCGTTGTCCCTACGACTGATTTGGACGATACTCTTCATCATCATCCGTCCAATTCTCATCCTCCGAGTTATAAGATCGTGGTCTCCTTCTACGGGGTTCAGCCCATATTTCTTCCTCTATGGGTGGTTGCACAGGTGGTTGACGTCTAGGACAGTTCGGGAATAACCCTAGAGGAGGTCTCTTGAGAAGGAACACGTTCATGAAATTCTTGACGAGGAGGATTATTTAGCATTGTTTGGACTTGTTGGGCAAGACTATTAACTATATTGGTTAAGGCATCAATTTGTCCTTGCATGCCCCCTGGAGAGCTAGTCTCACCTTCGTATCGTGTGTTTTCGGGTGGGGGAGTTTCCCTAGCTCGATGTGGTTTTTGGTGCGTTGGATCTCGATTGATTCCACTTCGGTTAGTCATTGTTAAGTGTTTTAATTAAATTCAAATTCTTGTCTAAGTAAGTTTTCCTAAATTAGTGGGATGCTTATCTTGTTAATGTCTTACTCAAATTAGGTTCTAGGGAACAATCTTAGCTAAGACAAATTCAAAAATAGGGATCATGCTAATTAGGATACAACTTAACACTCTAATAAGCACTCAATACCACAACTAAGAAATGAATATTTTCATTACTTCAAAATCACCACAAATTTTCAAGAGACTCAATCAAGTTATCAACTTTCACTAAGGGTTACTTAGAGCAATATTAATGACAACTAATTAACTCTAAAAACAGCAAATGATAAAATTTAGAACATCATTTAAGTCAAATAACATGCTGGAATTTAATTCAAATATAGCAGAATTTTTAATCTAATGTCTAGCCCCAATTTGCTACTTTAATTCATGCTTTTGCCAATTTCTTGTTAACCCATTTCATGCATTCACTTAACAGCATATATTAGGCACATTTATGAACTAAAACATGTTCAACATTCAGCAAGAATAACGGACAAATTTCGAGCTAAGCAAAAGAAACAAAATCAAAGCGATAATTTCACAATATTCCGATTTTCGATAGTAATAATTCTAAACCGAATTGAAGCACCAAAATTCCAGAATTTTAATATGGTGAGTGGACAATATTTAAGTGCTAAAATAAGGTTCGAATGACAACAAGAAATGCTAACAAAAACCGAAATTAAAGAAGCAATAAACCGTGAAGATTATGCAATAAGTATATAACCGGTTTTGCAATTTCCTTAGGTCGATTTTTATGTTTGCTTTACCACCAAAATTTCAGCAGAGTTTTAGCTTAGATTTAGAAGAAAATAAGGATTCAACCAAAGCAAAGAAGAACGGTGAAATCGTGGCACAAAAAGGAGAAGAAACCGAGAAAAAATAAAAGGAGAAACTAAGAGATTTGGGGCTTTACCTTGTGTGTTTTCTTGTAGGATTGTCCACCATATTTTTCCACATTAGAACGAGTATTAATATAGCAAAAATAATAGTAGCAAGAATAAAAGTTAGATTAACACAAGTTAGCACCAAATATAAAGAAATAATGCGAGAAACGAATCGAGCGCTATCCCGATTTTTGTGTATAGCTTTTGGCGATTGCCAAATGCATCAAAAACACATCGAAGGAAGCCTATCGCTCTGATACCACTTGACACGGGGTCCCTTAGAAAAGGGGCCCGTGTGTAACCCACAAAAATACTCGGTTGTACTCGGTTGTGTGCTAGTGATTAATACTTGAATAAGGGAAGGAAAATACTAAAATAAATGCAAGAAATAAACAAGGAAATTATCAAGATGATGGCCGAATTATATATGATGTTAGAAGGAAAGAAATATGCAAAAGATAAAGAGGAAGAGATGATAATATTTGTTAGGAATGAAAAGAAAGCATAAGGCCAAATAAAGAAGAAAATAACATAAATAAAGGTGGGTGTGTGAATATTGTGGAGCTGAAATTTAAAGGTGATGTTGTGTGCAAAGTGAAGACAATAATAGTAAAGAAATACCCTTGGTGGATTCGAGGAGCGAGCTTACGGTTTAAGCTCCCGGTACACGTTTCCCGTGAGGAAAACGACCACCGTAGGCCGGGATTTTCTTCCTTGTTTCAACTCCCAATGGAGAAGATGAGGGAAAGTATAAGAGCTAACCTAGCAACCCTAGCTAGGCTAGCAATGGAGGCTAACTCCTCTTGGTTCAAGGAACCAAGGAAAAATACCCAAGGAAACCCAAAGATATTTAGAGGAAATAGTAGTATATTGATAGCCAAAAGTTGTTTACAATCACTAATATCATGCATTTATAGAAGTCCTAGGTGGATTAGGGCCATTGGATCAAGAAAATAATCAATGGCATGGAAAAAACTCGAAAAAGGTCGAAGTGGACCGATCTGTGTGCGCAGGGGCGCGCCAACCAGCGAGCAGCGCGCGCCCACTGGCCTCTCCGCGTGCGCCAACTCAGCAGCAGCGAGGCGCGCCCACGTGAAGCTGCCCGCGCGCGCTCCAGCGAGCCTGCCCGCGCTCCTCCGCCTGCCCGCGCGCGCGCCAGCGAGCTCCAATCTTCAATCCGAGCCATTTTTGAGCCAATGGTCCAGATTTTGCCAAGTCACCCATCCTATGCCCTCACCCACTCATGTACATGCAAAACCATACCTTTGGATGTGGGCTCTTCTTTGGGCCGGGTATGTCTTTGAGCTCGATTTGCGAAGGCCTCTTTTCCGTTGAATTGTTGAACTTTCAACAACCCATAATCCACCACCATACATCTAGTCCTAACCATTCAATCTAATGCATGTAATGCAAATTATAAATCCTTACAAAAAGGCTAATGTATGCCAATGAGTTTGAAAAATAAAAATTACAATTTCAAGGCCCGGGAAGACAAATTCCCATAGAGCTGTCCTCAAGCTCCGTGCGAATGCTTCAACGGATGACATGGCAAGGCTTCTCCTCATCCTCCATAGTCGGCTCCCAAGTGAAGTCCATGAGTGAATCGAAACCTGCAAAAAGAGACAAGTCGTTAGAACATTGAACAGTTAAATTTTGTGCCCGGGTTTGTGATCTTGTAACGGGCCCCCGAGGCACGTCAAGAAAGCAAACAAGTATTGCTAAATTGGAAAATGATCCTCTCGAATCCAACAGCGCGTGCCAACCCTCGCTGCAGCGCGCCCCCAGTTCGCCAACATGCGCACAACCACGCCACAGCACACCGCGCGCGCACCACTGCACAACGCACACGGCCAACATCCTCACTGCAAATCCCGCGCACGCCCTGTTAGCGCACTTCACCGCAAATCCTGCGCGCACCATCTGCACCTGACCTAACCCAGCATGCGCCAATCCAGTCCAGCACGTGCACAATTCAGCTCTGCACGCGGCCGCCGCACCTTGTGCGCACAAAACCCTAAACGCACCTTTCTGTTATGTTTTTAGATGATTTTACTATGTTTTATATTTAACCCTAGTTTTTCCCTATTTAAATAAAGTTGTAAGACATAATTATGAGACTTTGAATTTTTATGAAAATTGAGCTTTTTTTTTTTGTGAGATTCTTTGAATTCTCTTCTTAAGTTCTTATTGAAGAACTTGTTCTTCTTCAAGTACTTGCTTGAAAAGGTCAAATTTGATAGCTTTCGAATCATCCAACAAGTTTGGTTCAGGTCAAGTTTCTATCATCTTAACTCATAAAGGCGTTTCTATGATTATTCTGCGTTGTTGTCGGGTCTCAAATTCTATAAAATTCTAGGTTCGCATCAGTAGAGTAAGAGAGAAAATGAACTAAGAACAAATGGAGAAAAACAAATTTAGTACACCCCAATTGACAAATGCTCGAAGTTGGCGACCAAGTAATTTGAATATATTATTGGCTTAATCTCACTAGTGGCCATGGGATGAAATCCACTTTTTCTAGGATCTGACTTTCGTTTGAGGGCCCATTTGCCAATAATATTATTGGCAGCCGGCCTGGATACAAAAAAGAAGAATCTCCGAAGAATATAGAGATCACGAAATTTAGTAGGAGAAATTTACTATGCTCAAAATCATAATAAGAGGAAGATTTGTAGGCGTGATTAGTTATAAACCTAAAAATTTATGACAAAAATATGAAAAAATACAGCTCATAAATGCAGTCTCTAGTTGCAAATAAAATTTTGAATCATCGAATTCTAACAATATCTATCTTATCACGAATTTCAATGCAAGAATAAATTTTCAGTCTTCAAGGATAGCAATTTCCACCTTAGTTACAAAACCCATTCGACCAAATTCATCAACTAATGTCACCAAAGTTCAAATAATGCTCGAGTTTGGGTACAAAAAGAAACTCAATCTTCATATTAATAAGATTGTATTGAATAATAAATTCGACCACAACAAAAACATCAAATAAAATAATATCAATGTGATTCATCTTCTCATGAAAACGTGATCTTTTGTAAGAAACATAACACTCTTAACTATCCTAAATATTGTGGCATTATGCAAGTATTCACTAAGCGCATCCAATAATTTTTTTAAACGAATAGCTCCCTTAAAAGATCTACTCTTATCAAGATATTCGGCATAATCAGAATCGATCAAAATTGATGTACACATGACATAACCTAATCATCATATTGTAGAGATATAACATATGGAACAATTTTCCCAAGTATGGAATACACTATTTTATATTAGAAAAATTTGCAAACTGGTTTCTTTGCAGCATGTTTTCTCAATCTTTTGACTCATTTCAGAAGAATCCCCCGTCTTCCTCCAATTCTCATAGAATTGATTGTCTAATTCAAATCTAACATCAATGATCAGCGATGTTACCATGAACATTCATACTTTGAGTTGGAAACATAGAAAAAACAATCATTCTTTGAAGATTAAATGGCTAAAAAACAACAAACTTGAACTTAAAATAAGGTAACACCAGTCTAAATTAAACTTTTTTTAATTTATAATAATTATGTACTACATATTTTCTTTCACGAGGACAGTTAAGTGCAGCCCCTACGGAAACATTGATCACAAAGCAAGTTCATGACGACAAGATTTTGAGTAATATTACTATACTATCGGTCAGTTTTCCAAATCCTTCTCCATTAATCTCATTGAATTTTACTGTCTACCTTTCTTCAAGCTGCAAGATGGGCACTTGTATTGCTTTATATTCTCAGCCTTAGAAGGTGTTATCTTTACACACTTCCCATGAAACCACCTTTCGCATATGTCGCAGCCTATCCAAAACTCATCTGCACTGTAGTTACCGCCACAGCTCCCACAGAGGGTTTCATTCAGTTCGTCTTCAACTTCTTCGTAATTTTCTTCAGCAGCTTTGGGGTTGCTTTTCACTTGACCATCATTTGATCTCTGCGGAAGGCAGGAACTTTGGGTAATGCATACACGAGAAAACTTTAATTGCAAACCCAAAAATAATAGCTCCACAGGTTAAACACTCGAACAAGCAGAAAACATCTACCAATAGAATACCAAGGAAGAAAATCCAGATTAAAATATGGCTCAAATGAGCCTCATAAACGGATGCACATATGTCCAACATGACAACATAGATGGAGGAATAAGATTTGAAGATAGAACTCATTGGGGAGATCTAATATATTTTCTGACTGTGTTGACTTATTAGAAACAATCAACACTAAAATCAGCATCTGAACCAACGTATTAAACAGATAAGCTTTGTTTGCTAGAAAGTTTATAGGTTATTCTCAAATAACAACAATTGATATTTTATATATTGATTGTACCTTTGTGCTTGATCGAGATTTGCTTCCACTGTCCACACTGGGGTTATCTTCAACAGGGTTTCTCTCAGTCACAACTTCAAAGACCGTCGGTAAATCATTGATCAAGCTAAACAGACGCTTCCTGACAAGTGAGATGCATAAAGCAGTTTTAAAATTGAGAGAAATGACAAATATCAAAGAGAAGTATATTCCAAAAGCTCTTTCTTCCAATGGATGACAAAGAATTACAGTCTTCCAATTACCCACAAAACAGAAGAAAAGCCCACAAATGACCATGCAGCTCTTCATAACTAAGACTGGCATTACAAAATATGCATTGAGAAGGAATAAATAAATAAGAGGAGCCTAGGCTATCTATCTAACTGGAGGGAAATTAAAAATGGAACTTAGAAGATAGTCCCAATGATACTGAAACTGCATGACATCATTTTCCTCACATTTAAAGAGTAGCACACCAGTTTTAGATTGAGATCACAAATATGCATCACCAGATAACTGAACAAATATTAAACGATGAATTGGCTGCTATTGTTGTGAAAAAGTAATATACCAGTACGTGCAAGGAAATATCAATGTAGATCCAAATCAATTTAACTTTGACTTTGGAAGGAGAAGTTATCCTCCCTTTCTTGTAACGTTTTCCCAATACCAAGATAATTTTGTTTCTAACAAAAAGAAAAGCTTTTTCAAATATGCCCAAGAAATGCACTGAGCGTCATATTGTCTGAAATTGACCAAGATTCTAAAACTAAATACCAATTGACCTTTCATTACGGTTAAGACGGGCGCCGAGATAGAAAGCTACAGAAAGCAACCATGAATCACTGTGCACAGCAACTAAAGAAATCCAGTCTTTGCGGTTCATCCCATCTCTAGCAAAATTTATTCCAAGCACTGGCTCTGGAAGCTCCGGTGGAACCTCTTCGGCAGGAAGAGTCACTTCCCAGGCTTCATTTGGGTGTCCATAAAGACACAAGTTTTCTTTGTCTGAAGCAAGCAGGCCAAACTAATAGATCAGTAGAATAGAACACATACTTATTTAGTTGACACTTTCTCCAATCACAAAAAAGTAAGACTAGGACTGAAAAATTCTGTTAAATCTACAAGTATAGCTTTCACAATGTATCCCTATTTGAGTTACATCTAATGTTTAGGCGACATTCCAAATTCATTGAAGCAAAATTCAATCAAGCAATTTATCTGAAAAATATCCACGAATCCAAAACAAACCCTAATTTTTGAAGAACGTGCACCCTATCATAGCGTGAATCGATTTAAATCAAATTCTAGTCAAAACATCAAGGAAAAAACACAACTTCAGAGATGAATCATCCCGAACGAGAAATCCTCTTCCTCTATCTTACTTTAGTCAAAGCTTTAACAAATAAAAAGGAATCAAATTTCAGTAAGGAATTACCTGGATCACAGAGATTATAGAATTCATCCACATCTGAAAAAAACCACAAAGACTAGATCAGTAGGGTTTCGGGCAATAAAGGGCCATGATAAACTTTACAGAAGTAGATTAAATTACCACGAGTCAAAGCGCGGACAACGCCAGTTCTTCTGGCGCTATAATCTCTGTAGATCTCCTCTACAGTGCGTGGACTCGGTAGCCATTTCCATGTCCAATTGAAGCTCTTCTTTGCGATAAAAGTAAGAATTTCAGAGACTACCAAAATCTGATCGCAAGGAATACAAAGCGGAAGCATTAGAACGAAGAGAAAGTTGGACGACGCAGAGATCCATCGAAACCTTCGGCAGCTAATATTCCCCTGTTCCTCTAAACAGAGTTTTCATTTTTACAATTCCTGGGGCGCCCTATTTTTTTATTTGGACCACCACAAATAAAGGCCTGGAATCTGGAGTGGACATATCAAAATCTTAATCCTGTTTTGTTTCTAACATTTTTAACCTCGAACATCTTGTTAGTACAAGGTTTAAAAAAAACAAAACAACTGTAAAGTACAAGGTTAATGACAGACTAACTAACCATTAAATTAGTTTAGTTAACAAACTAACTTTTAAATCAAACTCTGGTGACAACTCTCCGTTCCGAGCACCTGCTTTTGAATCCCGGTCATCCAGTCAGAGTGCCCGTCTTCTCGATCGAAAGTCCACTCATGAGGTAATGTTTTTAAATATTAACTGGCGTCACTCTGATAACGAACTTACCATTCCGAGCACTTGCTTTTGAACCCCAGTTCATCCAGTCGGAGCGTTCGTCCTCCCAGCTGAAAGTTCACTCTTGATGTTATATTTTTCAACATTAACTAGCGGACACCTGTTAATATTGACAAATAAGAATGTGCAAAACCGAACCGAACCGAAAGATTTTCGTCATGTTTGAATCGGTTTCTAAGATATAGGAATCGAAATTCGGTTCTATTTTTTAAGAAACGCAAATTTTTGTTCCGTTTCGATTATAAAATCAAGGAACCGGGCCAAACTGAAAAAATCGAATAAAATAAAGTTTACTTAAATTGTTGAAACATAAAAGTAAATATTAAGAAATTATTCAATAAAATGTTATTTTTAATGTTCAAAATTCAAATCTCACAATTGTCTAAAGTTCAAATTATTTGATTGTTACATAAATTGAATTATTGTCTAATTGTCATTAAATTATATTAATTAGTGATTAAATTATTAAATTATTATCTAATGAGTAATATGATTATTGAATTGGACTAATTAATGATTCATTTAGTAGATATATTATTGTATTATATTAATTAGTTATTAAATTTTTATATTAATACTAAATTAGCAATTTAATTATTTGATTGAATTAATTATTGATTGAATTGTACATTATCAAAAAAATGAATTGCCAAATAAATTGATTGAGTTATTTAATCAAATTATCTAATTAGCATTTAAATTAGCTATTTATTTAATGATAGTTTATTAGACTCATAATTTAATTTTTTTTTATGTTTTTATGGCCATTAAATTTTTTTTGTTAGAAAAAATGGAACCAAACCGCAATCAAACCAGAGCCGAACCAAAATTTTTGGTTCAGTTCCCCACTTTGGAAGGTTTGGTTTCGATTTCATTTTTTACAAACCGAAAAAAATCAGTTTGGTTCAGTTCGATCGAACCAAACCGACTTTTGTTCATCCCTATTGACAAACATTGGCTCGAGACTATATTTTCGCTTTACGTTTCCCGAGATACATGGCTTGGACCGCTTAAAAATTGAAGAATATAAAAAGTATTTCGAAAGTGGACATTTCCCGACATACATAGCTTGGACCACTTAAAAATTGAAGAATATAAAAAGTATTTCGAAAGTGAATTCCTTATAGGAAGGCAGGCGCCTCGAACAATTTTTAACAGAAACTTCAACAGCAATAGCAAGTTTCTTAACAAAACATAATTTAAGAATTAATTATCAATGAACATGGTTTAAAGATTAATCTCTCACCATGACTCATAATTTAAGAGTTTTTTTTTTTTATGCTTTGCCTTTTTTCTTATTATCATAGAATTGTTCGATGTCGTTTTTGTAATATTAGTAAGAAATAAAATTGATTGTCATTTCGAATTTGAATTAGTTATTTTAAGTCTAAAAATCGTTCACTCTCAATCGCTATCGAAGCAACCAAACTAGAACTATGCAACAAAACTTAACCGAATTTCTCAATATTTTAATACTGATAGCACTAGAAGTCTAAACAAAGACCTACCTTAATTATAAGTTAAGATGGAAGATCAAGTCTTGAGTATCATAACAACTACAAAAATTACGAACAACCGATCTATAACTTGAAAAAAAAAAAAAAGATTCAAGTGCGACACGGCGTAGGCAAAATTAGCATCCGAAAGACACTACCCAATAAACTGGTCAATTTCTCAACTTGAGGGTTGGATTTTACTCTATCAAACACCATCAACTCTGGGTCTTAGAGCAAAGTTCAATGGATCTAAAAATTGAAGAAAAATAGATTCACTAAGTGAGAAAATTTATGGACTAATTTTCTCAACAGCATGAATCAAAAACCACTCTCTGGTCTACATTATTAAAATAGACCGACATTCTATCAGATGATAGCGTGCAACATATAACTATCATAAATCTGCAAGCCCACCAAGATTTCCAAGTAGTATTCTACATTGACATGTCTGATTATCTATTAGCACTTCATCAAGCTCCTAGTCCTAGCCATGATCTTTTAAGTTCATCAGAAGTTTCTCAAGCTTCCTACCTCAAGCATATGAAGCCTGTATTTCTCATCAGATTCAGGTCTGTTTCAGATATTTACTAATCTCTGCTAGAAAGCTTTGGTAAAATGAAAAGTACAGCATGGAAAGTGAAACTAAATCCATCACAATGTAACCAACTAAAATTAATTGCTATGAAGACTTGAAAATGGGTTTCGAATAAAGAATGGTGAGAATCCAATTTCTAATCTCTAATATTTATAAAGGGGGAAATTGAAAATAGATACATGGTGGAAAGCCGCCAAAATACCCAAGACATAGCCACCCCACCGTCGAATGCTTTTATTGGATAGACGCTATCAATATAATAGCAGTTTGGGGAAGAGGATTGTTCAAAATTGAAGTTCCTCAAGGTTGCTTCTTTGAAGAACAAGAAACTCTATAATGCTTTAAACTGAAAAAATCTTCCTTACTTTCTTCATGTTTCGGCGACACACTGGGCAAATACCCTCTGCCTCGGCTATCCTGCAGACATTGGAATATGCCATTTACACTAATGTCAAAAGTATGGCTCTTTAATTTAGAAGTAATTTTCAGCACAAGTTTAAGAAACAGAAAGCTGAGTTCTCTTCCTTTCTTTCTAGCTCAATTTGAAGTACTTTAATTCCTAATTCATGGAGCTCAAATGGACATTGTAACCCTTTTAACTGTAAATTCTATGAGCCATGTTGTCATGTGATCATCCCACATAAATTAGGAGAATTGAAAAAAAAAGAGAAAATTCTCAAAATAATGGCTTCGACCATTGAGAAAGCCTTTGACTAAGATCCATACACAAATATAATTTTAAGATCAAAATAAAGCAAAAGTCATTGACAGCAAAGTCATTTGTCAAAGTTTTCAGCTGACTTTTTGTTCATGTTTTTTCTAGTTTGACTTGGTCAAGTTTGTAGGATAATCCATTTTCATACCTCTCATGAATGAAACACACAATTTCCTATCTAGTAGGACACATAATAATAGATAGTTATCCTAAAATATGAGGTACATAATTAAAGTAATGATTCTGTGGGAACAGATGAAGTTACCTTGATCCGCATTCAAAACAAGCTACACAGTGTCCACATGGTAGGAAGAAGCAATCTCTAGGAGCATCAAAGCAAATTGCACAAAGACGGCGAGTATTATTAGAAGTCTCCCCATCTTTAACTGGCTTCCCATCAAGCAAGCCCCCTGCCAGTAATTGTTCAAATTCTTCTTCATCGTGCGATGCAGAATCGTAAGAAGATCCCCAACTCGAGAGATCGTCATCCTTAACTGATAGAAGTGGGGCTCTTTCAGATCCAGCCTCTGCATGCTGACCTCTGGTTTCGTCTTCGCGAGTAAATTGAAACTTGTTGACAAAGTTAAAGGCCAGTAACATTAGTATTGTCATTCCACCTACAAGTTCAAAAAAATGCAAAGTTCATGGGAATATCTTCTAGGCAGGCTCTTGCATTTGAAGGAAATAAAACTAAGATTATTCCTACCAGTGCCAAGAACATATGTGGCCCACCTTGGTCCATAAGACATTTTGACATCCCACCCATCATTTAAGGCAGCCTGAAGGTTCCAAAAAGAAAAGCCAAAATAAGTAACAAGTAACAGAATTTCTAGCAAGTGTGGTGGTGATCTCCTAAGGTAATCATGAACCAGGACCAGCTAATTTTCGTTATCTTGAATGACATATGACAGTGGTATCAAAGTGCCGGAACTTCCAAAATCAAATTTATATATCTAAAAACAAAATCACATTCTCTTAGTGTTGTCATAAGCCCTCGAGATAACGCTCAAACCAAAATAAACTGCTCCATCAGTAAACCCAATTTAAGCCGAATTTCATAAATTCAAGTTAAAACAAGGTTTAATTAACTTCCATTTTGAAGCGATGCAGCGAAGAATTTTATCAATACCTGTTCTGGATCAGGAGAAGTTATGAGAACTGAATTTCCACCAGGAAACATAACACTCAAACCACATGTCCCACTGGTAAAAGTGCACTTGTAATAAGCATTTGTTGTATTGTAGAGCACAGCCCTTACGTTAAAGTTCAATTGAACCTGTCCAATTCAACACAAAGCAAATGTAGAGGACTAAACATTTAATTATCCACAAAAAGATGATGGCTGTGAAGAAGAAAACATTTTTCAGTCGATTAGAAAGACTGTGTCCATTCCTAGAAAGAAAAATGTGTTTGTCCAGTATGGACACAGTAACCATTTGCCATCCTAGACACTACACCCTCATTCAGGATATCAGCATTTTCATCGCTGGTCTCGGATGCTTGCTCCCATTTTCCTTTCAGTTCTACAGTGTTCCATCTATGATAATTTTTTTTACAGCAAGATTAACGAACACAAACTTATGCTATATTGCAAGAGAAATTGGTGCCTACTTAGTGTAATTGATTAGGGAAGCTAAAATAATTCCATGTATAAATATATGTCTGATGGTTTTCTCTAAGCTCATCAAACATGAAACAAAAACCATTGGTTTATTTTCAACGATCTGGCCACAATTTAAGACACAAGCATAGGTTAGAACTTAGACCTATATGGACTTCTCAAGAAATTCCGACAATAAACCAACACAAGAAAATCGATGTGGCATGTCTTTTTTTTTTATCAGCAATGGAAAGTACGATTGGCAAATCACTAAAAAATCTGTATGGGTGACTTTAAAACGAGAAGAAGCATATTTAATTGAGAATAAATGATTGTAGTTTATCCATACAACAGCAAAAAGTTTTGATCACCGACATTCAGTTTGCGCTGGCTCTCAATCAAATAAGACGACCCATATGATTTTGTTTGCTATACAAGAAAATATTTTTGGCAAGTATACAATACAAAAATTATAATACATTGAAGGCTTTTCGCAGGCATACCTTGACCTCCTCTGAATTTAAGTTACCGACAGCTACGTAGTAATTAGCAGGTTTATATATCGCCATCTGGATATTACCATTTCCTAGAAGAATGTAGTAATCAACATCAATTAAAGATAAATATTGATAGAATATTATTATTACACTACCTCGGCTTACCATGTACGACGTTCCAGGATAGAGTAGTATTAGGATAAGTTGGATTCTCAAGCCACTGAGCGAGGCCATCATTTCCTGTGATGTGCTAAGTCTCAGAGTCACGTACAGATTTGGATATAGTTCAGTCAAATAGAAAATAAGTTAACCAAAAAAGGCAAATTTTGTGTTGAGCAAAAAGAATACAAGTAAAAATACACATGGTATGTAGACAAAGCTTTTGGAGCGTCCATGTAATATAGCTAATGCCCAAAATTAAAAATGTATAGACATCACATATTATAGTTAGAACTAAGTATTTAGTATGAAGACAGCAAAAAATTAGAAGTATACCATCAGCGATTATGAGAAAAATAGACGAGCTCGGAGAGTTTACTGTATAGGAAATATCTATTTGAGACCCCTCATTGAGGAAATATGCCCACTCCTGAAGCAGAGAAAGAAAAAAATTAGCCATTAACTCCCCTTCACAGCCAACTCTTCATCACCAAGCATTGAGACAGTAATGAATGGGAGGTAGAAATGGAACTTGAGAAAACTACTTTTGATTACAAACATGCCTGATGAGAATCAGAGGCAACTGATACATTGCGAGTGTCGGACCAGGTGACCGAAGTATCCAGAGGCGGTGCTTTGTAAAATCCATAGAGCATAAGCCCTGCTTTCAAATTATTTAACTCTTCAATCTGAACAGACCAAACGTTAGCTACAAGGTAATATTATGGAAACGTGAAGGAAGCTGGAGTTAGGAAATCACCTTTACATACTGTACGAATATAGGGTTAGGTTGCAAGAGGATGGAAGTATTAGGGCCAAGCCATATAGTCGTAGACCCATAAACCCCCAAGATTAGGGTCAGAGACACTGAAATTTTGAAAAGCAATTTGAATCAAGGTCATCAGTAGGGAAAATTAACAGATTGAGAATGAAAAGGAAAGGAAATGTCGAGGAAGAGGGTACAAACCAAAGAACCAAAAGGTAAGAACAACAACGGCGCAAGACCAAGTATCGTCCCGGATCAGCGATGACGCCTCTTCATAAGCCGATATGGTTCCTCTAAAAGATATCCGTAGCAGTCCTTCCTCAGATTCTGAATGCTGCACTTCGTGGATATGCTGCAAACGGTCATCTTCCTCTTCGCGAACGTGAAAAATGCTCGAAGAAGATGCATCGCCCGAGGCTCTTCTGTCGATCGCCGCCGCAGAAGATGAGGAAGTTGCTGCGTGATCCGCTTCCTCCATTGTTAAGGAAGAAAGAGAAACAATGATCAAAGTGAGGAATCGAAGCCCTGGCCTTAACCTTATCTTTGGAAAGGGCAGTAGCAGAGCGTTTCTGTAGAAGAAGAAGGTTCATGGCGACGACGGGAAGGTGAAGAACAGACGACCACCAATCAGTCATCGTCCACGTTAGACTGGTTGGTAGCCATGGTTGGCACTATCAGCTTCTTCCACTCTCCGTTTCCATAATTTGGACTGCACAGAATGCCAAACCAGTCAACGCTTCAAACTAAACAATTTTTTTCTCTTTTTTTTGGCCCACGTGCGCTTCTCCAACAAGGTCCAGTAATGAAGCGTGACCATTTAAAATGACTTGTATTAATTTTCTAGAAGTTTCTACTTCAAACAAGAAATCATTAGTGTAACTAATAGATTTGGAGTTTGAATAGTGGATATGTGGTGCCCTACTTGAAAAAAATAGGCGTTGAAAATCCGTGAAAAATAATAGACTTCAGTGTTATCGCTAAATGAAAATATGTACGATTTGGATTCACGTAACAGTCATTAATTGATATAATTAATAATTTATTTTAACTATTTGTAATTTATGATCGTATTAACTAATTATTCTAACGTCAGAAAATAAAAATTAAAAGATAAGAATAGACAATAAAAGTAAAATTATTTTTTGCGCACAGAGATATGCTTAAATGACATGTCTTTTGCTAAGATTTTTTTCCTTTTTCATTATTTTCATGGTTTTGATATCAAATAATTATTGTGTTTATTATATGATTGGATCGAATAAAAACTATATCACTTCAAGTGATGACATTTTTTTATGGCACGACATGTCAATTTTTGTTCTATATGCAAGAGTTTTCATGTAGAAGTTGGCACAACTTATGGTGTCATGTCGTTGCTTAGACACTTATTGAATACCATGAATGACTTCACAATTTATTTTAAAACTTTGTATGATTATCCTTTAACAATGACTGAATCCCTCAAGCTGTTCGTATGAATTCTCCATACTCTATGCTAAGGATGTTCATACTGGGTCTTACTCTAGGAAATGCAAATCTCTCGAATAATCTGCCTTATCTGGTACAATGCATTTCTATTGAATTAAAAGGCAAACATCCAAGGCGAAATCAAATCCAAATACTTGAATTGCCGGAAGATAATATCAAAATTAGAATTAAGTGTAAAGTTCAGCTCAGTACCAACTGTATTGTCCATAGGCTTCCTCCAGTTTGATAAGCTTCCAAGTGCTCCCCAACCTTCAATTAAACTTCACATATAATAATCCTCATAACTAAGTGATAATCATCTACTTCCTTCACACATGAATCAGTTGTTCCTAGTATAAGTTCATGAATGTTCACTACTATCAATGAGTCAAAAAGTCATGTCATTAGTACTTTGTAGACCACTCATTATTTCACAAAGATTTACCTTGTTAATGTTTGTTTTTCAGAGCATCACAGACCTGAGTGTGAGAGCGCACACACGCATACACACACAATTGCATATTGAGGTTGAAATCCAAAATTCCCTCAATCTAAACAATCATTGTAGAATACAAGGATTCTGAACTTGGAAGAATGGTCGCATTTCCCTAAATGCACAAAAAACTCTTTATGGAAATTCTCAAGAAAGAAGATACAGTTCCCTCATCCTAGAAGTTTTTGGGCATGCAATTGGTTAGCTTATCATGTCATACAAGTGACTAAGGAGTTATTTGGTAATGAATACAATGGAGCTCAACAATTAATCACCAACGAAAATAATTTCGGAATTAACGAAGAAATTTACTGTACTTGCGTATGAATTGACAGAAAAATAACCTCCTTATATATTATTCAAGCCCCAAATTAAGAGAGCGATCTTTCATCAACTTCATGCTGACGCTGTTGAATCTCCCTCTTGAATAATGGCGAGAAGCCTTCCTCCAATCTGTTCCAGTCTTCATCATAGCCACAAATTCATCATAGCTGATATGCCCATCCTGCATGGTTTTAAATATGATAGTCAGTTGAGAATAATGTTTTTAGCAATTGAGCCAGCAGGAAACTATTTGGGCATTCACCTTGTCCGTATCGACTTCTTGAAAGATGTCATTTGTTACAGTTGCACAATCATCACCACCATCTTCCATTAAGGCATTGAGAAGCTCATCCGGCTCTATGTAACCATTGCCATCCTTATCAAAGTAGGCAAAGGCCATTCTGATATGCTCATCATTGGCCATCCTTTGTAATGAAGGGAAACTGCAACAAATTCTCCACACTCCAATGTTCCTTTGGCATTTGTGTCAACCTGTTCCCAACAGATTATCCATCTCATATGATGCCTTGTATGGAGAATTATCGTGAAAGGCATATGTGGTTCTCTTGGCTAGTTATGAATCAGACGTATAAAGACAGATTTCTAGAAGCACAGAAGTTCTCATCCGTATAAGAACTAGGAGCAGAAATAGACTCAATGAAATTTTATACCCAGTTTTTACCTACCTATCATAAAGGTAACTTAAAAATTAGATTAACCCAGATTAATGTCCATCATAATTTGCTGGCGAGGTCCATGGAAAGATCACCTCTATGTAAGCTGATTAGATTTTGTAGATGCATGATGGAAGTATCACGAGATGTATTTACATCTAACCATTTTATGAGCCGGATAGAATGTATGGCAATGTGAGGAGAAAAATAATAGATCTTAATAAAAAGGTGTTAAAAAAGTCACACTTACAGCTTCAATTAGCATCTGAATTTCAGGCTCTGAAAGTTGAGAATTAAAGATAGGTAAACCATCTTTAAGTTCTTCAATTGAAATAATGCCATCATTATCAGTGTCAATCTTCTTAAAAGTTTCTTTAATACCTTCTACTTCTTCAGTGGAAAAGAAATCAGCAATGACCTGTTTGGTAGAAACGATTATTGAAATGATGCTATACAATCAAATAAAAAATATAAAAAATAAAAGACACTAGAAAAACAATCAACCAACCCTCAGGGCCTTTCTTTTAAATCTATTCATCATCGAAAACTGTTTGAGCCTAGACTCAACAACATCAAGAGGAACATTTGGAGCTTTTTTAGCATTCTGAATCCATGGATGATCTGTTAACATAGATATATAACAAATGAACTGGGTGAAACTTACTCATCATTCACAAAGCATAAAGAATAAAAGCAATTTACTTGAACTAAAAAAGTTTTGTACAATGTTCATAATTGCAGCATCCATCACAAAGTAATTTAGTAAACAGAGTGATGTCAAATACCAAGAACTTGCTTTGCCGTTAGTCGAAGCTTCAGATCTGGCTCCAACATTTGCTTCACAAGACTCTTAGCATTATCTGAAATACTGGGCCATGGATCCCGGTTGAAATCTATTTGGCCACGAATAATAGCTTGAGCAACCCCTTGTTCAGACTCTACATAAAAATTCAATTGAGTAAATTAAAAGCCTTTCCCCAACAATTTAAGTAAATACAAGGACAATGTCAATCTGAACGGAAAATCAGGGATAAAATCATGAATTCAGGATTCATGTAAAATCTGAACTAAAATCATTGAGAAATATTGTAAAATCTGAACTGAAAAAACACGATGGAAGGATGCATGCAAATCTTATTTTTACCTTCATTGATACGTGCATTAGAAATGAACCCACAAACACAACCAGAGAGAGAGAGAGAGAGAGAGAGAGAGAGAGAGAGTTGTTACCTCCCCAAAATGGAGGAACCCCACAAAGCAAAATGTAGAGAATAACTCCTGCACTCCATATATCTATTTCTGGCCCGTAGTTCCTCTTGAGCACCTCTGGAGCCATGTAGTATGGACTTCCAACAATTTCCGAAAACCGTTCGCCTAAATATTTTACCAAAACTTCACGATTAAAAAAATATTCATACGTTTAATAATAAATAAATGCATAAATGTTCAAGACATGAAAAATCAAGGAGCATTTAAACCACGCATGCATGAGGTTTATACTTGCAAAAACCTAAAATAGTAATGCGAACAAATAACTATTTCCCAATACAAGCTATCTGATATCATGTTAGCAAATAATCAAGGGGCAAAGTTTTGATCGTTCAATGACAAAGCCAAAGCCAAAGACCTATAATAGTGGTTCTTAAAAATTAATAAGACATCTTCCAACTATCTATTCTTTATTTTCCATTATATGCCTACATAATCCTCCTATTGCTATACGCAGCCCTCCATCTTTGTATTATCAAAAAGGGTCCTCTTAGCCAAATCCCTGCTTTGACATCAGAATAGTCTTATACTCGAATGCATTCTCTTCTTTGTAACTTCAAAACATTCTAATACTTTAACGGCTACAAAAATACTGGACTTCTCTCTCTAATGAATCAATAACTCAAAGCGAAAAATGGAATATCATCCTTGTGGTTAGTGCATAATTACTTTCCTTCATTTGCATAATAGGGGCTGAACTGCATGACACAGACTAAATATCTAAATTTACAAGGATTGTCAATACAACATCGACATTTCCCCTTAATTTAATGTCTATAGTTCAAATAACCCTATTTGTGATACCATCACAAGGGCGGAGACATACAAGTTTGCAATGATAGACAACGGAGAGATTGAGAAGAACCAAGTGCTAGTCATGCAATAAACAAGTGGCAAATCAGGAAACACAAAATACCAGGAAAAAAAACATTGAAATTAAAGACCCACCTGGCTTGAAAAATATAGACAATCCAAAATCTATAGCCTTCAAAGGAGAATTCTCTTTCTTGTTGGCAAACAGAAAGTTCTCAGGTTTCAAGTCTCTATGAATTACCCCATGCTTGTGACAAAGTTGCACGACCTCCATAATGGTCTTGGTAACAGCTGCGGCCGCTCGCTCCGTGTAATGTCCCCTAGCCACTATTCGATCAAACAGCTCCCCTCCTTCACACAGTTCCATGACCAAATGGACCGCATTGTCGTCTTCGCACGCCTCCTTAAGGCTGACAATGCTCGAATTCTCAGGTAGATGCTTCATAATAGCCACTTCGCGCCTCACATCGTCAATGTCCACAGCAGTCCTAAGCTTCCGCTTCGAGATACTCTTGCAAGCCAATAACTCCCTAGTTTGACGATCGATACATAGGTAAGTGACACCAAATTCGCCGCGACCTAGCTCTCTGTCCACCAAGTACTTCTCCTCGATGTTCTCCTTAGGCACACCTTTCAAGACCTTTTGCGGAGCCTTCTTACCAGCATTGGAGTCTCCTCGACCGCTATCGCGGCCGGAGAAGTTCGCCTTCACATCCTCTCGGGCGACGGCGGCGGGAGATCTGCAACAATTCCCCATCACAGTTTATCTGACCATCCTCAATCTCGCAACCCACCAGCTGTTAGGGTTTCACATCATAATGATGAGACCCTACTCCTAGAGAAATATTTCTCCGAGCAGTGAAATACTCAAACCAGCTATCCGCGAGACTGAGTCCTGAGAGAGAGAGAGAGAGAGAGAGAGAGAGAGAGAGATGTGTACGGCAACTGAGAAGTTGCTGTGGCGGAGAGAAGGCTTTTACATAATTTTGCAAAAAAACTATTTATCACTTGTTTTTCTTCTTAGATTTTATCCTCAATTCGGGAGGGAATTAACGGTCGGAACTCGATCAAAGGGGATTTTTATTTATTTACTTTTTATTTAAAATGTTATACTCGTTACAAAAAATAAATAAACAACGAAAACTCCCGAAAGAACACTTCAAAAAATCAAGACAATCGGACGACAAATCGATCTCATCCGACAAAAAATCAAGACAATCGGACGACAAATCGATCTCATCGGACATCTCTCTGTGTTTTTTTAGTAAGATTGCTTTTAACGTCTTATTCTCCCTTCGTAAAATACTCGCTGACATGTCAAACAATGATCACGTCAATTCTGAAGTAGATTCATTTTTATTTAAAAAAAAAAAACTCAATTTTAGTGAAAAAGAAATAAACCCTAAAGGGCTTTCTCGTTAATTAATTGAAAATAGGACTCCAACAATTTGCAAGCAACTAACAAATTTGAGAACGCCTTAAAATTAACAACTAAGCTCTAAAGCGAAGTCTACAGACTTGAACTCAAAATATCATCGATAAATTTCCAGCTGCACTATAAATAACATTGATTTGTTAGACCAACTTCGTCAATGCGAGAGAGTTGAAAATGGGAAAAGCTACTAGCTCTGATATCCACATGGAGTAGGAATGGAGGAGTCAGAACGACGAGTTAAACCTAGTGGGTCAGGAAGATCTATCCAAAACTCGGAGTTTACGACTACGCGACCCGAGGAACGGTGTTTCCATTTTTCTCTGTTTACATCACATTATTAAAGCGTCTTTTTGAAGTTGGCCTCGTGTTTCGCTTTGGTAGAGAAACGACGGGCGATAGAAAAAGTACAGGTATTGATGATGCACACAACCTGTTTGACGAATTGCTTCATCTGAACCAACCTTGCCCCACAACCATCTTTTTAGGTTTTGTGTATTTTCTCATTAGAATGGCCATTTGGGTCAGTTCCTATACTTCATTTTATGTTGAAATCTAACATAAACAAGAGAAAAAAATTGAGTAACTTTCAAAGGAAATTTTTTCATTTTAAGAAACTTAATTTCGTAAAATACTTCTTCGATCTTTTTAATCGAACTTCTGAAAGTTTCAACAGTTCAGTAACAAATGTGTCGTAAGTATAATTGATGTAACGAAGAAGAAACAGATTAAAATAATGTTCTTTCACATGCCCGCAAAACTTTTAGTTTCACTGAAGCTTTTTGCCTTGAGCGGTTTTAATTGGGTTTACGTATTGGGCTAGGTTAGATTAGATAGAATAGTTTGTGTTCAGAATAAACCCAGAAAATGCTTTGAAAAAACTTCTGAGGTACAATACTATGGGGGTCAAATTTATAGATCAGTAATTCACTGATGATTCATGTTTTAGCTAAAATAACCAATTTTTTAGAATATTATGCTGCTGTCAAGCAATTTTTTTAGAATTTTGTGTTTAAATTCTTCAACAATAAGTAAAAAAAATTTCTGTCATCATTTGTAGGTGTTCTGACACGACAGTTGAAGACAAGTTCTGTTGTTTCAAAATTCAAATAAGCAATGGGAATGGTGCTTAGCTGTCGTCCTAAAGAAGCGCCCATTTTCGTCGTTAACCTTCACTTGTTGCTAAAGAAAATGAACTAAGAATCAGGGAATATGAAAATGAGGATTGCCAGAAAATTGTGATGCCGGAAAGCTCTGATCTGTTTGATGAGAGTCAGCAGTGAAGCAGCGTTCAAAGAGGATCTAACGGTTCTCGCGCAATGGGTGTGTTGATCAACTGTTAAGGGCTATCTTCTTTCGGTCGTTGACGGGAAAGATCGTTTTCGTTTTATGTGATTTCATTGGACATATTGCTTTTATGAAAGCAAGTTTTGGGAGAATGATTCTCAAGCTTAGCTTGGGTTTTTGGGCAGTGTTCATCACTCTTTATTTTGATTGGATGAGATGAGTTTGAGTATCAATGGGGTAGGCATGGAGACTAAGAGAAGAAGAGAGACTAGTCGAACTCGTTGATCAACGACTAACTGAATATCTAGAGCTGGAAAGCATTTGCAACCGGGAGAGGCCGGTGATGAAGCAAGTGGTTGAGATGCTATCCAAGAATGTCCATTGTATTAACTACGAGGGGATACTAACAAAGCCGGGGAGTGTATGAAACAGCAAAAATTTCTCGACAGTTTGGTTGTAGTGCTTCGTGTAACCAACAGGCCAATAGATTATGAATTCAATATTTGTTTGCGTATGAATTCAATGAATCGATATAACAATTCAATCACCAAAAAAAGAACCATCAAAATTTTCTGCCGCAGATCATAATCCTAAGCCGCCTGAATCTTAATCTGAGTCTAAAACCATAGCATGTCTGTAATCCAAATCCCGGCAAACTCCTGAATGACTTAATTCTTTTTAGTTTATGTTTCCTAACTTTGACATTCCTATTATTTTGAATCTTAAACACCCTTTCCTCAACGATATCATCGTCGGAGGGTCCGTACTCCAGCCATGTTGGTCGACTCTGCCTGATTACTGCCCATGAATCTTGTACTTCATCATCGCCATCGCAGATATACAAAGGTATCGGCTTGATCGTCGGTGACCCGCTATACTTCTCAAAATGGGCAGCCAAACTAGTATGCTCCATTTCAAATAATCTCCTAAGAGACGAGCTTCCATTTCTCATCAGGTTTAATAAAGAGAGATTCTTGGATGATGATGAGAATGAAGGACAAGAAGCAGCTGACATGGATGAAGAAGAGTACCGAGATTTCTGGTAATCAACTATGCGCCTGATTTTGTTTTTCAGATCTTCGTCTTCCCAAAAGAAAGAGGTCACTTCTACTTGCTCTTCTGTTATCTCTGACATTTGCTTTGAAGTTTCTAATGGAATTATCAGCAGATCAAGAGCACAACTTTCTATTGATCGAATGTCCAACAGAGAAACCCAGAAACTCAATCTAAAGAAACAAAGATGGCTAAGATTTTGTCCAACAAAGGAATGTCAAAGCCGGCAAAGAAAAGTATTTCATTTGACCACTTTGTTTTGTGGAAAGCAGGACAATTAAAAAGACAAGATTAGAACAGCATATTCTACTTTTAACTAATATTTAAACATAGTTGCAGACTAAATTATTGGAACATAGCTAAAATACTTACATGAAGAATCAAAAAAATGAAAGTAAATCGGGTCTAAAATGTTAAAAGAATTGTCACTTCTTCCATGCAATAAGAGAAACCTCCCAATACAGTCAAAAATGGCGGATCCCACTCTCTCAAACTCTTCACCTTGAATGTTACAGCAATCAACTTTACAATAAAAGGACGAATGAATTTGATTGAAAAAGTGTATAAATACCATCACTTGCCATGGTTTTAGTTCCTATGCCTATCAATTCTCAAGCATTCGGATGCAACATCAAGTGTGACTGATTAAGGTTTAGAAGATCTTCGATCATCACAGAGAGAGTAATGGCAGGAGGTATTTTTTATTTTATTCCATGTTAATTTAAATGCTTGTTAGGTTTACTACAAAGCATGTTTAGATTGTCAAAGTGCCTTACTATTGAGAACTAGAAAGAATGAAGCAACTTATATGCCAATGAAGCAACCTAATTGTCACGAGTAACGACAGAAATTCAATCAGCAATGGAAGCACAAGGAGAGAATAGGAATATAGGGAGCTTTCAACAAAAATTTACCAAGTAGTGTAACAACAAATCGAAGCATCTCATGGTTGAGGAATTACACAGGCAAAGAGAAGCAAATCAGACTCCCCAGTTATCCATTGAAAAGAGACTCATCAATTTCAATTTTGATGATTTCGTTGTCATCATACTTGTCTTTCCGAGGAGGAGCCGGAGGAATGGGTACCCTAGGTGGCCCTCTTCCTTTCGACTTGTTCCGAGGCCTCGCCTACACATTAAGTTTCCCAATCGGAGGAAAATTCAGCGAATATAATCAGACCAAACAGTCAATAATCAGGACCAGCCAGAGCAAAAGAAATACATACATTTCCAAATGAGTGATTGAAGCGCTTTCCTTTCGCAGTTTTCTTGTCGCCTCTCCCACAGTATACTGAAAAAATGCAGCATTTGAATTAGGCAATAAAACACAAACTGAAGAGAGATTCCCGCTATTTAATACCTGAAGGGATTGAATGAGTAGTGGACGTTGGAGAGACAGAAAAGGAAGCTCCGCGCATGGGGAGAGATGCTGTTAGGATTTCTGATTGAGAAAAGGAAAGCCGGGGAGAGATATTGAGAGCTCGACTGGGGATTGACGGAGCTCCGAGTATCAGAGACGCCATGACGGAGCTGTCAGCGCAACGGATAAGATGGAAGGAAGGGTGAGATGATTTGGGCTTGTACGCAACGTTTGAACCAAGCATTTATAGTTAAAATATTACTCAAAAAAAATATTTTTTCTTAATTGTTTTTTAAGAAATTACACTCCAACTCATGCCTAGGGGTGTACAAAACCGACCCGGATCAAAGAACCGGACCAGAACCGACCTATTTGGTCCGGTTCTGGTCGGATTTTCTTTTCAAAAAATGAATTTCGGTTCTGCTAAAGCAGAACCGAAATTGTTGGCTCGGTTTTCGGGTTTAATGACAAAACAGAAAACTGAAGATTTTTCAGTTTGTGTCGAAGCCCTAATTTTCGTTCTGTCGAAATTCAGTTCAGAGGAGAGGAGGAGAGGCGCCTACAACGAAGCCAAAGCCGAAGCCTTTAATTTGTTGTTCAATCTTCTCTCTTAGCCGTCGCCGACGCCGACGCCGACGCCTTCAATCAATCTGAACCGGAGCTCTCTGAGAACGATGGAGCCAGCTGAGAGTCGGTATCTCCGTTACTGAATGGGTTCTGGTTCCTGACCACGCGATCCCCTCTCTCTGGTTTCGACTGTTTGTTTCTTTTCATGGTATTATGGCTGCCTTCCATCTCTACCAGTTCTCGTAGATTACAGATCTCGACATTCCGGCCTTGTTCGCGCTCTCACCTACAGTAATCTCCCTCTCTCTCTCACACAATGGATGGTGTATCGGCGGCGGTGTATACGGGGCTGAGAGGGTACTGGCGGAGGAGGAACTACGAGAAGCTAAATGGCTCTTCCGGTCGGCGGAGTAGAGCGAAAGTGGAGCTCGGTTCCACCCAGATAAGACGGCGGTTCTGGCGGATTAAGATCACCTCAAAGCTCAAGTTCCTCCGCGGAATGCCTTCTCCGAAGAAAATACTGCTATGGCTCCGAAGAAAATACTGTTTGAAATTTTTTAATTTGGAATTTTTTTTTTAAATATTTTGTAACGGGAAAACCGGAACCGGACCAGAACCTGAACCGAAATTCTGGTCCGGTTTTGGTTCGATCTTTAAAATTTTTTTGATGGTACTGGTCCTAAAAAATGAAAACCGAATATTATTGGTCCAGTCTTAATTTGTTTCAAAATCAGACCGGACCGGACCACGTACACCCCTACTCATGTCAATGCAGTGTTTCACTTCAAATGCATAGGAAGAATCTTATTATTCATTCTTAAAATATAGTGAGAAATAGAGATGACAAATGAGTCGATCGAGCTGAGCTGAGTCAAGTCAAAAGATATCCAGCTTATCGAGTCTAATAAGTAAAACGAGCTAAGTCTACAAATTAGTTCAATTTTTTTTCAAATCGAGTCAGCTAATAAATAATGACTTAAAATAGCTCGAGTTTACGGGCAAACTAGGCTGCTCGTTTGCCAACTTTAAAGAGAAATAACTTCACCCTGTGCTCCTCCAACTTTTATACATTAATTCTAAAAGAAAATGTAGTACATGGTTGTGGTAATTTTTATTCATGTTCTCTTGTCAAATATTTTAGTTTATGATTTTATTGGTTTGATCTTCTAAGATATATACTTTATGTTTGTTTTTAGGGAAATTACCAATTATGAACGTGAAGTATACGTTTTTTTTATGTGAAACCTTAAAGTATCAAATTTAACAATCCAAACCTTAAATTATAAAAAAACATAACAAAAAAACCTTATCGTCCGTCCGATCTGCGTCCGGTATCCATTTTGGCCGTATATCGGATAGACGGAAAACAATAGTGTCCGTCCATTTTAAATCTTTTACCGTATACCGGACGGACGTTTCAAAATAGAGACTATTTATCGAACGGACACGTGAAAAGTTCGTCCATCCATGCATAAATTTTGTCGTGGTAGTTGAAACGCGGATCAGACGAATTTTGTATTTAAGCGTCCGTCTGCTATTCTATATGTCCGTCCGTTATTTTTAAGACGTTTTATAAACGGACGGACATTCTAAATTAGGGCCAAACAGACAGACTCTTAAATACAGAGTCTGTCCGTTCTCGCGATTTATATCGAACCAGAGTCTAAAATCTGACATTTCACTGCGCCAAAAAACGATTTTCTCTCAACTCTCTTGCAAAATTTTTGCAGATTTGCGACCGAAAAATGCTTCAGGTAATAGTTTTATCAATTCTGATTAATTTAGTTCAATTTTTATCGTAAATTACTCGCAAATCCAAGCACTATTTGAAACTGTACGTTAGGGCAATTTACCGGATGGACGCTCTTTTCAGAGCATCCGTCCGTTTTTATTTTTACAGAACGGACTCACTAAAATAGCGTCCGTCTGGTAAACAGCCATGAAGATAGTTTCAAATAGGCTAGAAATTGTGAGTTATTTCGAGTTATTTGAGGCTAATTTTTTTCGAAAATTCTCAAATTGCAGAATATACTAAAATGGTAGACAAAGATAGATTGACTGTTAGACGAAAATTTGCCTCGAGTCGTGCACCTTCAACTTCACAAGCTAGACCCTCAAACCAGCCAGAGAGGCCGTCGCCACCTCCTCCACGGTCGGAGTTTTTGTCGACTGAATTTCACAATCAGCATTGTCGAGAGCAGTTCGACCTGGATTTATTACACCACTAGGTTATGTTGTCGAAGACTGTGGACTTTACAGGCTGGGAGTCTTTGCAGATCAAGGAGGTGTTCAACAGAATCGGCCTCCAAGGGGTGTATAGTCTGCGTGGCAAAAGCTATGATAGAATTGTTCACCTATTCTATGCGAACATAAGCTACATCATTGTTGAGCTCATACACTTTCCTCATTGCTATCTCAAAATATTCTCTTATGGTTGCTCTTGCTGTATTTCACATCGCATCTCTGTACGCTATGCCCCGAAATCGTCCTTTGAAGTTAGCATATGTAACGACCCCTCATCCCAGCAAGATATTGTCCGCTCCGGGGATTGGGCCGCAGCCCAATCCCCGGAGCGGACAATATCTTGCTGGGATGAGGGGTCGTTACAAATGGTATCAGAGCCTGTACCCAACCGGAAATGTGGCCAACGAGGACGTTGGGCCCCCGAGGGGGGGTGATTGTGACGACCCGTCTTTCAACGCATGTTTGGGACCACCCATTCTCCGCGGATCCTGGGGCTGACCTGGGCCGGAGGTGGGTAAAGCTCCGCGGATCCTGGGGCTGACCTGGGCCGGAGGGTTCTCCCGTTGAAGCAGGGGCCGTTACGAACCCACATCGCTTGGGGAAGTACATGGAAATGAAACATATGTAAGAGATCCCTCCCAACATAGCAAGACGCGTTTTGGAGCACAATTGGCAACGGATCCCATAAGAACTCCGAAGTTAAGCGTGCTTCGGCGAGAGTAGTACCAGGTTGGGTGACCGACTGGGAAGTCCTCGCCAAACAAAGCCGTGAGGGGACGATATTGGGCTGCGGCCCAATCCCCGGAGCGGACAATATCTTGCTGGGATGAGGGGTCGTTACAGCATACATATGCTTTTGGCAGAAACGATGTTTGGCTAAACCAAATGTGTCGTCCACAGCAGCCAACAACCCCTAAAATTTTAAAGAAAAACAGGCTCAGCATAAAACAATATAACTATAACGCTCGAATAATAATAATAGTAATAATAATATATACTTTTTGTTGATCCGACATAAATGTCCATCCTCGTCCATGGTCAATGCCTAAATCGTCCTGCAATAACTACAAAAATCACATCCATGAGTCATTGCATTCTGTTTCCACGTTGGCAACGACAATGAGATATATGTCATTGTTGCCATCTATACTTACGTCCGCGAGTAATTGGCTGGGACAGGAGCCCTTCAAATAACATCCATTTAAACATATAATATGTCTTCCCTATTCCAACAAACCTGTCACACAAGCAGCCATACATATGAATTTTATCTGAATATTTCTTTTGAGTACGAACGCAGTAGTTTGAATTGTTCTTCGCCCCTCCCGTAATTAAGTTCTTTAGCTTCGCTTCTTCCTCTTCTTGCAAGACTTAGCTTAATGTTCATCTTATGTTCCTTCTCCACTGTCTCGATAATATCATGTATGTGTCAGTCATGTTGACTTTCGAACCTATCTGAATAATACATTGCCAACCACTTTGCTGAAGCGTGTCGATTATCAAGTGTCATTATACAGTTGTGATCATTACAGTAGGACTTTATTTGGAGGTCAACTCATTTTGCATGACCGAAGCATGCAGATGCCAATTACAATCTATTCCTTGACATTTTGTCATGAGTCTCTTCATCTTACTTTTAACGAATTTGATATCAAATCTTTTTTTCATAGCATAATCTCGTACTTCGTCTCTAATGACCTTTAAAGAACTATATTGTCTACCCACAGCAAAATTACCTAAATTTTCTGCTCTTACTTGCATGCTTTGTGCGTCGTCATCATCCGAATTAAACGGTTTTCGAAGCTCATCGTCTAAGGTTTGCGAGATTGAATGCACCTGTATTTCTCCATCACCCTCTAAGTGATCAAATTGTTGAATATCACCGTATATGGGACCATGCTCCTCCATATACCACTATATGTTTGCAGACTCATCTGCATCAACCAATCTTTCATCCATTTACGACGATTATCTGCAAAAAAACAAAAAACAAAAATTTTATTCAAGATAAACAATAGCTTATCAATTGAATAAAAAATAGTTTTGCCGATAAGATAAATCCAAATTGAAGCTCCATTTTAACCTATCAATTGAACAATATAACAATAACGATCAGAATAAATAAAGAAAATCAGATAAAAACAATTTCAATTCAGAAAAAATGGAGAACGGACGGACGCTATTACAGTGCGTCTGTCCGTTATAGAGGCTGGAAGACAGACAGTTTACAAAATCTGAGTAATTTATGATAAAAATTGAACTAAATCAATCATGATAAAGAAAGCTATTACCAGAAGCGTTTTTCGGTCGCAAATTTGTAAAAATTTTGCAAGAGATTGAGAGAAAATCATTTTTTGGCTCGGTGAAATGTCAGATTTCAGACTCTGGTTCGATATAAATCGCAAGAACGGACGGACGCTGTATTTAAGCGTCCGTTTGTTTTCGCCCTAATTTAGAATGTCCATCCGTTTATAAAACGCCTTAAAAATAGTGAACGGACATACAAAATAGCAAATGGACGCTTAAATACAGAGTCCGTCTGATCCGCGTGTCGACTACTATGATAAAACTTACGTACGGACGGACGAACTTTTCATGTTTCCATCCGTAATATTTACCGGACGGTCTCTATTTTGAAACGTCCGTCCGGTATACAGCAAAAGATTTAAAACGGACTGATGCTATTGTTTTCCGTCCGTATGATATACGGCCAAAATAGATACCGGACGCAGATCGGACGAACGGTAGAGTTTATTTTGTTATGTTTTTTTTATAGTTTAAGGTTTTGATTGTTAAATTTAATACTTTAAGGTTTCACATAAAAAAAAACGTATACTTCGTGGTCATAATCTGTAACACCCGGAGTTTTCCTAGCATGTATAGCAATAGATGAGACATGTTATAAGAGTTTAATTTATACAAGTTTGATGTTATGCGTTGAAATGTAATGGATGAGAAGAGAGAAGAAAATGGTTTGACAATTCAAAACTAAAAGTGTGTTTGAAAAGTCAAATTCATGAAAATATAGGCGTTATGCCGCTCGTTTTAGTTTTAAAACAACTAACATCGGGTTCACGTTTCTCTATTTTTTTTATTATCTGTTTTAAGTCGGAATTCTAAGATTTTTACGGGACACGGAGTTGAGGGTGTCGAGAATATGTTGATATTTTTAGAAAATTTAGAGGTGTTTGGCTCGGGAAAAAGTCAAGGAAAAGAGGTGAAGGTCGGGTGGAGCGCGCGCCGGGGCGCGCAGGCATCAGCGGTGAACGATTGCGCGCCCCAGCGGTGAACGATTGCGATCGTTCGCTGGTTGACGCCTCTCGGATACTGTAAAAAAAAAAAAAAAATTTAAATTTTTCTTTTAAATTTTCCTATTTTAAATTATTTTACCCCGACATTTTCTGACGTATTTTAAATGTATTTTGGGTCGCTTCCCAACAGAAATCGTGGGTTCGTAATATTGACTTAAGTAGAGTTTAAGTCTAAATATATTTTTGATGATGTATTTGAATGATAAGTAAGTAATTTGATTATGTTTATAAAATGAGAATATTGAATTCTGCATTGATTTTAATTCTGTTGAAATACCCTTGAAAATGATATTTTAGTTGTCTAATGAATCGGGTTAAGTGTACAGGGCTAAATAATTTATTCAAAGGTTATATCTGCCGATGAGTTTCAAAGTACTTCTGCCGATGATATATCAACTTACATCTGCCGATGAGTTTCAAAGTGCTTCTGCCGATGAGATTTGAAGCAACACATACCGATGGCAATCACTAAACGATAGAGAAGAGTTCCTTAAACCGATCGCTAAACGACAAAGAAAAGAATGCTTCTGCCGATGACATATCAACTTGCATCTGCCGATGACATATCAACTTGCATCTGCCGATGGCGCTTACAAGCTGCATCTGCCGATGGAGTACAAGTTGCATCTACCGATGGAATACAAAGCATGCATCTGCCGTTTGAATTCAAAGCTTGCTTCTGCCGATGACTTATCATGTCGCATCTACCGATGGCGTTTTGAAGATACTCATGTCGATAGCTGCTTTAAAGCTGCTTTTACCGACGATCTTCCGCCAGAATTCAAAATAGCCGCGAAGCTACAGTGACGTCGTTTTCAGCATTAACTCCAGAACTTTAATGGCGACGACGACTTGCAACTACAGACGGCAACGGCTACCTGATCTAGTACGGATGCTTCCCAACGGTAACATTTTCCATTTGAAGAAAGAAGCATTCAATTCTGAGCTGAAAATAAGACAGAGTATTTAAGCCAAGGTTAGAGCACGAAGATCCAACTTTTGCGAATTTTATTCTTGAGCCCTAATCTGCGAAATATTCATACTCTGTATTTCATCTACTCCTCTCGAACCTAAACTTGAGATTTAACCTCTGAGGGAGTTTAGATCGTTTTGATTATTACAAACTCAAATCTGTATAAGGCAGTGGATTATCGCCCGTGAAGAATAATCCAGAATTGTAAAGGCAGTTGATCGGAGCCCGGAATTCCGATCTGTTTTTCTCACTGAGGAGAAGGTTAAGGATCTTCAAGTGGTGAACCTTGAAGCGTGGATGTAAGCAAGCTTTGGCCGAACCACGTAAAAATCTGTGTGTTGATTTTTCTCTCTATCTCTCTAATTATTTTTACTAGTTGATTGTTTGTAGTTAGTAATTAAGAAAATTTAAAAAGGTCTAATTCACCCCCTCTCTTAGACAATCTCGATCCTACACGTAAAACCCGAAAATTGAGTCGAATAAGTTACGAAAATTATTTTAAACGTCGTTTTAAACACGAGTTGGGTTAGCAAGTAGCGCACCGAGCCGGAGCGGGTTCGGGGGCGTTTCATAATCGATAAATTCACTTGTTTTTATCTTCTTAGAGATAGATTTTATCTTTTAAGAGATTACTCAAATTTTATTTACATGTTTGTGATGAATATTAAAAAATGGTTTTGGAAACTAGCTTTGATATTGAATTTCTTTATTTCTCGAGAGTTTTATTCTCTACTATTTTCTTAAATTTTTCTGTTTCATCGAAAAAAAATTCCATTGCACCATTATGTTGCAAAAATAAATAAAAACAATAGATTCAACGTGAAAACTTAATTAATTTTCTTCGAGACATTAATAATAATTAACTAAATAGAGCAACTATTATCAAATGTAAAAAGAATATCGCAATATATCGGATCTAGATTTACAAGAAATAACTCTAAAGACTGAAATTTTGATGGTTGAACTGAACTGTCTACACGACATGAAAAACACTCGATCACGTAAAACCCTCTTAGTCGAATACATTCAAATTTCATAATGTGCATTTGCATAACACATGTCTACAAAGAAGAATAAAAAGGAATTGAGTTGTTCATGGTTTCCACTTTTCTTCTCTCTTACTATTTATTAGTAGGCCCAGTTGAAATTGGGCCTCCAGACGATTAGGATATCTATAATGAATTGCACTTGTTCCTTGTAGGTACGATTCCAATGTGCTGAAAATATTGTGACATCCACTTAATTAATTATCTTAAGTATTAAATTATTAGATAAAGTTCCTACATTTAATTTGCAACAGTTTCAGTTTAACCACACTTCAAAATTATAGATTTAATTTTCAAAATCTACCTAAAAAGAATCACCACACAATTGTTGTAGACGGTGAAATTTTTCAAAAATTAAATTCTAAAGTTTTTTTAATTAAAAAAGGTAAAATTAATAAAATCCTTAGACTAAGGGATAATGAAAAGTTGACCTTAAATTAATTTGTTAACGAGCTACCCTTTAAATTATTCTTCGTTAACAAACTCGTCATTTCTGTTTATTTTTCCATTGAGAGCGAATATTTGAAAAAAAAATAAGAGGGAGCCTCCACAAAGAGAGTGTCGTTCAAGTGCATTTTTTGAATTAAAGTTCATTTTCGGCGTAAAACCCTGGAAGCCGCTTCAAAGACACTTTTCTCATTTTTTACATTTTCGGAAGTTTGCACGTAATTCTAGATGCCTCTCTTTAATTTTAATAAAAAAAATTTAACGAGAATGACAAATTTGTTAATAGAAATTAGTTTAATGAACAATTTGTTAAAAAATTTAGTTAAAGCGTCAGCTTGTCATTATTTAAGAGTTTTTTTTTTTTTTTTTTTTTTTTTTAACTTTATCCTTAAAAAAATAATATGCATTTCACATATACTGCTAACGCTAGTTTACTAAGTTGAATTTAATCCGACAAATGGATCAACAAAATCTGATAAAGGGAGAGGTTAGGAAATGTGGTGGGGGGAATTTCACTATGAACATGTTGACTATATATGTATATGTATATGTGGAATTAAGGTTTGGATATCGGATTTTATTTGATGTCTGCCATAAACATGTTCAATCCATTCGTGCAGTAGAAGAGGGAGGAGGCAGATCATAGTGGGATGACACTGAGTTGGCCATCTTCGGTAGGAAGAAAAACATGCATGCACTTTGAAGAAAATGGTAACGATTAGGGTTTCCGGCCTAAAGCGATGAACAAAACCACGACCGAGCACAGCCATTATTAAATCCAACGACTAATCTGATCGGAGAAGATGCAACGTCGACGGGACTGTGAAGAGGACACGTGGAAGTCTGTAGGAGACTCCAACTGTCCCAAATATTGGAGGGAACGAGAGGTTGAAGCTCGTTTGGAAGCACGTGACAAGCACGAGGGGTCCCCTCCTCCGAATGTCTGTCTACATCTGACATCTCCCATCCTCCTCCATCTTTACGTTTCCAAATTACCCCTGTGATCCCCCTTGATTTACAACGGACTAAGATTGTGCCATTTTGAAAAAACCAAACGCGGCGTACATTCCACCGATAGTGCTGTCTCTTCCGATACTAACACGGTTGAAAACTAATCAAGAACTCGTCTGAATTTATGCGAGATGCAACAAAGATCAAAATGAGTATTATTTAGACCGACAAGGAAGCTTGGAATTCAAATTCTCAATGATAAAAGTGGTAATATGGTAATTTGGGTGATGAATGGGGGTATTTTAGTATTTCACCGTGCCCACGACATTAGGCTTGCGTAACACCTAAGAAGGAGAGAGAGAGAGAGGACAGCCAAACCTTAAAATGAAAAGACAGCTGAGTTGGTTTGGTTAGTCAAAAGAGGAGAGGAGAAGCCTTATCTTCCATATCTAAGTAGGGCCCACTGAATATTAAGATTCCTTTGGATAATGGGTCCCACCATTACTCGATTAATTTTCCATCAAGTGACCAAATTTCACGCTTAGATTGAGATGTTCTTTCAATGTTCTACGCAAAATTTATGTAACCAAACAAAAATGGTGCATAGACTAAGGTGTCCCGAACATATATAGTCCCGGTAATATCAAGCCTAAGATTAATCGACCTAAAATTTTAACAAATTAACATTAAATTGATCAGAAGAAATTTAAATCACATGTGACTACGCGTTACGTATACATTTTATTATAGGTTATTTTTCATTCATCACTGTCTAGATGTCATTGTTCGATGGAAGTACGTTCAACTGAAGGCATAGTATCATACTTTATTCGAGTCATTCACGTAACGTTAATGCTAGAACTATGATTAGTTCGGCGTGAGCTTTAGCATACAAATAAGGGAAGGCGAGAAACACGGGCATTCTATTGGAGCACGAATACTAAGAAATTAGGTATCACTTTTTCTCTTTTTATTTTTTTATTTATATAGTTGAAATATATGATTAGATTGATTTTGCACATCCTTAGTCTTTTGGCTAAAAATCAAATTACTTATTTTTTGTTTTAGAAACTTGAAACAATAATAAACAATTTCAAACAGCTTATGGAAATTGGAATTACATAAACCAATTAAAAAAATTATCAAAAAGAGCAAAAATATTTTATTTTATTTTTTAATATTTCAATAAATTACTTTAAAATTATCTTTGAAATTTTAAAAGTTGTGCCGAGGGTCCAAGTCTTAAGCTGCTATGTCACACGGGGACATGTTCACATGGGTGTGTGACATATTTTTGTACGTACCATCAATTTGATATAGCGAACATATAGATAGTACAATTTTCATTGATTGACAACAGTTAACATTGATTAAAAATTGACTAATTGCAATTACATTAATTAATCCTAACAAAAAGTATCTAAGACTTTTGAATCTCTCACTCTTTTTTTAATCTTAAATTCATATAATATGAACTTGTCCAGCTTAATATTTTCAAATACACGAGACTAATAAATGCAGATTTGTTATAAATTAAGGTGAAAATCTGCAATTAGAACAAAATGTCACATGGTCTTCCTGACATGATTAATTTTGGCATGTAACGAATCTAATAATTAAAGTATTTGTTTAATTATTTAATGTAATTATCGAGTGATCATTGATGTAATTAATTAAAATTAAGCCACAGATAAAGCCAAAAAACCAGCCTGAATTGGAATCTACCTTAAAATATTTCCTTACAGCAGGCCTTTTCCCCCCTGAGGGCTGAGATTGCGACAATTAATAGTCCATAAATGTCAATTTTTTGTTCTGATTAAAGTTAGATCACAGATTAGTAGTTGAGCAGAATTCAAATCAATAACGATTGGATAGATAATATATATATTAAGTAATGCTAGGATTAGTATTTTATTTAACAATCTTACAAAATTCGTTGACGTGTCAAATATCAATTGGTTCAATTAATGTAATAAATTATAAAAAGTAATTTATTACATTAACTGCACTTTAATTACACCAATAAATATTTGACACGCGAATTTTTAAAGAGAATGAAATAAGAGAGTACATCTAACATATATTTTGTATGCTGACTACAAAGTAGGTCAAATTTTAATATTAAGAAATTAATTCATGCTTTTTCATATAAAAATTTAAGTACCTATATTGTAGAGTCTTCTGGTGCTCCCACTATAATATTATCAGTTTTGGTTTGGACCCCACACGAATATGTTTTTGATGTTAGCCTAAAACACGTTGTACTAGATAAGAAAAAAAAAAAAAAACTCTACTTTTAAACAACTTAATCTCCACTCTCTCAAATGATGTGAAATTGTGCACTTCCACTTATACGAGTTGTGCTCTCACAATTAACAGAATCTTAGGTTGTCCTTGAATTCATAGAACAGACTGCCACATATATCGTATCGTCCTAATTAAGTCGACTTCTTTTTAAAATACTCACTATTGATCTATAATATTGAAATCTCTAGCTATATTTTGCAGTTTGACTGTTTATTTTTTATTAAAAAATTAGTAATTTTTAATAATTAATGTAGGAACAGTTTTTTTTTTTTTAAATTTATATAATATGTTCAAATAAAAAAAATTAAGTTATCAATCACTATAAGTATTTAAGTTATCTCGTAATTGTTGGATTATCACTTAACTTAATCGTAATTAATTAGGGTTTGTAAATTTAAAGAAAGTATTAGTGAATATGATGCCCCACATAGCTGTAAATAAAGAAACAGTGGCCGAATTCTAAACCTTTTAGTAGACGACATCAAGATAAGAGTGGTTTAGATTAGATAATGGTTGATATTATTAACAAAACGGTGATCTTTGACTCAGAAAAATGACTAGAACCCTAAATCTTTATCCTTAATCAGACGGTAATTAAGATTTAGGTTTTAGGGTTTTAGAACTAACTAAGATTCCAAGAAATTCAAACTCAAAAAAAAAAAAAAATTCCATTAAGAAATCACAACCCTAGATGTTGTGCTTAATTATACAAACCTCTAGTAATCTCCTACGATTTGTTCATTGTACCTTCGTTCTATCAGTTTCGGGTTCTTATCGAGTGTGAAGTCTGAAAGCGTTTGATGGAATGTTTTTCCATATTATCATAACATAAAACGAAGGACAAACAATGACCCAAATTTATGATTTTCGAGTAGACATCTTTGTTGCAATTAAACTCTGAGAATATCGAAAAATTGAGAGATTGAGAAAGGGTATTGACAGCTGCATACAACTAATCTAGTTTCGTTGAAGTTATATGGTGTAGATATGATTTTGAATCATAAGTATGTGTGAGCTGTGTAGAGGCGATGAAGTCCACAAACTCAATTCCACTCAATGAGTACCATAATAATATAACCAATCTATGCCTATTTTCTCTGTCCATTTACTCACAGTGTCTTCTATGGAATCAATTCTATCATGACCTGATTTGGTGGTTGAGATTGTTCGTGTCTAGCACGATCTTCTTGTTGCTTGAATCGAATGGCGGGTCGTGATCTACGTAAATGCGTGGTTCAAAATCTCGAGATATTAAGAAGAGTAACGTTGGATAAAATTTAATAATTATGGGGTGAACTCGTATTTAATAAATTCAAACTCGTTATGATGATCAAACATAGTTTAAAATATTGGGTTTTAATTTTTTTGATAAATTTGGAAACTTAAACACTTAGAGATGAGTCGTATAGACTTAAAACTTTATTTTAGTAAGTTACAAATTTAAGATTATGATCTCTAAGTCAGACATTCAATTGTCATTATTCTATTAGCTTACCGTCAACATTGAGAATACAGGGACATAAACTTTCTCCAGAGAAAAGTATTCTAATATAGAAGATCACACCTCTCGATTGCAGACTTCATGATAGGTTTTTGAAACTATATTTTAAGCTAATTTCATGGATTTAGACTTATTCTATGCACATTCTATCTTAACAAGTATTGCATTACGATTATGTTTTGGGATGATAAAGAATAACGTCTAACAAGTAGTGGTAGGAACGAAGTATTTTTCCACGTTTATATCAACCCTAGTTATATTTTTGGAGCACTCGGAAAACTGTCGAGAGTAACCGACTTTATTCACTTAAATTTTTTTTCATTTGATTGAATTTTGAAGCAGAAGTTGAATTATACAAGGAGTAGATGGAAATTTTGAGAAAAAAATTTAGCCTCTTAGACACGTACTTTTGAGTTTTGTGAAGGAGACAAACTCCACTCAATTGGATCTCCAAATCCTGCTTGATAAATATATCTCATTTTATTTATCATAATTAATTAACTTGTTTTGAGATTTTAAATAGTGACGTGACATGCTTCGTCTACATTTATAAATCAAATAATGCATATCATAATCAAACCAAAACGAACATGGAGACCAAGGGAAGAACAGAGACAAACGATCAATACATTATAATAAAAGAATCATCTTCATGTTGAAACTAGTGATTGGCTAACAAAGAGCAACCTCGAAAAGTAGATTTTAAAAGAAATATTAAAATTTGTGAAACTTGTAGGGTGAAGTTACAGATGCTACTAGTACAATATTATCTGCTTTGAGCCGAAACCTATTCAGATTTGTTTTTGAAATTAGCCCAAAAGACATTATATTGGATATGGAGAAAAACTCTACTTATAAACCACTCAATTTTCACTCTTTCAAACAATCTAGAATTTTACACCCCGACTAGTATGGGCTAGACCCTCAAATCAACAGATTTTTTGGGTCGTCATTGACTTTACAGGGCGGGCTGTCACATGTATAGTCTATAGTTTTCTTATAACAATATTGTCCGCTTAAAGTTATCCCAAAACGAGTTATAGTAAGTATGAAGGAGAATTCTACTTATAAAAATGTATTTTTTACTCTTTCAAGTTTGTGGATTGTGCATTCCTACTAATATGAGCTGTACAATTAACAGAGAGGAGGGCTGTCACAAAACTAAAATATAAAAAACTTTTCAAAAGTATTCCATTACAAAATTTTGGCACAGTGAAGATTTTCTCTTATGGTCGTAATTTTTCTCGTAAAATTTTTCCAGTGAAATCTTTAGAAGTATAATGGTTTTTTTTTTTTTTTTGCTATTTTTCTCGTTTCCAAATTGATTGGTATTTAAAGTCAATGTGCCCAACCTATAGTATAGCAGGAAATGGTTTGATAGTTTTGGAAATAGACACCAACCAGAAATGGTGTCCACCCTCACCACACCACCCAACGTCATCGGTGGCCTCCCGAGCTATGGTCGCCATTTCCACTGCACCAAGGGCCCTCTGTTCCCCGTCTAGCTAAGACTCGACTGACCCTTCACCTTCATTTTCATGGACCACCCACAATTAAAATAATTTTTTTTTTTCAAATTGCGTTGATTTTTGGCAGTACTTTTATTGAATTTTTTAAGGTAAAGGTGGTGTTGGGTTAAGTTTAGTTTATATAATTAAGATAACATGTGAGAGCTTTGATTTTTGGCCTGCCTCTTCTCGAATCTAACTCTGTTTAGAGAGCTTAAAAAGCAAGCTAAAGAGTAATGAGCTTAAGCAAAATCGAATATCTAGGGATAAGAAAAAAAGTCAAATGTTAAGATTTATATGTCCGCTTGAATCTTGGGAGCATTAACTAAAATAATTATTGTTACACCCACTACTTGCCTTCAATCGGTAACGATAGTAAGACTGTTTGTTAATGTAAATTTCTACTGTAAAACATGATTTTTATCCCCATTGGATGTTTCCTAAAAGAGTTAATGCGCTTTGACCAATCTCACAAATTTCGGGTAGTAGGTCGCCTTTACGATTTCCTTACTTGAGCTAGGGTTGTGCTTAACTTCTAAAACTCAAGGTTTTGTTTTCACAACTAAATGAATATTGTTAGAGTTATGGTGACTCGAGTTTCGTTTGATCCGAGCTGAAGATCTAACGTTGCGAACATGAAGATGTCGCATCAGAGAAGGGATCTACTGTATATATTATAATTGAGTTTAACTCTTACTCTGTATTTCGATTTTTGATGATGAATTTCTCTTTTATCTCTCTACTTATTAGTATTTTTCATGTAAAAATCTTGGTGTTCGACTTCTTTCTTCATTTCGTTACTCTCGTTTAACTATTTTCAATGCATTTGAATCAAAAATCAAATCATTGATAGTTAGAAGATAATCAACAACATAATGTAGTGAGTTTATTAGCTAAAAAGAAGAACAAAGGGTAAATGGTTGAAGGAACATGGCATATCATTGACATTTTTAAAAGGGTAGATAGACAAATGCAGAGAGGAGCCTCCATGTTGCTCAAACGTGACACGAAATGGTGCTTTTGCTGTAATTGTTCTTCGTTTGGCACTCATTATTACTACATAGTGCTGAGTGGTGAACAAGAAGAGAAAAATAAAAATTGCCATAATTTTGTTTTGTTTCACGCAGTCCTAAAAATGGCCTACAAATAAATAAATTCCCACTACTTGAATTCTGCACTGATAAGCCATGGCCAGGCCGAGGGTAAGTTCAGTTTATACCCTAGTTGAATATTTTAATGTGACAATCACATTATAGAAAATAGTATAAGTTCATATTAAAATAGTACGTTACAACATCATAGCATATAAGTAGAATCATCATATCCTTAATGATTTATAATTAATGTTAATTATCATTTGATATTACAAAATAAATAATTATGTGATAGTTTACTCGAGAATTTGTTTTCAGCAATTACGATAATATTTTTTTAATTGATTTTACTTCACTTTGAACAACAATTAAAAATAACATACGATCATATTTGTTTGGAACAACTGAGGAATTGACTTATGCATAAGATGGACATCTATTTATATGACGTACATGATCTCTTTAATGAATTATTTTTTATTTAATTTTTCATAGAATTATACATGATTGATTAAAAGTAATATTTCTGCAAAGGTATCACAAGATTCTTGTGGCACATTTCATGTTGTGAGCTAACATTTTTGTTTGACTACCGTGTGAAGTCTTCCGTCACGTTGATACTATATTGTCTGATTTGGAAAAAGACTTTGTGACAACCCGCCATGTGAAGACAAGAACGACCAAATAATTTATTGATTGTGAGGGTCCAGCTCATACCAGTAAGGGGTGCACAATCTTACATATATTGAGAGAGTGAAAATTGAGTAGTTTGTAAGTAAAATTTATCTTTTTAACAAATACAACGCGATTTGTGCTAATCCCAAGAATAAATCTGTGTGGACGCTGACCTAAAGCAGACAATATTGTATTAAAGCATGGAGGAACTCCTCAAACCCGCATAGTATTGTTTTTAAGTTTTACTTAAAATACGTTATACTAAGTAAATAGAAGAATTTTATTTATTTTTCTCAAACGATGTGTGATTGTGCATCTCTCATGGTCATGCTAGACTATTATTTAGTACTACAATCTTGTATCGTTCCTGTCTTCACAAATGGGCTTGCACGTATTGAATTATAAAGGAGGAAAATTTTAAGTGAAAGATCAAGGAATTTGAAGTACTATGTTTCCTCTATTTAGGTACATTAACTTTGCATTTTCATTTATACTACTTATTACTTCAATTTTATAATATCGGAGGCTTATTAATTCAGTACTATACTATCCAAGAAATCTGTTAAAGAATCAAATTAGGATAATATATTTTTGTAGTAAGTAACATAGATCATACTAATTCTTCCCAAGAATGATTATTGTTGAATATCCTACATTGACAGAGAAGAAAACAAAGATCCAATATATAATATAAGGAGATTCCCTCAATCATTGAGTTAGTTTTTGAAATGAGTTCTACCTTTCTCATTCTCTTAATCATTACCTAATATTATACTATTTAGGGGTGAGCAAAAAAATCGAGAACCGAAGAACCGGACCAGAACCGACGGTTTGGTCCAGTTCTGGGCGGTTTTGCCTTACAAAATAATAGGTATTGGTTTTTTTTTCCAAGAACCGCAGTTATTGGTGCGGTTCGCGGGTTTGGTGACCCAATTTTAACAGAACCGACCCGGACCAAGTGATTTTGCCCTAAGTTTTAGGGCATCGGCTCAAGCTTCAGTCTTCAGAGTTCAGAGACGCATCTTGGCGAATCTCCGACTCCGATATCGAGCGCTCTCGCCCTCGCCCAGTCGCTCTCGCCCTCGCCGTCTCTCACAGTCTCCAATCGCCGACTCGCAGCCCTCTGTCGCACACATCGACTCAAACCGTGTGTATACTTCTCCAGTCTCCTATGTAAAAGTAGTCGCCAAATTTTCGATCTGCCGGTGGCCGATCTTCTCCGATAGTCGGTGAGCCATTCCGATTCTACCCTTTCTTCTGCTCCTTTTCTTTATGCTTCTCTCCTCCAATGGGTTGGTTTCTTTGCTTCTCTGAAAATCTTACTCTAGAAGGCGATATCCTCGTTTTTCAGCGCTTTCGTTCGGCGGATTAGGGCTTCGAGAGATTTTGGATGTTTGATTTTTCTTGCTTTTGCTTTTTTGGCCGATTTTAAGCTTATTTTTTAAGCTAAAAATTTCGGTTTCTATGTTGCAATGTTGTGTTAGTTTCTATGTTGAAATTGCTTGCGTTTCTGGAGTCAAAATCCTGCAGCAAAATTGGCTTGTGTTCTATTAAAAAAAAAAAAAAACTTGGGAGGACCAGAACCGGACCAGAACCGAGACCAGAATTCTGGTCCGGTTCTGGGAAAAAAATTATGCTTATTGGTGCAAAAAATTGAAAATCGAATTTAGTGGTCCAGTCCTAATTTCTCCAAAAACCGGACCGAATCGGACCACGATCACCCCTAATACTATTTGTGACCATACTTGCACATCCCAGCTAAAGAAGAATACTTTTCAAAACAGTTTTTGGAAAAACAAAAAAAGCTTTTAAAACTAGAGTACTTTCCCAAACAGTTTTTGGAAGATAAACAGCTGATTAAAAACAACTATTTAGGATTATGGATTTTCTTAAAAAAAAAATGAATTAAAAATGTACTAGTTTTACTATTTTTGTTTGTTTACAGGCCTTAAAAAAATGCAAAAGAATGATCTTAGCTAGGGTTTCTCTAATCCCCACCCCAATAACAAAAGGAAAAACATAACGCACGAAAAGCAAACAAAAGGGTAAGCACAAAAGCAGAAGGGGAAGCCTTTGCCACTTTAACTTTCCACACTTTGCTTATCCACAAAACCATCATACATACGTGACAAATATGTACATAAAAATAATTATTTAATTATAATAAAGCCTAAGAATGCCTTTTCGAAAATTGGAAAACCCTAAGTTTCACCTTTTTCATCCCACTTACCACTCCTGTGATCGTCGTCTCCCAACTTTAATCCTTGTTTTTGTATCAATAAATTCATCTTAATCATTATCACTTAGCAACTTCTTTTTTTTTTAACTAGTAATAAAAGTAACGTTAAAGTGCCTACTTTAATAAAGTTTCTAATTCATTTGTATAGATCTCATCTCACTAAGTGATTAACCAAATATTTTGACATTATTTACATCATATGTTACGGGAGATCCAAGGCTTTTATCTTATACTCTGAATATAATCTTTATTACCTAAACTAAGTTTCAATGGTAAGATGCAATCTTTTAATTGAGATTAGCTTAGAACACGTTATACTAGGTAGAAAGAAAAACTATATTGATAAACTACTCAATTCTACTCTTCCAAACGATGTGAGACTGTACACTTTCACTAGTATAGGTTGAGCCTTCGTAATGACAAAATTTTGGGTCGTTTTACAAGACGGATTGTCACATTAATCGTCTCAATAATTACAACCATCCAATTGTTTTTATAATGTTGATATCTTTATGATCGTCATGCTTATGGAGTGAGGAGGCAGAAGAATATGATGCTTTGATGGTGGCGCATTTGACACATTAAATTTGTAAGAATTGGGGACCCCTGAAATTGATGGTATAATTAACAGATCAAATTATTCAATTAAAAAATACAAAAAATTGGGCCTGTGTCAAATCGAGGAAATAATCATTTGTTTATGGTTATTTATTTAAAAAATAATAATAAAGTACCTTAAAATAGAAGGTAAGAGTAAATAAATCCAGAATATAAAAAAGAAAGAAAATAATATTCTTAGAGCATAGGTCCAAAGCTCCACCTGCAGACACCATTTATGCATTATTGCACAGGAATCAATCAGGTAGAAGAGAACCAAGTTGAGTTCTTAAACGACACAACTTGATAGAGACCAACCCTATTGTGTTAAATTACCATTTTCTACCTCTCTTCTTCTTCTTCTTCCTCTTGGACTAACCTATTCTTGGTCAGACCTAAAAATTACAGTATCAGTAGATTCTTCTGTAAAACAAACACAGAGAAAATGGAAGCCACTAGTTCTAGTGTGGCTGGGATGGTATTTTTAGGAGGGGACCTACAAAAATAACAAGTAGATGGTATGAAATAATGCATAAGCTTCCCATCACAAAGTCATGGCAGTCTCTTTTGAGGGGTCCTTTCCCATCTCTTATCAGAAATGCCCTTTATCCGTGGGGTCAATTATCCCCAATTATTGAACTCCTAACATTCTCTTAAGCTTTGGATTCTCTACCTTTTATCACTAATTACTCTTTAATTTAGATTTGAGCTCTCATTTGTCTCCTAATAATAATGATGACGATCCAAGAATGTGACAATCCACCTTATTCTTGACCAGAACAACTTAAGATTGTGGTACTAGACACAGTGAAATATATAGAAGCTAGTGCAACGTGTTTTAAGATAAAATCAATTAATAAAATTGCGTGGGTTTTTGTTGAAAGTGGATGATGTCGTGTTAGCGGGATGAGACTCGATTTGTTTAATTATAATATTCTAGCATAATTTGATATCATGGTTCGGGTGTTATTTTATGTCACGGATTATAAATATGCTTCTACTATTATATGCTATTTTTTATGTAGGCTTTTAAACGATGATAGAGGAGGGATAGGGATAGGGATAGGTTGACCATTTTTTTTTCATTACTTACTCCCTCTCATGCTCATGCATTAAATTCTATGGGGACCCCTATCCTTACAAAAGTTGTATAGTAGCCCCTAATTAATGGTGGACCTTTTATTCTGCAAGTCTTGATTATTCTTTTGCATGAAGTTTAAATTAAAAAAAAAAAAAAAAAACTTCAAAAACCATTGCCTAGGACTTGTCAGTTGAAAAGTGTCATTTTTTAATCGAGAATGAGAGTAAAAAACCCTTCTCTTACACACTGTTTCAGCTGAAGTTGAATATGGTTAAAGGCAGGGCTATTGAATGATCGTTGTTGAGCCAGATTTGATGCAGTAAATCTGGGTTTCATGTGTTAGCCTATGTAACTAAGTTCTAGTTAAGTTTGGTTGTTAGTTCAATTATTTTTAGTCATTTCCAATGCTTATCATGAGTCTTACAGCGTATAAGTGTAACTCGATTTTACCGAAAAGTGTATAATAAAAAAGAAAATAGAAAACAACAGAGCGAGCACTTTGTTTTCCCTCAAACTCAGCTAATGTCTTCATCTTCATCATCTTCTTCTTCAACTGAAAGTTACTATACAAGTATTTCAACTTGATATCAGAGCCATAATGACATTTTCTAGCTCAACAATTCCCACTCCCTCCTTCCTTTTAGCTCCTCTTTCGTCTCCCCTCCCACTTTTTCCATTTGTAAATCAAACTCTCACCATTAAGTTGGACAACACTGTAGGATCGAGATTGTCTAAGAGGGGGGTGAATTAGACCTTTTTGATTTTTTTAATCTAACGGTAAACAATCAAACAATAAAAGTAAAGGAGAGAGTGAGAAAAACCAACACACGAGTTTTTACGTGGTTCGGCCAAAACCTGACTACATCCACGCTTCAAGGTTTCTCCCTTGAAGATCCTTAAACTTCTCCTTACGAGAAAACAAGATCGAACTTCCGGGCGTCGATCTACTGCCTTACACAGATTCTGGATTGCTCTTTACGGGCGACAATCCACTGCCTTTACAGAAATGTGAGTTTGTAAAATAAGAACAAACTACTCTCCCTCAAAGATTAAATCTCAAGTTCAGGATTCGAGAAGAGTAGATGAAAATACAGAGTATGAAAATTTTGCTCGTTAGGGCTCATAAATGAATTTTGCAAAAAGTTATTTCTTCAAGCTATCTTCTTTGCTTAAATACTCTGTTTTCTAATCGGCTATCTTCATTGAATGCTTCTTACTGGATAAGGAAATATATTACCGTTGGAGAAGCTTCCGTACTTAGACAGCTAGCCGTTGCGTTTTGGAGTCGCTTTTGCTCGTCGGCCATTAATGATCTGGAGTTAAGGCTTTGGACGACGTCACTGTAGCTTCGCGGTTATTTTGAATTATGGCGGAAGATCACCGGATGATGTTGCCTTTGAAATGCTTGATCCGCATCGGTAGATGCAACTTATAAATTTGAACCGCCTTCGGTAGATGAAGATTTATGAATCTTGAACCGGCATCGGTATATGTTATTTTAAAGAGTTGAACCGCCATCGGTATATGTTACTTTGAAAGTCTGAACCGCCATCGGTAGATGTAGCTATTTTGTCGTTTAGCTGGCGAATCATTTACTCTTTGAACGACTCCGCCTTTGTCGTTTAGCGATCGGTGTGAGTAAGCTTTTAGCGATCGATGGAAGTCCTCTTTTCTTTGTCGTTTAGCGATCGGTGTGAGTAAGCTTTTAGCGATCGGTGGAAGTCCTCTTTTCTTTGTCGTTTAGCGATCAGTGTGAGTAAGCTTTTAGCGATCGGTGGAAGTCCTCTTTTCTTTGTCGTTTAGCAATCGGTGTGAGTAAGCTTTTAAACACCAGCAGATGATGAAACACTTTGTTTATCAATTTTCAGCCATGTTTTACTATTTAGCCCTGAACACTTAAACACATTTGTTAGACAACTAAAATACCCTTTTTAAGGGCATTTCCAACCGATTAAACTCATATGCATAATTCATTATTCTCATATATTAAACATAATCAAATTATATTTCTTAACATATAAATACAACATCAAAAACATATTTAGACTTATACACTCAATAAGTCTACAAACACTGACTACCTCATATGGAAAATTCAAATCCTTAATGTTGTTATTGCAAATGACATCGATAACATTTTTTATGATTCTTGTCCCCCTCCTCATAAATTCAGGACTTCCTCTCTTCTCAAATTAATCCTGAATACACCATATGACAGCGTTACAACAGACTCTTAATGAGCTAAATCTTTTACTCGCTCTCAGAGGGTTTACTCCCACAAATTGTTTCCTTCACGACTACAAGTGAAATTTGGACAGCTCTAGCCAACAAATTCGTCACTTCTTTATTAGCACGAATTACTGATCTTCACAACCAATTGCACTCTATCTCCAAAGACGGAATCTCTGTTACAAACTATATCAAAAAAATTACCTCTCTGTGCAATCCTCTGGTGGCCATTGGAGAATCAGTCTCCTATTGGGATCAAGTAATCTACTTCTTTGGAGGACTGGGTAGCGAGTACAACGTCTTTGTTACTGCCATCACAAATTCTTTGGATCAACCTCCTTTGGAAGAAATTTGCAGTCTTCTCCAAAGCTACGAATTCCGATTGGAAAAGCAAAACGCCATTGTCTCTCTCCCGATGTCGAACATTATGCAAGTAAATGCCGCTGTTCAGCGTCCTTTCTGACTGAAATGGAGCCCTCGGTCGTTTCAAAATGGCTACTTCCACCCTAACTTTCCGTCTCATGCTCCTCAGAGCAACTACAGATTAAACAATTCAACAACAACCATGTGGAAACCAACGGGATGCCAGATCTGTAACAAACTGGGCCACTCAACCCCAGCCTGTTACCACCAGCTCAACACCTCCTACAGAACCCAATACCAATCACCTGCCCAAGCCTATTTCACCCACGGCCAATTATCAGTACCTCCAGCCTTCCAGCCAATTCAAACCTATTACACCCCTGCCAATTCAGTTTGGTTTTTCAAACAATTGCCCAATTCCCAACAACTTCTCCTCTCCTCCCTAAGCACACATTTCGAGCATTTTAACAACGCCTTCTTCCCAAGTTCCAGCTGCTAAATGGCTTTTAGATTCCGGTGCAACCCATTATTTTACACCGTACTCGGCCTTTATCAACCAACCTCATTCCTACACCGGTTCCACCCAAATTGCTCAAATTGGTTCTACTGTCCTTCTAACACTTCGCCGTTTGCTTCGCTTAAGCACAGTTTGTCACACCCCATTTCTCTCACATAATCTGTTTAGTGTTACTCAGTTATGTCGTGAAAATACTGTTTTTATTGAATGTCATTCAAACTCTTTCTTTGTCAAGGATCGGTTTTCTCACCAAATCTTCTTCGGGGTTCTCTCAATGATGAACTGTATCAACTTACCTCGCGTGATCAACCTCGGCCTCTGTCTACTCGGTTGCCGATCTTAGCTATATCTCCATCCCAACTTTGACACTTCCGTTTAGGTCATCCCTCTCTCCCTGTTTTACAGCATGTTTTAGGCTTCTGTAATATTCCTCTTAGTAGACATTATATGTCTAAATTGTGTACTCCTTGTCCAATGAGCAAAAATCATCGTTTGTCTTTTCAAAATTTGAATTCGCATGCTAGTTTTTCTTTTCAAATTGTACATACTGATGTTTGGGGTCCATCGCTTGTTAAATCCATTACGGTGCATGCTATTTTCTCTTATTTGTGGATGATTGCACTCAGTTCACTTGGTTTTTCCTATTGAACATAAAAAGTGAAGTTCATGCAACCTTTATGCAATTTCATCAATTTGTATATACTCAATTTGATGTTCCTATAAAAGTCGTCCAATCAGACTGGTGTGAAGAGTTTCTATCTCTCTCCTCCCTTTTTAAGTCTCTTGGTATTAATCACCGTGTCTCATGTCCCTATACTCCGAATCAAAATGGTCAGGTAGAGCGTAAAAATCGTCATGTTGTTGAAAAAGGTCTTGCTCTCCTCTTCCATTCTTCAGTCCCTCAACAAGTTTGACCATATGTTTTTGCCACTGCTACTGCTCTCATTAACCTGTTACCTACTCATCTTCTCTCTCGCAAATCTCCAGTTGAATGCTTATTCAACTTTACTCTAGATTTCTATTCATTGTGTGTCTTTGGCTGTTTGTGTTTCGTTCCTTCGATTTCTTATTCAACATAAATTATAGCATTGTTATCTTGTTTGTGTTTTTCTAGGTTATAGTTCCAACCACAAAGTTTATATGCTTAGATCCTTAATCCAAAAAAATTTATATTTTTCGTCATTTCAATTTGGATGAGTCCGACTTTCCTTTCCTCTCCTTCTCCAAGTCCGCACCTCCAAAATCCTCCTTCTCATGTCTGATTTCCTTTATACCTCTTACACCTTCCTCAACCCTCCTTACCAGTTCCTCTACATCACCTCATCTCACCTCTTTTCATTTCACTCCTATAGTCACTTCCCCTTCTACATCTGCTCCTCCCACTCCGTCACTAAAACCACCTTCCACCACCATTCCTCCAGTTACAATACCACCCATCATTAATGATCACCCCATGCAAACCAGAGCCAACGACGGTATTTTTAAACAAAAAGTCTTTTCCGTTGAACCCTTTTTGAACCCAAAATTTTTCAACAAACCTCTAAACACTCACATTGGCTAGCTGCTATGCAAGATGAAATAACAGCTTTGAATGAGACAAATACTTGGACATTAGCCACACCTCCAAGTGGGGCTAAAATAATAGGTTGTGAATAGGTCTTCAAGACCAAACTAACCCCGATGGTACAATAAATAGGTATAAGACCCACTTAGTGGCAAATGGTTATAACCAGATAGAGGGCATTGATTATGATGAAATTTTTAGACCGGTTGTAAAACCAACATCGGTTCGAACTACCCTTTCCTTGGCTATATCCTTTGGTTGGATTATCGGGCAACTTGAAGTAAGCAATATTTTTCTACATGGTGATCTAACTGAGACAGTTTTTATGTAACAATCCCTAGGTTTCATAAGCTCTTCTCATCCCTCTGTTGTTTGTCGATTACGCAAAGCTCTCTACGGTCTAAAGCAATCCCCTCGTGCATGGTACAACAGATTACACAATTCTCTACTAGATTGGGGTTTCTCGGTATCAAAGTCAGATGCACCACTCTCTTCTTTCGGCGCACCTCTTCCTCCATCATTATTATACTGGTTTATGATGATGACATTATTCTCACCGATAACTCTGCTTTTCTGCTCAATCAACTTTTTACTGATTTACATTCACAGTTCAAAGTTTGGGATCTTAGACCATTATCCTTCTTTCTGGGGATTTCAATTACTCACACTTCCTACTAGGTATGCAGTTTCTCGCAATCACAATATATTTCAGAGTTGCTTCATATGGCTAATATGGATGGTTGCAAACCAGTTCCTACTCCAATTTTTTCAGGACCAATTTTATCTAAACATTCTGGTACACCACTCTTGTGATGGAACTTTTTATTGTAACATTGTTGGTGGTTTACAATATTGTTGTCTCACTTGCCCAGATATTGCATTCGCTGTAAACAAGGTTTCACAATTTATGCATGCTCCTTCTGAAATTCATTGACAAACAGTAAAAAGAATTTTGCGATAGCTTCAAGGTACATCTTTTTTGGGTATCTCATTCTGGTCATCTCCTTGTTACAATTTGACATGTTACACCGATGCCGATTGGGCTTCTTGCCCGGATGATTGTAAGAGTACCAGTGAGTTTCGTATTTTCTTGGGCATTAACCTTGTATCTTGGGCATTAACCTTGTATCTTGGTCCTCTACTAAACAAAAAGTTATTTCGAGCTCTAGCACCGAATCTGAACATCATAGCATAGCACATGGCGCAGCAGAGGTTCTCTGGTTACAATCACTACTAAGTGAACTGGGTATTGTATCCACCAAGGTACCCATAATACTCTGCGATAATATTAGCGCGACGTATCTTGCATCAAATCCAGTGTTACGTTCTAAATCGAAACATGTTGAGATTAATTTTCATTTCGTTCGGGAAAAAGTTTTCAAAAAGATATTACTGGTAAAGTTTACACAATCAGAAAATCAACTCGTCGATATCTTAACAAAGTCTCTTTCGCCATCGTCGTTCTTGTCTTTTCTATTCAAGATCTTCAGCCTTCGACCTTGATCTTGAGGAGATGTTAGCATATGTAACTAAGTTCTAGTTCAGTTAGGTTGTTAGTTCAATTATTTTTAGTCATTTACCATGCTCATCAACAGCCTTATAGCGTAAACGTGTAACTCAGTTTTACCGAGAAGAGTGTAATAAAAGAAATAAAAAACAACAGAGCAAGCACTCTGTTTTCCCTCAAATTCAGCCACTGTCTTCAGCCACTGTCTTCATCTTCATCGTCATCATCTTCTTCTTCAACTGAAGCTACCATACTAGTATTTCAATTTCATGTGTAATTTACAGTAGAATACTTAGATTGAAGACGATCAAAGGGGAGGGTCTTGATTGGAAAATTCGGCTTAGCCTTTGTACTTAAAGGACAGGTCCTAATTGACAGGGTCTCAGTCTCTAAAAGTTAAAGATTCAGAGTCATAGTGGAGGAATCAAGTGCTCTTCATTAACTGCACTCATCTTAATCTCATTAATGGCATCTTCCATCTTCGTTTTTGTCTCTGAATATTGTTTAGATCTGTGACAAAGGCCTGTTCTTAGAAAGTCATCGGGAAAACTCTTTACATAATTGCATGTTCAAAGTATGCTGGGATATTAAAAGATTCTCAGATTATTTTAATTTTGCATCGTTAAACTTTTGAATGATGAACTGTACATATGGTTATCATTATGAGTCATCAATCTCATATATTATAAGAAAGATCAAGAAAATAATAAAAAAAAAAACAATTTCGAATTCTAACGAAGGTAGTCTTCGAATATCAATTTGTTCTTCATAGTTCTTAATTCTATGATGAACGAGGAGAGTGCGAGAATTAGGGGGGGCCCCATGTGAAGTGAAACTGTGGAACATGCTCCGAAATTTGATCCCCGTGGCCAAAGATTTGTTTTTTAATTGCCCTGAAAATCCATTCCACTAATCATTACTTCTCCCACTAAACCCTAAAAATAAAGAAAGAAACCAGGAGGAAGAAGAAGAAGAAGAAGAAGAAGCAAAGTTTAATGCGTTTCTTTGACTAAATCTAAACGCCACTCCTGGTGAGTCGCCGCCACCTCATCAAGCTTTCACTTATCATACTTATAATTACAGTAAAACCACCAATATTACTGAGTGGGATGCATTTATTTTGGGGTAAATATTAAAATGAAAATTTAAGTACGTTAGTGTTATCAACTAACAGGTTAAATTTTTAATTTAGTCAATTGATAATGTTGTTCTTGTTACATGATCGATCACAAAAGTTGCCCTAATTATGAATCTAATTAAAATATTAAATTAAGAAAAAAAAGAAAATTAAATAGGAAAGCCGACAAATCCCAGGTTAAGAGGGCAGGGTGCATGGAAAACGAGGAGCAGTTTTTCCATTTTACGTGGAATCTCTCTCAGCCTCCGCTGTTATGGTGGTTTAAAGGCTCCACCCCGTCTTCCGCCACTATCCTCTCCAATGTTTAACCTCGTCAGAAATTGAAGGGTAAGTGCTTAAATGTAAATTGAACGAAGAGTGTCGTCGGTGGGACCGAGCGCCGATGATGGACCATCCATAGCCGTCGAATAAAAAAAAAAAACTCTTACTATCATGAACCGGCGGTGGGGTTTAAGCTTCATTGCGGCGTGGTCCTCTTTTAAAGCGTGCGAGGCTGTGGCGGGGCCACGGACGGCTCAGGCTCGGCTAACGGCGTCGATCATTGTCAGGCGTCCGATATCTTTGACTAGCTTTGAAGAGTTTTTCTTAGTTGTCCAAAATTATCATTAGAAGGTGTGATGTACGTGGTCGGGTGAGCGTGGGGAACAGTTTCTTTATGCTTTAAGAATCACCCAAGTAAATTAAATGCTTCTAAAAAAATGGTTGTTACCTTTGATCTGCCTATTTGGTTGGTGAAGTTTGGTAATTAATTTCATAAAATTATGAGATTCCACATTATCGACGTAATTAATATGAAAAGGAAGAAAAATATGAAGAAAATTATGAAAATAGGCTATAAAATGGAAGGCGGAGGAGGCTAAGTCTTTGGCGATGAGAACAACTGGCCTGCTTATTCTGCTTTGGCTCTCCCATAGTCTGTCAAATAACCCAGAGAATCGAATCGGCGGGAGTGGAATTCGAAGGAATTGAGTGTTTCGTCTCTTTCACTCGCTTCAACCCGTTTACTCCTTTCTCTCACTACCTCCATTGCTGAAGAGGGGGAGAGAGAGAGAAAAAAAAAGTAAAAAGAAGAAATTAAGAATACACCCATTACCAAAACTTCTTACCTCTATTATTATTATGGCTTTGCTTCCTTTTATATATAGTGTGCTTGTGTGTAGCTGAATGACAGCGAAAAGGGACTTTTGATCGTGGCAGAGACTGTTTTCATGCTTTTGAGAAGCCCCGCCGTCTGTTTCTCTGGGCAATTTGGTGGCGCATTTAAGCGTTTAGCCTAGTTTTTCTTTGCCGAAATCAGCTACTCTGGAGATTCTGACATTATTTGGAAGCATTTAAGGCCCTGTGTTAATGGAGATTTCTTTAGTAACTCTCTCTGTGCTCGTAAGAGTTAATTATTTCGACCTGTAAGCAATCGGGGCGAAAAGCGGGTACTACTACAGATCTGCGTTTTCTTTAAATCAGAAAGAAACATTTCGAGCAAGGTGGTTTAAAGTAATGTTTGGATTTCTTCTTCTCGTCTGGTTTTGTGAAAACCATGTTATTCTCTGACCCTTCGTCCTTTTCCTTCTTTTCTCTTCCCCCTTTTCTCGGATTTCTGTGAAATTTTTTGAGTATTCGTATCTGGGTCCTTTCAAGTCCTTATTGGCTTTCGTTTTCTGGGGTTGCGGTTGATTATAGTTTTTGTCTCATTTACTGTCTTCTATATGTTTCAGATCTGCACGCGATTTAGACGTTGCATTTCGAGCTAAACGAACAAAATGCTACCTCAGAAGCAAGCAGAAGAAGCGATTGTAGCAAATTTTAACGAAACAGAGAATGAAACTAAAGTAGAAGAGAAAGATGAACACGAATCCTTTTTGAACGTCAAGAGCTTCCTCTGGCACGGAGGCTCCGCCTGGGATGCCTGGTTCAGCTGCGCCTCAAATCAAGTAAAACCCCCGAATTTAAATCATCCATCAACTGTTCGGAGCTAACTTGGATTTCATTTTTTTCCCCTCTTCTTACAGGTTGCACAGGTGCTTTTGACTCTTCCATATTCATTTTCTCAGCTGGGTATGCTCTCCGGCATCTTACTGCAAATATTCTACGGCATCCTAGGAAGCTGGACTGCTTATTTAATCAGTGTACTCTATATAGAGTATAGAAGCAGAAAGGAGAAGGAAAACGTTAGCTTCAAGAACCACGTAATCCAGGTAAATCCGCCATAGCCACTGCTTCAGAATTCTCACCTAATTCTCTAAAGAAATCCTCACAAACTTGGATTGCAGTGGTTTGAAGTGCTCGACGGGTTACTGGGTCCTTACTGGAAAGCAGCTGGTCTTGCTTTCAACTGTACTTTCCTTCTGTTTGGATCTGTAATCCAGCTGATAGCTTGCGCTAGGTGAGTGTTTTTATACACAAATCAGGAAAAAGAAGTATCTGGGTTTGCTTTTATCCTAACTTTTTCTTCTTGTTTTGTGGTGCGTTACAGTAATATATACTATATAAATGATCGTCTGGACAAAAGAACTTGGACTTATATCTTCGGAGCTTGCTGTGCTACCACTGTGTTCATTCCTTCCTTCCACAACTACCGAATTTGGTCTTTTCTTGGACTGGGGATGACCACTTACACCGCCTGGTACCTCACCGCCGCCGCTCTCATTCACGGCCAGGTAACTCTACCTATTCGTCGTCGTTCGGACGAATTTATGTTTGATGTTTTTTCCCAATTTTCATTTTGTTGTCGTGAATATTAAGCTTAGTTCGTGTTTTTCAGGCCGAGGGAGTCACTCATACCGGCCCAAACAAGCTTGTGCTTTACTTTACTGGCGCCACTAATATTCTCTACACCTTTGGTGGGCATGCTGTTACAGTGTAAGCTTTTTCTTCCTTCTTCAGTTTTCTGTTCCACCTTTTTGCCTCAACAGCATTATAAAATCACCCGAAATAAGTGGGAAGGAAAACCCATTGAACAGGAGATTTGTCAAATTTATCTGAACTCAATATTTGTTTCCAGCTTAAATGATATCCAGAAGATGGAAATATGTAGTAAACAGGAGATTTGACCGACTTTTTAGATCTGTTAATGGCTTATTTTCATTTATCGATCCGTATAAAGAGGAGGCAATTTAAAATTTTACAGGGAAATAATGCACGCGATGTGGAAGCCACAGAAATTCAAATACATTTACTTGCTGGCCACACTCTACGTTTTCACCCTCACCCTTCCTTCCGCCAGTGCTGTGTACTGGGCCTTCGGCGATCAGCTTCTCAACCATTCAAATGCCTTCTCTCTCCTTCCTAAAACAGGCTACAGAGACGCCGCCGTCATCTTAATGCTCATTCACCAGGTACAATTACACCACCCCGAAGTTCAGCCTCAAAAAAAATTTTCGTTTTGGTTTTCAAGTTTCTAATCATAAGTTTTGCAAATTCTGCAGTTCATCACATTTGGGTTTGCGTGTACGCCACTCTACTTTGTGTGGGAGAAGGTGATAGGGATGCACGATACGAGAAGCATATGCTTGAGGGCATTAGCCAGATTGCCTGTGGTGATTCCTATATGGTTTCTAGCGATTATTTTCCCCTTCTTCGGGCCTATAAACTCCGCCGTCGGAGCTCTGTTGGTTAGCTTCACCGTCTATATCATCCCAGCTTTAGCTCATATGCTAACCTACAGAAAGGCCTCTGCCCGGCAGGTATCTAAATCAACCCTTCCCCCCTCTCTCATTATTGTTCTCAAGATGAGTTATTTCAGGCCTTGTGTAAGTGGGGTAGCCCACCTTTGAGCTATAAGTCTATCTATCTAATCCATACTCAAAAAGAGAGAGAGAGAGAGAGAGAGAGAGAGAGGCAGCAACTGTACAGTGGCATTTAAGGCTGTGATGTGAAACTATCACAAGCAGAGTTGAAATAGTTAAGACGTCATATTCATTTTAGTTATAAAATCAAACTCCCCTAGATTTTGTGGCTAATGAATTGCTTTTCAATGGCTGTGAAATGAACAGAACGCTGCGGAGAAGCCTCCGTTCTTCCTCCCCAGCTGGACCGGGATGTTCGCCCTTAACGCCTTTGTAGTGGTGTGGGTGCTGGTTGTGGGCTTTGGGTTCGGCGGCTGGGCGAGCATGACCAACTTCGTGCGCCAAGTCGACACCTTTGGCCTCTTCGCCAAATGCTATCAATGCAAACCCCCGGCCGCCGCTGCAGCAGCTCCTCATCACTGATCGCACCACTCAAAAACTAATAATTAATACTTTTCCTCTCCCTCCCCCTAAAATCTAAGTGTGTTGGATTTTTTGGGTCTTTTTTTTTTTTTTTTTTTTGCAAATTTATAGTGTGTTGCATTGTGATGATTTCTTTGGTATCAAAAAATCATAGCCTTGATTTAGTTCGATCAAATATATAATATAATCTTTAGCTTCTTCGTGCCCTTTTCGTCACATATTATAATTTTATAATAAAGTTTTCTAGGATGGCTTATAAATTTGATTATGAACTGCACAAATCATTCACGTCCATTTATTTGTTAGGCCATTAGGTCGACCTACTTTTTGTCAAAAATATTAAGAAATCTATATACTTATATTTGCATGATATTATATTTTCAGTTTCTTGAAATGAAAATTTGAGCTACAACGTAGTCAAAGTTGGGTTTGTGTTGATTTGGTAGAAATATTTTAATGGCTGAGATTTTGACCGTTGATGAATGGGTCGTGGGCCCATCTTTGGTTTTCACATGGTCCCACGTGGATGTACCCCGATTGGCACGTGCTACTGTCTGCTTCACCCATAAATCTCTCACATGCATGCTGCACCAACAAATAATACATACTCTTTCTTTTTCCTAATTTAATTTTTTATATTATGTTTTTACTCCATTACTTGTCACATTTACATCGAATATATCTTAAGTTGGAGGAATTTGACCTTTAACCAGTCTCTAATGTTGCTGTATTTATAGATACTGTTAGTCTCTTTTCTTGTCTTTTTATCTTTTTATCGAAAAGTATTAGTAAAGAGTTTTTCATTATTAATAAATGGTTATGTAAAATACAAGATCGCTTCATGAAGTTTAATATTTTTACTCGATTAACTTATAACATTCTCACAAGACGGGAACTCTAGGGAAGCTGATAGAAATGAAGGGCACGATGTATAATGCGTTTCGAGGCTAAAAAGAATGAAGATCACACTCAAATGGGTTATCGAATATGGGTCAATCCTGAAGCCACCGAGCAAGAACCATTGCAGTGGTCACTCCAACACTAGCGGGGAACTAGATTCTCTTCTGAGATGTCGACACCAAAACACTTGAACAATGACAACAAATGTAGGACGTGCTACAAAAGGTGCAGATTCCGTTGTGTCATTGGACTTCTTATATATAAACGCATATCCATGTTGTATGCATATGGTTTAAGAGTTATTGAGGTATTATCAATCATATGATAGAAAATTGATAAAAAAATATATGACATCCTTTGCACCAAAATGGCATGTGTAACTCTAATTTTTTCCTTTAGCCGTGAAATATGAAAAGATACGGAGTATTTTTGAAGTATTCAGCAACTATTTTATGTGTCACGTTGCCAATCATTTGCAAGCACCAATTAATTTTTAATTTTTATGTTCCTATTTTTTAATTTTTTAATTTCTTTTGCTTTATTTCAACACAAGTAAATAAATGTATTAAAATAATAAAATATCAAGAAAATTACACTATAAACCTTATCTTTTGGGATTACTAGCAATTTAGACCGTAACTTATTTTTTCAACAAAAGAAATTTAAACGTATCGATCATTAGCGATTTAAGGTTGATCATTAAAATTTTCGTTAAAAATCGATGCAAACCCTGGCGGCGGAAGCCCGATGGATTCTGCAGAATCTTAGACCCGAAACAATATTCTTCAAATTTAACTTGTAGATACTTGGATCTGAAGAGCAAACTCCTGCAGTAGTAGATGCTCGAGAAAATTTGTGAAAGCCCAGTTCTGATGCACTGTTTTTCGAAATTCAACTTGCGAAAGTCTTAACACACACACTCACAACGGACACTTGGAGAGCCTCGCAGAAGTCCGGGAACCAATTAACTTGAAGAATAGCGGTAAGATAGAAATCGCTAACGGTTGATACTTTGTATTTGTTTTGTGGAACAAAATAAATTAAGGTTGAATTGCCAAAGACTTCAAAAAATAGAATTTATACTGTAATTTTTCTTAAAATAAATTAGACTCGCAACAATGATTCCTAACTCTGCTATTGAATCAGGGACCTGCCTATTCATTCAACCAATAAAACGACAGCGCAGGTCTGATTCAAAGGACTGTTAACTGATCAAGTATCAGGCCTTTCAGTTCATGCTCGAGCTGTTTTATTGGAGCATCTTGTTTAGCCCGCTTCGGACTAGACTTTGGAGCATCGTGCGGGTCCAAAGTTGGGCAGTCAAGTGGGCTATCTTACAGATGATCTAGGGCCCTCCAGGGTCCACCAGGCTCACCCAATGGTAAAAGAAGGAAGTAGAGATATAGTTCGTCCATTCCCAAACGTCGTCGCTTCATGCTCATAAATTTCGCGAACGTCCAACCCATTGTTCATGATGTCCCTCAGATGGCGAACGAGAACTCGCAGTTTAGAACGGACACCGAATTCCACTCCGAGGAACGGATCAAGTTGAATATCGGCGGCGAGCTTTTTGAGACCACCGTATCAACTCTCCAGGCTGGTGGTCCCGATTCTTTGCTATTTGCACTTTCTAACCGGCGAAGGGATGACGGGTTCCCAGTATTCATCGATCGGGATCCGGAGATCTTCTCCGTCCTGCTGTCTCTCCTGCGAACGAATCGATTTCCTTCGAATGCTCGCCGATTCTCCAAGCAGGAACTCGCAGATGAAGCATTCTACTACGGAATCGAGGACCTCTTCAAGTCGGCGATTTCGCCTCCTCCGCTTACGGGAATCGATGCCTCTGTTGTTACCACCATCCTTCCAGCTTCTGAAGGCTTGATATCTGCGTTTACGGCGGACCGCTGGGGATGACTCCGTTTGGATTGCGCACGGCGGTCAAATTTCTTGCTACGATTGGAATCTCAGCCATGGGAGGACGATACGCACTCATTTGGAAGAGGTAACCTCGATTCGCCGAGTATGGACTGAAATTTCTGCTGTAGGTTCGCTTTCCGCTTCAGGACTCCATTTCTACGATTTCTCTAGTGGTCGCCATGTTGGATCAACTCATTGGACTGATCCGCGCGATCCACGCATATTCAAAGCTCGAGTCACGGCAATAACTGACTCAGCGAGTTCTGTTTTTGCTGCGTTCGATTGTCCCCACAGAGAGAATTGTATACTCGTGATCGACAAATCGACCCTTCAGAAGACGTCAGAACTGGGCCGGCAGCCGGGAAGCTCATCTAAGAACCTAGTGGCCGGAAAATTAACTTGGCTGCCAGAGACCAATCTGATTGTCGGTAGTGCCATCACCAGTGGGGCGTTCGGGTACTCGGGATACATTAGATTGTGGGATCCAAGGTCTGGGGATGTAATCTGGGAAACGAATGAACCAGGCTCGGGCAGAAGCAGTCGGTTTGGAGATTCGTTCGCTGATGTTGAAGCCGATGTGGAGGAGTCGATACTGTTCAAGGTATGCTCTAAATCAGGGGATTTGGGAATGGCAGATTTGCGCAAATTAGGGGAAGATCCATGGGTATATTTGAAAGACATTGGCGGCGGAGGAAAGAACAGTTACATAATCCACTGTTATAGAAAGCAAGTGTTTGTGGGGAGAGAAGGGGGTTTAGAGGTTTGGTCTAGATTGGTAGGCAGAGAAAATGGAGGGGAGGAGAAGAGTGGGATAGATGAATTTTGTACAAGAGGAATTACGTGGACAAGGTGGAGGAGTCAAAGAGAGGGATCATAAAGAAAATAGAAGGTGGCAAAGATAGGCTCTTTGTCAGCAGAGAAGATGTTGAAGGCATTGAGGTTTGGGAAAGTTCTTATTCGTCAGGGGTCGTTTCAATTTGGTGACCCAACAGGTAAAAAACAAGATAGTCGTTCCTCCCCAAAGAGCTTTGCCTTTTTTTTTTTTTTTTTTTTTTTTTATGATTGTGGTTGAACTTGGGATTCTCTCAAGCTATTCAAGAGTTATAGATGTGGATCGCAACAATTTCTTACTTGGTAAAGATGAATCTTGATGCTTCTTCAACTGGAAGAGACATTTGATGGGGCTCCAACTATGACTACGAGTAACCATTCAATGAAAGTCAACTTGATGTTGTTTCTGCTGAACTACTATCAACTAAGGGACCTAGGTCCGGCATCTATAATATCTGAGAGGAGACAAGCTATGATGTAGGAATTTACTGCAATTTAGCAACAAGGTACATTAACTTTCATTCCACCAACAGACGGTATAAATATAATTGGCGTAAATGAGTCGATAAAATTAAGCAAAAGTTGGTGGATCCATTTCTAGACATAAAGCAATGCTAGTTCCTAAAAAATTTTGCCAGAAAGAAAGATAATATAAGATTTTGAGAACGCTGTTGTAAAGAAGATTACAATTTCAATTTTGTTTGGACTCAAAGCTCGGGTGGAATTTGAATTTAGTTAATGTCAAAAATGCATTCTTGAACGGATATCTCAAACAGGACGTGTTTTTCAGGTTCAACCATCTACATTTAAAAGATTCTTTACATCCCTCCTAAGCATGTAAACTGAGTAAGTTTCTCTATTGCTGAAAACAAGCTCCTGAGTTTGGTTTTGAAAGCTTTGGAACATATTTGGATATTATAGACTCCATTGCTTAACCTGCTAAATCTTCAGTCTTAGCAAGACATGTTGCATCTTCAGTTACATATGGTTACAGTTTTGAAGTCTAAATCATAAAAAGTATTTATATTCAGATCTTGGCTTCCTGACTGACTTTCCTAATGCCTGAAAATTTTCCTGGTCTGATTATAGTAAAGTCGATTGTGTTGAGCATTTGCTTTTGAAATCTAGGATGGAAGATTCTTTTGTCATATTTGAATGTCACCTTCTGTTCATCTTCATGAATAGCTTATTTGATGTTTGATGATCTACAGTTTTACAGAAAGAGTTGGTGTACGTCAGTATGTTTCATTCACGATCCGGAGTATTATTGCTCTTTCATCACGAACTTTGTACTACATTTAACTCATGTGGAACTCTGTAATTGTTTGTGCATGTAAAAGTGAAACAAGTGAAAAAACATAAGAAGTATCAAACATATCATGAAAACTTTTTTTCATCTATGGTTAAGTTTTAGACTTTATTCATACACTATTAAAGTTATACTTCAATGTGCCTCTGGAGTCATTGCTAAATGTTTATTATCGATCATAAATTATTGAAGCCAAGTTGGCTCTGTTTATTTGCATGAATTTTCTTGTTAAACCATTTTTATTAAAGTCAAGTTCCTTGAAGTTTTCGGACCTTGTTTTGAAAATGTAGCTGCTATGTAAATATTTGTCTCATCCTCACATTTAACACAATTGACAGAAATAGTGCAAGAAAACTGCCTGCGAATCCATGCAGGAGTTGTGATGCACCCGGAAGCAATGAAGCTCCATTGTTTGGGAGGACATGCAATAGGAGGAATGGGTAGAGTAGTAAATAATGGGTGACGCGGCAGAGTTTCCTATTAGTAGAAAGAGAGACCTGATAGGGGGGAGATAGAACTATGTAGAAGGGTATTCTTTCCGAATCCAGGAGTATTCTATATTTCGGGTTTGTGGTTGTTCCGGTGAATTTATTCGATTCCAATTGATCGTCTTCTCCGCAACGCATCATGTTGCAGTTGCAGTTAAATGTGCAGTCAAAAGTACAAATCGATCTGTTATTTTCTATGGTTGTTCATAACTCTGTCAATAGAAGACACTAATTCTAATGGCTACGATAGATTTGAAGAAATCCCTCCATAAATCGATCAGCAATATGGGATTGATTGCCCCAAAGTTTTGGTCTTTCTTCCGTTAGAGCTCCGAAAGCTCCAGGGGAACAAAACAATACAGTATATGAGAAAGACTATCTTGATAATTTTTGTTGAGTCCAAATATTTTGAGCCTTAAAATATTCTTAGGCGTCAACGACAAAGCCTTCATTGAAAATTTGATTCAATGCTTTGTTGATGAATTAATATCGACCACTCGAAAACATCATAGATTTTAATCATTATTAAATCACCTAAACATTCGTTGCATGGATAATTGTCGGGGTTCCACGTTTTATGTTCACAAGTTACACTCACTCTCAATTAAGTTTTAATTTATGGTCTAAGTAAAGAGTTTCTCGACTTGACCAATTTATCAACGAGAGTGGGCGAAATCTTCAACAACCAAGCCTAAACAATGAGCCCTTCTCTTTTGACACCCAATTATTGCTAATGGGTTGGATCAAGAGCAAAAGACAGGTTGTCTTCTTCAAATCAGAGATGCAGTTGGGCAAGAACAACTGAGAATTTGGTCAAAATAACCAACATCGAGAGGTGCCTTGGCTTGAGCGATAAATTCTTTGACTCGATAGCTTCGCTGCTAGAACAATCAAAGATGCGTCCACTTGTGGATTAGTGGGGGGATTGGCCAAGAAAGAATGGCAGAAATGGGATTAGGGCAGCCATTAAATATCTCCATTTAACTGGTGGGCATTAAGCATCCCCCTACTGCAACAATCGCTCTTTACTTCTACTCATTGCGAGAAATGTTTTTTTATTTTTTAAATTCTGTTTAGATTGCTCCCGAAAGGGGCTAGTGTTTTCAATTTTATCGTGGTATTCACTTGATATTAGATGATAAATTCAAATAACGCAGAGAAGCGAGGGAAAAGTTGAAATCGGGGGTGAATATTGTTGAAAAATAGAATGAGAAATCAAAAAAGAAATACGACGAGGGACACCAGATTTACGTGAAAAAATCATTTCAGGTAAAAACTACGGGAAGAAGAACAAATTGACTATGAAGATCGAAATACAACTGCGAGTTTTGCGACTCTACCTTACATCAATTTATAGAGAAAATAAAACCCTAATGAGATTTTCACATGGGCCTAACTGGTCTGGCCAGTATAAAATTCGGATGACACCAAATTCTAGAGATGTCAAACAAGCGAGTCGAGCCGAGCCGAGCCTGGAAAGGTTCGGCTCACCGAGCCTGTCGAGCCTAACGAGCCTGCCAAGCCTAACGAGTCGAGCCTAACGAGTTGACCCCAAAAATTTTTAAACTCGAGCCGGCTCGCGAGCTACGAACTTAACGAGCCGAGCCGAGCCGGCCTAACGAGTCTAACGAGCCGAGCTTAACGAGTCAATCTTACATATATAAAATTAAAAGAAGAAAATTACAATTTAAAGTAAGGATGGAAGTTAAACGGCATCTCACTTTATGAGAAGTGTCTTTTACTTCAAAATTCTTCAATGATTTGTTTATACAAAAATACTAAATAATCATTTTAAAGTTTTATTATTTGTAAAATTAAAAGAAGAAAATTATAAATAAAAATCATAAAATAATTGAAGTTATTTAAGACGATAGATACTTTCATAAATTTGCTTATTAATGGAGTTTTTGTTTATACTTTCTCTACTTTCCCTTTCCGCCCTTTTGACTCTGGTATAAATCCATCTTCTCCATACCACTCTTCCAGCTCTTCTCTCTTCTCTCTTCTCTCTCTCTCTCTAAAACCACGACCATGGTCTCTGCAAACTGAGCTTGCTTCTTTTTATTCTGCTCACCACTATTTCCATCTCCTATTCCAAAGAAAAGTTTAGATTAAGGATCAGAGCCGACAATTGAATCCTTCTCCAGAAAATTCTGGCAAATACAGCAAAGATCCACACCCCAACCAGTCAGATCTGGTGCCAGCTCGTACTACTCCGCAGGCAGCTGGGTGGCTCGCGAGCCATGCCTGCCGAGCCAAACGAGCCGGCCCGTTGGCCGGCTCGTTTGGCTCGGTCCCATGCTGGCTTGCGAGCCCAGGGACGGGGCTCAGCTCGGGCGGCCTATTGGGACCGGGCTAGGCTCGGCTCGCTACTGTAGCGAGCCTAGCCAAACTCGGCCAGCTACTATAGCGGGCCGAGCGGGCGAGCTGGAACAATCTCCATCTTGACATGAATTCTACATGAGAAATCCAACGGGCTACTCGACCCAACTCAAAGTGAATCTAGAACACTGAACTCTGTCAATCTTCATCTTCAAAGAAATTTCGATGCAAGGAAACAAATCTTCAAATCTTCTTTTGCCACACATGTCCGTGTGAACCAAATTCTAGTTGTACCGGGTCGGGCCCGTATATCAATATTAGAGTTTTATGTTTTTTCTATATATTGATGTTTGTGTCGCAAAACTCATTGTATTGATTTTCATATTAGTAATTTCTCTCTTATGCAAGTGATTTTTTCTAGGCGTGAGCAGAACCAGACCGAAACCGAGAAACCGGATTGAACCGAGAGTTTCAATCCGATTTCGGTCGGTATTCAAATGGTTCCGGTCCATAACCGGTTCTGCTCACCAAGAAACCGTGGGACACAGTCCAGTCCACGGTCTTGATTCAATAGTCTCGAAAAATCAAGAACCGAACCGTTCTATAAAATGAAAAACCAATAACCATTAACCGGTTTAGTGGCTTGGGACACCCGATGTAACGATCCGCCCTCTTTGTCGAGGCGAACCGTGCGGCCCAACATCGGGGACCGCCAACCCAGTCCCCTTTATAAGGCTAGCTCAAGTGGTACCAGAGTTAATGAATCCGGGGTAAAGTGGGCTGGTTCCTGGGTTCGACTCTGGGGAGGGCAAGAATTTCCAGACCAGTTGAAAAAAGATCATGAGTATAGCCCAGGCCTGATAAAGGGGACTAGGCTGGTTGTCCTCGATGTTGGGTCGCACACCCGACACTTCGCAGTTTGGCCTTCTTCAGTCTTCTGTTCTGTTCTTCCTTCGCCAAATTGCAGAGGCGCAGAGATACCTAGTCACCTAGAGACACCAGCCATGCCACACTAGAGTCCAGACGGCCAAAGTCCTCTTCTACGACCAAGTTACTGACGCCAGTTCCTTCGCTGATATCTGAACCTACCTCGCAACTCGCACGGTCGAACGGTTGCACCTTCCTTCGTCGAAATCCGAACAAACCGTGTGCTGCCCTTCACGATTTGCAGCACGCCAAACTTCCGAAGCCCAAACCAATTGCAACCATGGGAATTGGGAATCTGACCATAGAATGAGTCGAGACTCACTGTTGGCTGGCTGCTGCTGAAGCCTGAAGGTTGGTGTTTTAATTTCCTGATTTAATTAATTTTGATTATCAAAATTGATACATTAATGAATTTTATGAATTGATGTTGTAGTTTATTTATGCATAAGAAATTTGTATCAAAATTGATATTGATGTTGTAGTTTATCAAAATTGATATTGATAAAAATTGATGTTGTAGTTGTTATTCTCGTTTCTGAATAGATGTGTTTGTTTTTTTGCATAAATTTGTGTCTGAATAAATGGATTCTTCTCATAGTGAGAACTCGCATGTGGATTCAAAAATAACTAAGTCTCTAGTTTGAAATCACTACAGCAGGGTAATGAACACAGACTCAGCTAAGTGTAATTATTGTTGGCAAATTTATGCAACACACGCGACGAAAAATGAAACTTCAAATTTAATAAAACATATTAAAGTATACAAATAGTTTCAACGAAATCTAGACAACAAACAAAAATCTCTAAGCTTTAGACCTAATGAGAGCAAGATTGTTAGTATACCCACATTTATTATAAAGACTGCTTGAGAATTTTTCGCAAAGATGATTATATTGGATGAATTGTCACTGAAAGTAGTTGAAGGTATTGGTTTTAGAACATTGTCTGTGTCTCAATTCTAAGTTCATTATGTCATCTAGAAGAACTATTGCAAGAAATATTCGTAAGATATTTTAGACAGAAAAAAGCAAGTTGAAGAAGTATTTTTTCACAACATCACAGAGGGTATGTTTGACCATTGACACATAGACATCTATTCAAAATTTAAATTACATGGTGCTTACATGTCATAATATTGATCAAGAGTGGAAAGTGCGAAAGAAGATATTGAATTTTTGATTGATTTCGAACCATAAGGGTGAATCTATTTGTAAAGAAGTTGAAAAATGTTTGCTTGCTTGGGAGATTGAAAATGTTTCAACCGTAACCGTTGACAATGCATCTTCAAACGACGTTGCTATTTGTTATTTAGCGAAGACAATTCAAAATTGGAAATGGTTGATTTTAAATGGCGATCATATGCACATGAGATGTTTTGAACATGTCCTAAATTTGATCGTTTCTGATTGATTGAAAGAACATCATGAGTCCATAGCGAGGGTATGAAAAGTTGTTAAGTACGTAAGGTTTTCTCTCAAAAAATTACAACAATTCAAAGCCTGCGTTGATGCGGTTAAAATTACTTGTAAAAGTACTTTATCGCACGACATTCCAACTCGTTGAAACTCTAGGTATTTGATGCTGGCAAGCGCTGAAAAGTATGAAACGCCGTTTGACAAATTAGCAGAGAATGATAGCTCTTTTTTGCATGAAATGGGAGGAGAAGGTTCACCCACAGCTTAAGATTGGTCATGCATTCGAAAATACATAAAATTCTTAGAGACATTTCATACCTAATAGTTAATGTTTCTGCTTCTCTGCATATTACATCGAATATGTACGTAGGTGAAATATGTAATTTGAAGATTGCTATTGACACATATGCTAACGGTGATAATATAACGCTAAGAAGATTGGTCATCGAGATGCAAAAGAAGTTTGATAAATATTGAGGATCTTTTGAAAAAATAAATATGTTTGTATATGTTGTTGTTGTTCTTGATCCAAGTTGCTAAACAAGATTTTTACGGCATTGTTTAGCTATTTTATTTGGTAGTGAAAGAGCTGCACAATACGCAGAATAGATGAATGATGTAATTGAAAAGTTGTATACCAAATATAAAGGTGATACAACCAATGAAGGCCATACTCCAAGTACCAGCGATAGTCAACAAAGGTCTCTGGAGTCAACGAGTTCTTTTATGCAAGCTCGTTTAACAGCAATGTACTCTTTGTTTTATGGGCTTGGAAATTCTTCCAAGAGAAATGGGGAAAGTAATATGTCAGAGATTGATCGATATTTATCTGAGAAATTAGAGAATTTTTCAGAGAATGCTGACATATTACTTTGGTAGAAAAGAAACTCTGATAAGTATCGAGTTTTGAGTGCAATTGAGAAAAATATATTAATCATTCCAATTTCTACGGCAGCGTCAGAATTTGCTTTTAGTTGTGGTGATCGTGTTTTTGATGCATTTCGCAGTTCTCTAACTCTCCAAAGTGTTGAAGCTATTATATGGGCTCAAAGTTGGCTAAAAACATTCAATTTTTTTAAAATTTTGAAAAACATTGACGATGATTTCGATGATAGCACAATTTTGACTATTGAAGAAGGTTCGAACGTTCTAATATTTATTTGTCTCACATGTTTATCTATAATGATTTACTAATGTCTTCAATATTTTCATTTTGCAAATTCCCCTACGGATGAAAAGTCTGAAGAAGATGACATATCGATACTTTGATATGGTTCCAACTATTTGATTTGTGATTTGTATTTTTAAAGTTGTTGTCTGTTGAATTAATGTTGGATATTGGATTTAGTTTGTTAGATTTCATTTTCATGTTGTATAGTTGGATTTGTTTTATATGTTAGATAGCTAGATTTATTATTTGATTTGTAGTTTTACTATATTGAATTTATTTTTGACGTTGGATTTAGTTTCTTAGATTTCATTTTCATGTTGGATAGTTGAATTTATTTTGTATAATAATTGTTGGATAGTTAGATTTAATATGTATGTTAATTGTTAGATAGTTGAATTTACTATTTGGTTTGTATTTAAAATATTACATTTATTTTGGATGTTGGATTTAGTTTGTATGTTAATTGTTAGATAGTTGGATTTACTATTTGGTTTCTACTTTTAAAGTATTGCATTAATTTTGGACGTTGGATTAAGTACCTTTAATTGTTTTGAAAATAGATTTTTTTTTCTTTTTTTTATAGGAGGTACTGGGATTTGACCGAAAAATTCGGTCTGGTCCAGGTTCCTCTCACATCCAATTTCAAGATTATTTTCAAAATCCCGAACGGTACGGTCGGTCTTTCATTTTGATTCTGATTTCGGCGCAGATCCTGCCGGCCCAGACCTTACCACCCCTAGTTTTTTCCATTATATGATTTCCACGTAAATTTCGGTGTCCATTATTTTTTCATTTTCTTTTTTAGTTTCTTGTTTGGTTTTTCAACAATTGGTATCAGAGCGAAGTTAAAGATTTTTCAAAAATTAGGTTTTGATTTATTGAAGGTATCGAACGATTTTATGGATTTGCAATTTTGGTAAAATTGCAATTATGGGAAAACAAATTAGGAAAAAAAAAATTGTTTTAATCTTCTCACAGCTGTTAGTGATTTTCTACACTTTTTACGCAAGTGCACGTATCGCAACCAAGTAGTATATAAATTATCGATTCCACGAGGATATTGTTAACTATGTTAAAATGGCTATAAAAATTTTATAAAACTATTAAAAGGATAATTCAATTAATTAGAAATAAACTCTGAATTACGATGCAATAAAAGAAATCAGGTTAAACGAGGTAAAATCAATAAAATGAAGTCTTGGCTAGGATCGATTTCTTCGTTACGATAGTTTTACTACTGATACTCTGGTAATGCTCTGCAGCAATGTCTATGAACAGCTATAATGAAATAATTCTAAGATTCTTTCGAATTGCCTAGGTAAATTCAATTTAGAATTTCTCTCGACCTTGAAGGAATTTAACTAACATTGAATTTCCTAATTGCCCTATTCTTATTGCCAATCGAATCAATGCTAACTACGTTGTAAAAATTTAATCCGATTAATTATTCGTGCATCTTAGAATTTATATTTATCTTTCGATACAATATAAACATGAATCATCAATCTATCTATCGATATGATCTGAATTAAGCAAGAAATATCACAAATAATTGTTCAATAAACAAGCACAATAACAAAACCGAAATCGTAGCAAAAATCAGAGCGAGTACTAACGTCCTAACCAAGAAATAGAGTTTAGCTACTAGGCATAATTAAATAAAACTCAAAATAATAATAAAAATCATGAACAGTGAAAAGAAAATGAAGAAGATCAGAAAATTCGTCGTCGGTGTTCTTCTCCAGATCCAGAACTCTCTGCCTCGACAAATCTTTCCTCCTTTTGTTCTGCGTGTGATCCCCAATTCTCTCTCAAATCCCTAGAATTATGCATGTTTCGATTCTCTCTCCAATCCCTGGAATCATGCATTCTTTATTTTTTTTTTTGAATTGTCAATCCAGCTTCTGTTACTTTTCTCAGTCGTCCACGCTTCGCAGTCGTCCACTCTTTCTATCGTCCACGCTTTCTATTTTTCCCAGCCAAGATCCACGCTTCGCAGTCGTCCATGCTTCTTTGTCTTTTAGCGCTTTCCAGTCGTCCACAGTCTTTTGTCTTTTAGTGTTTTTTGTCTTTTTGTGCTCTCCTTTTCCAAGTCGTTCATTTTCTGCTCCGTCGTCCAATTGCTTTTGTCGTCCACAGTTATTGTCCATTTTCTTTGTCCTCCATTTTCTGCTCAATCGTCCATTTGTCTTTTATCATCCATCGCCACTTCAGCTTCGTCCATCGTCCATTTCTCTCCAAGTCGTCCAGGCTCTAGTTCCACGTGCTCCATTAATTCCAAATCTATTTCATCCATTTTTTCAAATTTCAATTAAATTGTTTTACTCTTCCATGATTTCAGCATTCTTCTCTCTCATCATATTAAGAGCAACAAATTTCCTTATTTTTCTTGATTTGTTTTCTCTTTCTTCACGATTCTCCCACAATTGAGTTCATCTTCCCACTATTAATTTTGCATTCAAATACGAAAATTTAAAATTCAAATTATAGAGAAAATTCTGCTCAAAATAAAAAATATGCACGAAATATATTAAATTTAACCAAGGCATTGAATTGGCAGCATTACTTAACAATTGCAATAAATTTTACCAATTGCTTCTTGCATTCACTCAATTAATATAAGTTCTTTCAACTAATAACCGTATAAAATAACTCTAATTTAAGAGTTATCAACAGCGAAGAAGAACAGAGGCAGCTCTAGGAGAGGCTGGGGCTGCCGTCCGACGAGAGAAAAGGCATGCCCTAGCCGCCGCACAGAGAGATTATTTCTCTCATTGCTGCTCCCAAAGAAACCTTCGCACGATCGAGTAACCGCTGAGAATTAGCACAGAAGACGACGCCCCGTCAATTGTCATTTTTCTGTCACGTCGTGCCTCCATTCAGAAATTATCGTCGTCCAAGGAGAAGAAGCCGTCGTTTGTGTAGAGAGTGATGGTCGCTGCTGTGCACAAAGAAGAAAGCGTCGAGGAAAAAGACGTTCCTCGCCGCTACCATTGCGGATATGCTGCGATGCAGAGCCAAGCCAGTCCACTGCCGCCACCACCCATCTTCGATCTATTCTATTCTTTTGAAGCTCTGTTGCCTGTTGCCTACACAGAACACGATATGCTGTTTGTTGCGAAATTTGAAATTTGCGCCAAGGATTAGTGCAAACAGATTGAAGATTTTTGGGAAAATATTTTGGGTGATGAATAATATTCTGAAAGTTTGAATTTTGCGGGGTTCGAATTATAGGTTTCGAATATTGAAATTGATTTTCTTAGGTAAAATAAAGTTATAAAATTCCAACTTTTGTGTTTTTATTATTTTGGAGGGCGAGAATATTTGGATATTGCTAGGCATATTTATTCTGATATTATGGAGCTAATTTTTTTAATCATGGAGAGTAACTCGAGTCGGATGGTCACGTTGAATAAATCCAACTATCATGTGTAGAAATAGAAGATGGATGATCTTCTCAATGTGAAAGACTATTATGTAATACCCGGCTTTACGGGATTTAATATTATAATATTTGATGGCATTTTTGTAAATATGTCAAATCAAGTCAGTTTTGAAAGCGGAGAGCTTTATTACGATCCTAATGATTAATAGGAATTTTAAGGAATTTACGAGAATTTTCGGAGCAATAACGCTATATTTCGAGTAATTACGTTTTTCGTAATATAGAAGAAGTTTTAGTAAAAATAGTAAACGAGGTCCGATTTGCGAACGAACAGTTTTAATAAATCTCAAATAATAAGTTGGACATATTGGTGAAATAAAGAGATTTGGTGGAATCGAATAGCTAGTTAATTAACGAAACAAACGACAAGACGAATATAAAAACAATGCAAGGGCAAAACGGTAATCTGCCAAATCAATATTATAAAATAACAAAACTTTTTCTTTCTCCTCACTTCTCCTCTGCCGCGAGAAAACTAGAGAGCTCCTTCCTCTCTGCTTGTCGGCGATTCTTCAACTTCCGACCTCCAATTCGTCCTCCGATCGTCTCAATTCTTCACGATTTCTTCCCCAATCACGATCCTAGGTACGATTCTAAGGTTTTAGTGGAGTTTATTTCAAGTGTTATGGAGTTTAGAACGTTTAGGTTTCGTTTCGGGTTTTGTTAAAAATTCGATTTTAGAGTTCGAAATCGATATGTTGTTTTAGTTTACGAATATATAGAACGTATAGAGCGTTATGGGACGAATTTAATTGATTTAGGTCGAATGTTAGATTTTGTGAAAATTCGAGATTTAGGGAAAAACTCGTAATTTGGGATTTGAGGTACCGAGCATGAAATTGCTCGATGAAATAACTCGATGAATTTGATTAAAGCTATAGGAAATTTCTTTAGTGAATGTTTTGTAATTTGGACGTTTAAGTAGCTTAAATTGGTTTTAACGGCCAATATTGTGTTTTGCCTCAGACAAACAACGTTCATGGACAGAGCTTGAGCTGCAACGGACACGAGGTAAGTTCTCGTGATCTTCTCTAGCCGATTGGCCTACACCGTACGTCGAGGTCGTCTCGAGGAGTTTTGGTGACGTGTTTATTTAATCGCTTTGGTTGGGTAGTTTGGGTTCGACTGTTTTACAGGTTGATGTTGTGTTTTGATGGTATGCTCCGTATGTATGTTTACTTTAAGTCATATTGAACTGTTCACGCATCACGTGTTTTTAAAAGAACATAGAAAATGAATTTTCGCATGATGTTTTAAAGAAAATGGCGATGTGGCCTGGAGAGGGGCACGACTTATTGTGAAGATCGATTACGGGTTTGTCACAATACCACATCTATTACATACTCATACAGTTATACAGTTATAGGTCATACGAGATCGGGCTCAGGCACGGCTGTACACGTTGTAAGCGTGTACCCCCCCGTCTAGCTGGAAAGAGTAGTCCGACCGCTGGATGTGCTCTCTCCGGTTAGGAGGCTGAGATCTCGGCGACACCCACAGAGTAAAGATAAAGAAAATGCTGCATGATTTTCTGAACTCATATGCATAGCATGCATTTACATTTACTAGAGCTTGCTGATATTTTTATCTCATAGGTGTCTGTATGGTGTAGGTGACTCCGACATAGGTGAGGACGAGATCCCTCCACCAGAGGAGTGATGCAGTTGACGGAGGATGGCTTGCGGTGGTGTGTTGCGCAGTCGATGCTTGACCATACCCGTGGGAAAGTATGTACGTGTTTTGAGGGTATCAGAGCGTTTTGGGCTGATGGTAGATTAGAAAAAAGTAATTGTACAGTTAGAACATTTTAGGATGTTTGAGAACTGATAGTTGATAGATTTATATTTTGATATTTTAAACGTTTTGAAATCTGTTATAACTGTCTTTATAAGATGCTTGGAAAGTATAGTTTTAAACATATCCACACAGTTTGTTTTATGAAATTTGGTTATGCGTTACAAGTATTTTGAGTCGGTTTTAGTGATAGGCGAAGTGAAATGTATGTTTCAGTGCTTTAACGTTGAGGAAATGAGAATGTATAGAAGCGCGATGTGCAGGGATGAGAAATTGGATGGAAAGTATGTTTGTGTTTTGCTCTCTGGAATTTCGATTCCAGAGAGCATTTTTATAAAGTGTTTTGCTCTCTGGAATCATGGATTCCAGACAGTATATGTTAAAAAGAGAAGAGAAGAAAGAAGAAGAAGGGAGAGGCGACGGGGCGCGGGTGTGAGGGGCGACTGATCGCCCCTCCCTGTCGCCAATGCAACGATCGATCTCTGGCGCGATCGATGGCTGCAGCAATCGATCGCTGATGAGGCTAGCGATCGATCGCTGCTGAGGCTTATAGCCTCAGCGATTGATCGTTGCTAGCCTCAGCGATCAATCGCCCCTGCTCTTTGATGCCTCAGCGATCGATCTCCTGAATTTGGAGATCGATCGCCCCTTCTTATTTGTCACGGCTTTGACATTTTTGCCCTCCCTGTTTTATTTGTTTTGTTTTAATTGTTTTTACTTTATTTATTAATTGTTTTAAGTCGTTTTAAGTTATTAACGGTTGTGTTTTAAATGGTTTAAAATATAGATTTCGGTTTAAATTCCGCCTAGAGTTTATTTTAAGTATAGGGATAAAAAAAAATATGTACGGGAAATGGGGTACAGTATTAGGGTCGCTACATATTATCTGTCTGTGTTTGCTGGTGCAAAGTTAGTGGCTAAATTTGATGTCGAATAGGAGTTGTGTCATCCTCAAGTGTGCGGTTACTTTCGACAGTGGGTAGATGATAACGTCTTCAACCATGTTAGTGAGGAAAAGAATGCTCAAAGCTTGAGGAGTTGTACGCTCGGAAGACTGGCAACAACAAGTTGTATTTGATCAAGCAGCTTCTAGGGTTGAAGTACGAGAATGGAAAAGAAATCACCGATCACCTGAATACATTCCAAGGAATTATCGACCAGTTAGTCAGTATGAAGACCAAGTTTGATAAAGAAGTTCAATGGTTGATGCTTCTGGAAACTTTACTGGACTCATAGGAGACATTTAGAATGTCGTTGCCTAACTCCGCTCCAGATGATATTTTGGCTATGGATGTAGTTAAGAATAATGTTCTGAACGAGGAAATGAGAAGAAAGTTGACGGGTTCTTCTTCAGAGTGAGACATTCTATTCATCGAAGACAGGGGAGGAGCCAAAGCAAAGGTCCGGACAACAGAAACCTTAGTCAAAGCAAGTTGGCAAAATACGCCAACTTTGAAAGTTATCATTGTGGCAAGAAGGGACACATCAAAAGATTTTGTCAAAAGCTTCTTCGGGAGAATCCGAATGCCGAAGTCTGAAGAGGGTGATACAGTTGAGAAGGTAGTCGCGATCACCGAGGAGTTCTTTAGTGTGTACGATGGAGACGTCGTAAATTTCGCATGATAAGATACGAGTTGAGTGATCGATAGTGGCGCTTCGATACATGTCATTTCACGGAGGGATTTCTTCACACCCTACACTTTTGATGACTTTGGAATTGTAAGGATAAAAAATGATGGCGTTGCAAAAGCCATTGGTATGGGAGACGTGCATTTGGAGACCGACATTGACAACACATTGATTTTGAAAGGAGTGAAGCACATCCCTGACATTCGCATGAATTTGATCTCGACCGGCAAGCTCGACAACGAAGGATTTTGCAACACCTTTTGTGATGGAAAATGGAAGCTTGTGAGAGGTTATTCGATTGTTACAAGGGGAGAAAAATGTTCCTCATTGTATGTGTTACAGGGTTCTACAGTGACGATTAATAAAGCTATGAAATTTGTGAATTCACCTCCTAAGAGAAAGGTTGAAAAGACTCGGAAGAAGTCAGGTTATCGGATGAAGTTCAGGTTGGGATCTAAGGGTACATAAGAGATAGTGAGTCAACCTATTACAAATTTTCAGTCACTCGTCATAATGGTATCGTCAAAGGCAGAACCATGTGGAAGGTTAAAACTCCGACTCCGAGGCGATATGATGAAACTGTTGGTTATGCGTTGAATGTGTTCAAGAGTAACGATTCCTATGTAGAGTCTTTAACATGTTCAGATGCAGTTTGTTTTAACAACTCTGATAGTTCAGTGATACCATAGAGGAGGAGATACGATTTCTTCTCATGTAAGTCTCTCAAAGTTAAGCAGGACTTAAACTTGATCATTATCAGATGCTGAGTTGGTCCATTTGAGGCCTTTGTGATAGAAGATGTTATTTTTAATGAAGTTTTGCAGACTTTTTTTCTTGCACCGGAATTTCTTTGAAGGTGGAGATTGTCGGAGTTTAGTATTCTAGATTCGCTTTAGGTTGGTCTGAGTAGCTCGTTGGATCTCTCATGTGGAATTCATGTCAAGGTGGTGATTGTTAGAATTTAGTGTAATCTGAATTCTAGTTGGGCCGGGTCGAGCCCGTATATCAATATTAAAGGTTTATGTTTTCTCTATATATATTGATACTTGGGTCACAAAATTTATTGTACCAATTTTCATATTAGTGATTTCTCTTCTCTGCTCGTGGTTTTTTCCCTTCTAGGGTTTCCACATAAATTTTAGTGTCCATTAGTTTCTCATTTCCTTTTCCGATTTCTCATTCGTTTTTTCAAAATATTGATAAAAAAAAGAGTAAAGAGAAGAAAAATGAAAATTCAGTGCGATGTTTGCGTGAAAGCTCCAGCGATGGTGATTTGTTTCGCAGATGAGGCGACATTGTGGGCGAAATACTATATTGAATTTCATGTTGCCTACAAACTTGCGAGCAAGCACTAGAAGCTGATGAAATCTTTGTCAATTATGCTGGCTCGGACAAGCAACATTCATGGCACCACTAGGGGTGGGCAGAACCGAAACCAACCCGAGGAACCGAACCGACCCGAGGGTTCGGTTCGGGTCCAAGAGGATTCGTTTGTGTTCAGGTCGGGTGAGCCAATTTGTGTTCGGGTTCGGTTCGGGTGGAAGGCAAACCCGAACAAAACCGAAAAACCGCAGGTAAATAACAAGTTAGGGTGTCGGGGAGTCGGCAATCGGCATTCGGCAATCGGCATTTGACATTTAGGTTTAGGGCAGAAACCAAAACCTCCAGCCAGCCTCCACTCCTCGGAGCTCCAGCGGCGCCGGCAGCGACAGAACGCCTCGACCCTCGTCCTCGCTCAACTCCTCCAGCCATCCTCCACTCCTCGGCGCTCCAGCGGCAGCGACAGATTAGGTCAGAAACTCGCCTCGACCCTCGTCGGAAAACTGTGGTAGGGATGTAGTTGCATTGTGTTTGTTGTAAGGATAATTTGGGAAAACTGTGGTAGGGATGTAGTTGCAATGTGTTTAAAGAAAAATGCTGCGGTGTTCTTGAAAATTCAACCTATTTTTTTGCCGCTGCAGTTTTCCTATCCTCTCAATTTTGCGCATATATTCTAAAACTCGTCTTCAACCTATTTTGCACCGTGCAGCATCTTTCAAATTACTGAATTAGAGTATAGAAATTTGTGATATTTGATATAGAATTACTGAATTAGAGTATAGAAATTTGTGATATTTGATATAGAATTACTGAATTAGAGTATAGAAATTTGTGATATTTGATATAGAATTACTGAATTAGAGTATAGAAATTTGTGATATTTGATATAGAATTACTGAATTAGAGTATAGAAATTTGTGATATTTGATATAGAATTACTGAATTAGAGTATAGAAATTTGTGATATTTGATATAGAATTACTGAATTAGAGTATAGAAATTTGTGATATTTGATATAGAATTACTGAATTAGAGTATAGAAATTTGTGATATTTGATATAGAATTACTGAATTAGAGTATAGAAATTTGTGATATTTGATATAGAATTACTGAATTAGAGTATAGAAATTTGTGATATTTGATATAGAATTACTGAATTAGAGTATAGAAATTTGTGATATTTGATATAGAATTACTGAATTAGAGTATAGAAATTTGTGATATTTGATATAGAATTACTGAATTAGAGTATAGAAATTTGTGATATTTGATATAGAATTACTGAATTAGAGTATAGAAATTTGTGATATTTGATATAGAATTACTGAATTAGAGTATAGAAATTTGTGATATTTGATATAGAATTACTGAATTAGAGTATAGAAATTTGTGATATTTGATATAGAATTACTGAATTAGAGTATAGAAATTTGTGATATTTGATATAGAATTACTGAATTAGAGTATAGAAATTTGTGATATTTGATATAGAATTACTGAATTAGAGTATAGAAATTTGTGATATTTGATATAGAATTACTGAATTAGAGTATAGAAATTTGTGATATTTGATATAGAATTACTGAATTAGAGTATAGAAATTTGTGATATTTGATATAGAATTACTGAATTAGAGTATAGAAATTTGTGATATTTGATATAGAATTACTGAATTAGAGTATAGAAATTTGTGATATTTGATATAGAATTACTGAATTATGTGATATTTGATATAGAATTACTGAATTAGAGTATAGAAATTTGTGATATTTGCTATAGAATTGTTTGAATTTGTTTTGTTAATTGAATGATGAATATGATTGTTGTTAATTGTTTTTTTAGGATGGAAACTAATGTGAATGATAGTAATCTGAAGAAAAGAAGTAGATCTAATGCTTGGGATAACTTCACTTTGGATGAAAATTGTGATGAAAATGCACCTAAAGCTAGTTGTAACCACTGTGGTCAGTCATATGCATGTCATTTTGTACGAAATGGTACTTCAAATATGACCAGATATTTAAAGGTGTGTAAAAAGTATTTGTCAAAATTGGATGTCAAACAAACAACATTGCCTTTTTTAAAGAAGGAAAGTGGGGGACAATGTTCTAAAGTAGCAACATTTACTCAGGTAGGGGGGCGTAAAGTGATTGCTAGCATGCTAATTAAGGATGAATTGCCTATGAGAATGGTTGAATGAGAAGGATTTAAAGAATGTCTTCAATATTTTCAAAGTTCTTTTGTTATGCCTTCTCGTAGAACAGTAGCAAGAGATATTGAAGCTATATACAACAATGAGAAAAGACAGTAGAAAGAATTTATTAGTAGAAAAAGTCAAAGAGTGAGTTTAACTACTGATACTTGGACTTCGAATCAAAATATCAATTATATGGTTGTGACTGGTCATTTTATTGATGGTGATTGGAAGTTGCATAAAAAAATTTTGAATTTTGTTCAAATAGAAAATCACAAAGGTGAAACCATTGGAAAATTACTTGAAGACTGTTTGTTGGGCTGGGGCATTGAAAATGTTTTGACCATTACTGTTGATAATGCATCATCTAATGATGTTGCAATTTCTTGTTTGGTTAAGTCTTTGCGTAATTGGTAGAGTTCGGTTGTCTTAGATGGAGAATTTATTCATGTTAGATGCTTTGCGCACATTTTAAATTTGATTGTTAATGATGGGTTGAAGGAACATCAACATTCAATTAGTAGGGTACGAAAAGCTGTCAAATATATCAAATCTTCCCCAGGAAGATTACAACATTTTAAGAATTGTGTTGATAGTTGCAAGATTGCATTTAAAGGAAATGTAACCCTGGATGTGTGCACTAGATGGAACTCTATGTATTTGATGCTAGATAATGTTGAGAAATATGAAAAGGCTTTTGAAAAAATGAGAGAATGTGACAGCAATTTCATATCAGACCTCGATGAAGAAGGGCCTTTTACAAGCGAAGATTGGACAAATATTCGAGTATTTTGCAAGTTTCTGAAGGTTTTTTATGACTCAACTAACACTGCTTCAGCTTCATTACATGTTACATCTAATTTGTATGTTAGTGAAGTATGTCAGTTAAAGATGATCATTCAACAACATGCCATGGCTGACAATATGCTATTAAGGACAATGGCTTTAGGCATGCAGAATAAATTTGACAAATATTGGGGCACTTATGAAAGGTTCAATACTCTTGTCTTCGTGGCGGTCCTTCTCGATCCAAGATGCAAGTCAAAACTATTAAAACATTATCTAAGCATCTTGTTTGGGACTGATAGAGTTGCAAAGCTTATGAACAAAGTGGACAATGTAATGGAAAGACTATATTTGGATTTCAAAGGTGATTCAAATGACGGATGTCTAACTTAAAGGGTTGAGATTCCAAAGGCAACTAATATTGCAACATCTACCTTCTTTGACAATTCTCTAGAGTTTGATACTTCTATTAATATGTCTGAAATTGATGAGTGTATGACCGAAAAACTTGAAAAATACTCAAATAGTTTAGATATATTGACATGGTGGAAGTTGAATGGCCACAAATATCCGATTCTGAGCAAAATAGCCAAAGATGTTTTCGTCATTCCAATTTCGACCGTCGCTTCAGAGTCCGCATTCAGTTGTGGTGGTCATATTGTGGACTCATCGCGTACATCTTCTGATGCGCAGAGGCTGCAAATGATAGCATTAGTAACACAAAAACAGAGACTCGCTCTGTTTTGTCAGCAAAATGATAGCAGTAACAAAATGGATCAAATGAGCACAAATATGAAACGATTAAAGGAAACGTTCTTCAGCAAAATATTTAGGACATTATGTAAGAAGTTAGTCTGCAAAAGATGAAGCAAAGAAATGCAGAGATGGATAGAGAGAAATGTGATAACCCGAGGATGGCTGGTAAGCTATCAATGGAGCTTCCAGCAAACAAAACTTCAAGTTACGTCAACCGTTGGGCACTGGTTTAGGGCCACGCTTTTCGACTTTCCAGCCCCCTGGGGCATGGGAAGAGCAGTGGTTATCAATAAGATCTCTCAAGCAACCACTCCTTGAGAGAAATGGAGGGCTTCTCCGAATCAGTCACACCGATTGCCACTCAGGTTCCTCATCGAGAGGATCTGCTTTCTCACCGAAAATGCAGAGAGGAAAATAGGTTATCTCATATCATCAAAAGCTGCTTTACAATGTTAAATGCCATGCCTAAATACTAGCCTAGGTAGCTTAGGGTTTAACGTGAAGCATTGGATCATTCTTGCTTGGATGGCTCGGATCGCTTGATGGCCAAGTTGTCTTCCTCCATGATGATCAATGGCTCTCCTTCTTTGACTCTCCTTTCCTTCCAAGCTTCTCCTAGTTGCCTAGTCTTGAATTCCTTGCTCTTCCTCGGGTCTTTGGTTTTTGGTGCATTAGTTGCCTCGATGTCTCCTTTCGGGTGCAAAACCGAGTCATCCAACCAAGTCTCCAACAAAATAACCCATAGAAGCCATATTCATCCATCTAATCCTAACCACGCAATCTAGTCCTAACCACACAATCTATATGTATGTTTTAAGTGGCTAATAGTTTGCCAAACAAGGCTAGAGTATGCCAAGAGTTAGAAATAAAGAAAAAGGTTACACAGTTAGATGTAGGGAAGACAAATTCCCTCTTTGTTCACTTTGCTCCGTGCTTCCCATGTGATGACATGTAGAGGCTGGTCCATGTCTTCGATGCCCGGGTCCCATTTCAAGCTCTCCACGTAGTGATTACCTGCAAAAGAAGTTAATTCATTAGTAAGAAAGTAATAAGTAGTATGGGCTTTCGATATGGATTGGGCCTTAGTCTTAGGTTGGGCTTTTGGGCCTATTGGCACATCATCTTTATTACCAACGATGGTGGAAGCTATTATTTGCACTCAAAGTTTGTAGCACACGGTTCCATCAAACCAAAATTTAACTTATTATTTATGATGTACTTTTATAGAAGGGTTGGGGGAGTTACTCATTAGGTTAATAAATGATCAGGCGAGGGCATGATGGTAATTAGAATTTTTACGTAGTGGATAACGTATTTAAGGAAAAGTCCAGTGTGAGTAGCCGCCACTGTTTCATTTCTTTTTACCTCTCAGCTCGACAGATTTTCCCTAGGCGATTCCCCTCCAACCAAGGTGAGTTTTGATTCGATTACTTGCTTTTTTTAGTGTCTAGATAACTGGTGGATGACTATGTGTGCATTTTGGAAGTACAGAGAGTGAGGGATGGGATTTGGGGTTTAGCGATCGATCGGGAATGGCGAGGAACAGAACCCCCAGAACTAGCCCCTTTAGATTTCCTAATATTTAGAATGAAGTTTAGTAATGTTGTGCTTATGTTTTAGGTGAGCCAGCTCTTGGAATATCCTACCACCAGGAACTCTCGGTGAAGCCAGGTAAGTGAAGTATTGTGTGTGCCTTCGGGCCTACATCACAAAACAGTAGGTTTATGCATGTTTGAGTATTTTTTGTATGTCATGCATCATGTTTTTAAAAGAATTACGAAAATGAACTTTCATGTATCATTATGGAAAGACAGGTACAGATTGAAATGCACTGGCGGTTAAGGGAACTAATCCACCCCTTAATTGATGAAGAGGATTTATGACATTGGGAGAATTGATCCCACTCCCAAGGGAATTGAGGGATCAGAACAGCTATTAAGGGAATTCATCCACCCCTTAACTAATGAAGAGGATGTATGACATTGGGCGAATCGATCCCACTCCCAAGGGAACCGAGGGATCAGATCAGTGATTGGACGAATGTGCAACTGAGATGTGAAAGTAGAAACTGCATAATTAGGATTTAAGTTTTAGCATATCATTTCATTACTGCTTTACTTACTTAGCATTAGGCTAATAGATGAGTTTTGTGATGTAGGTGTTGAGGATACCACAGGTGAATTCCATGAGTTTACTGATGAATAGATGGAGTTGGGGGAGCACTTCTCTGTCTCGAACTGGTATACTGATGAGGCGGATTAACTGATGTCTGTTGGTGTGAAAGTTCAGTTGACAGTGTTTCAATTTAAGTATGTTGAGTTTTCATCGGCAGATGTCGAGTCGTTGTTCTATTCACTATCGGTAGATGAAGTCTATCGGCAGATGTCGAGTCGTTGTTCTATTCACTATCGGTAGATGAAGTCTATCGGCAGATGTCGAGTCGTTGTTCTATTCACTATCGGTAGATGAAGTCTATCGGCAGATGTCGAGTCGTTGTTCTATTCACTATCGGTAGATGAAGTCTATCGGCAGATGTCGAGTCGTTGTTCTATTCACTATCGGTAGATGAAGTCTATCGGCAGATGTCGAGTCGTTGTTCTATTCACTATCGGTAGATGAAGTCTATCGGCAGATGTCGAGTCGTTGTTCTATTCACTATCGGTAGATGAAGTCTATCGGCAGATGTCGAGTCGTTGTTCTATTCACTATCGGTAGATGAAGTCTATCGGCAGATGTCGAGTCGTTGTTCTATTCACTATCGGTAGATGAAGTCTATCGGCAGATGTCGAGTCGTTGTTCTATTCACTATCGGTAGATGAAGTCTATCGGCAGATGTCGAGTCGTTGTTCTATTCACTATCGGTAGATGAAGTCTATCGGCAGATGTCGAGTCGTTGTTCTATTCACTATCGGTAGATGAAGTCTATCGGCAGATGTCGAGTCGTTGTTCTATTCACTATCGGTAGATGAAGTCTATCGGCAGATGTCGAGTCGTTGTTCTATTCACTATCGGTAGATGAAGTCTATCGGCAGATGTCGAGTCGTTGTTCTATTCACTATCGGTAGATGAAGTCTATCGGCAGATGTCGAGTCGTTGTTCTATTCACTATCGGTAGATGAAGTCTATCGGCAGATGTCGAGTCGTTGTTCTATTCACTATCGGTAGATGAAGTCTATCGGCAGATGTCGAGTCGTTGTTCTATTCACTATCGGTAGATGAAGTCTATCGGCAGATGTCGAGTCGTTGTTCTATTCACTATCGGTAGATGAAGTCTATCGGCAGATGTCGAGTCGTTGTTCTATTCACTATCGGTAGATGAAGTCTATCGGCAGATGTCGAGTCGTTGTTCTATTCACTATCGGTAGATGAAGTCTATCGGCAGATGTCGAGTCGTTGTTCTATTCACTATCGGTAGATGAAGTCTATCGGCAGATGTCGAGTCGTTGTTCTATTCACTATCGGTAGATGAAGTCTATCGGCAGATGTCGAGTCGTTGTTCTATTCACTATCGGTAGATGAAGTCTATCGGCAGATGTCGAGTCGTTGTTCTATTCACTATCGGTAGATGAAGTCTATCGGCAGATGTCGAGTCGTTGTTCTATTCACTATCGGTAGATGAAGTCTATCGGCAGATGTCGAGTCGTTGTTCTATTCACTATCGGTAGATGAAGTCTATCGGCAGATGTCGAGTCGTTGTTCTATTCACTATCGGTAGATGAAGTCTATCGGCAGATGTCGAGTCGTTGTTCTATTCACTATCGGTAGATGAAGTCTATCGGCAGATGTCGAGTCGTTGTTCTATTCACTATCGGTAGATGAAGTCTAGTCGTTGTTCTATTCACTATCGGTAGATGAAGTCTATCGGAAGACGTCGGGTTATAGTTATGTTGTCTATCGGAAGATATAAGTAGAAAGTTTGTCGTTTAGTGATCGGCGTATGCAGTTGACTCAATCGGAAGGTGTAGGTTTAAGTCTATCGAATGATGTCTCAGTAAACTCATCGGCAGATGCGTGCTGACGTCATCGGTAGATGTAGGAGGACTTTTGTGGTTTAGTCACCGGAAGAAGCCTTCTATTTCCTGTTTCATTCTTTTCCGTTGACTTTATTCATCGGCAGATGAATTTGACTTCTGTAACTTCTTAAGTATTTCACGATTTAAACCTCTATTTCTTTTTAGGCCGATTAACTCTTAACATTCCGAACGATTATCCTAGCGATGTTTTTCACAGTTTTGCTTATCTCTATTATTGTCCAAATGATTTCCGCTGCAAGTTTTAAATGTTTATTTATTTTTGGATTCTAACTTATGTCAAGAGTCGATTGTACAGAGAGTTTTTTTTTTTAAATACGGATGAAATTTCTTAGTCATGTACGGGCTTTTGAGTAACGAGCCGGGTTCAGATAACTCGGGGCGTTACAAAGTTGGATCCGTTCTAAGAGTCCAACTTTGTCTGACAGTGATTATAAAACTATTGATGAAGATACTTCATTTATTTTATATGAACTATTATATTGCAAATATTATTTTTATTCTTACTAGTCACTAGTTTCGTATTATTGAATTTTTGTTGTAGAAATTGATGCTTTAACTCAAAGGAATGAAGAAAAAGAGAAAGATATTATCGAGTTATAGCTAAGGTACGATTAAGCAATTTGATCAATTTCTAAAGATTTTGCATGAAGCTTTATCATTTTCGTTGTGCATTCTTAGAAAGCTAAGCTTAAGCCACCGGTTGTGTTTAAATGCTGACGTGGTCTTACTAATCGTTTCTATTTTTTCATTTTGTTAAAAGTGTTGAGAGATTACAAGCCACTTTGATGATCATTGGGACCCATTAAGATTCCGAGGAGAGATGTGGCTGTCCTTGGCCTTACAGTATACATTCTAATGTTCAGTGGCTCTGCAAGTGGAGGGTCCCCAGATGTGGCTGTCCTTGGCCTTAGAAGTAAGCAGTGACCGATGGAATGAATGAAGAGACTCCTCACGATTTAAAACCTCTATTTCTTTTTAGCGTTAACTTCTTCCCATTCCGAACGATTATCCTAGCGATGTTTTTTCACAGTTTTTGTTATCTCTATTATTGTCCAAATGATTTCCGCTGCAAGTTTTAATGTTTATTTATTTTGGATTCGAACGTATGTCAGAGTCGATTGTACAGAGAGTTTTTTTTTTTTTTGGATTCTAACTTCTGTCAAGGAGTCGATTGTACAGAGAGTTTTTTTTTTTTTGTTTTTTTTTTTTTTGGATTCTAACTTCTGTCAAGGAGTCGATTGTACAGAGAGTTTTTTTTTTTTTGTTTTTTTTTTTTTTTGTTTTTTTTTTTTTTTTGTTTTTTTTTTTTTTTTTTGTTTTTTTTTTTTTGTTTTTTTTTTTTTGTTTTTTTTTTTTTTGGATTCTAACTTCTGTCAAGGAGTCGATTGTACAGAGAGTTTTTTTTTTTTTGTTTTTTTTTTTTTTTTTTTTTTGTTTTTTTTTTTTTTTTTCACTCGCCCCTAAATCCCTATCAGACGAACACCCGAGTCCCGACCTCTAAACACCTTACCTACAAGTTGCAGTCCCCGGTTTCGTCTCCCCTGCTTCGAACTCCGACCCCCGAGTTTCGACTTGTCGAGCTTCAGAATTCCCGAACACCCGACCTCCAACTTGCGAGTTGCGACCTCTGAAGTCTGAAGTGTGAACACCCGACCTCCGACATCCGAAGTCCGAACAACCGACCTCCCTGCTCCGTGCTCCTTGGTCCGATTCGGCTTGCCTCTGTACTCTGTCCAATGTCCACTCCTACTTCTCACGGCTCACTGCATATTTGTGATATATAGTTGTGGACTGCTTAATGCTTAATTTTGTTTAGGTAAAATGCTTAATCTTAATTCTACGTAAAAATTGCAGACGCTTCTAGGTGCTCAATTGTTCCATGCTCGCCGCTCGACTGCTCCAATCTTGAAAATTGCTCACTTCACCTCACTGTATGTATTTATTCTTTATTATATAATTTTTTTGTTAGTAAAAATTAGGTCTGGTGGGAGACTCTTCGGAACTGTTGAGTTAGAGCATTGTGATTTTTGTTTGCTGTTTAGAATTTTTATTATGTAATTTTATGTTTGTGACTTTGTTGGGTTGAGGTCTGGTGGGAGACTCTTTGGAACTGTTGAGCGAGAGCATTGTGATTTTTGTTTGCTGTTTAGAATTTTAGGTTGTTTTTATTATGTAATTTTATGTTTGTGACTTTGTTGGGTTGCCTTGTTGTGAATCCAAATCAAATTAAAGATTCTGCTGATTAATGTGTTGGTTGTTTAATTGTATGTATTGTTTGTTGGTTGTTGATTCATGTGTTGTTTGTTAATTGTTAATTAATGTTGTGGGTTGTTTGTTCGATGTGCTTTTGCTCTATGGTAGGATGGATCCTTTCGAAAGTGAAAGTTTGCATGTGGATTTGAAAAAATCTAAAATTATGGCTTGACTTCACTTCAGTAAGGTATCGGGAACAGATCAAGCAAAGTGTAATTATTGTGAGAAAATATATACAACACACTCGACGAAGAATGAGACTTTAACTATAATAAAGCATATCAAAGTATGCAAAAAGTATTCACGAAATGTGGATAATAGGCAACCAACTTTGTCCTTTAAAATTGTTGAGGGCAAAAGTGCCAGTATACCCATATTTACTATGATGGGTGCTAGAGAATTTCTAGCTAAGATGATTATAATCAATGAATTGATATTGAAAGTGGTAGAATGAATTGGTTTCAAGACATTTTGTCGGTATCTAAATTCGAAGTTTATTATGTCATCTCAAAGGACAATAGCAAGAGATATCCGAGGCATATTTCAGAAAGAAAAACAAATCGATGACTTGACATTGACCCTTTCCAATGATAATTTTCTAGAAGTACAAAATGACATATCGATGACTTGATATTGTGGTTGTGACAATTATTTAGATTGGTTGCTTTGTTGCTGCCATGAAATTGACTATGTACTTGGATTTATTATTTAGATTGTACTTTTAAGTTTTAAAGTACTTGGATAAATTTTGGATGTTGACTTTAGTTTCTTATGTTGCATTTTAATATTTGATAGTTGTATTTAGTTTGTATATTACATAGTTGATTTTTTTTTATGTTGTATTTAGTTTCTTATATTACATTTTAATGTTTAATAGTTGGATTTAGAATTTTAGTTTGTATATTACATACTTAGATTTATTTTAGATTTTGTATTTTTTTTATCGTTTTTCATAATTTTTTAGTTAACATAATAATAAATAAATAACTTGGGCGGAACCGATTTCAATTTCGAGATTAAAATTTCAAAACCATTCGGGCTGGTTTCGGTCCGGGCTCGAGCCGGATCGGACCGAACCGGCCCGTGTCCACCCCTAATCTAACACATGGGTGTTTATCTTTTTGGTTGAGGGTCTTGCTAAAAGACTGAACCATCTTCTTCTCTGAAAGACGCAACCTCGAAAATGGAGGAAATAGACGGGCATATAGCTAGTTACTGGAAGCTATTCATGGGGGAGTCCTGTTATGGCTGCTCTTTACTAACAGATTTGCAAGTTTGAAGAACAAATTCATTTTAGCAGATGCAAACCCGGCTTCGCAGAGCTGGATGTCAACGACAATAGCTAGTTGACGAGGAACCAGACGCGTTAAAACCTAAACGCGGTAGCTTCTTCTGTCTATCCCTCTTTGACTTTCCGTGGTTAAATTATTTGAATAGTGCATCTTTTTCTGAAACATTGGGACGACCAGAAAGTCTATTTGCTCAAGTAGGCGAAGGTAGATCTATTTTAAGGGACAGATCCATCCGTCGTGATTCTTACACTAGACAGATTTCCCAATTCCTTTCTTTCCCGTCTGGGATTTTGCTCTTAGTTTATCCTTTTGGAAGTTTAGAGCTTGTCACCCAAATTGGCCTTCAGAGACTTCAGACTCCAGGACTACTGGTTCAGGCGGGAATGGTATCCTTTGTGAGGATTAGTGGTAAGTAAGCTAAAACTAAATCGTACATCATTTATACAAGTGGAAGATACCCAATTGAGAACCTGTTGGTTTAGCCACTTATTTCATCTCTTCTCGCAGTAGCAAATTGTAGTTGTGGTAAAGTCTAACTCCTAAACGATGGCCTTTTTTTGCACCAGTTCTGTTATGGGCAGATATACTTACAGCATATGCGCTCTGGGTCATGATGACATACTTGACAGATGTGTGGAAGTTAAGTGTTACTCATGCTGCTGGAATTCTCAACATTTTTTGGGGCTCATCAGCCATTTTGCCCCTAGTCTTGGCCTACCTCGTTGACACGCTTATCGGCGATTTTTCGATGTTGCTTCTCTCCAGTCTTGCCTACTGTGTAGTAAGTTTCTTCATCTCGGCAAGGAAATAAAACAAGCTTCGCCAAATTGCCTAATATTTTTGTTGAATTTCAGGGATTAGGCTTCTTATCGATGTCGACCCCACCGGTCATGGGAAAATGTAGCGAATACGCTCCTGAATGCATCGGAAACACGCAAAAAACACTCTTCTACACTGCTTTGGCCTTGTTAGCGGTGGGAATAGCCGGACACATGGCCTCTCTGGGGCGATTCTTGGCGACTCAACTCGAGGAAGATGGAGAAGCCGATGATGAAGCCGTGCAGAGGAAAGCCATTTTCCAATGCCTCGGGATATTTGGCGTTGTCTTGTTTGCAATAACTGGCGGTATTGCTCTTCCCTATATAAAACCTTGGTCACTCCGGTTTGGTATTCCAGCAATATTTACTGTGGTGGCTACGCTTATGTTCTTGAGCGGTTCTTGTTGGTATCGACATAGGCCTCCCCAAGAAGTCCAATCACTTCTCTTATCAGGGTATTTTTCGCTTCCGCTTCCAAATTGTTTCATCGGATCCCAGCCGATTCAAATAAGTTGTATGAAACTTCCGATCGAGATCATCAAGTTCCTCACTCTGCAGGCCTCAGGTTCTCTTTCTCGCTTGATTATGCTTTCTCTTACGACCTTTTGGTCTTTTATTGAGCGTAATTGTTGTCCTGCAGCTGTTTGGAGAAGGCTGCTGTGATGTTGCCAAACCAACCGCTAGAGCAGCAGGAGAGGAACAGATGGAGGCTTTGCACAGTTACAGAAGTGGAAGAAACCAAGACAATTATCCGAATGATTCCGATGTGGGTAACCTTCATCATGTGCGGAGTGGTCTCCTCCATAGGCAACACTTACTTTCTCGAGCAGGCGAAGAACATGAACCCGAAAGTTGGAAAATTGAAAGTCCCTCTTACCATCCTCTTGATGTTCTACGATGGAGCGAAAGCGCAGTTTGCAGGTACTTTTAACCAATGTGCAGGGGCGGGTGGGAGGTCGAGAAAGTGTATCGCCCCGGTTGGAATTGCAGTGGCGATGATCTTCTCCATACTTTGCTGCATCACTGCAGCCAAAGTGGAAAACCGGCGGATTAACGTGATTATAGAGCATGATCTGCTCGATAAGCCGGACGAGAGAATCCCCATGACAATGTTTTGGTTAGTCCCACAATTTCTTCTCCTCGGAGCACTCGACGGGATTTTCCAATCTTCCGTTGTTTCCTTCTTCAAGTCTCAGGCGCCGAAGTCCATGAGAGGCTACCTCTACCATTTCACCTTTGGAGTCATAGGGTTGGGGATAATGGGCAGCGTTCTCACAGTTTATGTTTCGGGCATGATCAGTGAAAGAGGCGGGAAGTTGAACTGGTTTCAGCAAACTCTGAACAGAAGTCGTCTGGATAATTATTACTGGACTCTGGCTGCGTTGAGTGCAGCCAATCTTATTCTGTATATTGTGGTGGCGCTGTTTTATAGGTGCAGGGAATCAGAGGAAGAAGAAGACGACCAAGAAGAAGGGAATGAGGAAAGTGCTGCGCCATTTGAGGACAATGCACACTGCTGCTGCTGCGGTTAATTTAAAAAAAAATAAAAAATAAACGTGCATTGGAGACTTTATTTGATTGAAAGAGTTTAACAATCTAAACAATTCCAATTTACCAAAAAATTTGTACCATCAAGAGGCGATCGATTAAGGATAGGAAGAGCCTAAATCATGAAGAACAAAAGGGCATGAATCAAATAAAAAGATAGAGAATCAAAGAGGGAGGCATGTAAATAATTTGCATACGGTCAACTTGGTTATATGGTTAAGAAAGTATGCATGAGTTTAGAATTTAAGAGATTATAGGCAAAACTATACGATAAAAATGACTCAAAACTATATGTGTGGTTGATAAAAATGACTAAAAATGACCCAAATTGGCTTTCAAGTGAATCATTTTTAGTTATTATGTAACGATTTGTGATCCATTCGCCATTAGTTTATGTGCAGTTTTTTATCGAATAATATCCCAAAACTATTTTCTAGATTTGGAGTAAATACTCGAATAATTTATCTTCTTATGAAATATTATTATTATTATTTTTAATTATTTTATCGAAAAGAGAAAATTGTAGTGCATAAAAATAAAAGTGTTATTAGGTAGAACTGCACATAAAATTCTACTTAAACTTCTAATTGAATGTATTGTCTGCCTACTTCGGATGGTTTCCTGAATTGAGTTTTCTTTCTGGTTTAATTCCGTTTAAGAAATTTGAATTGTCTGATCAAACGCAGACCAGTCATTAATTATGAAAATGAGAAAGAACCAGGAATGATCCTGGTTTTGGAAAAAGATCTTTACTTTCTATGATGCAGCTACCTTCAAAAGTTCGTCCACTTTGTCGACAATTGACGGTCTGGACTTCCCCGAAAAGTATGAAGTGTTCAATCAAGCGATGGGCAGAGTCGAAATCGACGAGATAAACCCCGGTTTACTATAAAAAATTCATCTCGTTAGTCGGATATTGTCTATTTTAGTTAAAACGCATTATACTTGTTTAAAAAGAGATTTTATTCACAAATCGCATACTTCAACCACACCCGAGAGATATGAGATTGTAAATCTTTCTACTGTGGGCTAACCCTCACAAGTCTAATCTTGTTATCAAATTTTACTCAAAAACGCGTTGTACTAATCTAAAGACAGAATCACGAATCACTTACTTCAAACACAGCCAATCAATGTGAGATTATAGATCTTTCTTCTCGGAGCTAAACCGTCGCAGGGTACCATTTTGGGTCATTCTGGTTCAGAACTGGACACGCCGCCACGTGTACCGTATCATTAACTTGATCCATGGAAGGTCGATGATAATCGATTTTGATGCTTAGCCAACCTTTTCATTTCAGATCTTTGTGGCTAAAATTGGAACTGGAATTCACAGACAGAGAAGTTGAAGAAAAGACACATGGGTATGGCATATAGCTTAGTGATTACAAAGTAAAAGGACTGGATCAATCTCAATCCAGTAGTAAAAGAGCTTAAAAACTGAATCACAAGCCAAACTAGCAAACCCTCTTTGTAGAATCTAATGATCTGTAGACCAGCTTTTTTCACCAGAGGAACAACTTGAAGAATCGGCAGTCTCATACGATGAGATCACATATGAAATGCAGAATAACTGTAAGATCCAAACTGAGTCTCTAAAACATTGGCTCTGAGCATATTTTGATCCTGCAGATTAGTTTCGAAGGAAGAAATCCTGCAGTAAGGAGCCGAGTACGGGTCGAAAACCATCGGACTCTCGTGATTTGGCGATTCCCAGTCGTAATGTTGTTTCCCAAGTTTAGCTGAACTTGGACTCTGCTCCTTCTCCATCGGATTCGCCGAATGGTGCGGGGAGAGAGGCTCTTTCTTGTCCTTCAGAGGAGATTTGGCGTCGGAAACATTGACGGTGGTGATATCGTGGATGCTCGATCTTCTCTTGTCCTTCCCTCCGTTGAGCTGCCGGATGAAGTACTTCTGAGCATGGCTAGCCACCTGAGTTGGAGTTCTCGTCGTGACGAAATTCCGGGATATGTTTCTCCAATCCCCTTTCCCATACTTTTTAAGTCCCAGCAAGAACTGCCTGATCATATCAAAAATGTTGCTGAGAAGACTCATTACCAATCTTCATCAACTTATAATCATCAATCAAATTTCATATTTTCCCACATTTTTTTTTTGTTATAGTTAAAAACAATTTGCAGCACTAACAGCAAAATTCGATGAGAAAATGTGGGAAAGCTATGGAATTTTACCTGTGTTCTTCTTCTGTCCAGGGAACTCCTTTTTTCTTCTCTTGCTCAGAGGGTCTAGTGAAGGTCCCTCTTTTACCGTAAGGACTGTAAAACTGGGTTAACCCATCAACTCCTTGGCTGTAGTTTACCCAGTCCAGAGTGAAGGAATTGGAGGCGTAGCCTGGAATTGGGATGAGTCCTGCTTCAATATCACTGACGTCTTCTTCCAGTTCTCTGTACTGTTTCAGCACATCCCCCACCGTCTTGCTCGGAATCATCGACGCCACCTTCAGCCACCGGTCGGGGGTGTCCTTATCGTACAAGGCCAGGGCCGTCTCGAACTGTTTGTTTTCCTCTTGCGTCCATTGGGTTTGCTTGCTTTCCTGAAACAACCAGATGGAGTTTTTAAGAGTGGAGGCTGGAGAAAGATATCCAATTCCCTGGTTCATCAGTCTCTTTTTTCCTCTCCCCTCCCGTTCTGGTAGAGAGAGAAAAACAAAATGCAGAGAGGAATCGGAATCCGATTGAGCTTTTGAGACACAAAAAAGGTTCGAATTTCCAGAATCCGTGGAAAATTAAGGATTGTGAAGACGAGAGATCCAGTTTTTTTTAAGACAAACCCTCCAACTCCATTTCAGATCCCAAACCACAGACAAACAAGACAGAGAATGAGAAAAATAATCAGAACCCAGATTAAATTTCAGATAACAGACGCCATAAATGAAAATTCTCGAATATTGCAGCTCAAGAACTTGGAATCAGAGCCTCCTCAATCCTCACCAGCCAGAATGAAACCAAAACATAACCACAGTAAAAAAAAAAAATCCCCATGAAAAGAGAAAAAACAACAGCAAGTCTCCAAAAACCGAAGCAGAGAAAGGATAGAGAGAAAAACGGATGCTTTTATATGCCCGTCTTTATCTTTTTTGGTGGATTTTTAATATAATATCTGAAAAACAAACGAAGCTCGGGGAAAGAGTGAGTGAAGATATGCCGTGTTCTGCTTGCAACTTGCCAGACAGAGATCTAATGCTGTGTTAGCAAAAGAACGAGGTTAATAACAGAAAAGAAATCAAGCGTTACGACTTCTGATTGGCTGGCTTCTTCTTCTTATGTAAAGTGTTAGCCTTGGGGAAGAGAGGGAATAAAAGACAGGCTGTGATTGGTGAATTAGTGCGAGAATGTGAGAGCAACTCCACTCTTTAAGCTCTCTCACTCCCAAGTTCATGCACCCAAACCCATCTTCATCTGTTCTTTTTATACTGATTTCACTGTGTTGATATAATAATTTAATACTTAAAGACTCCCGATTATACAACCGACACCCTAAATAATTGTTTCGATCGACTTATATCATAAAACGATTCCCCGTGAGTTAAAATACAACACCGCATCGAGAAGCTCTCTTTCTCGATGAATGTCGTATGAAAGTCTGGATATAGTTTCAAATAATTAAATTTTCACGTCACAATGGATAGTTCTGAGCATTCGAAAATGTTTACGTATTAACTAGTTCTTAGCCAATATTATAATAAATCAATTACTCGACTTGTAGTTGAGAAATATACTTGATAACCAGGTAAATATTTTATATTACTAAAGTATATGAATGGTATGGGAAAATGTCCATTTCATCCATTTCATTACAGACACTGAATCTCCATTTTCATGGTTAAACCCATTGTGCCTACCCACTTTTAGAATAAAAATTATTGTCCCACAGACTACTCCACTTTTCACAAATATCAAGACTATGGATAACTACTAGCTGGTAATAATTGTCACCAAACATATCATCACAGTTTATCACAATTCACTCCATAAAGTCTATAACATTTCAAGATTCTATTAACGGTGAGAACTCAGCCTATACCAGTAACAGTATATAATTTTACATCGCTTTGTACAGTAAAAAATAAATGATTTATGAATAAAATTTTTCTCCTACTCAGAACAATATTTTTTAAATGAACTCCAAAAATAAAATTATACGGTCAACGATCTAAAGCAGACAATATAATACTAAGAGAAACGATGACTCCACCTTATGAAGATCATTCTATATTTTTTATTATTTATAAACTGTTATTACGATGTGTATTACGATCTTAACAAATTCGATACAAATAGTATTGATGAATACAAAACTTCTTTGCTTGGGAAAGTTGATTTGTTCTTGAACTTGATGATAATAATAATGCAAATTATAGTTCGATTGTAAGAAAACAAGGCATGGACATAGGTAGAGTCGTATCATTTTTTTATGAAATCGAAGATGAACAAAAAGGATGTAAATAATTAGGAAGCGTTATTATATGATGGAAAAAAAAAACAACTACAAAAAAGACACAGAAGAAATTGATTAGTTTGAATGACATTACTGGAGAAAAGTTAATAGGCCATTTTCCTAATATTTTCTTTAAATAATAATATTTATTCTCAACTCTTACTTTTTAATTTTTACTTATTTCCTCTCAACATGTAATTAATATAATAAATTACAAATAATTAAAAAAAATCATTAGTTGCACCTCTTATTTGAACAATAAATAATACATTTTGAATAAAGTAATATTATGTTTACTCTCTTATCATATTCTATTGAAATACTCACTGACGTGTCAAATATTGATTGATACAATTAACGTAATAAATTAACTATTTTATAATTTATTACATTAATTATATCTTAGTTGCACCAATCAATATTTGACACGACTGCAAGCATTTTAAGAAAGTATAATAAAAAAGTAAACGTAGTCTTAATCTTTTGAATAATTGTTGTTGTTATTTATTTTTTTAGAATACTTAAAATAGAGATATACATGCAACAAGTCCCGAACTACGTTGTCTAAGGAAGACTCTCCCTCGACTTTAAGTACCTCAACGACTATTATTGAGAGAAAATTAATTCTTATTTTTCAAAAATTGTAGTTCAAGTACACAGTAAATTTTATCATTCTAAAATTTGCTTAAAATTTATATTTCGAAAGCTAACTATAATGTAAATCAAAGAATACTTAGAAAATTAAAAATTAAATCAAATATAATAATGTTTTGATCAAAAATTTATAAAAAAAAAAAGGACAAAAGTGATGATCGTGTGTACGGACTATTGGACTATTAAGTTGTACGGCCACCAAATGAATCAGCCAATAATAGTAAGGTTTAAAAGAAAGTCAAAAGAAAGGGGGTTTTCCCTTTGTTATATGCTCATCAACAACAAAATCCTTCGTCTTTCCAAATTCCCACATCTTAATATTCAACATTTTAAAGTTCTAGACCCATAAATTATAATTTTAAAAATAAATTAAAAATCAGATATACCTTTTGTTAACTCACCTAATGATTGTCTCCCACTCAGATGGTTGAACGACTTTATTGCATTGATATTATTATTCTTCGTTTTGTTGTTTGAAGTTACGAGACAGCTTCAAACAATTTTTAAACCAACTATAACTCATTTTTCAATCAATTTCGTCTTTCTTTTTTTAATACTTTATCTGGGTTTTCCTCAAAATTTAACCTTCCCACGTACAATAAATACATACATCTACCGACACTTGTATATGCTTATTTATAAACTTACACGCTCACATGTATCATTCTATAATAAAGTAATTTCTTTTAATTTCAGAATTAACCCTTCAAAATTACTTATTCGGACTTCTCAAATTTTCATTGTTATCTTCGACTTCACGTTCGACATATGTTCGTTAAACGAAGAGTTATGTTTTAAGTCATCGAATTCATAGTCAAAGTCGATTACGCGATCTGAATTTGAATTATTCTCGTTCACTTCTCTCTTTACATTATTTCACCCCCTGACGCGCCACTTATTGAAATATTTTACAAAATATTATAGAGATTTTGATGTCACAAAATTAAGAGGTTCGATGTCGAATTACCACAAATTAGTTGATTTATTTTACAAGTTTGGAGGAAATTATGCTTTAGTCCAATCAATTTATTCCAATGAAACAACAGCTGAGAGATTCTAGAAAAACTCGAAATGTCTAGATATCTGCGACTTGGGCTCATGACCAAGTACAATGGATTAAGATGTGCCACTAACATATGATTTGTCAATGTTTAATCATAATTAATTTTCTTCAACACTCAAAACCTCAACCTCTCGTGCAAATAAAATGCAGAATCTTAAACTAAACAAAGATTATTTATAATCATTCAATACAACCCTCTTTCAACTACTAAAACTAATCGTGATTAATTAATTAATTAACTCATAACCTCACAATCGTGCCAAGGAAGTGTGCTTTGGAAGCAAGTATTTAATTACGCGCACCATGACTTTAGGATGATTTAATTATATAATTGTTAGGGTAATTAGGTCGCACAAGTGACTATATTTTGTCACCGTAGGTTAATTTTTTATCGACTGGCCTAGCCTAGCTCCTATGTTGGCTTCTTTTGAGATTTATAATATTCCATTTATTTAATAATAGTTTCTTGGTTGAAATTTATTAATTATATTAAAATAAATACTTATTATAATCAGGGGATGGTGTGGGTCAATCCATGATTTTGTCGCTTCCTCTTAATACTAAATGATGGATGGATTAAAAAACCTTTAAAAATCAAGTTTAGCTAATAATTATATTATAAACTACTTCACTGTCGGCATACCCCATCTTTGTATTCGTATCTACGCCAAGCGACACGCGCTGTCGTCGAGAATGCAATTTATATTAACGAGAACATAGTACGTACGACATGTCGATGTGAGGTGGGACCCTCGAGAACTGTGTGATTTTGGGTGGGCCTTGCCAATGTTCTAGAAATTAAAATAGGAACTATAAAATCTCATTCCTCATGGGCAAAATGGCCTTAATGGGAACACCTTGAAATGGAACTCCAAATATTTTAGGCTGAAGATCTCACCAACTTTGTTTATGAGTTTCGTTTCAAAATGTCTTGTACTAGTTAGGGATGATATCTTACGTATGAATTGCGAATTTTAACTACGCTCAAACAATATATGACTATACACCCTTCTGCTCTGGGTTAGATCCAACATAATAACTTAACATTAGTCATTTTGACTCATAATAAGACAAATCGTCACACTATTTACTTATTGATTATAAATTTTTGTAATACCATGGTATTAGGATGATTGACGTATCGTTGTAGTTTTTCATTTTTATTCGAGGAGAACGTGTGAGGCTGTTTTCTTGTATGTTACGAGTAGTTTATAAGAAATGATGGTAATGAACAAGTAAAGAAGTGGCAATAAAAAGAGTCATTTAGAAAAGGGTTCGAACAAGGGAGAATCAAACATTAAGTTTATACCAAAACTATGCACACATTTCTGAATTAACACACTAAGAAATTGCATTTGGTATGCATATAACTTAAAAAAAAAAAAACAAGCTTTTTACTTCAAAAACGATGATTACTTCAAGTTATTTATAGAAAAAATCAAACAAAATCCTTCATATATGTGCTTATAGTTCCTCACAGCAGTTCTTGTATCATCCACCAAACTTATAGACTTCAACATTTTGGAAGATCTTTTGGAGGAGGTATAAGCGATTGTTTTGGCCCTTTCCCATTGTCCACTAAGAAAGCCATTTTCAGCCCCCATGTTGTGTGCACTTCTAAATGGCAATGCATGAACCAAACTCCTACAAGATCAGACGCACCATAAAGTTTTATTTGGTCATCAGATTAAAAGATAATATTATTTGAGAAGGAAGCTTGATGTTAGAAGTTAACAAAGTTTACTGATGTTAATTTGTCATCTTTATTTCATTTGTAAAAATAAAAATAAAAAAGCATAAGATGGAGGGTCATTTTTCATGTACCTGGGTTATCAGCTCGGAATCTTATAGCTGTCCAACCACCGGATGGCACTCCGACCGTGTTCCTCTCGACAGGATCAACGAGATTAAACTTCTTGGGATCAGTTGTAGAGTTATAGTTCCCCACTCCTCTTCCGACCACGAAGAAATTGAATCCGTGAAGATGGATCGGATGAGTCTCCGGGATTACTAATCCAGTATCTTGCAAAACAAGTTCAACTGTGGAGTTGTATTTCAATCTGTAAACCTTAGTTCCATTAGTTGTCAGCAAATTAGAAGGAGGGTTGCCGGAATAATTAAATGCATGAGGTGGGTTTGCCGGAAAATCAGCTGTAAATACTCCACTGATGTTGAAATAATGTGCCTGCAGTAAGGCAGTCTGGGGCATAATAAAAGTGACATTATTTATGCTGGCCACAACCCTGCTTCCATTTGCAGCTCTGCAACTAGGGCAAGGGTTTAGCCCTAGGCCGACGGTGAAGAGAAGGTTATGATCAATCTTTAACGGCACTTTCGCCGGGTATCTTTTTGAATTTAGGCTTTTAAGGGAGTTAACAAAGTTGTTGGAAATTTGAGTAGCATTTTGAGGAGGAGGGTGGTGAGAACTGTGGTGGAGTTCGATAATGTCCCGGAGTAATGCAGTGTGGCTACGGCGGTTTTGTTATCAACTAGGACAGGAGCGTCCATGAAAGGGGAAGCGGCGACCATGTATTTGCCAGAGTTTTGATCGGCGGTTATCAAGACATTGGTGGTTTGTCCGGGAGCGACGAGGATGATGTCTGTTTTGAAGGGTTTCACGTAGGTTGCATCCACTTCAACCACCGTCAGTTTATGGCCGGCGATTTTGAAGAAGAGCTCTTCGTTGAGTGCAGCGTTGATTATTCTTAACATATACGATTTCCCACTTTTGACAGGCAACGTGAAACCTCCTGAAAATCATCAGCAAATATAATAATATTTGAAGTTCTGGAAAGCTATTTCACATAAATAAAATTAAGATTAGTCTAATTGATAAAGCTCTTGAGATGCATAATTTGGATGAATTACTCTGAGTAGAGCAGTTAGAAACAGGCCCGGGATGTCCATTGATTAAGTGAGCATCTGAGACGACTGGTGATAATCCAGATTTAAGAGCTGCATTAATCACATCTTCAGTATCTGATTTCCACCACTCAGCTGCAAAATCGAAGAAAAAAGGGGAACTTTCAGTAAGTAAGCAGGATTAGTGCGAAAATAAATTTGCTTTCAACTCACCCAATACAACTACAACTTCTTTATGGGGTTTAGGGAAGGGATATGGAACTCCAAGCTTAGGCAAAACCACTAAAGCACCATGTACAGTGGCTCTTAGCCACAGAATATGTGCATGCCAAAAAAGCGTGCCTCTTTGCCCTGTAATTGTGAAGTTGTAGACATAGCTCTGGCCAGTTCCGATGGGGCACTGAGTAATATAGGCCGGTCCATCTGCCCAACCTGTTCGAAGTTGCCGAATTCCATGCCTGCAAAGTGTTACACAGTCCCACATCGGCCAATTTGATAAGCACAATAGCAAAGACACAATAATAATTAAAGTTATAGTTTATAGCCTATATGAAATAGATCGATGTGGAGTCCTCTGGTGCTCCTAGTACAATATTGTCTGATTTGCACCAGAGTCCGCATAACTTTGTTTTTGGACTAAGCTCAAAATATTTTGTATTGTGTATAGAGGAGAACTCGACTTATAAGTTTTTATCAATTTTCACTTCTAAGTAATTGTGAGATTTGACACTCCCACTCGTTTCACGAGAGGTCGCCACAATCGAGATCTATACATAGTATATGGCGCACAATGTCAAATTATTTTAGAGGCTTACCAGTGAATAGAAAGGTTATATTTGACATGGTTGACGACCTTTACTAGCACTGTATCGTCTTCCCTGGCATAAAGAGTAGGTCCTGGGAACTGACCATTCACCGTCACAATGGGTTTGGTAGAGCATAATCTGGTCGTGTTCTTCAAAACCACCTATTTTCCAGAACAACAAACCCTTTTGTTCATAAGCAGTAACGAAGAACATCTTACTAAGACATTAACGCAGCAAAACTTACGTTAAACTTGTAATGCCGAGTTCTGCAGTGGACCATAGATGGGAAAAGACATGCTAGAAGGAGGAGATATCTAACCCAGAACTCCATTTTTGCTTCTCTTACTCTTGATCACCTCTCTCTTTTAAGTCTCTCTCTGGCTAGATCGAAGGTGCCTTTCTTTTATTTTCTAGCTTGTTGCCTTCAAGCATGACCAGCCAACGCACCCTTTTATAAGCTGTGGTGCAATGTTAGGTGGATAATCAAAAACTAGATGCTTCACCCTGTATGATATCTTCTGTATTACATAAAGGTTTTTTGTCTTCCATTAATGGATTGTTGCTGGAGCTTTGAAGCTGGTAATGGAGACTAATACAGACCTTATTTACTGAAATTACATTACATTAAAAAAAAAAAAAAGCACGTGTATTTAAAGTGAGATTATTCGATTTTTTTTCTTTTAATTTAATAAAGTTTATTGGGTTATGTTTAAGCAAGAAAGCATAGTTGATGGTTGAGAAATGGCTTTCAGAAACACAAATCAGATGGTAATATTTGCCCAAATATTGGAGCTGAAGATAAATCATGATAGGTTGGAAAGCAATTACCCAACGGTGGGTGATTAAAAGTTCATCAACTTCTCTATTACAAAAATTACAATAATTTAATCTCACTATTTTCTTTCATTGTCCTAATATTTTTATTTTCCATGTTTGAAGATTCAAAATAACACGTCGTTCCCGAGGAAGAACACGACGACCGGAAATCTAGCTCGGTGCTTCCCGGCCTAAAGTGCTATTTAACCACACTATAGTTACAAATTAGATAAGACAAGCAATTTAGACTTTTTGCTAATTTATCTATTAAATATTGTAAATATATATCACGTTTTTATTTAATAAATTTTTTTAATCCGGTTCGTATACTATCTAATAATTTGTAACTTGATTTCAAAATGTATCAAATATTTTGATGCAATCTCACTCATTCACTCGGGCACGGATTAAAAATCCGAATTGTGACGTAGATATGATGTAGCTAGCAGAGCTTTTAATTTTTTTTAGATTTTTTTCTCTAAGCCAACTGTTTAGATGTGCCTAATGAGCCATTTTGAAGCTGTAGGCCCATCTTTATCTTGGGTTCCACGGGTACATTTCATGTAATACAAAATGGGTCTCAAAAAGGGCTACCAGAGAGAAAGACACTAGCTAGAGCGAATCATGGAAGAGTTAAAAGGCGGCGTGATGACCAAAAATTGTACCTTTATTTTACTACTCAGAACACGTCTAACTGAAACCTAGTAGATCATGACAATATTGAAACAAGGATAAAAATTAATTTAAAATTTAAAGTATGAGTTTAATTTGAAATAATCTTTAAATTAAAAATTTTAACAACTAAAACTTTAAACTATCCAAAATATAATAAATCAAACCCTCGTTATCAATTTACGCCGAGATAGGAGGGTCAATCTAAATGGAACTGCCACCTCATCTGTCCAGTGCTTACGTGGCACTAGACATATTAAGTCGGAAAGTCGATATGGGGGGTGGAGTCCTCCCGTTCAACGTGCACCTAACGTGACTCGAGACCGGGGGACATCGCACTAGATCGTCCCATCATTCTCTTCCTCTTCTTTTTTAAGGTTCTCGAAAATGCCGACCACCCTTTCTTAAAATGAGTTTTGAGAACTGGGAGCCGATCTGGGACGGTGACTCCCTGTTGTCAAAATTAGTGCTGAGAAAGAGAGGTCATTGTCCTGGAGCAGGCAGTCAATCCCCGAGTCTATATAAGGAACTGACCCTCCATTATCACTCTCTGCTGCCGAAAAACTCGATTTTCTCTCGGCCCCTTGCGATTCCAACCCAAAATCCGACCATTTAACACCGCCATAATCGTTTTCTTGAAATATCAGCAAAAAAATCCCACAAATTCGAGCCATAAATCGTCCAAATTTTCAAATCCCAAATTCAACCTAAATTCCCAAATTTTCCTCAAATGATTATCAAATTGGTGATTAAAATGAAATGTTGCTCTGTCACAAGGTGGCCCGATCGAATGTGCTAAGCCAAATTTTCCATCATTTTCATAAGGAGGATCATCTCAAGAGGTCCGAAAAACCAGGCACCATCATCACATGGTGCTCCGGCTCGAGCGCGACGACCGCCTGTTGGGTATGTTTTGATTGAATTTCTAAATCAAATGTGTCAAGAGCAGTTTGAGTGGGATATGTCAAACGGCTCGGTTATTCATTCCAAGACAGTCAATTTTAGAGGGTGGGAATCGTTGCATATCAAAGAGATGTTTAACAATATCCCGCCGCACGAGGTTTATAGATTGAGGGGCGATAGTTGCGACCGAACTTGACCTCTACTGGGATGGTAGGATGTTTGAAGACGTACATCTTTGATACAAAGATTCTTATATCTCCAGAGTCGATTAATGAATTGCTCGGGTTGGCTAGAAAAGGGAATCATGTGAAGAGATACTACCATGCTTCATGAGATTGTGATTTTTTCAGATCGGCCGAGGGACTTGACTTTCTTAGGAAAATTCATCGAAATGCCAACATCAGAAGGTTCATGAAGCCAAAATCTAGGGATTTGAATGTCAGAGCTTGGGTTATTCACAATCTGATAACCCACATCATTCTACCTCGAGATGGACATAGATATCTCGTGAGCTGTATGGATCTCTATGTGATGAAGAAGCTATATAACGAGAAGATGTTCGGCCTTGGCTTCGCGATTTTAGGTCACATGCATGAGATCGGTCGAACATGCAACAAGAATTTGTCGTACGACACGTTGATACAGAAGATCATCGAGCAAGCTCAGTTTCAACTACCAGTTGGAGAGCAACTGAGAGCACAAAGATCCAACGATATATTTGATAGGCTTCATTTGATTCAGATGAGCCTATTTGAAGTTGACGAGACTTAGGTGTTCAAGGGAGATCAATGGGTCTCCACCTCTGCAGATGTTTCTATGGAGGACATGTGATGACCCGAATCTGTAAGTCCCGAATCTGTACTGGTACGATGGCTGCACGAACCGGAACCCGGATGGCGGTACGTCCGCGCGGGCGAGCCGGAAGGTGACAGGTCGTAAAGAGGGGGTCGTCACAATCCCACAGCGCTTGGGGAAGTATGTGGAAATGAAACATATGTAAGAGATGCCTCCCAAGATAGCAAGACGCGTTTTGGAGCTCAATTGACAACGGATCCCATAAGAACTCCGAAGTTAAAAGTGCTTCGGCGAGAGCAATTCCAGGTTGGGTGACCTTCCGGGAAGTTCTCGCCAAACAAAGCCGTGAGGGGAGGATATTGTGCTACGGCCCAATCCCCAGAGCGGAAAATATCTTGCTGGGAAACGGGTAGTTACAAATGGTATCAGAGCCTGTACCCAACCGGAATTGTGGCCAACGAGGACGTTGGGCCCCCGAGGGGGGGTGATTGTGATGACCCGAATCTGTAAGTCCCGAATCTGTACTGGTACGATGGCTGCACGAACCGGAACCCGAATGGCGGTACGTCCGCGCGGGCGAGCCGGAAGGTGACAGGTCGTAAAGAGGGGGTCGTCACAATCCCACAGCGCTTGGGGAAGTATGTGGAAATGAAACATATGTAAGAGATGCCTCCCAAGATAGCAAGACGCGTTTTGGAGCTCAATTGACAACGGATCCCATAAGAACTCCGAAGTTAAAAGTGCTTCGGCGAGAGCAATTCCAGGTTGGGTGACCTTCCGGGAAGTTCTCGCCAAACAAAGCCGTGAGGGGAGGATATTGTGCTACGGCCCAATCCCCAGAGCGGACAATATCTTGCTGGGAAACGGGTCGTTACAGGACATCCCCGCTTGGCCATTGTCCCCCAGACAACTACTAAGTGGCACAGGATAGAGCAGAGACTGGATTTACTCGTAAGCAGAGTCGAGGAATTCACTGTGACACAAAGAGAGATAGTTGAGTCTCATAGAGAACTGAAGAAATTCCTCATAGATTGAGTAAAGCGAGACGACGACGATGTCCTACCGTAATTTAGTTTATGTTTTGTATTTCATTTTATGTACTTTAGTTTATTCTTGTCATTTAATTTATATTATGTGGTGTATGGTTATACTTTGCTTTATGATTGTACTTAGTAGTATTTAATTATCTAGAACTAGCTGTTGGTTATAAAATTGTGATTTAAATATGCAAGAATTGTTTGAAGCTATCTATAGGGGGAGCCATAAAATAAAGAAAACTCTGCTTATTTTTACAACTTTATCTCACTAAATTATACATTATAATAAATACACACATTACACAATATAATAAATACATAAATAACAGCCCCAATAGTCATACATTTATGCTTCTGCCGTGTAGAGATGACTAACGAGCGGGTCGAGCCGAGCCGAGCCAAAAATAGTCTGGCTCACCGAGCCTATCGAGTTAAACGAGCCGAGCCTAACGAGCCTACCGAGCCTAACGAGCCGAGCTTAACGAGCCAGCCTGAAAAAATTTCAACTCGAGCCGGCTCGCGAGCCACGAGTTAAACGAGCCGAGCCGAACCGGCTCAACGAGCCTAACGAGCCAAGCCTAACGAGTCAAGTATATATAAATATTTTCAACTTGTATTAATATAATATAAATTTTTTAAAAATTTTCATTTAAAATTATAATAAAAATTAGTTGAAGAAAGTCATTGCATAGAGTTTATATATGGAAAAATCTAGAATTTTAACGACTTTTAATTTTATGGGTAATTTTTTTTCCGCATTATTAACTGTTAACGTGTCAAATATTTAAACTACTTTTGTCGTTTTATTTCACGTATACGTTTAGTCAATTGGTTAGAATTTGAATTGCACGTTGCTAAGTAAGATTTTACAAGGTTGAGTGTGAAATGAGGTTATTTAAGTTTTATTATATTATCATTTTATTAAATAAAATAAAATAATAATTAAATTTATTATTACTAAATAAAATAAAGAAAAGAAGAAGAAGGGTTAAATAACCCTTCTTCTGCGCGGCGTGAACCAGATGGAACTGGAAGAGAGAGAGAGTGCAACAGAGAGGGAGGAGAGACGAGGGTCGCACTCGCCGCCCGGACTCCGTTTCTCTCGAATCAAGTCTCAAAACATTTCACTCGCGAAGATCTACAACATTGGTGAACGTAGATCGAACGGTAAGTCAAGTTTTAACTTATATTTCTCCGATAAATACTCGGAGGAGTCGGAGGCAGTAAGTTGCTCAGGCGAGGGGGACAGCCGGCAGCAAAGCAATGGTCAAAAGACAGTTGCTGCTGAGGCTGGGCGGGCTGGCTCGCGAGCCTGGCCCGCCGGGCCAATGAGCCAGCCCGTTGGCCGGCTCGTTTGGCTCGGTCCGTGGCGGGCTCGCGAGCCCAGCCCTTGGGCTCGGCTCGACCCGCCTCACGGGACCGAGCCAGACTCGACTCGCTACAGTAGCGAGTCGAGCCAAGCTCAGCCCGCTACTGTAGCGGGCCGAGCGGGCGGGTTGGCTCGCCAGCCCGCCCGTTAAACACCTCTACTGCCGTGTATAGAAGATTTTTGCAGATAATGAAAACTATATTAGACAATAATGAAATTGTGTTTATGAACGAAATGTGTTGACATGTACATGCGTCTCGTTAAATGTTTGGAAACCCATAAATGTGTCATACAAAACAAAAGCAGAAATAGCGCATGAAGTGGATCCCCTGTCAGGACAAGTGCGACTATTATGCCCCTAACACCGACATATACTACACGACATGGTTGAGTTCTTCCTGGTAATTGTCAAACTTAGCGTTTCATCGACATCTCGCACTCTTTTTTTCTTCGACCTATCAAGTTGGTGTTTTCTTTTGCACGAAAGGATTAGGTTCATATTTTGTAAAGCCGGCCACATGTGTTGGCCGCTAAGGGGATGAATGAAATTTGAGTACATCTGCAGGTAAGTTCCCCAGTGATAGTATTGATGAACGTAATTTTCCAATATTAGTCTTATGAATTGAAAGCAGGAAATAAAATGAACACACAGGATTCCAATAAGCTCTCACATGTAACACTTGCACACATATGTATTCATGTCGACAACATATTGTTCATTGTCGTTGTTGACCTCAAATCGTGCAGCTTCTGCAAACATAGCACTCTAATTTCGAGCTGCACATTCTAGCTTTACAAGTTTTTTTCTTATCTGGGGACACAAAACATATGTTGACGAGGCCAACTTCTTATATTTTTTGACAATCCTAATCATTAAGCACTTTCGGATCATCTTGAATATGGTCAAAATCGATTTGTCCCTGACAGGTAATAAAACTGTAATAAATGACTCATTTAAATTGTTTAATCTATGTTCGCACTTGGAAATCGAAGAAAATGCATGACTAGCCCAATATCTAGGGTTTGTGCCTCGAAGATATGTGTGGGGCATCCAGGTTAATCTGATGTAGGTTCCTCATTTCTCTCTCGAAATGAAAAGTTGTGATTGTCCTAACCGCATTTCACATTGCATCTCTGTGTACTCTGCCCCAAAATTAGTTTTTAAAATTTGCGTATATATGCCCGAGGCAGTAGCGGTGTTCGGCTAACAATAATTCTTGCTGCATAGCAGGCTAACAATATTTCCAATTGTTCTTTCAATTATTAGGGTGTTGTGATATTGTTCTTTCAATATAACTATCACAACACCCTAATAATTGAAAGAACAATTGGAAATATATTATACCTTTTGTCGATCTGAAACAAATGGTCATCTGCATCCCGATTCAGTCTGTATGTCTTCCTTCAATAATTTCAAAAACCACGTCCATGAGTCCATACACTCTGATTTCACATTGGCGACGACTGTCAGTAATTGGTCGGGACAAGAACTCCTTAGATGACAATCATTCAAACATATAATATGTCTACCACACTGCAACAAATCTGTCTTGAAAGCATCCATACACATGTACATTTTTTCAAATACATATGAGTCATTATCTGCAGAACCCACCAAGTAAGTCATGTAGGCCCAATGTGCTACCCGAATTTGATTTACAAATTTCTTCTGCGTACGACCACAATAGCTTGTATTGTTCATCGTCCTTCCCTTCATTAAGTTTTCGAGTTTCGCTTCTTGTTTTTCTCGCAAAACTTGGTGTAATGTTGACATTCAAATCCTTCCTCACTGTCTCGATAATAGACGAAATTTTTCACGTAGGTTGACTTTTGAACCTATCCAAATAATGATTTGCCACTCATTTTGCAGTAACGTGTCGATTCTCAATTTTTCTTGAACAGTTGTAACAATCATTAAAACATTTTATTTAAGACGTAAATTCATTTTGCATTTTCGAACCATGTAGTCGCCAATCACATTCGTCTTCACACACTGCCGTCAGTCCCCGATACTCACTTTTAATGAATTTGATCTCATAACCATTATTCAAAGCATATTCTACTATTTCTTCACTAATTGCCTTTAAAAAATTATATTTTTTTCCAGATAAAATCTCATCGAAATTTTTTTCATTACCGGTATGTTTTCCACTTCATTATATTCCGAGTCAACCGGTGTTTGAAACTCATCATCTAGAGTTTTCAACGTCATTTGCACCTCTATTTCTTCATTACCTTCAAGGTGATCGAATGCTCGAACATCACCATATATGGGCGTGGAGTACAAATATTAGTCCATATTAGCATCACAAGTTGATGTCTCGTCTAAATCAACCGATTTACTTGAATTAGAATTCATCGACGTCGCTAATATAGAGAAAATGCGTTGGAGCAAGAAAGAGTAGAGGTTTGAGGGTTTTTTTTTTTTTTTTGCCAGCAGGGAGTTAGAATATGGGGTGTTTCCCTTATATAGTGTCGGAGATCGACCTTCCGTTCCTGAGATCAACCCTGTTATCAGGTAAAATAATTGAGATCGAGGGGCCATTTCAGAGCGGCGACTCCTCGTTCTCAATCTTACCAAAAAGTTATGGCCAATAACGAGGGGCCAATCTGGGGCGGTGACCCTCTCTGTTCACAAATCACGTGTAGTGCACGTTGAACGAGAGTCTTCACGTCCCACATACCCCACGTTCTTAGGCAAAATAATTGAGATTGAAGGGTCGAGCTGGGGCGGGAGGACCCCGTTCTCATACCTCATTTTGAGAACAAGGAGCCGATCAGGGGCGGTGTCCCCCTGATCTTGAGTCATGTGCAATGCACGTTTAACGGAGGTCTCTACCTTCCAAATCGATCATCTGACTCAATATGTTTAGTGCCACGTAAGCACTGGAGAGATCGAGGGGCCGTTCCATTTAGATCCCCCCAATCTCTGTAAATTGAGAACGGATTAATCGGCCCCTGCTAAGATTTGATTTATTATATTTTAAATAGTTTAAGATTTTTAATTGTTAAAATTTTTAGTTGAAGAGTTATTCCAAATTAAACCAAATTGATTTTTACCTTGAAACATAGATAAACATTAAATGAATAAATTCTTAGGAATTGGTTGGTCATCATCTTTGGTCCTTCAAGTTTCTTGGGAGAGATTGAGGGATCAACGAAGATCAAAACTTGAAAAATAGAAGACAAACACAAGAGTTGGGATTGAAGCAAGTGCAGAGGAAAGAGAAGAAGCTTTGCAAGATGATAAATTTCATAGATTTTGATCCCACCCACCACAGCCAAATTACATACCAAAATGGCACCAAATTCAGCTTTCCAATTCAGTAGAGACGAAGCACGCTTCTGGCGATCCAGTGTGCTTGACTCGGCCTTGTCTTCTCCGGCGCGCTCCTCCGGCTGCCCTTCAGTGGCGCCGACAGTAGCCTTAGTACTCCGTTGTCGAGATGGCTAAGCGAATACCTCGCGCTGTTGTTTCTCTCGAACGCGTAATCGTCTCTCTTGTTTCTCACATTTCCATTCCAGTTCAGATCAATGCTGTTCTTTCTGATATGGCCCAAAGATCCGACTGGATTTTGAGCATTCCTCCAACTGACGCTGCTGTTGCTCCGAAATGATTTTGGATTTAGAACTCCTCTTGAATCCCCGTTCCTATCGAATCGCAGTTCTTGCCAAGACTCTGAGAGTGATCTCTCCACTCCGTTTGGCCGACTAAACCTTTCGTCTTCCTCGAATCTGTTTCCGCTTCGCCGGTTAATCAGGCTCCAGATGTTCCAGCCCCTGCTCCACCGCCGGGATTTCTTAGATTCTCTCCGTTCACCCAAGCCCTCCGAGCAGTCATCTCGCATCGAGTTTGATTCTCTCAAAACTCTATCGGCGCCTGCTATTTTTGGCATTTGAAAGACATCTGCTGTGGCCGGCATTACCTTCGCGTTTGAAACGGATTTCATCTCGTCAATCTCCGCTACCACTGCTGCGGCGGTTTTTCGGATGGAGTTCGACCGATCAAGGCTTTTCCGACGGTGAGACGAGTCCGAGTAGTAATCCCGGGTTTGGGATGAACCACCGGGTATATCATCGTCCTCATTGATCGAATTCATCGGCTCCTCCACCGGAATTTGCGTATCGGTGCGTAAAACATGAGTAGAAGAAGCATCTTCAACCACCGATAACATAGTCGGCATTCTATTAAATGTCCGGCTAATTAAATATCCGTCCCAAGAAGCTCGAGGCTCGTCGAAGGAGTACCGGAGATCATCTACAGAAAATCGGCCGGCGTCCACCGAAAACCTAGGATCTGTATCGCAGGAGCGTCGACCATACCCGTATTCAGCGATCTCCGACTGAGTTTCTCTGAATTGGTGCCCAATCGGCTTCTCCACAGGCAATGTAGAGGAACCACCGCCATTTCTGCGCTTCTTAAACTTTTGCTTTTCTCGCCATTTCTGCCATTTCTTGCTGAAGACTGAAGCAGCCGACCAGAAACTTCCGGCTATCTCCTTGAAGTCTCTTCCGGTGGGCTTCTTAGTTTGTGAATCAAGATCTATATGATCCTTCATGGTTTTCAGCACCTCTTCTTGCTCTGGTCCAGGTTCTTGTCCGGGTTCCTCTTCCACTTCTCCTTCTTCCTCCTCCTCTACGATTTCTTGCACTCGCTCTTCTATTACATAGTCCACATTTGGTGCTTCGTAAACTCCATTTTCGTTGTCTTCCTCGAGGTTGCACTCGTCCTCTTCCTTTGACTCCAAAACCGGACCTGGAACGTGAGCGAATGAGCCAAAATTTGCCTAAGTTCGTCTTTTCAATTTGAATATCAGTGCCATCTACCCCATTGTTGGCCTGACAAGTTTCCTTCTTCGAAAGGTTTCCCTCGTTGTGATGGTTGAAGAGATACCAGAGAGTATTCCTAGCTCTAACGTCACAAGACTTCCTCTGAGGCTCAAAAACGCCGGAAAATCCTGCGTTTTTGGAGGCCGAAAAGGACTTACTCCGTCGAAGCTCCGGGAAAAATGAAGCGTGTTTGTTTCTACTAGATACAGCTCCGCCGGCCGAAATTACGGATGAGGTGGAGGGTCTGAAAATGGCTTTGAGAGCCGCTGCGGCGGTGGACGAAGTAGTGGGCGGTTTACGAGAAGGGGAAGAGGGCTCGAGCTCTGCAAGACGTTCGCAGAGGCACAAGGGGCAAAACCCAGTAAAACGCTCCTCAGGATGACGGGGACAGGAGGTGGATGGAGGGTGCGGCTGCGGCGGCTGTGGCGGTTGCAGCTCAGTGGCCGGAATCATAACCGGAGGTTGTGGTTCGAGATGCCGAATCTGCTGCTTCTCATGTTACTTACAGAGCAGGAGAGGGAGAGTGAGAGTGAAGACAGAAAGCCAAAGCCTTGTCGACATTGACAGAATCATCGAAGAACGTAAAAAGAAAAAGAAAAAGCGTTAGAGAGAGAAAGTAGAGAGAGAGAGAGAGAATTAAGTCTCACTGTTTCGCCACAACCCACAATGGTTAATGACCAACAATTTATTTAGCTTTTCAATTTAATTTCGTACTTTTTTTTTATCAAGCTCACATTGATTACATACGAGCCTCGATTTCTTTTAGTCTTTATTCATTAATACAATAATATTATTTTGTAAAATAGTTTTGTTTTATTTATAAGAATATAAGAAGGGAGAAAAAGAGGTTTAAAAGGGATTTTATAGTGAAAGAAAAAGAGAATGGATGGCATGATCTATATTTTGCTTTTGCTTTTGATTTTATATTTGTTTTTCCGGCCTCCTCTTTTGTCCCAAACCGTATTCACACACCCAGTTATGAATTGCACGAGCTAGTTTTTGCACCGTAATGAATTCAAGTAATGTTACGTTTACTATTTAATTCTTGTTACGTGACCGTAAAAGTAATAAATTACAAATAATTATAATAGGTTATTTATGGTTTGATTCTTGTAATAATAATGTAAATTATAATATTATTGAATCATTGTTTAATAAAAGCATTAGGTAGAGACAGAGGGAGGAAATAATCATGTGTAGATGGAATGTAGGTTGTAAAGTGTAATCCTTACGAATCCAACAGCAACGATGACACGTTTCGATTGCTGACTTCAATGGCTCCCATTTTGGGCCCACCTGCCACCCATGATCATCTATCCAATTCTGTGAATCTCAACACACCTGATTCCTCCTTCCAATTTCCTCACTTGAGATACTTCCCACGTGCCGTCGTAGCATTTGGCAACCTATGAATAATCGGCACGTGCGAGATCTGAATATTAATAGCTAATCGTATCAAGAGTGCGGTGCTGCATCCGTCCTCAAATCATCTTAATTTCTAGACATTTTATGTGTTATTTTTCAAGATTTATTTAATCGATAAGTCTAAAAGTCAACAAGTTCAAAGAAGAAATTAGCACAACAAATGGTTAAAGAGCAAGACGTGACTGTGTTTTAAAAGGCCAGCCGATAAGTTACCGTCACTCCGTCAGAGTCACGAGGAAATGGTATTGGCTGGGAAGATCAACGGTCCGTATCCTTCTGCCAGAGCCTTGGAAATCAAATCTACCATTCAATAAGACCAGCATCTCGTAAATCCCCTTTTATCGTGATCGATGCGTTGCTGATGGGATGGCGATGCAACGCTAAATCTATAAAAACTATGAATCAAATTATAAAAATTGTGGCATAATTCTGGTATTTCAGTCTCTCATCTTTAACTTTCTCTTTACTATTTACTTTTATCAAGGAAAGACTAAAAAGTGACAATTAAATTATTTGGAATGCGTTATAAGGACATCTAATTAGGGGAAATGCAAATGCCCTGAAAATATTGGCCTTATCTTTCAAATAAAGCACTCGAGTTGAACTAGTAGATTAGATTAGGGTAGGGGTAACTTTATTATATTAATTAATTGCATGTACTAAATATACAAGATTGCAATCTCTCTTTTGTTTTATAAAAGTGATTCCACAGCATAAACAAAACCTTAATTAATCAGCACATTTTCTATAATTAATTAATTACACACAAAACCCAATGATTAAAATGAAGTGTTGGTGGATTTAATCAGAGGGCTTCTCTTGTAGAGGATTCACATCCATCCAAATGCACCCATGTTTTTGTATTTTAATATACACTATATTTATTTTTGGAAAGGGAGACAGTGGAAATGGATATAAAATTTTGGAATCAGAAGGAAGGCATGCAAACTGAGAATGGAATTGTGTTGGGAGGAGACAGATTTTGTTTTGGATTTTTAATGTTCTTTTTTGTGAACATTTTTAAGATTCTCTGCCATTGTTGTCTCTCCCATGCTTCTTTGTGCAGTGAGAATGAGCTTTCCTTCCTTTTTTCTCTGTCATTTTCTGTGTGATATGGAATGAGATAAAACTCACTCACCCTTTTTCAGTATTTAAATTCACATTCAAACATGTTTGTCTAATAGAAGAACATGCCATTAGTAGCCCCTCAACAATCCAGAGATAAAGTAAGGGATGATTTAACCAAGGCACACGACATGTTATCGTGTCGGCGGCTTAAGGTACTGCATTAGAATGTCGTGTAACACTAACGACTCGTTGGAGAAAAAAACCCAATGCAGTTAATGATTAGCGTCAAATTTTTACCACCCAAAATGTCAATTTTTTCATCGAAATATAAAACATCTCCATGTTATAAGCTATAATTAGACCAACAATTATTTTGTCATGGATAGTGATTGGAGAATCGAGCAAGAGCATATCAGAATCATCAAAGGTAAGGTAATCATCATTAAGGGAGAAAAATTAGCACAAAAAGGGAATTCCCAATTGAAACATAAAGCACAATTAAATAATAAACTTTTTATTCCCTTTTTCTCTAAATATTTGGTTGTTTTTTAGGAGGATGACCCACTTCACATAAAGTTTACTCTACATTATGTGTTTCTATGAAACGTTTCTACCTTAAACCAATCACGAGGAGGGTAATAGTAATAATACGAGTGTTGTTATGTCACTATTAATCTGGTAAATCACTATGAATACGTTACTCTAATCTCGTGATCATATTAAATTAAAAAATAAGTACAATGAAGGAATGATGAAGAAGAATATAGAGTTTGGCATGTTACTGAAAGAATGATCTAAGACTAGGTTTTTGTTTTATGTAGGAATACCTCCTTAGGGATTCACAAATATTCTAACTGCATCACATGTGGTGGAGAGAGAGAGAGATTACACAATCTCATGCCTAAAGATTTAGTGCCTAAAAGACAGAACCTCCATTAGTTTAGCATTGAAATTGCAGGAAGATGATCAGCTCAGCAGACATGGCTGTTTCTCAACCTTTTCTTTTTTGGTGTTAAGATGAAAAACAAATAAATATATATAAGAACATACTTTGTTTCGGGGTGAGACTTCAACTTCAAGCCTGCAAATCTGGGCTGCAAGCCTGTATCTTTGTTTTCTAAGAGAATCTTAGCGGGAAAAATAAAGACAAGTTGAATCATCGTGATTAGTATTTATAGACTACATCAAAATTTAATCAATAAAAAAGTCAACGGATTAAGAAAATTAACTTAACTAGAAAAATTTAAACAAAATAATGATAAAACTAACCTATTTAGAGTAAGAAAACTAACAAAATAAACAAATCAAATATTGAGAATTACCATAACAATTAAAATATGATTTCCTTTGTTATGATTTATCCTCTATGTTTTTCCTTTTAACCAACATTTGTATCTATAATGGCTTTGATTGAATCAACAAAACGGAGAAGTCGACTAGGTTGATTGCACTAAGAATTAGATGATATGAGAAAACAAATAAAGAGAATATGATGTCTCCAAGTATAATTTTGTGAATACACATTATTTACTGAAACTATAATCACACGGCTATAGAAATGACAACAGTTAATAACGTGGTATCAAAGCATATTACTAACTAACAATTGTTTGCATTTTAATCCTTTCATAGCTGTCTGCCATGGAAACACCGCTTCTCCCATGACTTGCATGCGATAGTTGCATATCCCGTCAATAGCTTGATCATCAAATTGATCTCAGCCTGCAAAAACAGAAGCTAATACCCAACAGGTAAATTAAGTTCTTTCACAGCAGAATCAAAGCAATAATTTGGAAAATGTATGCGAATCTTTAAATATTAAAAGACCAGTAAATGTAAATGATATTCTAGAACTTCTATACTGAAAGATCATCCTTTCTTATTGCAAAATAAGCTGGTTACTTGTTGTGACATTGATCCTAACACGGTATAGAAAATTCTACACATTGCTGAGATTATTCTTCAAGATTTCGACTACCCTTTGAGATATATTCTCAGCAAATGTTCCTAACAGAGGCTCAATTACTGAAACATCCATCACACTTCCACATAAATCCTTGTTTCGTTGTTGCACCTGCTTGATGAGTACATTGACTTTCCCTACGACTGACGGAAGCAACTCAGCAACTTCATTGTAAAATTTTGATCCATCTTCGCCCGAAGCCTCTTCTTGAGAATTTGCACTACCAAATCTGGAAAATAACTGGATTGCATTTTCTGCCGCAGCATCCAACCTCATTATTGCTTCCCTGCACGTAGTCATGCTTTCCTGAAAATGTTTGGATGTTGAAACATACTCTTTGCCTCTTTCCTCAGTTGGATCGCATCTCGTTGAATCTAACAAGAGAGAGCATGTTCCTTTTTCTGAGGAATTGCACTCTTTGCTTGGTGACATTTCCAATGAGTTAGTCATGTCCTGAAACAAACAATCGCAACATAAAGTGAAGTCACATGAGATTAAATCAATTACTCGGTTTACTGCACTGCTAGAACATGGCTTAATACACCGTAAAAAAGGTGTCTGGTCAAATGAGTAATTTAATTTGATAACAACTAGCATATCATCAAAGGGCTGTCCAAAATCATGTCTTACTTTTGATATTCCTAACATTGCATTACCAAGATATATGTTACATGGCAGTAACATGATCTCTATTTAGTTTATTCCGAAATTTTGTTGAATTGAAGTGATGTTAATAACTTACGGTTTTCCTTTAGGTCAATACCTTGAATTGACTTGCCGGTTCTATGTTGCACTTAGATGCGTTAGCATCAGGAGCCGTAACTGGTGTTCCAAATAGTCTTTTTGCGCCTCCAAAACAGTCTTTCTCCATAATGTATTTTGAGGAGCATTTTCTCCTTGTGGCCGATTCACTTCTCTGCATTAATGTGTAATCAATACAAACAATTCAAGATTAGAATATCTAAATGAAGATCCACGATATATGTTTATGAATTTACTTCATTTAAGATATCTAGAACTTTTACTACCATTCCATCAAAGCAATATTAGCACTATTGCTGAAAACTACAACTGAAAATCATTTTCTGATCAAATCGAAGGAAAAAAAGAAATGTCATGAGTCCTAAATGCCATAAGATTACATCCAAAAAAAAACATAAAAATATAAGTGCACAATAATAATTATTTGCTGGAGTGACGATAACTGAAAGATGGATGAGTACTGACCTTGTGCATTGTTGATAAGCTGCCAAAGTGTTGCTTGAACAGATCACTATCTTCAGAGTTCACGTGACAGGCGATAAAGTCTTCTGTTGCTTGCATCTCATCCTTCAACACATCTGAGTCCAGCTGATTATGACTGCTTGCAAGTTCTTCTGATATTCGCTCATTATCTGGGACGTGATTTTCTTGACCAAAAGAGGAAGCATCACAAATTGAACCACTTGTTAAATCTTGCACAGCAAAATAACACTTCTCATTAGCGAAAATCGTTTACAATAAGCAACTTTTTCTATGAGCAGATGACTGGGATTGAGATTCAAGCTTCAAATGCTCTCGCACAAAAGCAGCTACGTCAACGTTTTTATTAGTGTGAAGTCGCAAATGAAGTGAGCTAAACAAAGTAAAGATTAAAACTAATGTCTCCAGAATTTTTCAATGGCTCAACTAAAGCAACTCATTCCCCATTTCTGGATATAATCATAGTTAGACGGCTTAGAAAGGACTTCTAAACAACTATGTCATGTATAAATCGAAGTAAGAATAATCTGTATGGAGAAAAAAAAAAGAAGAACCGGAATTTATGTTGAGAGAATTTAGCAATTTATACAACGAGCAGAATCGTTTTCAAGTATGTTTTAGGACCTGTCTTAACAGATAACAGACAATGAAGAGAGTTTCAATGGGGCCAAGAGTTAGGTCATGTTATCATTCTTGAAGTTTATGGCAGTTGTCATGCTAATTTGTAAGAATTCGCCAATACAGTTCCAAATAACTCGATTGTAAGATAGTTGAAAATAGTTGGCTCCATCATATAATCAAGCATGCAAAATGAATGAGCAAATCCAATGCTTGAATTAAAAAGAAATTTATTTATATTGGGTTAGACGTAACGGATCGGATTGTATACAATAAATATTTTTTTATCTTTTCTTTTCAACTCATTTCTATATATTTTTTTTTTTATTTGGTTTGGCTAGTTGGGACAGTCGAGTTATTCTTTAAAAATTTAAATCAGTTGAAGAGAATTGGGTTTAGACAAAGTTACTGCATCTTTACAAACAAACACGAAAAAAATTGTCCACATTCTTTGATTTAGTTTTTTATCAATCTCATTCAAGTATAAAGATATAATACGAAGGATGTGGCCTTACATGAATTTTCCAAAGGCATTGACTTGTTTGTATCCATTAAATTCTGAATTTCAGGAGAGCTCAGAATGTCCAGCCATACAGTATAAATGGAAAGCCATTGCCTATCCATGACAGAGCAGCTGAAATGCAAACAAAATAAAATGAGTGAAGAAAGTATGCAGCACAACCAAAAATTGGCAAGACAACCATTGAATGCTAACCTACGAGGTTCTAGTCGTACTTGTGAACCTTTAATGTTGCTAGTGTCAGGAGAACTTATGGCAGAACTGTTATTGATGGACGAGATACTGTGTCTGAGATCATTACCAGCAGATTCTTCAATTTGAGGGGAAGGAGAGGCCAACGAAGAGCAACTAGTCTTTACAGCTTGCTTGCATAAACAATCATCATAGACTCAGAATGAGGAAGAACTCCAAAAAAATATTGCGAAGGAGTCCAAAAATTCGCAAACATATCTTGCTTGATCTTTATCAGAGCAACTATAACTGCTGTAGCATAAAGTTGAAAATATGGTTACAGATTACTATCTAAATCTATGACACCCTGTCGTTGATTTCATTTTTGGCATTGGACCCTTTCGTCTAGAGCAGTAGAAGAACTAGATACATGGAAAAAAAATATATATTGATAGCCAGCTCTAGCATATATCTTACATGTGCGGGGCAATCAGAACTTGCTACTTTCGCTTGCGCCCATCTTGGAAGTCTTGAAATACTAAATCGAAATGCTGAGATGTCCTGAGGATCCATGCTCCTGTTGACCATTCTTTGTCCAAGTTGGTTTGAGTTTCCAGTCAGAATGTCCATGGCTGGATTATTTATGCACTGCTGGTCTTCCTCTTCGCAAAAACTGATTTGACTAAGAGATATTGGCTGGGTCATTCTTTGGGGTGACAACAGAGGAGAACTTTCCTTTATTTTCTGCAGCATCCTTGAAGAAAAAGCAGCAGGAACTTTCCATACAAATATACAACCATCACCTCCAATCTAACGCATCAGTGAGTTAGTAATTGGTAATAAAGAGAAGAAAATAGGTGAATTAAAACTATGGCGCTATAACAACCTTTGATCGACGGAAAACGACATAGACATCACCATAAATGTATAAATGAGTAATTGTAGTTTTTGGTATGTCTTTTATACTACTCTTTCTATATTTCAACATAAAACAGTGTGACATCAGAGAGTTCCAAGGGAATCTTTCACCTTAGACGTTCTACAGGTACCAAAAACTCTTAGTAATGAGTTAAGTTCATAGAGAATATAAATGCAAAGGCTTCGCATAAAAACTAGGATGAGACTATTTTTGAAAGTTAAGAATGACAGAAACTCAACCGAAATTATATGTTTGCAGTCAGATGAGAAAACGGCACCAGTAACGACTTCTCCATGCCCCCAGGCTTGCAAAACCATATCTCCAGTGATGAAGTCATGCATGCAGATAGACTTGTTTGAGTTGGAGCAAATGAGGTAGCTACAGCTTGGATCCATTATAATCTACATAAATAATATGATTAACACCATTATGATTGATGAGAGGATAATTCAAGGTCTCACATGATAACGAACCTTTATGGGGTCTCCAAAACTTTTATCTTGCCTGAATGATCGTAGTCGCTTTCTAGAAGCAATGTGGAATGTGTTTATCTTTTTGTCCTGTGAGTACAATATAACCTGAGTAAGATGAGAATTGGCATTCCAAGAACATGATGAAGCACTAGCGGTACAGAAGATCAAGTGAAAAACTAGCAGTTCAAAAACTCAGATGCGTAAAGGCTAGTAAAATGATTTAGATTTTGGAGGACCATTGAACTCGTCCTTCAATAGTCGGTACAAATTGGAGAGTTACAAGTTCATCAACCTGGCTAACTGTGACAACGACCTCCATTTTTGGATCTACAGCCATGTCATAGACAGTTCCCTGTGATGCCATTTGACGATGACAGCATGAAACTTTTATATTGTGATCGTTTAGAATTAATTCACGAAATACAAGAGACCTGTGTAAAAGAGTCAAAAAAATTAAAAAAGATACTTGAGCAAATTAATTATACACGATCAATTTACTAAAGCATGAGAACCAAATTAAGAGCACAAACGCAAAAATCATATATGCATACCTGTCGGCACTACAACTGATGAATTCGTATCCATTTCCAGTGAATTTTACAGAAGTCACAGCGGCTGAATGATCATCCATACTTCCAAGCAAATCGAAATTTCTAATAGAAAGAGCAGTTATTTTAATATTTGCATCATAGAAGCTAGATATCTACAGTAAGTTTAAAACTTGAACCTTTGAACATCAAAAAGATGAATAACTCGATCCCGACTTCCTGAAGCCAGATAGTATTGATTACATTTGTCTTCTTCGGTAATATTATTCTTTTTTCTCGGAATGCTGAAGGTTAGTGAAAGAACCTCTGCTTCATGAGCACCCTACCAAACCAGTTATACATACACATATAGTTTTGCCATGCAAAATACAAAATGTTGCAGCATACGTGAAGCAGATTTAATTCTAAGCAAAGAACTATTGTTTCTAGGGTATAAGAATGCGAGTATACTTGTGTAAAGGACATAAGCACATAAATCTCATTCAAGTTACCTGAAGGCAAGTATAATCAGAAGTTTGTAGGTCATAAATGTGGATGCTTCCATCACAATCACCAGCAGCAAGGTACTTTCCATCTGAACTAACTGCCATGCAGCGAAATCCCTGAGTGCTAATACCTGCCTCCACCACATCGCTTTTTAAAATTCCAGCATTTACTGCATTAAAAGAATAATAGAAAAAATAAGAATAAAAGAACGAGCAAAATGAATTCTCTGCATTTCGATTACAGCTAATGAAAATAATGATTACCTAAATGTGATGTTTCAACTTGTCCATTATATTTCATATCTCCTCTAAGATCAGATGGCAAAGTAAGATCCCATAACCGTATGGTACCATCTGCTGAACATGTTGCAAAAGAAATTCCACCACGACAACCTCTAGCAACACATGCAACAGATGGATCGTGCATATTTTGACAATAGAGATTCTTGACATCCCATATGCAAGCAGAATGTGAAACTAACACACAAAACTTTGAGGCCTGGAAAACACTCAGAATTTGAAGAAATGATAACTCAAAACAATGACCGTGACTTCATCAAGACTAAGGAAATGAAACTTTAATTAATTTTTTTTTAATATTAAGTAAAATTTTACTTGGTTCACATCATGGACATCCCATATATAAAGACTATGATCGCTATAAATAACCACTGCAAAAAAGAATCATGTATAAGAGAAAAACAAGACCATTAACTGATAAACCCTTATTAGAACAATATCAGCATTATGCTCACCAAGCTTTTCCGATGTTGAAAACTGACAAGCAACTGCATCTGGAATGCCATGTAATGACTGAAAATCATTTGTTGTGGTGTTAACTTGACTTAGAGTTCCACATTCAGCATGACATTGATTGGACTTTGAATATAGTAAACTTCCACTGTCTTTGAGAGTCTCCGCATCAAAGAGTTGTACCATTCCATAGCTGCATGCACAAGCAACTAGCTTGTTGGAGGCAGATATTGATGAGCCTTTTTTAACCTTATCATACGTTTTGAAGATTTCATGATAGTTAGGGGAGGGGAACAGCAATAAATTCGTAAGCTTTATAATCTATCATGAAATTAAAGTCTTAACTATAAAAATGTACCTTTAAAGTCACTGACTTTCTTATTAGCAATTCAAACGTCACTAAACATAGAACACCTGTAAGCAAGAGGAATAGTTGTAGACTTACGAATGCTTCACAAGCTTCAATTCTTAGTCAATATTATCTGCAGTTTGGCAAAAAGAAAAGACAACCTGTTTCGGTCAATGCAAAAATAGTGAAAATTCCATCAACACTTTTAGATGCTACCATAGCAGAAGTGACAGAGACAAATGAGCTTCCTTGCAGAAGGCCAAGATTTACAGGATTTCCGTGGATAGCCAATGACCCAGTTCTCATATTTACAATATTCCTTGGTGATGATACAATTGTCCAAATTTTCAGCTGCTTTTTACCAGCAGTTATGATGGATTTTGCATCCGACGAAAAGCAAACAGATGAGACAGCAGAACAAGAGGAACTGGCCTTGAGCTTGGTAACCAATGTCTCACTTCGCCAGTCCCAAAGGTATATGTATCCTCCGACTGACACAAGATGTTTTCCTAAAAGATCAGAGAGTAAAAAAATAATGATTTTAAATAATCAACCCAAAATGGAAATAAAGAGCATTATGGAGAGCCAGAAACCAAAAGCACTTAGCCAACTCACCATCAGGAGAAAAGGCAAGACATGCAATCCCGTAGAGATGCCCTTTCAGTTCAGACATGAGGGCTTTGGTAGCAGAGTCCCAAACTAAGACTGAAGATTGAGTTCCCGACTGAAAAATATATTTGATGTATGGAGATGAATTAATGTTAAACTAATCTCCCGTAGCACTATCTTGTCATAGCAATTGATAGATAATATCCGTTCCAAATAGGTGCTAAATAAGTGGAAGCACAATCACGTATAGTTCGATTAATGAATGAACCTTCGTGTAAGAACTAGAAACTCAAATATGGATGACCGAATAAGATTACGATTCACTCCAGCTTATTTGATTACTTACATTAATATCACGCATTCACGGTCACGAAAGTAAAAATTGTCAAAGACAATGAGGAAGGGAAAGAGAATATATTCCCACTCACCTCTCCAGCTGAAACGAAACGACCATTAAGGGACATGGCAACACAGCTCAAAGGTTTTGGCGAACGATGGGACACCATAAGATGTGACTGATGGCCAGAGTTTACATCATAAACAACCGCAACACATCCCGCTACATAAACAAAGTTTGAGGTCTTGGAATTCGACGCCAATCCATTGCCATTTTTAGTAGTCAACCCGATAATTTCTTCCAAAACCAACTGCAAAGTGAATCAAATCGAACAAGCTATTTGGCGTAAATTCTTGATAGAGAAGGTCAAGAAACTAGAATGTACAGTCCCCGTCAAAGAAAACCAAATCCGACGAGCCCCTGCTTAGACAGACGTACCTTGGCAGAGGAGTCAGATTTCTTTAGCTTCCTAGTTGATTTCATGTTGATCAAAAGGAGGGCACACCCGAAGACAGTTCTTCAGCTTGAGCTACTGCTGACCAACGCCATTAACCCCCCTTGACAGTCTCAGTGAACAGAGAGAGAAAGAGAGAGAGGGCGGGCGGGAATTTGTACAAATAAATTAGCTTTTTTCGAAAATGTTATTATCGTTATAATCTCCGTAATTAGAGCAAAATTGTTAATGAGATTTACTATTTTACCTCATAATTTTGGACACAGTGATAAGTAACGTACACCGGAAAATGAGATATATTCTCATTAATATAATTCATTTGCTCGATGGCATTTCAATGGTCATATATGACATTCTCTCCGTTGAACCCATCCTTGGCTGTGTAGATCATCATTCCCGGAACAAAGAAAGTAATGGCAAATAAACATCTCCGGCCGCCTGTGCTCAGACACGTTAAAAGGAAAAATTGGAGAGATTCAAGCTCCGAGCTTCTAACTCGTCGGAACTAGCATCACTCACAAAATCATTTTCATGCCTCGGACTGGATGAACGGCAATACCTTTTTTTAGGAAAATTCAGGCCATTGGTCAAGAGGGGTATGTCACAACTCAGCGTTCCGAGAAAACGAAGGCAGTGGCATGGCCTCCGGAGGAAGTAGAATCACTAACACGGCAAACATCCCCAGCATTGGAAGGACGAGAAGCCACTTCAACAACTTGTAGTAATGCATATGGAAGGTGAGGGAGAATTCATCTGAAAAATAGAATCTGTTGAAAAACTGAATCGAAACGGAAATAGGAAAAACGAAAATAGTGAACACCAAGATTTACGTGAAAAACCCTAAACGGGAAAAAACCACGGGGAGAGGAGAAATCACTAAAATCAAAGGTATAATGGGTTTTGCGACTCAAGCATCAATATATAGAGAAAACGTAAAACCCTAATATTGATATACGGCTCGACTCGGCCCAACTAGAATTCGGGTCACACCAAATTCTAACAATCTCCACCTTGACACGAATTCCATATAAGAGATCCAACGAACTACTCGGCCCAACACAAAGCGAATTCAGAACACTGAACTCTGACAATCTCCACCTTCGAAATTCCGGTGCAAGGAAATAAATCTGCAAAACTCCATTAAAAAAGCTCCTCTACCACAAAGGTCCCAGATGGGCCAACTCAGTATCCGATACCGTTCAAGTTTAAGTCCCGCTTAAACTTGAGAGACTTGCTTGAAAAGAAATCGTATCTCCTCCTCCATGGTATCACTGAACTATCGGGATTGTCACAACGAACTGCATCTGAACATGTTGAAGACTCTACACAGGAATCGTTACCTTCGAACACATTCAATGCATAACCTATAGTTTCATCATATCGTCCCGGAGTATTAACCTTCCACATGGTTTTGCTTTTGACGATATCATTCTGACGTAAAACTGAAACTGATGACTGAACATCTGTAATAGGCTGACTCACCGGCTCTGATGTTCCCTCAGATTCCAACCTGAACTTTACCCGAGAACCTGACTTCTTCCGAGTCTTCTCAACCTTTTTCTTAGAAGGTGAATTCACAAACTTTGCAGCCTTATTAATATCAGAATCAGACATAGATGAACTAGCGACAGCGACATCACCTGTAATTGTAGAGCCCTGCAGAACATATAAACTGGCAGTTTTTCTAAGCCCTTTCATCACGACAAGAGAACCTTTGCTGACCTTCACAACTCCACCTTCACCAGTGTACTTGCACCCTTTAGAATCAAGAGTACTCAAAGAGATCATATTTCTCTTCATGTCAGGGACATGCCTCACATTGCCAAGTGTCCGAATGGCTCCATCAAACATCTTAATCTTGACCGTACCAATGCCAGCAATTCTACAAGATATGTTATTTCCCATCAACACAGCACCTCTAGAAATCGTTTCATATGTTGAAAACCAGTCCCGATTATGACACATATGAAACGTGCAGCCAAAATCAAGAATCCACTCCTCGCTCTGATTCGAAACCACGTCATACGCAACGAGGAGTTCACCATCCATGTGATTTTCAGCAACATCAGCTTCGCCAGTCTTCTCAGGTTGTTTTCCCTTCTGATTATCACCAGCTTTCTTGTTCTTATTCTGCAGTTTATAACAATCAGCAATAATATGACACTTCTTCTTGCAGTACTTACATGTCTTATCCTTGTTATTCTTGGATTTCTACCTGCTTCGATTATCCCCACTAGTATTCCTCTCATGCGGTCTTCCCCGCACAACAAGGCCCTCACCCTTAGCATCTGAGCCACCAATAATCCATCTTCTCCTTAGAGAATAAAGCATCATAAACCTCATCCAGAGTTAAAGAATCACGACTGTATAAAATAGTATCTCTAAAAGTAGCATACAAAGTAGGCAGCGAACATAGCAAAATCAAACCTAAATCCTCTTCGTCGTACTTAACTTCCATGGATTCCAAATCAGAGACAATTTTCTTAAAAACAGTTAAGTGATCATCTAGAGACGTACCGTCTGCCATACGATGAGAATATAGACTCTATTTCAGGTGTAATTTGCTAGTCAGAGATTTAGTCATACACAACTGCTCCAACCTTAACCAAAGTGCCGCAGCGGATTTTTCTTTCAAACAATCTTGAAGAATCTGATTTGACAGATGCAAATGAATCTGAGATAGAGCTTTTCTATCCTTACGCTGCTTCTCCTCAGCAGTCCATGATGATGGCATCATTGCAATGCCCAACAATGCATCGTTTAAATCCATTTGTGCCAGAATTGCCCGCATCTTAACCTGCCCCAATGAAAATCTGGTATTTCGATCTAGCAGCGGAATGTCGTATTTTAACGATGCCATCTCTCAAAAATTCAGAATATTTTCCCAGACAATATCTCCACCAATAATTACTCCGAAAAAGCACCAAATAATTACTCCAAAAAGATCCAAACAATATCTCAACCCTTCAGAAAATTTCAGAACTCCAAGATTTCACCAACAAAAATTTACTCCAAGATTTCACCAACAAAAATTTCAGAATATTTGACTCCAAAAATAACCAGAAAATTCGCAGCAGTAATCAATATGCAAAACACACCAAATTCTGTGACCTGTGAAAATACCAAAAAACTGAATAATCTTGCTACTAGGAGGTTGCTGAATGGAGAAGGTAACAGTGGACAGAGCGCGGCGACTCTGCTCAGTTGCTGACAGACAACGGCGACAAGGGCTCGACAACGGCGGCTAGGGCTCGGCGACGGTGGCACGGAGGGGATCGGCGGTTCTGCGGGCTCGGGCAGAACAACAGAATGAAAACGCAGCAAAACAGAAAAGGCGGCGGGTTATGTGCGCGTCGGCGGTTCTGTTTCTATGCGCGTCGGTGGGTTCGCAGGCGGCGGCGGGTGGCGCTCTCCTCTGTTTCTTCTTCGCGTGAAGAAGAACTCTGTTTTTTCTCGCAGAGAAAAACAGAAAAATAAAAAAAAAATTCTTTTCTTTTTCTTCCTAATTGCAATTTCAATTACCGAAATTGCAAATCCGAAAAACGTTCGATACCTTCGAAAAATCAAAACCTGATTTCCGAAAAACTTTCAACTCTCTCTAATACCAATTGTTGAAAAACTGAATCGAAACGGAAATAGGAAAAACGAAAATAGTGAACACCAAGATTTATGTGGAAAACCCTAAACGGGAAAAAACCACGAGGAGAGGAGAAATCACTAAAATCAAAGATACAATGAGTTTTACGACTCAAGCATCAATATATAGAGAAAACGTAAAACTCTAATATTGATATACGGGCTCGACCCGGCCCAACTAGAATTCGGGTCACACCAAATTCTAACAGAGTCCATTCTTGTCCACCATTTCCACGACAACAGTGCATGTAGTTCTTCCGCCGACTGTCGGAAGCTTTATCTGCTACTTTCCGGGCCGATCAAATACCTGGCTCTGTTTTATTTTTCTCTCTCCTTGGTAATTTCCGGGAACTAATAACGTTGTCTGCATAGTTCAAACAAAGCATGAGGATAATTATAGCATTTCCTCTGCCACCATTACAAATCATCTCACTTACAGCAACCGACAAATCATCTCACTTACAGCAACCGACAAGGGAGAGTTTAGGATGATAGACTTACTCATGCTCTCATAATAGTTTTTCACTTTCATTAAAGAAAAACAACAGGATCGTGAACATATTGATTTTCACAGTTCTATCATTAAAGAAGAAAAAGAGAAATACTTACTTGAATCTATGATGACAGAAACTGATTTCTCTCCCCTTTACCCTTAAGTTTCTTTAGTGAGAAATTTGATGGAATAATTTCTCGTTCTTTCTTCTTCAGGTGGAGAGAGGACCAATTTCTTTTAATATATAGATCAGTAATCATTAAGTTCCATCAACTTAATCTCTTCATTAGTAAAAAGACAAAATGCCATGATCAATAAGATTTGTACACATATGGACCACATCACATGAGTTTCTTAATTTGACGTTTGAGTTTAATAAAATTTGGCTTTATCTGTAAAAAGTTATTACAGAGACGTTTGAGTTTAATAAAATTTGGCTTTATCTGTAAAAAGTTATTACAAAGCAAAACAGTGATCAATTGTTGTTTCTGTTATCCTTATAATAGACGATTACAGCGTGGACGATTGCAGATCTTAATGCAATAAACGATTACAGTAAAGCGTGGACAATTGCAGTCGTCCAATCTTTACTGTAATCTCTTAACGTCCACGATGACTGTGGATATTAATAGTCGTCCACACTTTACTGTAATCTCTTAACGTCCAATATGACTGTGGATATTGATAGTCGTCCACACTTTACTGTAATCAATAAACGTCCACGATTACTGTGGACAATGACAGTCGTCCATTCTTTATTGTAAACGACAAACGTCCACTCTTTCCTGTAATCAATAAACGTCCACGACTACTGTGAACAATTATATTTGTCCACTCTTACTATAAACGACAAACGTCCACAACTACTTGTAAACGATAAACGTCCACTGTTACATACTGTGGACGATTATGAAATTACATAAACATTATTTTTTACTGATTCATTCTTCAGTCAAACGGCAATATTTCTAACATAGGATATGGGAAGTATACCGCCACGTTATATGGTGATTGGTAGCCAGATGGAAATTTGTAACTGTCTACAATTTCTACCTCGACCGAGAAGCTCTTCCCTTCCTCATCACGGAAAGCTCTCGAGGAAGGCAAAATATGGATGCCCTCACGATTGTAACGGCTGGCAACATTGTTTTTCCCTTGATCAAATGATCTCCACACCTGCCGAGAAAGTTCCAAATATGAGAAACTGTTGGAGGAAAATAAGATCATAAAGCATCTTTAGATTATACTCGCCTTAAGAGGATGGTGAGGAGAAGGAGTTGAGAAGCAAAATACATTGCCATTCATGGTGGTGACAATGAGATCAAGATCATCTCCACCATCAACGTTATCAGCCAATATCATACTATATCTGGCATGAACAAATATTTGCGTTATGCTCAAAGTTTTTATCATTATACTTTATCTGCCGATTTATAAAAGAACTACAGAGGTAAAGTATAATCTTCATCAAAAGCATTAGAAATAACAATAAAATCACCACAAAGAACTATGAAAACACGCAATTATAGAATTTTGATAACTTCTTTTGATACAATAATCTTTACATTTTGAAAAAACAATTAACTTCTTCGGTGCTTATTCATAAATCTTAAACCACAACCATGGAATAAGATTTTTTTGTCAGCCGAAAAAAGTAAGTAGAACCGATCTTAATGCATAATTAAAATACCCACGTACGTTCAGTTTAGGTACATGGGTGAGTTGTTCCCTCACCTGTTAATATCAGCGATCAAAGGGGTACCATATACGTTGGAACTAACTTCTGCTTGCCATCTTAGCTCCAAATTCATAAGACACGGTGTATTTAATAAAGCATCCTCGTCCCTAATTACACATCAATAAAGAAACATCAATGTAAAGAAAATCCAATCATTTCCATGACTACTCTAGTGAATCCTATGGCAAATACAGCACTCGAAGCCAACAAAAATGAAATTTTATCAGCAACAGGTCCCTGTAACGACCTCAATTTAAAATCCTCAATTTGTTTTCCCCAATTTGAAACCCTAAAATTTTTCTCAAATCGATTTACAAATTAGGTTAAATTGAATCGTTATAAAAATCCTAATTTAATTAATTCAAAATCCTTGAAAATAGTAAAAATTATTTATTAAGCGGAAGCTTTAAAATGTCTATCAATAAATATTTAGAACATTAAATATTAAACAAACATTAAACAAAAACTTCATTTATAAATTTTAAAAGTAATAATGTAATTGATAAAATTCAACAGTTGATGAAATAAATTATTACAACTGAAATCAAACCAAAGTTAAATGTCACTCAATATAAAATAGCTTTTTAAAATGATAAACTCAAAACTTTAATTCGTTACTCAACAACCACATCTTTCTCTGTATACTCGCCCACCTCTGGAGGATTCCCGATCAGCGCCATTTCATCTTCTGATAGAAATTCACCTACATCACAAAACTACTATGTGAGATAAACTCAGTAAGTAAAAACATGTGCATGTGACTTTAATTGCATACATTACCTAATTTCATGCTTTTAAAGTTACATACTGGATGAGACTCATTTCCTGATCCTTACCATGCGTTCAGGCTTTCAGAAAACTAGTGGTTTCTTACCTTCATAAAGTTTTGTTGACTTATAGAGTGTTTAAGTCATAATTTGTTTTTGATTATGTACGTGTGTATTAAATATTCAATTTGATTCTGTGTACTTAATGAGTATTATAAATATGAGTTTATTTGGAAATACCCTTGAAAATGGTATTTTAGTTGTCTAATAAAATCGGCTTGAGTATACAAAGCAGAACAGAAAAATAGGGCTGTAAAACTCGGGCTTCTGCCGATGACTGTACAATGGAAGCCTCTGCCGATTGCTAAGCAGAAGAAGACGTCGTTTTGAAGTTTTCATCTGCCGATAGCATCCTTGAAGACATATGCCGATGACGTGTCAACTGCTCTTATGCGATCGCTAAAAGACAAAGAAGCATTCTTATGCCGATCGCTAAAAGAAATCGCTAAAAGACAAAGAAGCATTCCTATGCCGATCGCTAAAAGACAAAGAAGCATTCCTATGCCGATCGCTAAAAGACAAAGAAGCATTCCTATGCCGATCGCTAAAAGACAAAGAAGCATTCCTATGCCGATCGCTAAAAGACAAAGAAGCATTCCTATGCCGATCGCTAAAAGACAAAGAAGCATTCCTATGCCGATCGCTAAAAGACAAAGAAGCATTCCTATGCCGATCGCTAAAAGACAAAGAAGCATTCCTATGCCGATCGCTAAAAGACAAAGAAGCATTCCTATGCCGATCGCTAAAAGACAAAGAAGCATTCCTATGCCGATCGCTAAAAGACAAAGAAGCATTCCTATGCCGATCGCTAAAAGACAAAGAAGCATTCCTATGCCGATCGCTAAAAGACAAAGAAGCATTCCTATGCCGATCGCTAAAAGACAAAGAAGCATTCCTATGCCGATCGCTAAAAGACAAAGAAGCATTCCTATGCCGATCGCAAGAAGCATTCCTATGCCGATCGCTACACGACAAAGTGAAGGAAGGCTTCTGCCGATGACGTGGCAAGTTGTTCTTGCCGATTATATTTGAAGCTTCTGCCGATGACGTGGCAAGTTGTTCTTACCGATTACACTTGAAGCTTCTGCCGATGACGTGGCAAGTTGTTCCTGCCGATTATATGTGAAGCCTCTGTCGATGACGTGTCAAGAACAATCATGCCGATGAAGTGGTCTGAGCATTTAGGTTGCATCTGCCGATGTCGTTCAAAGTGTCTCATGCCGATCACTAGACGACAAAACTTCAAAGACTCATCTGCCGATGGCATTCAAAGAATCATCTGCCGATGGCATTCAAAGAATCATCTGCCGATGGCCCTACAAGTTGCATTTACCGATGACGTGGCATTAATTTAAACTGTCTCTGCCGATGCATTTCCGCCAGAATTCAAAGCCAGCCGCGAAGCTACAGTGACGTCGTTTTCAAGCTTTAACTCCAGAACATTAATGGCGACGACGAACAACACTTTCAGATGCAACGGATAAATGTTTCGTACGGATGCTTCCCAACGGTAACATTTTCTCATTTGAAGATAGATGCATTCAATTCGGAGAAGAAGAATATACAGAGTATATAAGTCAAGCTCAAAACACGAAGGAAGGACTTTTGCGAATTTTCAATTGATAGCCCTAAGCTGCAAAAGTTTTCATACTCTGTAATCACTGTACATCTCTCAAAACTCGAACTTGAGACTTCTGCTGTGAGAGTGTAGTCTGTGATCTATTTCACAAATACAAATCATTTGTAAAGGCAGTGGATTGACGCCCGGCAAGTTCAATCCAGAATTGTAAAGGCAGTTGATCGGAGCCCGGAATCCCGATCTAGTTATTCTCGTGAGGAGAAGGGTAAGGATCTTCAAGGGGTGAGCCTTGAAGCGTGGACGTAGGCAGTTTGGCCGAACCACGTAAAAAGTACTGGTGTCGAATTTCTCTCTCTCTCTCTTTACATTATTTGAATACTTGTGTTAAATTTAAGTTTTAATCAAGAAGAGAAATTAAGTCTAAATTAGTAAAATCAAAAAGTCTAATTCACCCCCCCCCCCCTCTTAGACAATTACGGTCCTACAATTGGTATCAGAGCAAGGTATTTATTGTCTAAGTTGTTTATCTAAGAGATATTGCTGTATCTGAAATGGCATTCAACATTAACAACTCCCAAATAGAAGGTCAGGCAACAAATAGACCTCCATTCTTTGATGGTAGTGACTATGTCTATTGGAAGTCTAGAATGAAAATATTCATTCAAGCCATAGACTACGAGACCTGGTGTATTATAGAAAATGGTCCTTTTAAGGCCATGAAAACTGTTGAAGGGAAAAGTATCCCTAAGGTCTCCTCTGAGTTAACTGAGTCCGATAAGAGAAATCTAAGCCTTAATGCTAAGGCTGTAAACACCCTGTACTGTGCTCTTAATAGAGATGAATTTAATAGAGTGCAAGGGTGTGAGAGTGCCCAAGAGATTTGGCATCTTTTAGAGGTTACACACGAGGGCACGAATCAAGTAAAAGAGAGCAAATTAAATATGTTAGTACACGAGTATGAACTTTTTATCATGATAAAGGATGAGACTATTTCATCTATGTTTACTCGGTTCACTAACATTACTAATGGTTTAAAAGCTCTCGGTAAGACTTACACAGGTGAAGAACAGGTAAGAAAAATTCTAAGATGCCTACCCAGAGCCTGGCAACCAAAGGTGACAGCCATTCAAGAAGCTCGGGATCTTAAGGTTCTCAAGCTCGAGGAACTCATTGGATCTCTCATGACGCATGAGATCACAATGAGGGAAAATGAAAAGGAGGACCTCAAAGAGAAAGAGGTCTCTAAGAGAAAGGACATTGCCATGAAGGCCTCCTCTGCCTCCTCCAGTAAACATGAAGAATCTGATGAGGAAGATGTAGATGAAGGTGATGAGGATATAGCTCTCATCACTAGGAGGTTCAGCAAATTCCTCCAAAGGAAGAGAATGCAGGGAAGAAGATTTCCAAAGGGTGAAAAACCCCAAAAAGAGAAGGAAATCACCTGCTTTGGTTGCGGCAAGCCTGGCCATATGAAGGCAGATTGCCCTCAGGCGAAGAAATTTCCCAAAAAGCTCAAGAAGAAGGCCATGAAGGCTACCTGGGATGAATGTGAAAGTGACACTTCTTCTTCAGAAGATGAGGAAGTTGCTAACCTCTGTTTTATGGCTCACGAAGATAAGGTTAGTTCTATATCTCCTTGTACCTTAAGTGACAGTGAAATTGATGACGATGATGGAGATATAGTAGATGCTTTTAATGATCTAGTAAAACAATTCAGCATGTTAAAAACTAAGTACAATGCATTGAAAAAGGAAAATGCAAGATTAATTGAGAAGCAAGAAAATGAAAACAATCAGCTTGAAAAGGAAGTGTATGAACTGAAAAAGAAAAATGAATTTTTAGACTATTTTGTTAAGAAATTGACTCTTAGTAGTAATAAACTGAACATGTTGATAAATGATCAAAGAATGACCTTTGATAGAGCAGGCATTGGATATACTGGTGATAACAAAAAGAGAGAATATAAGACTTTTTTTGTTAAATCTGTTGTTTGCCATGCATGCAATGAGGCAGGACATAAATCATATGTATGTCCACTCAAAACAGGAAAAAGTAGGCCTGATTGTAGACTTCAATGGGTTCCCAAGGGAACCAGACCTAACTCTAGGACCCAAAAAGTTTGGGTACCAAAGAAGACAACTTGATCTCCTGTTTTGCAGGTTGACAGCTCTCCTGAAAGAAATCAGTGGTACCTCGACAGTGGATGTTCGAGGCATATGACAGGAGACTCAACCATGTTTGCTGTTGTCAACAAAAAGAAAGGAAATGTTACTTTTGGTGGAAACCAAAAGGGCAAAATTGTTGGCATCGGCAATATAGGTAACAGTGTTAATCTCATTATTGAAAATGTGCTGTTAGTTGAAGGATTAAAGTATAATCTGCTTAGTATTAGTCAATTATGCGATAAAGGATATGAAGTGATTTTTAAATCTAACTCCTGCATAATTAAAGATGCATCTAATGATAAAACTCTGTTCACTGGTTATAGAAAAGAAAATATCTATGTTATTGATATGGATGTTGTTGAGCATGTTAATGAGAAATGCCTTGCTGTTAATTCTTCTCATGATGCTTGGATTTGGCATAGAAGATTAGGACACGTAGGAATGGATACCTTAGCTAAGATTACTAAGGATGACTTAGTTAGAGGGATTCCTAAGATATCCTTTGAAAAGGATAAAGTCTGTGAGGCTTGTCAAATGGGCAAGCAGATCAAATCTTCTTTTAAATCTAAGAGTGAGATATCTACCTCTAAGCCTCTCCAACTCCTTCACATGGACCTCTTCGGTCCTTCTAATATAGCAAGCTTAGGAGGCAAATTCTATGCTTTTGTCATCGTAGATGATTTCTCTAGATTCACCTGGGTTCATTTTCTAAAGTCTAAGGATGAGACTTTTGAAATCTTTTCTAGTTTTAGGAAAAGAGTTCAGAATGAAAAGGAGCTCACCATAATTGCTATTCGTAGTGATCATGGTGGAGAATTTGAAAATGATAGATTCGAACTCTTGTGTCTCAAACATGGGATTGAACACAACTTCTCTTCTCCTAGAACCCCTCAGCAAAATGGTGTTGTTGAGAGGAAAAATAGGTCTCTCCAAGAGCTTGCTCGGACTATGCTGAATGAAAATTCCCTTCCAAAATATTTCTGGGCAGAAGCTGTTTCAACAGCTTGTTATGTGCTTAATCGGGTCTCAATAAGACCTATCCTAGAGAAAACTCCATATGAGCTCTGGAGTGGAAAAACCCCTTCTGTCAAATACTTTAGAGCGTTTGGCAGTAAATGCTTCATTCTAAATACCAAAGATAACTTAGGAAAATTCGATTCTAAATCAGATATTGGAATTTTTCTTGGTTATTCTCTGTCAAGTAAAGCATATAGAGTCTTCAATAGGAGAACTCTTGTTGTTGAAGAATCTGTTCATGTCAATTTTGATGAGACCCCTCAACCCACAATCAATGTGGATGAGGATGATGTTTTGGATAATCAACTTGATTCTCTTTCTGTGGAAAAATCTAATGATCCTTCTCAAATTGTAAAGTCTTTAGAACCATCTTCTACTTCTTTGGACATCTTTCCTGTTAAAGATGAATCTGCAGATCTTCCTAGAGATTGGAAATATATTAGAAGTCATCCAATAGAGGAAATTTTAGGTGATCCTTCTTTAGGAGTTAAGACTAGATCCTCTCTTAGGAATCTCTGTGCCAATGTGGCATTTATCTCTCAAATAGAACCTAAGAAGTTTGAAGAGGCCGAGAGTGATGAAAATTGGATTATGGCCATGCAAGAAGAGTTAAATCAGTTTGAAAGGAGCATGGTATGGGAACTTGTTCCGAGGCCTAAGGATCATCCAATTATTGGAACAAAATGGGTTTATAAGAATAAATTGGATGAAAATGGGATAGTTGTTAGAAATAAAGCTAGACTTGTAGCTAAAGGATACTCTCAAGAAGAGGGAATTGATTTTGAAGAATCCTTTGCCCCTGTAGCTAGATTAGAGTCAATTAGAATGCTTCTAGCTTTTGCTTGCTACAAAAACTTCACACTCTTCCAAATGGATGTAAAGAGTGCTTTTTTAAATGGTTATATAACAGAAGAAGTTTATGTAGAACAACCTTTAGGTTTTGAAGCCTTTGATAAACCCGACCATGTCTTCAAACTTAGGAAAGCTCTCTATGGACTTAAGCAGGCTCCTAGAGCTTGGTATGACAGATTGAAGAATTTCCTTGAGGAAAGGAATTTCAAAAAGGGTAACTCCGATTCAACTCTGTTTACCATGCAAAAGGAGAAGGACATTTTGTTGGTTCAAATTTATGTCGATGACATTATCTTTGGCTCAACTAATGTCAAATTGTGTAATGAGTTTTCATCCCTCATGCAAAGTGAATTCGAGATGAGTATGATGGGGGAGTTAAAGTTTTTCTTAGGATTCCAGATTAGTCAATCTCTTGATGGAATTTTCTTCTGCCAAGAAAAGTATATTAAGGAACTCCTTAAGAAATTTGGTTTAGAATCTGTCAAGTCTTCCAAGACTCCCATGAGTACCACAACTAAGCTGGATATAAGATGAAAAAGGAATAAATGTTGATATTAAGAAATATCGTGGTATGATTGGTTCTCTGCTATATCTGACTGCAAGTAGGCCGGATATACTCTTTAGTGTTTGTCTTTGTGCTAGATTTCAGGCTGCCCCTAAGGAGTCTCATCTCTCTGCTGTCAAAAGAATTTTCAAATATTTAAGTGGGACTCTTGACTTAGGATTATGGTATCCTAAAGGCACTTCTTTTGATCTGATTGGCTATTCAGATTCTGACTATGCTGGTAGTCTTATTGATAGAAAAAGCACTAGTGGCACTTGTCAGTTCCTAGGAGAATCTCTAGTGTCTTGGTATTCGAAGAAACAGAATTCTGTTGCATTGTCAACTGCTGAGAGTGAATATATTGCTGCCGGTAGTTGTTGTACACAAATGCTTTGGATGAAACAGACTTTGGAAGATTACAATCTGTTTTATGATAGGATTCCTATTCGGTGTGATAACACCAGTGCCATTAACATTTCTAAAAATCCTATTCAACACTCTAGAACAAAGCACATAGATGTCAGATATCACTTCATCCGAGATCATGTTCAAAGAGGTGATATTTCTTTAGAATTCGTTAACTCTGTAGATCAACTTGCTGACATCTTTACCAAGCCTTTAGATGAAAAGACTTTCAATAATATTAGGATAAGGCTAGGTCTCATTCGGGTTGAGAAAAACTAAGATTATTTCTTTGTCGAAAAATTTCTAAGTATTGGAGTGTTTTTCTCTTCTGTGTTGGCATCGGCAGATGCTATGTTTTTCAATAGGCATCGGAAGATGCATATCTATAGGAAGGCATCGGAAGATGTTTTTCTTATTTCTGCCGACACGTGTAATCCATCGGAAAATTATATTTTCTTAATCTGCCGACACGTATGTCTTCTTCGTAAGGCGATGTGTTATTTCTTTTAAATTCATTCTTCTTCGCCGGTACACTTCATCTTTCGCGCTCTTTCTGAAAACCCCTGCCCTACCATACCTCCTCTGTCGAATTCCCTTCTAGAAATGGAATCTCAAGGTCAGTCATCTCGCGCCGTTTCCAAACCGGCCAAGAAGAAGGCCATTGTTTCTGATCGTTATACTCGAGAAATTCCTCGTGGAACGGAATGGCCGTCTTTTTTCTTCCTTACTGAAGCTGCCGAGGTAAAGTACCTCAACGACTATCAGTACAGATCTCTAATTCTTAGTAAGGGTATGTATTTTGAGAAGTTGGCTGGTATGGACATTATTGAACCCCTGACGGATTTAGGATTAATAGGTCTCTTTGAAACCGAATCTTTCTATTTCCCGGAAGCAATTAGGATGTTTTATGCCAACCTTACCTTTGCCTCCGATTTCACTTCCCTGAAGAGCTATGTGTACAACAAACGCATAGAAATTACTCCTAGTTCCATCAATGCCCTTCTAGGGTGCTCCACATTTGGACAACATCCCCTACAGTTATGTAACAAGCAATGAGCTTCCTTTCTATGGCACTTCTGATGAAAAACAGTTTCTTAGGGAAATAGCTTTGGTCCCCAACCAATCATTTGATCTTTTAAAGGGCAAGCATCTAACCCCTAGGGCCAAATTATTTCGCCACATGATTGATTTCAATATAGTTCCCAAGGGTGGTCACTATGATGAGGTGAGTGCAATGGAACTCTTTGTTCTGTTTGCACTCTATTTCAAGAAACCCTTCAATGTTGGGTACATTGTTGTCCGGAGGATGATTTTAGCTGTTTCTTCCAAGGCCACTTCTTTTCCATACAATCTGCTCCTCATGCGGTTATTTGTCAAGCTTGATATTGCTCTTCCAGAGGAGATTGAACCTGTGAAACTTAAGCCCACAAGTTATTATTCTGATATCAATCTGCGCAAGATGGGAATTAAGTTGGTCAGCAAAGGAGAGCTCATTCAGGTTACGGGCAAGAAAAAGGTTTCTCAGGCTGTTCCTGTCAGGCGTGGTAAGAGGAAACTTATCCTGCCAGAGGAATCTGCTGAAGAAGGAGGTGTTTCAGGTCTTCCTGACTGTGCCATTTCCCCTTCCCATTCTAGGGAGTCTAGCTTAGAACCCGAACCTTCTCCTCTGAAGCGTAGGCACAAAACTGCTTCCTCCTCTACAGCATCTCTCTCAGAGGCAACCTCTGTTCCCTCTATTTTGCCTCCTCCAATTCCAGAACAACCTCAATCACCTCCACCTTCTCTTATCTTGCCTTCTCAACCTGCCTTTCCTTCCATCTCTCCACTGATGCAAGCCATTACTTCATATTTCCAACATGGCCCCCCACCAGCTTCATCAGTCCCTCCATCTCCAGTCCAACTCTCTTCCTCACACACTACCTCTACAGTTAAACTGTCTACACCTTCATCTTCTACATCTTCGATCCCACAAGCTATACCATCAGCACCACCATCTCCACTTCGACTGCCCTCACCTGTTTCCCAGTCTCCCACCAAAACGGCTACGGCTCCTTCATCACCAGTCCAACCTGCCTTACAAACTTTGCCAACTATTCCTGCCACTCCTATCACTTATCAGAGGAGATCTACCATGAGTGAGGCTCAGTTCTCTGAGTTGAAAAGCAGCATTGCAGGTCTAAGGTCAGACTTTGATTCAAAAGTCTCTCAACTCGAAACTAATTTGAAAACTGAGTTTGATGTGGCTCTGGCTAAGAGGGATCGGTTATTGGCCAGAGAGAATGCAATTTTCACTCGAAAACTTCAAGCAATATCTACTCAACTTAAGGTTCTTTGTCCTACACCTCATACTTCTCTCTCTGAAGCTGAACATGCTCCCGTGATATCTTTGGCTGCTTGTGTCTCCGAGGTCAGCTTTGAAGATGCTAATCATTCCTTCTTCAGGCCTCCTGTTGTAGTGGATGAGCGCTTCATGTCTTTGGATCTTCAGGAGACTGTACTTCAATTCCATACTTCTCCTGTTAGTGTGCCTACTCCTGACGTAGCAGTCCAATGGAGATTTCCCCGGGTAGTCCCTCTGGCGAGCTTCCTTGTCTAGATCTGCTGATGTCTCAAGGACCCTCTACATCAGATGCTCCTCAGCCAGAGTCTCCTTCCTGCATGGACATGGTGGTTTCCAGAGAACCTTCTCCGCCCCCTGCTCCTTGCATGGATTTGGTGGTCTATCAATCACCACCCCTCCCTCGAGATCTAGCTTTCCTTCAAGATTTGGTGGAAGCATCTTTCAATCCCTTCCGTAACGTGCCTTCTCTTGTTCAGCAAGCCTTTTGGAATCGTCACTTAGATCGCTACAAAAAGTGATTTTTGTTTGCTGTTTCTTTCAATGACTATCTTTAGCTTTCTCAACTTTCTCAGATGTTGAATGCATTTATTTAATTTTTTTTTTATAATGAAAATGGGGGAGAATACTATATTTGATTGTTTGTGCTTGGATATACTCTGTGTTTCTGAAATTATTATGAATGGCTATGTTTATAAAATGCACAAAGTATGGGGGAGCTAGTATTATGGGGGAGTATCAAACTTAATCAAATTTATATTGTCATAATCAAAAGGGGGAGATTGTTGACTTATAGAGTGTTTAAGTCATAATTTGTTTTTGATTATGTACGTGTGTATTAAATATTCAATTTGATTCTGTGTACTTAATGAGTATTATAAATATGAGTTTATTTGGAAATACCCTTGAAAAGGGTATTTTAGTTGTCTAATAAAATCGGCTTGAGTATACAAAGCAGAACAGAAAAATAGGGCTGTAAAACTCGGGCTTCTGCCGATGACTGTACAATGGAAGCCTCTGCCGATTGCTAAGCAGAAGAAGACGCCGTTTTGAAGTTTTCATCTGCCGATAGCATCCTTGAAGACATATGCCGATGACGTGTCAACTGCTCTTATGCCGATCGCTAAAGACAAAGAAGCATTCTTATGCCGATCGCTAAAAGACAAAGAAGCATTCCTATGCCGATCGCTACACGACAAAGTGAAGGAAGGCTTCTGCCGATGACGTGGCAAGTTGTTCTTGCTGATTACATTTGAAGCTTCTGCCGATGACGTGGCAAGTTGTTCTTACCGATTACACTTGAAGCTTCTGCCGATGACGTGGCAAGTTGTTCCTGCCGATTATATGTGAAGCCTCTGTCGATGACGTGTCAAGAACAATCATGCCGATGAAGTGGTCTGAGCATTTAGGTTGCATCTGCCGATGTCGTTCAAAGTGTCTCATGCCGATCACTAGACGACAAAACTTCAAAGACTCATCTGCCGATGGCATTCAAAGAATCATCTGCCGATGGCATTCAAAGAATCATCTGCCGATGGCCCTACAAGTTGCATTTACCGATGACGTGGCATTAATTTAAACTGTCTCTGCCGATGCATTTCCGCCAGAATTCAAAGCCAGCCGCGAAGCTACAGTGACGTCGTTTTCAAGCTTTAACTCCAGAACATTAATGGCGACGACGAACAACACTTTCAGATGCAACGGATAAATGTTTCGTACGGATGCTTCCCAACGGTAACATTTTCTCATTTGAAGATAGATGCATTCAATTCGGAGAAGAAGAATATACAGAGTATATAAGTCAAGCTCAAAACACGAAGGAAGGACTTTTGCGAATTTTCAATTGATAGCCCTAAGCTGCAAAAGTTTTCATACTCTGTAATCACTGTACATCTCTCAAAACTCGAACTTGAGACTTCTGCTGTGAGAGTGTAGTCTGTGATCTATTTCACAAATACAAATCATTTGTAAAGGCAGTGGATTGACGCCCGGCAAGTTCAATCCAGAATTGTAAAGGCAGTTGATCGGAGCCCGGAATCCCGATCTAGTTATTCTCGTGAGGAGAAGGGTAAGGATCTTCAAGGGGTGAGCCTTGAAGCGTGGACGTAGGCAGTTTGGCCGAACCACGTAAAAAGTACTGGTGTCGAATTTCTCTCTCTCTCTCTTTACATTATTTGAATACTTGTGTTAAATTTAAGTTTTAATCAAGAAGAGAAATTAAGTCTAAATTAGTAAAATCAAAAAGTCTAATTCACCCCCCCCCCCCCTCTTAGACAATTACGGTCCTACAATTGGTATCAGAGCAAGGTATTTATTGTCTAAGTTGTTTATCTAAGAGATATTGCTGTATCTGAAATGGCATTCAACATTAACAACTCCCAAATAGAAGGTCAGGCAACAAATAGACCTCCATTCTTTGATGGTAGTGACTATGTCTATTGGAAGTCTAGAATGAAAATATTCATTCAAGCCATAGACTACGAGACCTGGTGTATTATAGAAAATGGTCCTTTTAAGGCCATGAAAACTGTTGAAGGGAAAAGTATCCCTAAGGTCTCCTCTGAGTTAACTGAGTCCGATAAGAGAAATCTAAGCCTTAATGCTAAGGCTGTAAACACCCTGTACTGTGCTCTTAATAGAGATGAATTTAATAGAGTGCAAGGGTGTGAGAGTGCCCAAGAGATTTGGCATCTTTTAGAGGTTACACACGAGGGCACGAATCAAGTAAAAGAGAGCAAATTAAATATGTTAGTACACGAGTATGAACTTTTTATCATGATAAAGGATGAGACTATTTCATCTATGTTTACTCGGTTCACTAACATTACTAATGGTTTAAAAGCTCTCGGTAAGACTTACACAGGTGAAGAACAGGTAAGAAAAATTCTAAGATGCCTACCCAGAGCCTGGCAACCAAAGGTGACAGCCATTCAAGAAGCTCGGGATCTTAAGGTTCTCAAGCTCGAGGAACTCATTGGATCTCTCATGACGCATGAGATCACAATGAGGGAAAATGAAAAGGAGGACCTCAAAGAGAAAGAGGTCTCTAAGAGAAAGGACATTGCCATGAAGGCCTCCTCTGCCTCCTCCAGTAAACATGAAGAATCTGATGAGGAAGATGTAGATGAAGGTGATGAGGATATAGCTCTCATCACTAGGAGGTTCAGCAAATTCCTCCAAAGGAAGAGAATGCAGGGAAGAAGATTTCCAAAGGGTGAAAAACCCCAAAAAGAGAAGGAAATCACCTGCTTTGGTTGCGGCAAGCCTGGCCATATGAAGGCAGATTGCCCTCAGGCGAAGAAATTTCCCAAAAAGCTCAAGAAGAAGGCCATGAAGGCTACCTGGGATGAATGTGAAAGTGACACTTCTTCTTCAGAAGATGAGGAAGTTGCTAACCTCTGTTTTATGGCTCACGAAGATAAGGTTAGTTCTATATCTCCTTGTACCTTAAGTGACAGTGAAATTGATGACGATGATGGAGATATAGTAGATGCTTTTAATGATCTAGTAAAACAATTCAGCATGTTAAAAACTAAGTACAATGCATTGAAAAAGGAAAATGCAAGATTAATTGAGAAGCAAGAAAATGAAAACAATCAGCTTGAAAAGGAAGTGTATGAACTGAAAAAGAAAAATGAATTTTTAGACTATTTTGTTAAGAAATTGACTCTTAGTAGTAATAAACTGAACATGTTGATAAATGATCAAAGAATGACCTTTGATAGAGCAGGCATTGGATATACTGGTGATAACAAAAAGAGAGAATATAAGACTTTTTTTGTTAAATCTGTTGTTTGCCATGCATGCAATGAGGCAGGACATAAATCATATGTATGTCCACTCAAAACAGGAAAAAGTAGGCCTGATTGTAGACTTCAATGGGTTCCCAAGGGAACCAGACCTAACTCTAGGACCCAAAAGTTTGGGTACCAAAGAAGACAACTTGATCTCCTGTTTTGCAGGTTGACAGCTCTCCTGAAAGAAATCAGTGGTACCTCGACAGTGGATGTTCGAGGCATATGACAGGAGACTCAACCATGTTTGCTGTTGTCAACAAAAAGAAAGGAAATGTTACTTTTGGTGGAAACCAAAAGGGCAAAATTGTTGGCATCGGCAATATAGGTAACAGTGTTAATCTCATTATTGAAAATGTGCTGTTAGTTGAAGGATTAAAGTATAATCTGCTTAGTATTAGTCAATTATGCGATAAAGGATATGAAGTGATTTTTAAATCTAACTCCTGCATAATTAAAGATGCATCTAATGATAAAACTCTGTTCACTGGTTATAGAAAAGAAAATATCTATGTTATTGATATGGATGTTGTTGAGCATGTTAATGAGAAATGCCTTGCTGTTAATTCTTCTCATGATGCTTGGATTTGGCATAGAAGATTAGGACACGTAGGAATGGATACCTTAGCTAAGATTACTAAGGATGACTTAGTTAGAGGGATTCCTAAGATATCCTTTGAAAAGGATAAAGTCTGTGAGGCTTGTCAAATGGGCAAGCAGATCAAATCTTCTTTTAAATCTAAGAGTGAGATATCTACCTCTAAGCCTCTCCAACTCCTTCACATGGACCTCTTCGGTCCTTCTAATATAGCAAGCTTAGGAGGCAAATTCTATGCTTTTGTCATCGTAGATGATTTCTCTAGATTCACCTGGGTTCATTTTCTAAAGTCTAAGGATGAGACTTTTGAAATCTTTTCTAGTTTTAGGAAAAGAGTTCAGAATGAAAAGGAGCTCACCATAATTGCTATTCGTAGTGATCATGGTGGAGAATTTGAAAATGATAGATTCGAACTCTTGTGTCTCAAACATGGGATTGAACACAACTTCTCTTCTCCTAGAACCCCTCAGCAAAATGGTGTTGTTGAGAGGAAAAATAGGTCTCTCCAAGAGCTTGCTCGGACTATGCTGAATGAAAATTCCCTTCCAAAATATTTCTGGGCAGAAGCTGTTTCAACAGCTTGTTATGTGCTTAATCGGGTCTCAATAAGACCTATCCTAGAGAAAACTCCATATGAGCTCTGGAGTGGAAAAACCCCTTCTGTCAAATACTTTAGAGCGTTTGGCAGTAAATGCTTCATTCTAAATACCAAAGATAACTTAGGAAAATTCGATTCTAAATCAGATATTGGAATTTTTCTTGGTTATTCTCTGTCAAGTAAAGCATATAGAGTCTTCAATAGGAGAACTCTTGTTGTTGAAGAATCTGTTCATGTCAATTTTGATGAGACCCCTCAACCCACAATCAATGTGGATGAGGATGATGTTTTGGATAATCAACTTGATTCTCTTTCTGTGGAAAAATCTAATGATCCTTCTCAAATTGTAAAGTCTTTAGAACCATCTTCTACTTCTTTGGACATCTTTCCTGTTAAAGATGAATCTGCAGATCTTCCTAGAGATTGGAAATATATTAGAAGTCATCCAATAGAGGAAATTTTAGGTGATCCTTCTTTAGGAGTTAAGACTAGATCCTCTCTTAGGAATCTCTGTGCCAATGTGGCATTTATCTCTCAAATAGAACCTAAGAAGTTTGAAGAGGCCGAGAGTGATGAAAATTGGATTATGGCCATGCAAGAAGAGTTAAATCAGTTTGAAAGGAGCATGGTATGGGAACTTGTTCCGAGGCCTAAGGATCATCCAATTATTGGAACAAAATGGGTTTATAAGAATAAATTGGATGAAAATGGGATAGTTGTTAGAAATAAAGCTAGACTTGTAGCTAAAGGATACTCTCAAGAAGAGGGAATTGATTTTGAAGAATCCTTTGCCCCTGTAGCTAGATTAGAGTCAATTAGAATGCTTCTAGCTTTTGCTTGCTACAAAAACTTCACACTCTTCCAAATGGATGTAAAGAGTGCTTTTTTAAATGGTTATATAACAGAAGAAGTTTATGTAGAACAACCTTTAGGTTTTGAAGCCTTTGATAAACCCGACCATGTCTTCAAACTTAGGAAAGCTCTCTATGGACTTAAGCAGGCTCCTAGAGCTTGGTATGACAGATTGAAGAATTTCCTTGAGGAAAGGAATTTCAAAAAGGGTAACTCCGATTCAACTCTGTTTACCATGCAAAAGGAGAAGGACATTTTGTTGGTTCAAATTTATGTCGATGACATTATCTTTGGCTCAACTAATGTCAAATTGTGTAATGAGTTTTCATCCCTCATGCAAAGTGAATTCGAGATGAGTATGATGGGGGAGTTAAAGTTTTTCTTAGGATTCCAGATTAGTCAATCTCTTGATGGAATTTTCTTCTGCCAAGAAAAGTATATTAAGGAACTCCTTAAGAAATTTGGTTTAGAATCTGTCAAGTCTTCCAAGACTCCCATGAGTACCACAACTAAGCTGGATAAAGATGAAAAAGGAATAAATGTTGATATTAAGAAATATCGTGGTATGATTGGTTCTCTGCTATATCTGACTGCAAGTAGGCCGGATATACTCTTTAGTGTTTGTCTTTGTGCTAGATTTCAGGCTGCCCCTAAGGAGTCTCATCTCTCTGCTGTCAAAAGAATTTTCAAATATTTAAGTGGGACTCTTGACTTAGGATTATGGTATCCTAAAGGCACTTCTTTTGATCTGATTGGCTATTCAGATTCTGACTATGCTGGTAGTCTTATTGATAGAAAAAGCACTAGTGGCACTTGTCAGTTCCTAGGAGAATCTCTAGTGTCTTGGTATTCGAAGAAACAGAATTCTGTTGCATTGTCAACTGCTGAGAGTGAATATATTGCTGCCGGTAGTTGTTGTACACAAATGCTTTGGATGAAACAGACTTTGGAAGATTACAATCTGTTTTATGATAGGATTCCTATTCGGTGTGATAACACCAGTGCCATTAACATTTCTAAAAATCCTATTCAACACTCTAGAACAAAGCACATAGATGTCAGATATCACTTCATCCGAGATCATGTTCAAAGAGGTGATATTTCTTTAGAATTCGTTAACTCTGTAGATCAACTTGCTGACATCTTTACCAAGCCTTTAGATGAAAAGACTTTCAATAATATTAGGATAAGGCTAGGTCTCATTCGGGTTGAGAAAAACTAAGATTATTTCTTTGTCGAAAAATTTCTAAGTATTGGAGTGTTTTTCTCTTCTGTGTTGGCATCGGCAGATGCTATGTTTTTCAATAGGCATCGGAAGATGCATATCTATAGGAAGGCATCGGAAGATGTTTTTCTTATTTCTGCCGACACGTGTAATCCATCGGAAAATTATATTTTTCTTAATCTGCCGACACGTATGTCTTCTTCGTAAGGCGATGTGTTATTTCTTTTAAATTCATTCTTCTTCGCCGGTACACTTCATCTTTCGCGCTCTTTCTGAAAACCCCTGCCCTACCATACCTCCTCTGTCGAATTCCCTTCTAGAAATGGAATCTCAAGGTCAGTCATCTCGCGCCGTTTCCAAACCGGCCAAGAAGAAGGCCATTGTTTCTGATCGTTATACTCGAGAAATTCCTCGTGGAACGGAATGGCCGTCTTTTTTCTTCCTTACTGAAGCTGCCGAGGTAAAGTACCTCAACGACTATCAGTACAGATCTCTAATTCTTAGTAAGGGTATGTATTTTGAGAAGTTGGCTGGTATGGACATTATTGAACCCCTGACGGATTTAGGATTAATAGGTCTCTTTGAAACCGAATCTTTCTATTTCCCGGAAGCAATTAGGATGTTTTATGCCAACCTTACCTTTGCCTCCGATTTCACTTCCCTGAAGAGCTATGTGTACAACAAACGCATAGAAATTACTCCTAGTTCCATCAATGCCCTTCTGGGTGCTCCACATTTGGACAACATCCCCTACAGTTATGTAACAAGCAATGAGCTTCCTTTCTATGGCACTTCTGATGAAAAACAGTTTCTTAGGGAAATAGCTTTGGTCCCCAACCAATCATTTGATCTTTTAAAGGGCAAGCATCTAACCCCTAGGGCCAAATTATTTCGCCACATGATTGATTTCAATATAGTTCCCAAGGGTGGTCACTATGATGAGGTGAGTGCAATGGAACTCTTTGTTCTGTTTGCACTCTATTTCAAGAAACCCTTCAATGTTGGGTACATTGTTGTCCGGAGGATGATTTTAGCTGTTTCTTCCAAGGCCACTTCTTTTCCATACAATCTGCTCCTCATGCGGTTATTTGTCAAGCTTGATATTGCTCTTCCAGAGGAGATTGAACCTGTGAAACTTAAGCCCACAAGTTATTATTCTGATATCAATCTGCGCAAGATGGGAATTAAGTTGGTCAGCAAAGGAGAGCTCATTCAGGTTACGGGCAAGAAAAAGGTTTCTCAGGCTGTTCCTGTCAGGCGTGGTAAGAGGAAACTTATCCTGCCAGAGGAATCTGCTGAAGAAGGAGGTGTTTCAGGTCTTCCTGACTGTGCCATTTCCCCTTCCCATTCTAGGGAGTCTAGCTTAGAACCCGAACCTTCTCCTCTGAAGCGTAGGCACAAAACTGCTTCCTCCTCTACAGCATCTCTCTCAGAGGCAACCTCTGTTCCCTCTATTTTGCCTCCTCCAATTCCAGAACAACCTCAATCACCTCCACCTTCTCTTATCTTGCCTTCTCAACCTGCCTTTCCTTCCATCTCTCCACTGATGCAAGCCATTACTTCATATTTCCAACATGGCCCCCCACCAGCTTCATCAGTCCCTCCATCTCCAGTCCAACTCTCTTCCTCACACACTACCTCTACAGTTAAACTGTCTACACCTTCATCTTCTACATCTTCGATCCCACAAGCTATACCATCAGCACCACCATCTCCACTTCGACTGCCCTCACCTGTTTCCCAGTCTCCCACCAAAACGGCTACGGCTCCTTCATCACCAGTCCAACCTGCCTTACAAACTTTGCCAACTATTCCTGCCACTCCTATCACTTATCAGAGGAGATCTACCATGAGTGAGGCTCAGTTCTCTGAGTTGAAAAGCAGCATTGCAGGTCTAAGGTCAGACTTTGATTCAAAAGTCTCTCAACTCGAAACTAATTTGAAAACTGAGTTTGATGTGGCTCTGGCTAAGAGGGATCGGTTATTGGCCAGAGAGAATGCAATTTTCACTCGAAAACTTCAAGCAATATCTACTCAACTTAAGGTTCTTTGTCCTACACCTCATACTTCTCTCTCTGAAGCTGAACATGCTCCCGTGATATCTTTGGCTGCTTGTGTCTCCGAGGTCAGCTTTGAAGATGCTAATCATTCCTTCTTCAGGCCTCCTGTTGTAGTGGATGAGCGCTTCATGTCTTTGGATCTTCAGGAGACTGTACTTCAATTCCATACTTCTCCTGTTAGTGTGCCTACTCCTGACGTAGCAGTCCAATGGAGATTTCCCCGGGTAGTCCCTCTGGCGAGCTTCCTTGTCTAGATCTGCTGATGTCTCAAGGACCCTCTACATCAGATGCTCCTCAGCCAGAGTCTCCTTCCTGCATGGACATGGTGGTTTCCAGAGAACCTTCTCCGCCCCCTGCTCCTTGCATGGATTTGGTGGTCTATCAATCACCACCCCTCCCTCGAGATCTAGCTTTCCTTCAAGATTTGGTGGAAGCATCTTTCAATCCCTTCCGTAACGTGCCTTCTCTTGTTCAGCAAGCCTTTTGGAATCGTCACTTAGATCGCTACAAAAAGTGATTTTTGTTTGCTGTTTCTTTCAATGACTATCTTTAGCTTTCTCAACTTTCTCAGATGTTGAATGCATTTATTTAATTTTTTTTTTATAATGAAAATGGGGGAGAATACTATATTTGATTGTTTGTGCTTGGATATACTCTGTGTTTCTGAAATTATTATGAATGGCTATGTTTATAAAATGCACAAAGTATGGGGGAGCTAGTATTATGGGGGAGTATCAAACTTAATCAAATTTATATTGTCATAATCAAAAAGGGGGAGATTGTTGACTTATAGAGTGTTTAAGTCATAATTTGTTTTTGATTATGTACGTGTGTATTAAATATTCAATTTGATTCTGTGTACTTAATGAGTATTATAAATATGAGTTTATTTGGAAATACCCTTGAAAAGGGTATTTTAGTTGTCTAATAAAATCGGCTTGAGTATACAAAGCAGAACAGAAAAATAGGGCTGTAAAACTCGGGCTTCTGCCGATGACTGTACAATGGAAGCCTCTGCCGATTGCTAAGCAGAAGAAGACGCCGTTTTGAAGTTTTCATCTGCCGATAGCATCCTTGAAGACATATGCCGATGACGTGTCAACTGCTCTTATGCCGATCGCTAAAAGACAAAGAAGCATTCTTATGCCGATCGCTAAAAGACAAAGAAGCATTCCTATGCCGATCGCTACACGACAAAGTGAAGGAAGGCTTCTGCCGATGACGTGGCAAGTTGTTCTTGCTGATTACATTTGAAGCTTCTGCCGATGACGTGGCAAGTTGTTCTTACCGATTACACTTGAAGCTTCTGCCGATGACGTGGCAAGTTGTTCCTGCCGATTATATGTGAAGCCTCTGTCGATGACGTGTCAAGAACAATCATGCCGATGAAGTGGTCTGAGCATTTAGGTTGCATCTGCCGATGTCGTTCAAAGTGTCTCATGCCGATCACTAGACGACAAAACTTCAAAGACTCATCTGCCGATGGCATTCAAAGAATCATCTGCCGATGGCATTCAAAGAATCATCTGCCGATGGCCCTACAAGTTGCATTTACCGATGACGTGGCATTAATTTAAACTGTCTCTGCCGATGCATTTCCGCCAGAATTCAAAGCCAGCCGCGAAGCTACAGTGACGTCGTTTTCAAGCTTTAACTCCAGAACATTAATGGCGACGACGAACAACACTTTCAGATGCAACGGATAAATGTTTCGTACGGATGCTTCCCAACAGTAACATTTTCTCATTTGAAGATAGATGCATTCAATTCGGAGAAGAAGAATATACAGAGTATATAAGTCAAGCTCAAAACACGAAGGAAGGACTTTTGCGAATTTTCAATTGATAGCCCTAAGCTGCAAAAGTTTTCATACTCTGTAATCACTGTACATCTCTCAAAACTCGAACTTGAGACTTCTGCTGTGAGAGTGTAGTCTGTGATCTATTTCACAAATACAAATCATTTGTAAAGGCAGTGGATTGACGCCCGGCAAGTTCAATCCAGAATTGTAAAGGCAGTTGATCGGAGCCCGGAATCCCGATCTAGTTATTCTCGTGAGGAGAAGGGTAAGGATCTTCAAGGGGTGAGCCTTGAAGCGTGGACGTAGGCAGTTTGGCCGAACCACGTAAAAAGTACTGGTGTCGAATTTCTCTCTCTCTCTCTTTACATTATTTGAATACTTGTGTTAAATTTAAGTTTTAATCAAGAAGAGAAATTAAGTCTAAATTAGTAAAATCAAAAAGTCTAATTCACCCCCCCCCCCTCTTAGACAATTACGGTCCTACAAGTTTCATTAGTCATCTCATGTGTTCAGGCTCTCATTAGCCATCTCATGCGTTCCATCAATTCCATTCGTTTTCATGCATTTCAGACACGCATAAATCATGTCCTATCATTTTTTTTATCTTTCTACATTCTTATGTCAATGCCTATACATCATGTCCTATCATTTTTTTTCTACATTCCTATGTCAATGCCTATACATGCGTGTCCAAATAAGAACATAATTGAATAATAAAATACTTTAAAGAAAATAATTTAATATATGTTTCGTGATGTAGAGCCTATCGCCAAAACATTTAAAACTTAGTGTTTTATTTACTTGGATGTCGAGATACAGAGGAAACAGGATCTTAGGTATTTTTCTCCAAGCGTTGGATTAATCTTATTTGCCTAAAAATTAGGTATTAAGTTCACACCTAAATAAATCCAAATTTCAGAATAATTGGGCAGAATTTCCTTACTTGTAGGTCGGATATGGTCGAATTAAATCGATTCGGTTAACTTTCAGAAATTTTCTACCTAAATTAAATATCCAATATAAATTTTGACTTTAATAAATTAATTTCACAAGAATTTAGGTAGAAATTCTTTACCGGTAAAATCTTAGATTGGATCGGGTCGAATTTTGAGTCGGGTCAAAATTCGGGTCGGTTTGGGTTCGGGTCAGTTCGGATGAACAGTGCCAATTTGGTTCAGTTTTACTATTCTGGTCTGGTTTGGTTTGGCTGGCCGGTTCGGTTCGGTTCGGGCTGAAAAGAACCGATTTAGTTCAGGTTTTTAAAAAAAAACATCTTCCTCTTTTTCTTCTTCTTCTTCACTAGGGAGAGCAGAGAACAGAGAGAAAAAAAGAGAAAGAGAGAGAGTAGTGGCCGAGGGATCGCCGAACGCCGAGCGAGGGAGAGAAGGGTTCGGCCATGCGGGATATCACCGGAGAGGAGTTCGGCTGAGAGGGATTTTGTGATGACCCGGATGTGTAAGTATGTGTACGATGGCTGCATGAACCGGAACCCGAATGGCGGTACGTCCGCGCGGGCGAACCGGAAGGTGACGAGTTGTAAAGAGGGGGTCATCAAAATCCCACATCGCTTGGGGAAGCATGTGGAAATGAAAGATATGTAAAGAGACCCTCCCAAGATAGCAAGACGCGTTTTGGAGCACAATTGACAACGGATCCCATAAGAACTCCAAAATTAAAAGTTCTTCGGCTAGAGTAGTATCAGGTTGGGTAGCCGACTGGGAAGTCCTCGCCAAACAAAGCCGTGAGGGGAGGATATTGGGCTACGGCCCAATCCCCAGAGCGGACAATATCTTGCTGGGAAAAAGGGTCGTCACAAATGGTATCAGAGCCTGTACCCAACTGAAAATGTGGCCAACGTGATTGTGATGACCCGGATGTGTAAGTATGTGTACGATAGCTGCACGAACCAGAACTCGGATAGCAGTACGTCTGCGCGGGCGAACCGGAAGGTGACGGGTTGTAAAGAGGGGGTCGTTACAATCCTACATCGCTTGGAGAAGTATGTGGAAATGAAACATATGTAAAGAGACCCTCCCAAGATAGCAAGACGCGTTTTGGAGCACAATTGACAACGGATCCCATAAGAACTCCGAAGTTAAAAGTGCTTCGGCGAAAGTAGTACCAAGTTGGGTGACAGACTAGGAAGTCCTCGCCAAACAAAGCCGTGAGGGGAGGATATTGTGCTACGGCCCAATCCCCTAGAGCGGACAATATCTTGCTGAAAAAAAGGATCGTTACAGATTTTTCGTCGGAAGGGGTTCAGCCGAGGTTTTTGACGGAAGGGAGTTTGGCCGAGAGAGCTTTTCGTCGGAAGTTCAGCTTCGCAGTTATTTCCTTCGATTTTTGGTGTGATTCTCCTTCACTAAGTTACCCAATTTATAGGGGAAGCTCCTCCACTGGAAGACGTCTCTTCCTCATCAAATTCATCTGTTGATTTAGGGTTTGTCAAAATTTTCAGGCTGGAATGAAGTTCTTCATTCTTTTTATTCAAAATTGTCGACTCCACATTTTTCATATATTACAATCTACCCTCCTTAAAAGAAATTTTGTCCTCAAAATTTAAAGAATCACTTGAAAAGCTCAAGATAGATTTTTCTTATTTCTTCTTCTTTTTCCCAAGTTGCCTCTTCAACGTTTTGATACTTCCATATAACTCTTACAAGCGAGATCTTCTTATTCCATAATTTGAATCGGTCTATCTTTGTAGGATAAGTTAGGGTTGAGAACAAATCCTTCTGATCTCATTCGTAAAACATGCGAAGGATCTGAAACGTATTTCCTTAACATCGATATGTGAAACACGTTGTGAACCTGCTTGAGTGACTCTGGCAAATTTAGTTTGTAAGCAACTTCACCAATTCTGGTTGTGATTGTAAATGGGCCAGTGTATCTTGGACTTAGTTTTCTTTTTTTCCTAAATTGCATCACACCTTTCATTGGCGAAACTTTCAAGAATACTTGATCACCTTCAGCAAATTCTAATTTTCTCCTTCTTCGATCTGCATAGCTTTTTTGTCTACTTTGGGCTGCACGAATCCTCTTTCTAATTAAAGTAACAATCTCGGCAGTTTGTCTCAAAATATCAGGTCCAACAAGAATGCATTCACCAACCTCATCCCAAACTACTGGAGATCTACACTTTCTACCATAAAGTGTTTCATAAGGCGTCATTCCAATTAAAGCCTGATAACTATTGTTATAAGAAAACTCTACTAGTGGTAAATTTTTATACCAATTCCTTTGAAAATCGATAGCACAAGCTCTCAACATGTCCTCAAAGGTTTGAATCATTCTTTCTGACTGCCCATCCGTTTGAGGGTGGAAAGCTGTACTGAAATTTAACTGAGTGTCCATTGCTTTTTGCAAGCTCTTCCAGAATTTGGAGGTAAAACGAGTATCTCGATCTGACACGATAAAAATGGGAGTGCCATGAAGTCTGATAATCTCCTGAACATAGAGCTGAGCATATTGATCCATATTAAAGGTAGTTCATATAGGAATAAAATGTGCCGATTTTGTGAGCCTGTCAACTATCACCCAAATAGAGTCATAATTTTTAATTGATCTTCGAAGTCCAACAACGAAATCCATTGTGATATGTTCCCATTTCCACTAGGGTACAAATAACGGTTGTAAAATATTAGTAAGTCGTTGATGTTCCGCTTTGACTAGTTGACATGTAAGACATCTTTCAACAAATTTGGCCACGTCCAATTTCAATCCTCGCCACCAATAATGTTGCTTCAAATCTTGATACATTTTGGTTGTACAAGGATGTACCGAGTAAGGGGTTGAGTGTGCTTCCTCCAATATAGTTCTCTTTAATTCAGGATCATCTGGTATACACCATCTCTTTTTGAACTGAATAATCCTACCATCACATATGGAAAATTAAGAAACTCTTCCAGCCTCCAAATCTTCTTTCACATTGCAAATAAATGTATCGCCGCGTTGTTTATCCTTTATTTGTTCGAGCAAGCTTGGCTGAAGCGTCATAGTAGACAATCTCTCTAATAGCCCAAACGGTACAATTTCGGTGCTAGATTTCTGCATCTCCTCAGTTAGTTGTCTTGGAATCAGCTACAACATTAGCTTTGCCAGGATGATAAATAATTTTGCAGTCATAGTCATTTACCAATTCTAATCATCTGCGTTGTCTCATGTTTAGATCCTTCTGAGTTGGGAAATATTTTAAACTTTTGTGATCCGTAAAAATTTCGCATCTTTCTTCATAAAGATAATGCCTCTAAATTTTTAATGCGTAAACTACCGCTGCAAGGTCCAAATCATGAGTTGGGTAGTTCATCTCGTGTTCCTTCAACTGTCTCGAGGCATAAGCAACAATTTTTCCTTCTTGCATAAGTACACATCCGAGTCCATACTTTGAGGCATCACTATACACCACAAATTTTCTTGATCCAGATGGTATAGTAAGTATAGGTGCCGAGATCAGTCTCTTATTTAGCTCTTGAAAGCTTCGTTCGCACTCTTTAGTCCATAAATATTTGATCCCTTTCTTGGTTAACTTCGTAAGCGGGTTGGCTAAACTTGAGAATCCTCTACGAATCTTTGATAATATCCCGCAATACCAAGAAAACTCCTTATCTCAGCTGCGTTCTTTGGTTGAGACCATTTACTAACAGCTTCTATCTTCGCTGGGTCCACTGCTACACCCTTTTTTGAAATAATGTGTCCTAGAAAAGTGACATTCTCCATCCAAAATTCACACTTAGAAAATTTTGCATATAATTTTCTGTGCCTCAAAATTGATAAAACAATTCGCAGGTGCCTTTCATGGTCTTCCTTACTCTTCGAATATATGAGAATATCGAATTCATCTAAGAATTTCTTGAATATTTCATTCATTAAATCCATAAAGGCAGCCGGGGCATTAGTCAATCTAAATGACATAACTTTCAAAATTCATAGTGGCCATATTTTGTCCGGAATGCCGTCTTGGGTATATCATCATCTTTGATTCTTAGTTGGTGGTAGCCAGATCTAAGATCTATTTTTGAAAAGACTCCGGCATCTTTTAATTGATCAAACAAGTCGTCAATTCTTGGGAGTGGGTATTTGTTCTTGATAGTGACTTTATTTAATTCCCGATAATCAATGCATATCCCCATAGATCCATCTTTCTTTTTCACGAATAATACGGGTGTTCCCCATGGTGAAAAGTTTGGTTGAATAAATCCCTTTTCTAGCAACTCGTCTAGTTGGACCTTCAATTCCTTTAATTCGGTTGATGCCATTCTGTACAGGGCTTTAGAGATTGGTGACGTTCCAGGTAGAATATCAATGTTGAATTCTATATCTCTAGCTGGTGGCAAACTTGTTAAATCATTTAGAAAGACATCGGGATATTCATGAACTATTAGTGTTTTATCTAGAGTTATTGCTTTCTCACTTTGAGTGCACACAACGCTTGCCAAGAATCCAAAACATCCAGCATTTAATAGCTTTTGTGCCCGCAAAGATGATATAATTGAAATTCTCGAACTCTTCTTATCGCCATAAAATAAGAATGCTTCTTCTCCCGACAATTGAAATTTTATGATCTTCTTATGACAATCAATAATTGCATGGTGTCTGGTTAGCCAATCCATGCCGAGAATTATGTCGTAATCTTACATTGTCAAAATGGTCAGGTCTGCTTCCAATCTTCTATCTCCAATATGAACATTGCACCCTCGGATAATAGAATTAGTGGACATTACAGTACCCGATGGTGTAGCTACTCCCAATGTATGCTCTAAAGGTTCTATCGTCTTATTTAATATTTTTGAATGCATAAGGGATAGAAAAGAATGGGTTGCACGAGAATCAATTAATATAAAGGAATGTACTTCAGAAATTATAAGCACACATGTTATTACAGCTGCATTTCTTTCTACGTCCTCCTTTGTCATGGTATAAACTCGAACAACTGCTTTTGGTTGATCCTGACCATTTTTAGGCCAATCTTTGATGGAACGACTAGCTTGTCCGCACTTGAAACAAGTCATTACTTTAGCTCGACATTCTCCAGTATGTGTTTTCTTGCAAGTGGGACACGTAGGTATGGTAGGCATAGTTGTTTCGCTCACTGGCTCTCTTTAAATAAATTTGGAGGCTCCTCTGGGAGTGTCCGCAGTTATTGGTCGCTTCGATCCAGTCAATTAAAATTGTGATGGTAGCATTTTATTCTTTGTCGATTGTGTTGCATGACTGAACCTTCTCCGATATTCTTGAGCCTCGGAGATCTTTTGTTCCCCAATCTCCGTTTTAAGGGTTTTTTCCACTACTACAGCAAATGGGGTGTCCCACGAAGTGCGAAGGTTGACATTTTTAAATATCTCCGTCATTAATCCTTGAACAAAACACTTTACTTTCAAAGCCTCATTGCTGACCATGTGCGGGGCAAAGCGAGAGAGTTGATCAAACTTGTATACATATTTAGTTACACTTCCAGTTTGCTTCAAGGACATGAATTCTTCCATCTTTGCGTCTTTCATAGCATCAACAAAGTATTTCTCGTTAAAAAGTTCTTTAAATCGCTGCCAACTAATAGTCGTATCTGAATGCATTATTTTCACCGAGTCTCACCAATATCGTGCATCCCTTCTTAACATTGTGGACGCACATGACAACTTCTTGGTCTCCACAATCTTGGCATGCTCGAATATTTCTTCAACTATTTTTATCCAATCCTCAGCAGCTATCATGTCAGTCAAGTTACCATCAAAGGTTAGAGGATCCAATCTTCGAAACCTCTCAAGATCAATGTCTATGCGTCGTGGTCTATTCATATTTTGGGCCAGTGCGCTTGCTACCTGTGCGCTTGCTGCTTGTGCGCTCGCTGCCTGTGTGTTAACTGCCTAGGCTGTGGCAGTGGCCGCTTGAGCTGTGACAGTTGTTGTCTGCATTAATTGTTCAATTTGTCTGGCTTACCTCTCAATCATATCCATCATTCGATTGAGAATAGCATCCCATTTGGTATTATTTCTTCTATGTTTGGCCATAAGTCTACATCATGGGGATTTATTTATTCTTCTTTAAAATTTTATTCTATTTTGGTAAAAATTGATCATGAAAGTACCAAAATTTAAATCATTAAATTCATAGAAATAATTTTCTATCAAAATAAAATAGATGATTAAATATAATAAAATAAAATACTTACTTGCTGATCGACAATCTTCTAGATGCATGATGAGTATACAGAGTAGTCTACAGAACCGTTTAAAAACTTAGTGCTCTGATACCAACTGTAACGACCCCAATTTAAAATCCTCAATTTGTTTTCCCCAATTTGAAACTCTAAAATTTTTCTCAAATCGATTTACAAATTAGGTTAAATTGAATCGTTATAAAATCCTAATTTAATTAATTCAAAATCTTTGAAAATAGTAAAAATTATTTATTAAGCGGAAACTTTGAAATGTCTGTCAATAAATATTTAGAACATTAAATATTAAACAAACATTAAATAAAAACTTCATTTATAAATTTTAAAAGTAATAATGTAATTGATAAAATTCAACAGTTGATGAAATAAATTATTACAACTGAAATCAAAGCAAGGTTAAATGTCACTCAATATAAAATAGCTTTTTAAAATGATAAACTCATAACTTTAATTTGTTACTTAACAACCACATCTTCCTCTGTATACTCGCCCGCCTCTGGAGGATTCTCGATCGGCATCATTTCATCTTCTGATAAAAATTTACCTACATCACAAAACTACTATGTGAGATAAACTCAGTAAGTAAAAACACGTGCATGTGACTTTAATTGCATACACTACCCAATTTCATGCTTTAAAAGTTACATACTTGATGAGACTCATTTTTCGATCTTTACCATGCGTTCAGGCTTTCAAAAAACTGGTGGTTTCTTACCCTCATAAAGTTTCATCAGCCATCTCAATAACCATGCGTTCAGGCTTTCAGAAAACTAGTGGTTTCTTACCTTCATAAAGTTTCATCAGCCATCTCATGCGTTCAGGCTCTCATTAGCCATCTCATGCGTTCCGTCAATTCCATTCGTTTTCATGTATTTCATACACACATACATCACGGCCTATCATTTTTTTATCTTTCTACATTCCTATGTCAATGTCTATACATGCGTGTCCAAATAAAAACATAATTGAATAATAAAATACTTTAAAGAAAATAATTTAATATATGTTTCGTGATGTAGGGCCTACTGCCAAAATATTTAAAACTTAGTGTTTTACTTACTTAGATTTCGGGATACAGAGGGAACAGGATCTTAGGTATTTTTCTCCAAGCGTTGGATTAATCTTCTTTGCCTAAAAATTGGGTATTAATCTCATACCTAAATAAATCCAAATTTCAGAATAATTGGGCAGAATTTCCCTACTTGTAGGTCGGATATGGTCGAATTAAATCGATTCGGTCAACTTTCAGAAATTTTCTACCCAAATAAAATATTCAATATAAATTTTCACTTTAATAAATTAATTTCACAAGAAATTAGGTAGAAATTCCTTACCGGTAAAATCTTAGATCGATTCGGGTCAAATTTTGAGTAAGGTCAAAATTCGAGTCGGTTCGAGTTCGGGTCAGTTCGGATGAACAGTGCCAGTTTGGTTCAGTTTTACTGTTCTGGTCTGGTTCGGCTTGGCTGGCCGGTTCAATTCGGGCTGAAAAGATCTGCTTCAGTTCAGGTTCTTAAAAAAAAAACTTTCTTCCTCTTTTTCTTCTTCTTCTTCGCGAGGGAGAGCAGAGAACAGAGAGAGAGAAAGAGAGAGATAGGAGTGGTCGAGGGATCTCCGAACGCCGAGCGAGGGAGAGAAGGGTTCGGCCACACGAGATATCGGCAGAGAGGAGTTCGGCCGAGAGGGATTTTTCGTCGAAAGGGTTTCGACCGAGGTTTTTGCCGAAGGGGAGTTCGGCCGAGAGAGCTTTTCGTTGGAAGTTCAGCGTGGCAAGTATTTCCTTCGATTTTTGGTGTGATTCTCCCTCACTGAGCTACCCAATTTATAGCGGAAGCTCTTCCACTGGAAGACGTCTCTTCCTCGTCAAATTCATCGGCTGATTTAGGGTTTGTCAAAATTTTCGAGCTGGAAGGAAGTTCTTCCTTTTTTTATTCAAAATTGTCGACTCCATATTTTTCATATGTTACAGTCCCAATCAACAAAAATGCAGTATAATTCGCTTCGATAAATAAAGAGGATTAATAGACACCGTGAACTTACATCTAAGGGTGTCCAAGCGCATCGTCTGTTGCTTCTCAGTCCCGAAATTTAATTTTCTTAGAAGCCTCGCCATAAATGCAATTCAGACGAGTACACAGAAGAAAGGAAATGAGTAAAACTCTAATCAGCCGAAATTCGATGCGATCTCTCCAATAATAAGACAGGAGAGAGATATGCGATGCAAGAGCCAATATGGGGAAGATGACTACTAAGTTCGCATGGTACCGGACAACTGGTAGTGCGGACGACCGGGCTGAAATGACTCATTGGTTTCGCCGTAATAGCACGCTGGAAAGTGACATTTTTCTAAGAGTTGATATTTTGTCATTTTGGAGAACATAATATCTAGGGTAAAGTGCAATTTGGCCCCTACAACTAGGTGAAATGGGCAATTTACACCGTAAACTTGGATAAAGTGCAATTTGGCCCCTACAACTAGGTGAAATGGGCAATTTACACTATAAACTTGAATAATAGGCAAGAACAACCTTAATGTATTGATAATGAGCAATATGGCCCCTACCGTCATATTTTCTATTAAAAAATAACATTTTTTCACTTATTCATTTTTTTTCCCGAAATGCCCCTCACTCGACCAAACCGGACCGGACCGGATTGACTAATTGCATTTTGATTTTTTATTTTTTTAAATTCTATTCATGTGTCTTCTTTTTTTCGAGAAATAAGATTTAAAAAAAAAATAAATAAATAAGAGTGGAATTAACTGAACCGGTCTGGTCCGGTTCGGTCGAGTGAGGGGTATTTCGGGAAAAAAAATGAATAAGTGAAAAAATATTATTTTTTGATAGAAAATATGATGGTAGGGGCCATATTGCCTATTATCAATACATTAAGGTTGTTCTTGCCTATTATTCAAGTTTATGGTGTAAATTGTCCATTTTACCTAGTTGTAGGGGCCAAATTGCACTTTATCCAAGTTTACGGTGTAAATTGCCCATTTCACCTAGTTGTAGGGGCCAAATTGCACTTTACCCTAATATCTAAAGTACCCTTGTGGGTCCAGGCCGAAGAGCTTGTTGTAATGGGGCCTCACCTCTTGGGCCGTATAAGAGTACAAAGACTTGAATCCCATTTTCTAAAAATACTCTTTTCTAGTCTTTAATTAATATTCTCATTGATTAATGCCAACTAACATTATCGTACTAATTTATCTAATTTTAAGAATATAATTAAATCACACGAAATGTATCTATACATATTTATTGAGTTAACAATAAAATGCATTTTTATTCTAAAAATAAATATATGAGTTGTTACGAGTATTATCATAATTGATGATGAGTCTATTATTGTTATCTGGTATAAATGAAATATTAAAGAATTTAGATGGTTTTCGCACCTTTTTTGTGTGTTCACAATTAGTGATCTTTGAAGCTTGAGCACCGTGAGATTTTGAGTTGGAACAAGTACATTCTTGGTAGGTAAGAACACTTTGAGATTACAAAAGCTAGTGTTAATCTAAACATAATTTTTTAGCAAAATATCTAACTATGGTACGAGAATTCGACATATATACTAAAAGTTTATTGCACGTTCCCTCGGGGAAATGAGAATAATGAGACAAAGTAGAAGAAAAAGTACATATAAATTCAATTCCCTTACTAATTACACAAGAGAAACGTTGGACTAATTGGGCACTGTGATGAAGGGTACCCTTTAAAAATTGGAAGTGCCTTAATTGACAAAATTTGAAGGAGTGGAAAAAAAAAAAATTGACAAAAAAAGGTAAGTAGCCTCCCAAAGTTGCCACTTTGACAAAAGATGAAAATTGGACTTAATACGATAAAGTGAACATGTAAGCCAAAATATAACAGTAATAGACATAAAAAACAAATTAAACTTTAAAAATCATTGCAAATGTTGATTTTAACATTTACACGTGATTTATTAATTGATTCATGTAAAATATCATTTAAAATATTTATATTATATCATAATAATTCTAAAGATATTTATATTATATTATAATAATTTTACAAAACAAGTAGATGATAATTAAACATCACATAAGAGTATGAGATTAGGGTAAAAATTAAAATGAAAATCTAATACTGTTTTTTTTTTTTAATAATTATATTAGCAGACTCTCTTATAATATATAATTATATCTTAAAAGATGGGAAGTACAATTTTAACCCTATCATATATGATGGTATCCCGAGAATACCTTAAGATATGTTTTTGTACAAATTAGTCTCTAAAGCAATTCTTGACAAAAGAATGTGAATCTCGCAAAAACACAATTGGTCCAATAAAGAGGGACGAAAGCGGTGAAGTGAGGAGTCGCCGAAACAAGATAGAATAAAAAAATTGTGGGGAAGACGAGAATAATATAAGGAGAGGGACTTCTGGATTGACATAGAAAAAAGCTATGTATCATTGAACAGAAAATTTAACTGAACGGGATAAACTGCTGGGGACAGCTACGTTAAATATAATTTGTATGAAAATATACGTTAAGATGTTTTTAGTACATTACCTCATACAATTACACTTTACCCTAAAAGATATTAGAAAGTTAAAGTTATTAAAGTCGTCAAGTAAAGTTTAGGGTGGGCATAATACAATCTTCTTGACACCTAGGATTATCCATGAAAGAAAGGATAAGATATCCAACAACTGTGGCTATCCCTATTGTCCACCAAATATGAGAGCCAAAATACCTGGCGTTGTACACATCCAAATCCCACACTCCCGTCTTTTGTCCCTGATAGCAGACAAAACACAACCATTTCTTATATCCCAATCATAGCTAAACATATTGTTTAAAGAGAGTTTTTGAAATAACTTAAAAAACCTGACAGAAGGTAACGTGGATCAGTCAGAAAGAACAAGATATTCCAAATGTTTGCGAGCAGCAATCTATACAAAGATTTTCAAAATCTATAAATAGGAAAAACAAGCACACCCCCAATCTCAACTAGAATGGGGAAGAACAAAACTGATTCATAATGACTAGTTTAAGAAGGAAGTTCCTTGCCGAAGGAAAGAATTTGCGAGAAAGCTGCATCTTTCCTAGGGTTCTTTGTGTTTATGCTATTTCTTGTGAAACAAGGGTAGAGACGTAGCACAAAAAGGGGTTGACATTCTTTTTAGGCATTGACAAAGCTCTGACTAATGTTACGATTCCCTTCATGTGATCCGAGCTGTCTTCATTTCAACAGCAGCATAGATATATCAGAAACATGTAACATAAATCGTGAACATAGATATGTTACAAACAGATAGACATTTAACATGACGTAGAATAGCATCAATTAGCATGCGTAGAAGTTCAGATAGTGGAAATATGACTAGTTTTTTATAGCTCCAAATTCAATGATATCAACTATTCCTTGGCATTTGTATGATATGTTATAATGTTGGGAAAAGTAAATACTTAGTTCTCTTGGGTGGCAAAACTATAGTAGTGAGTGGAAAGAACAAGGAGAGATGTCAAGTTACTCACATTAGGCAAACATGCCGTTTGCACCCGCATTGACCTCCAATCTCGCCTCATCATGCGTCAAATCATCACCAGTCGGTTTTTCTTGCAAAATTCCTTCCGGTTCTGAAGATTCTAAGAATACATTAATCTCTTCACTGAGTTTCTCATGCTTCAGTTTTAAGTTTGATGAGTCCAGGGCTGCAGCAATCCTCTGCTTTATATGTTGTTCCATGGCCGAAATTCTATTTTTGGATGACGAATCAGGTGATTTACCCGCCTTTGCCACCTCCGACTTAAGTAATTCAACTTTATCTTTCAAATCCGTTGAGTTTACGATCTTCTCAATTTCTTGGGTAACTGCTTCGTTCAATTGATCCATCTTAGACGAGAATTTAGAGAATAAAATCCGTTCAGTTTGATCTTTTGCTTTCGTCTTTATTATCTCAACAGTCAAACCCATGGATTGAAGAGCAGCCACAACTTCCAATTCTATCTCTTTCTTCAGCTCAATAAATTTCTTTTTCACCTCAGGATCGAAGTCTTCAAATGCTGACACTCTTAAACTTTCCACTTCTTTCTTTATCAAATCATACTTTTCCTTTATATCACTCCTATTCACAATCTCAGCAAATTTTTTGTTAATTTCACGCTTCAGAGCAGCAGTCTTAATATTCTTCTCAGAGGATTCCTTCAAAATATTTTGTTTTACTTGTTCTACCTTGCTCTTTAATTCATGAATTGAAGTCTTCCCAACCATGGGTTCGTCCTTCTTTTTCATATTCACTTTCCTCTTAGGCTCTATTGGGACTCCTTCTTGAAATCCACCAATTTTTCGGAATTTAAGCATGCGATGGGTTATTAGCTCTTGTGCATCCATCTTCCATAGCTCCTATCAAAATTAAAAGATAAAATTTAGCATATAAACGTGGCAGCTCCGGGTTAAAGAATAACAACAAACTAAAAGTTGCACCTACATCCATTGCCTCGTTGATTGCACTTTTTATTTGCTGCGAGGTCCAAGATGGATCTGCGTGTGCACCACCTAGAGGTTCCTGTAAAATTGAAATATAGAAAAACAATAAATAAATTCATTAGGAAAACTGTTGTAGAATTTAGACGGTAAAAATAAATAAGATCATGCAAACTCCAATAAATCAAAAAATAATCCAATTATTTTTATGGAAAAGAAAATGTAAATAAGACTGAGGCCGAAAGAATTGGCTTGCCACAGCCCATTCTTTGGAGTAGGGGATTGTAATCATGGTCCTGGAAAATCTAGGATCCCAAAAATGAAAAACGGTAGTCAGAAAAAAATAAAGAGAATGCAAAGGAGGTTACAGGGATAACGCCATCGGCAATTTGCAGTTTGCACAATTCTTTTGCAGTAATCTTCAGCTTCTCAGCTGCCTGCAGATATTACTTCTCTTAATAATATGAATCAATCACCAAAAGGCATGCCTATGGATAGACAGACATTACATTACCTTTGGAGAAGCCTTGGCACTCTTCCAGAGGATTGCTGCACAAGCTTCTGGGCTGAACCACAGTAAGAACAAAGAAATGTACAAAAGGAAAAAGATAAGCATGAAAAAGGCATAAACAATCCATAAATAGAGATTTGTTTCAAACAGAACTGAAATGAATACATCTCTAAAATATGAACTATAACTACTATTGTAAAGACCTGGCAACATAGAAAACAGCATTTTCAAGCATCAGCAACTTATTAGCACAGCCAATTGCCAGAGCACCACCAGAGCCACCTTCCCCAATGACTATTGAAACAACTGGTACCTTTAGACCAAACATAGATCTCAAATTGTGAGCAATGGCTTCACCCTGCACGTACAAAAAGTGTCAGTTTAATTGAAGAATCAACAGGGAGTTATAAATGCAGTTTCAAACATACCTGGCCCAATTCTTCAGATTTAAGGTCTGCATATGCCCCAGGAGTGTCTATGAAAGTGACTATAGGAAACTTATGATGATCTGCATAGTACATCATGCGGAGAGCCTTGCGGTAACTGCTCAGACAGGGAACTTGTCAGTGGTGTAAGATCCAAAAGATCACTGGTTTTCTAGCATGACAATCATATAAGAATCTGTCTCCTGATTCTAGAATCTAATCATTGTTAATACATTACATAGTAACAGAAGTATTTGTTCCCAAACATACCCATGGGGAGTTGGCATTCCAAAATTGCGGTGAATGTTCTCCTTTGTGTTCCTACCTTTTTGCTGACCTATGAACATATATCTTTTACCATCTATGGTCCCTATACCTGTCACAATAGCAGGATCATCATACCCTGCTCGATCTCCATGTAGCTCCACAAACTGCAAATATTGAGATATAGATATCATTTGCCACAAAGTATCACAACATCATAGATTATTTAACTTCATCATGTAAAGCAGAGAAAATGTATAATAAGAGCATGAGTCCAAAACCTTGTCAGTAATACTAAAAACATGATCAAGGAAAGTTGGCCTGTTAGGATGCCGAGCGATATTCACGCGTTGTATAGGAGTAAGATGAGTATATAAGTCTTTTAAAGCCTGAAATCCACCGTAGAAATAGTGTGAAGAGTTGCAGACAAATAAATCCATAATCTTTAATATTCCAAATTCTAGATCAGGATCCATTTAATATGTCAAGAAACTTATAGATATTGTAGTTTCTAAATTGAAATAGAAGAGAAAACATAAACAATATATATGGTTTTTCACAGTCCATAAGATAACAATTCCAAGTAAATTTGACCGAATAATGCACAAAGCTTAAGAATTTGAATGCACCAATTTGATTTAGAAACATAGAACAATCTATTTATGAATGTATGTTACAGAAGTATTTTACAAACAAAAACAATGAACGTTGAAATTATAATGTTAGATCGAACCTGTTGATATTTGCTCTCTAATGAAATAATCTGATCACTGAAATCCAGACCAGTTTCATCAGCCATCTTTCTTACCTGCGCTTAAAGAGCATAGCATTGAAAGTAATAGTCACAAATGCTGATCAAATAAAAAAATCAGGCATTAATGAGATTGACAGACCTCCATAATTTTCTTTTCAAAATCAACTAGTGGCTTCTCAAATTCCAGAGTGACAGGCTTAGGCTTCTCTTTCAATGGTTTGAAATGTGATAGATGACTAAGAACTCCACCCTTCACATTTGGATCAGCATCATCTGGCCACGGATACTCTTGCTTCTTCACCTTCCTTAATTTTGCACTGACAGAGAAACCTTTACTTCTCACGCCTACTTGTGTCCTTCCAAGCGCTTTCAAAGGCATACCAGCCACACCATTACTTGAACTCCGAAGAAGATCTGAAGCTACAGTTCCGGAGAATGCTACTGGACAATGAGACGCGGTAGCCATTCTCACAACAGTAACCTAATTATGTGTGACTCGAGACCAACCCTGCAAATCGAATGTTCAGTATTTAACCATAGATTCTGAAGCATACATGTGGAAGAGTAGAAAATATTCTTCATAGAATTAACACTAATGTTCCGGTAGGGCCAAGGAAGGAACAAAAGTTGCTTCAACAATTGAAATCCTGGATTTCCTCAAAGCTCGCAATCAACCAATAATCGTCCAATCAAATCCCTAGTTGATCTCAAAACCACGAATTCAGGAGCCAAAAACTACATTTGAAATCACGAGGCAAGAAGAAAAATAGACCAATCATCCTCGACTTAAAAATTGAAGAGATACTGGAACTAGATATCGAAAAGAAGAACAAGTACATATATCATGAAAAACGAAGAAATGCTCAGATTCACGGAAGTTACCGGAAACTTGGAGAGGAGATCCCTGAATTGAAAGAAGAGGCCGACAAAAAGGATCTAAAAATAGCAGATGTGAGAAAAGATTAGCAAGAAAACAAGAGAGAGAGAGAGCTCGCTAGCATCGTAAAAATCGTCAAAAATGAGGCGTCGTTCTTGGAGATTTTCACAGAGAGAGAGAAAGAGAGAGAGAGCTGGGCGACACTTCTTAGGGAGTGAGTGACTTCTGCGCCTCTGATGAATGAGCCTGAGCCAGCTTTTTTCGGTTTGGCAGTTGGTTGAGCTGAGGCTCCCTTATTATTTGTTTGCCCCTCGCTAACTAACACGTGTCAAACCCTTCTCGCACGTGACCCCGCGGGTGTTATGGAATGGATGATCTACTTCATCTATCTCTATTTATTCTTGTCTTGGTCAAATCTATTTTTAGTCACCATACTTCACATCTCTTTATTTTTTCTCGATTCAAATTCTAACCATCAATCCAATTGTCGTAGAACCACCAATGTTTGAATCAAATCAATCACCGAGCCAACTAACTTACATTTAATTACTTAAATTTGCATCGAAAAATAAAAGAATAACGATAAGTTTTATACTCTAGTTTTGTAGTATAATCTTATTGGAAATTTAATCCTATATTTTTCTAATAAGTTTTAGTATATTTTGACTTTACTTGCTATTTTATTTTTATTTTGTATGTTTAATTTGGTGACCGATAATTATTAATTTCATCTAGTTTTGTGGCTTAATGCAAAGACTAAGTCCATAGTCTATTTTTGTGGGTTTATGCATAGTTGTAGTTGAGCTCTCTGACCATTTGGGCCAGCTTTACTTCTATAAATTGTCAAGCTTAAAGACATTTAAGTTAATTTTTAATTTTGTTCTATATGATATGTCCGAAAAGCATCATTTTTTAGCACTAGTCTCAAGATTTACGTATTTTTTTGGGGCAATTTATAGATCATTACTTTTGATGATTCAAATAAAAATTAATTAAAATGATATAAATTATATAATTTTCCGAAGAATATTGTTACGTTATTTGAGTTTTTGAAAAAAAAAAGACGTATAGAATGAAATATACTTATAATGTTTTTGACTATATGTTTGCACTCTCAAATGGAGAGAAGTGTTGTGATAAAAGAGATGTAGAAAAATAAGTTTTGAAATTAGAGAAATATAAACTTTTAACCCACCAAAATGCTAAAGAGATCCGACAATGATGCATCATATTTGTATTAATGTCAATTAATACCAAATAGCACTTATGCAAATCTTAAGACGGAAAAAGAGATGTATCATGCTGACAATTATTGTCAAATTAAATAAGCATGTGACATGCAAGTCTTATTGAAGGAGAAAAAGAGACTGGTTAATATGATTTCTTCACAAGCAACTCCATGAAAAGTCAAAAATAAAAAATCTCAAAATTATGATAAAGAAACTACTTGTAAGTTGAGCTTTCTTTCTTGTTTCCCATGTAAAGACACAACATGCAAATGTTTGCTTGCAACTATTTTCCCATTCATTTTGAAGAGCAAACATACGTGACTAAATAATAATACATTGTTTCATATTTTTATTACAAAAAAAAAAAATTTGGAAGAGTCATGTAATAAAAGAACTCACAACACAATAAACATTTTCACAAGAGGAGAATGTCACAAACTTTGCTATTAGGATATTGCACAAACTACAAAAATTTTAAAAACAAATGATTTTATGAAAAGTGAATCACAACGGAGTGCTAAAAATTCCTCAATTTTCTCTAACCTTGCAAGAGGTGATTGTGCGGGGAGTAGAACTTGTTCAGCTTAGAGATATTTCATGATGAGAATACTGTTGAAAATTTTTTTATCAAATCCAATCGCCAAATAACCAGAAAAATAGGTTGAACAAAAAAAAATAATAATAATAACGTAAGATTTAACGTGGTTCGAACACTTGGTCCTACATCCATGGACGTTACCCTATAAACTCTTTCATTGAATTAGAAATTCGTCTCAAATAAAGAGTGTACCAATTAGTGAAGAAGACGATAAAAATGCAACAGGAGAAACCCAAGCTTAGCTACTAACTTCAACCCCACCTCTTTGTCAATCTTGACAAAAATCCCAAAATCGCTCGATTTTATCGCCCAGCCCTAACTTCTCTCTGTTCTCTATTTCTTGCTCCAAAAATGCTAATATTGAATATAAAAGAAAATTGATATAAACAATAACCCAAGAGACTAATAAACCATTAGTTTACCACAACAAAATATCGTAAATAAACTCATAAAAATTGAGAACCAATAGTTCACAACCCTAACTTCTATATGTTATCTATTTCGTGCTCCAAGAAAGCTAATATTGAATGTAAAAGAAAATTGATATAAACAATAACCCAATAGACAAATAAACCAAGCCGAGCTAGTTTACCACAACAAAATATCTTAAATAAACCCATAAAAATTGAGAACCAATAGTTTACATATACATTACTTGGATGAGTTTTCCATTGATAGGTGTAAAGTTTAGAACGACAAAGGTGTTAGCACCTATATCGAATCCACGACAATCTTTTTAGGAAACCAAAAATGCAAAGTAAATGAAAAGAATAAAATTGAATTTATATAATTTTGAAGAGGAACTATAAGGGATGGGGCATTTCAAATTTGCGGGAGAGGGAGAAAAATTCACAATTTTCTCAATGTCAATTAGAAAATGATGCTATAATGCAAAAATTCATGAAAAAAATGACAATATTTTATTGTAAAAAGTAAATATACAAGATGTTTTTTAAAGATGAAACAAAATATGTGCAAGGTTTTCAAATGTCACTTTAAATTAAAAGAATAACACCTCTACTATCAAATATATCACAATAGCATAACACTTTAGTGGTTGAATGTAAAAGAAATATCTACTTAACAACTAAGAACATACTAAACATTACAATCAAACATAAAAAAAATTAGTCATTATTTGATTATGGTTTGAAAAAGCTTTACCAACTTGTATATGCACCTTATTGAGCATGGGAAGAAGAAACTGATCCTTAGGAACTTTTTATCTGCAAGAGTAGTTTCATTTTTCAAAACTTTCTGATTATGAAATAGTAATTGTTGACCACAAGGATAATTATCTTTTTTTTGTACATCTTCAATGATCTTCTTGAAAATCATGACTTAATAAAACAATTTAATAAATTTAACAATAAAAAAATAAAAATAATTTTAAATCAAGACAAAAAGGGCAATTTTTACTCAAACATAGACAACATTTAGTTATAGAAACTAAAACATCGAATTTCAAGCAATCTATATGTATATAGCAATGAAAGGCAAATTAACCTGAAAATAAGACTAACTCAACAAAGGTATAATCCGTTGAAACTAACTCAAAAACATGAAATTTCTTATTTATGTTCAATCACTAAGGCTAAAATATGTATAAGCAAGAATAAGAATAATTAATTTGCTATCTGAAAACAAAACTGTTCATAAAGTATAAAAATAAATATTAAATATTACACAGGAATCTCAAGTACGCGATAAGATGAACAATCTTTAGACATCTTGAGATGCATGAAGATTAAGCATATCCAACCAAGTAAATGTCAAAGAAGAACCCACATAAAATCTTAAAAAGATAGAAAAATATTTGTTGAGATAAATAATGAAAGTCAATCAATGAAACAAAGAATATAATGAAAAAATGAAGGTCTGAAAAGACTAACTGAATAAATAAACGACGGAGAGAGATTATGTATAAAATGGAGACAGTGAGGAAAAAAAACATTAGCGGCATAAAATAACACAATGAGGAACGAGGATATTTTACAAACAAGTAAAACAACAAGTTAACTTTTAAATTTGACAAATTAAGAAAACACAAAAACAAAAAAAAACACTAAAAAAAAAAAACAAGATCTAAAAAACATGAGAATGCAACTCAGTGCATTTTAAGATATCCTCCATCAAAGACAATTATAGAGTAATCTACAAAATACTCGTACAACCATGCAGGTAGAATTGACACAAAAACTAATACCACATTTAAACAAATGTGGTGTCATACAATGAGGGAAGGGTTCAAACATTGATCCTGAAAAAATATAACATATGTATATCTTTTTGATTATTTTTAAGAAAATCTTTTTTTTTAAGCAAGTCATTAGTAGTATATTTTAGGATAATTATCGATTTTAATCATATACTATGCACTTTATTTCAATTAGTCCCCTGTACTAAAAAAATGGGCAAACCAAACCCTGTACTTTGATTCTGTTACCAGTTTTGACTTTTTATCAATAATTTCGTTAAACCCTCATTTAAAAAATTACCAAACGACATTGGATTCACTTGAAATTTTTACCACATGTTCACTATTTAATGAGAAGAGAATGTGAAAATTTTTGTGATTTTTTAAAACATGTACGATTTATTATAATTTTATTTTAGTAATTTATAAAAATATTATAATAAATTATACAAGTTTTAGAAAATCACGAAAATTTTTCTATTATCTACTTATGATAAGATAAACATGTGAAAATATTTTCAAATAAATCCAATATCGTTTTGTTTTTGTTTTTTAAATTAATTTATAAAGTAAAGAAGAAACTGAGATTAAAGTTGCATTTACACTTTAATTTTATTTGATAATCTCACATCCTAACGTGATGTTTACGTATCATTAATTAATTGACGTAATTTATTATTTTAAATATTTATATTATATAATAATAATAATTTTATCAACTAGTGAATGACATACAGTATTACATTAGGATATAAAATTGCATTAAAATTTAGATAAATATATTCTCTTATTATACTTTCTAAATATACATATTGATGTATCAATAAATAAATAATAAAATTAAGATAATAAATTATAAATAATTAATTCATTATTTCGATAAAAACAATTGATTTTTTCCAAAATTAGCGTCATTTGTTAAAAATATAAATAAATTATAGATAAAAAGAATATTCTAATGAAACGGGTTGCTTTACTACGTACGGCCCCCGCTTTACACGTGCTAAGCAGTTCCTTCCCGACGAGGGAAGCAAATCCGGAAGAGAGGGTAAATCAAATAATTTCTCCGTCTTTTCTTACGCGACAATCTAACTCTGAGAAGTGAAATTCTGGAATATTTCCTCCTCTTTTTTGTTTCAGCGAGTTGGCGGTTATGGAAGGGCCAAGCAATGGAGGGATGCTGTACCACGAGTTCCAAGAATCCAAGCTCTGCGCGGTGCATTGTGTGAATACGGTGTTGCAGGGTCCTTTTTTCTCTGAATTCGATTTGGCTGCTCTCGCCTCTGATCTTGATCGCACCGAGCGTCAGATGATGCTGCAAGGCGGAGACACCTCCGGCAATTTCCTTGTCGAGGAGTCTCACAATGTCTCACTCGGCGGCGATTTCAGTATCCAGGTTTGTTTTCGCTCCCCGGTAGAGCTCGAGTTATGATTACTCGTGCGGAACGGTTCCACTCCGTTCAATCCAGATTCTTTAAGTTTTTTAATTAATTGAGTACTGAAAATCTCAAAATGGTTAGGGTGCAGTGGACTCCTTTAATACTCATTTTTTGGTTGATCAAAATGAGTTTCTTTTTTTTTTTTTATTGGAAAGTGTTAGTTGGAATGGAAGTTCTATTCAAAATAAAATTTTCACTAATCCAAGTATAAGAAAATTGAACAAAGTAATAAAATTACACTCATAATGCAAGACAATTTTTAGCATGAAAAACCTCTCAAAACGAAAATAAAAATCACGGGACCCGTATAGGCCGCTTAATAGTTCACTATCATTAATATGAGTACAATCAAAGATTTTCTCTATGTCATCAAACTAGAGTCATATAGTACTTTCATCAAGATCAAATAACAATCTTGGCAAACAACAAGGCACAAGAAAAGAGCAAACAAAAAAAAAGGAAGTTAACAAATGGGTACTCAAATCAATGCAGTCCCATTTTTCCTTTGTCAGGCAGACTTAGAAGCCTCAAAAAACGATCACCACCATTCAGAATGTAGTCCTAGATGTCACGAACAAGCTATCAAAGTTTCAAACCGATCCAACGGTTCAAGCTCCAACTAGCTCAATTCTCTTCCGGCTGCTGCAATGAACTCCGAAAATGGGTTTTGTTTTCTCTCTTCTTTTGTTGTTTTTGTGAATAAACACCTGCTCTAAATGAGACTAGGTATTCTAAACATATCATTCAAGGTATGAACTTAAAATTAAGGTTTCATGAAGTTGGGTCCCTCCAACTAAGAGGAAAAAACTCAACATTTTTTTAGTAACGAAACTACGTGGGAAAAATTCGAAGTTGAAACTCTACATAATATCTTTGTTGATCAATTGTTATGTTGGAAAGACACCTTCTTGTGGTGGACAATAGGTCAAACATAGAATGTGAATTATGCATCATCAACTGAATGAGTTCTTATAATGAGGGCGAACTACACTAAAAAATGAACGTTCTTTCTTATTTCTACTATTTTTTTTTTTTCTCTTGGAATTAAGAATAGGTTTCTTACTCCAAGTGGTAAGGTTTGGAATGTCATGTGTTTTCTTTTCCGGAATTTTCTTGTTCACTATAAAAATTTCTTATTTTCTTGTTCTGAATCTCATGGTATAGTCTGTCTTTCCTAGTTGGCATTGAGTTGAGTGGCTGGACTTGGTATATCTAGTCGATCCCTTTCTTGTTCCTTTTTTACTTTTAATCAAAGTAGAGTGTGATTATAATTTTCTTGAGCTGTTATGTATCAAAGAAATATTGTTTTGTCATTGCTTCTCTGTTAGGTTCTTATGAGTTAGAAGATTCTTTTCTCTGTTTGAGACTATGATACTAAACTGTGTCTGCGCTATCAATTTTGTTCAGCAGTTCATTTCAATATATTTTTTAAGAGGCTTACTTAATTTTTCAACTTTCTTTTGTTTTCCAAGAAAACAGAGGATACAGCTAAACTAAGTATTCCATCAAGTTTGCCTTTTTTTTTTTTCTAATTCTTGCGCATTAATATGTGATGAATATAGAGTGCTGTTTCTTCAAATTTGTGTCTGCAAGCCGCAGGAAGGTGGTGAATATTCACTTATCTATTTATGTTTACATTTTTAAATATTCTGGATTATTGCTTTTTCATATTAGAATTATGTTCTATTCCGTGGTTGGTATTTTCTCAACATGTCTAAATGGTTATTAGATGTTTGTGATGGTACTAGATCCTGGGTCAAATGAATCATGGCTGTCAGAAATTATTTAGTATTATCATGTCACTGATTCTGCTTCTATATTCATTAAGAACCAGAGAAATTTTTTATTTTTATTTTTATTTTTATTTTTTTATGTAATGTAATTTATGATGGAACTTGCAAAGTTCAGGTTACAGCGATAACAGCTTTAACACACACATCCACCTAACGCAGCAATGTCATTTTGTATGTTCTGTTCATGTAGATTATATATTATTTATTTAATGGCATAAATAACGTCATCTGTGCCCTGAGGAAGGGAAATTTTACTTTTGCGATTAAAGAAAGATTAGATGATCTATACAATTTGCAATTTTATTATCATGGTGCAGATGTAGCAATATTTAATTATTAGAGAAGAATGGATTGATTCACCTTTGACTGGCACCATACTAGCTCCGTCTTTCATTTTGTTTCTTGTTTGTAGAATCTGTTTAATATGATTTCATCTTGTTTTTCATGATGAAAACTGGTTGGAGATGGAATTTAATCTTTTTTTTTTTCATTGAACTTGGTTTTAAATATTCTCATGTCATTTGCTGATTGCAGGTTTTAGAAAAGGCTTTGGAGGTGTGGGATCTCCAAGTCATCCCCCTAAATTCTCGAGTTGCTGGACCGGTTCAGATTGATCCAGAGTTGGAAAATGCCTTTATATGTCATTTGCAGAATCACTGGTTCTGTATCCGGAAAGTGAACGGGGAGTGGTATAATTTCGATAGTCTTTATGCAGCTCCACAACATGTCTCAAAATTTTATCTCTCAGCCTATCTAGACACTCTAAAAGGCTTTGGTTGGAGCATTTTTCTGGTGAGAGGAAATTTTTCTACAGAGTTTCCAATCCTACCATCCGAATCTTCTAACGTTTATGGCCTGTGGCTGTTACCTGAAGATGCCGAGGGATAACCAAGTCTTGTAGCGTAACCAATGTTCCGACAGAAGTATTTCAGCCAAGACAAGACAACAGAACCGGAATTCATTTCTCTTCCTCGGAGATGCTGAAATTCTTTTAGACACTGAATCAGAGAACTTGGAGGCTGCAATAGCAATGAGCCTGATTGATTCTTCTCCGACGCCTGTCAATACAGAAAAAGTTGCCACCTCCCAAAATGAAATGCATGAAAGTAAGAAGGAAGATTCATGGTACGGAAAATAGTGTTTTATCGAGTTTTTGATGGTTGGTGATCACAGTGTCGTCTATCTGGCGAGAGAATAAAGACAAAGAAAGAAAGAAAGATGTCTTAGGTACAAAATAAAATTATAGTGTTGCCATTTGATATGTGTACTATGCCGAACTTTACATTTCTACATACCCTGCCGGGATTATACTTGTATACAAGAACGTTACTGTATATACAAGAATGTCACCGAGAGATGTGCTACTTTCCATGATCTCAACTTCATTTCATTTCATGACAGCAAGTTCTATGGATTAATGAATTTCTCGGAGATCTCGTGGGCCGATCCCGTCGGCTACATTTAGAATTGGGTGGTTAAATGTCTCAAAATTGCTGTAGCTTAAAAAAAAAACGCTTCGTGAACGATGGTTAAAAATATGAAACAAGCATTTTTAATGCCTCAAAAGCAATGACAAATGGAGGAGCCTCAGTGATAACAAACAACAAAGTTGAAAAAAATACGTTTGTCGCATTTTTTTAATTTATTTTATGTATTATGGTCTGACGAAGAGTTCGAATATTTGCAAATTTCCAAAAAAAAAAAAAAAAAATCAAACTTGGGCTTAACGCGTGAGAGTCGGAGAAGAATGGAAGTGCAAGGCGGCTGCAAAATTTGACAGAAGTTTCTCCGCAGAGAAGAGTGCTATCAATCCATGAATTCAAGTTGGCCCCTTCTTCGCTCCTGCTTTTACATTTCAGGGTAATTAATTTATAGATATACGTATACTAATATATAGTCTCTGGTTGAAAAAGTATTAAGGTAACAGCTATGAGTGGTACGATTGATGCGATGGCTTTTGGGCTGGAAGCCATGGCTGCCATCGACTATTTCATTAGTCTATTTCTGTACAAGTCTCTCTTATTCTACTGTGGGTCTCAGAGAAACCGAAAGGTGGGTTCACCCACCGTCTTCTTCCCTTTTACTTTCTTTTTTTTTTGTTGTTGGAAAGGACTTACCAAGCTTTCTTTTTCTGGGTTTTTTTTTTTTTTCCGATCTTGAGTATATTCAAGGTTCTGTTGTTTAATCTGATAAAATGGGTTCATCCGATCGATTGTTTAATAGGCAGAGGACTGTTCACGAAATCATCGGAGGAGGATTTGGTAAGTCAAACAGCTTCTTCTTACCTGTTCATCTTGATTTCATTTCCTTTGCTGACCCTCGATTTTTGTGATGTTATATATATATATATTGGGAAAGTGAGATTTGTGTTGCTGAATCTGCAGCTGCCGATGCGATACTTTGGAGGCAGAAGAATGTCAATCGGACGATACTGATTGTAACCATAGCTAGCTGGGTGGTATTTGAAAAATGTGGCTACACTCTATTATCCCTCGTCTCTAGTGTGCTTCTCCTCCTCATCACTATTCTCTTTCTCTGGGCTAAATCTGCAGCCATTCTTAACAGGTATCTGCTTGAAAGAACTTCCCTTTTTTTGATATCTGCTGACCCTCAAATTTGAAATCATAAACCCAGAAAGTGTTACTTGATATCACAAAGTCGATTCCTGATTTTCTATATCGGTTAAAGAAAAGCATACAGCCCATTTTTTGAAATCTTTCAGAAACTCTGAACAGGCCTGCTCCACCTATACCAGAATTGCATCTTTCAGAAGAAATGGTGAAGGAGGCAGCGTCTTTCATCCACACTCACGTTAATGATTTACTTTCAGCTTTCCAGCACATAGCCATGGCCAAGGATTCGCGGTTATTCTTCAAAGTAGCTGCTTGCCTATGGCTTGTTTCAATTGTTGCTGCCTTCACCGATCTCCTCACTTTGGTCTACACCAGTAAGCACAAATCTTTCATTTTAAGTATACAGTCATGGGATTTATCTGGACAACATACTAGATTTAAAAGATAGAGAGAGAGAGAGCTCATTGTTGTGATTCTTCATTAATGACAGGTCTTATCATTGTTCTTACAATTCCAGCAGTGTATGAGAGATACGAAGATGTGGCTGATAAGTATGTGATGTTGACATACTCAAAACTGCTGCATTTGTATGCAGAAGTAGCTGAGAAATCTGGAGCTAAGTACAGAGAATGGACGCTGGAGAAAAGGAAATTAAGCTGATTTCTCTTCTTCTTTTTTGTAATGGTCCTCTTTTTTCCCTTAATTTCGTGTCTGTGCTTTAAACTGCGAGTGTTCAATGATCGGTTTAGTGAAGTGCTGGCGAGGAGGATTTTGTTTTTTTGTATGATATCTCTGGTTTCATGTCAGCTTAAGATCTTTCATGTCAGCATTGTTGTTGTTGAGGAAAAAACAAAACTGGGAATGGAAAATGTAGCATCAACTGTTTGTAAATACTCTTATTAATGTTATTCTGAAAATGAAATGCCAATTTTGCACCGTGCACGAATCACTCGCATATTGTTCTGAATTATAGTATAAATATCCCAGGTTACTGCTATTTCTATGAGTGCTTTTTCCTTTCTTTTTCTACTATCCTATTTTTCATCAATGGTTGAAAACTAGGGAGAGGGAGATGTACATTGTTCTTCCACATACTAAAATGGTGAGAATAATTTGGAATCTCTCTCTCTCTAGATTAGTCAAACTAGAGAGAGGATGATCCAATCGCCCTGCATATGAAATGCAAACAGACGCAGATGGGTTAGTTCAGAGATAATTTCATTTCTCCAATCAGTCGCAAAAACTAAAATTTAGACAAATTACAAACCTCAAATCAGAAACACGAACAGACATTGATTTTTACAACATAAGCCCTCTTCTGATTCAAACATCAGTTTTCCTATTATCATCTTCGATGGATTTCTCACACGCTGCTCCTTCCACCTTTTTGTATTTGGAATCCACGGGCCCAACCGGGAACTCCTCCGGCACCACCGCCCGCCTACTGCCCAAGATGGTCCACAGATACAACGCGATGAATGCAGTCAATGCTCCGGTCGCCGCGCCCAGAATCATGGCAGCGAGAACTCTGATGAGACAGTCTTTCTTCTCTTTCACTGGCAGTGGTTTTGAGTTCTTGGCAAACCCCTCGGGATCCAAAGGTTGAGAATGCATCCATTTGGGGACTGTTTTCAGTCTGAAACTCCACGAATAGATAGAACACTCGTGGGATGAATTCCCGTTTGATGAACTTATGCCTATCGACAGTTCTTCGTCTCCAAACAGCTGAATAAAATTAATTGGGTAGGATAGCAATGGCGTGGATGGCCTCAAATCACCGTCTTTACCCAGCCGGACCTCCAATCGCCGGGAACCGACCTCGTAATCGATCCAAGCCTGTAATTTCTCCTCGTTATTTAGAACCAAGTGTCTGCTTGAAGAAGCATTGGTTGACTCAGATAAGCTATCACTACCCATATAAATTCCTACACGATTCTCTAACAAGTTTCCATGATTTGAATCTCTAAATGTGTTGAAATGAACAACAGCAGCATTAAACTTCTGTTTATCCGATCCCTCGCCAAAGACACGCAGATTGAGATTGAGAGCAGTGGGAGCAATATAAAACGCTAAACCATCCCCATTGCCGGGAAACGTAGAGAAAGAGAAGTTGGTCGAAAAATACACAAGTTTCTTAGGTTTACCTTCAACGAGCTTGATGGGTTTCTTGTAAGTAACTCGCCCTACGCCAGAACCCACCGAATCAGTGAAATGGACAGCGTTTCCGCCATCGACAACCTTTGCACCCCCATAAAGAGCAAAACTAGACTCAAATTTCGAATCCTTACCGAATCCAGAAAACGAAAAGGAGGAGAAATTCGAGTCTGCTAAAGCCGCCTTGAGGAAGAAGACGACGAGAGTGAAAAGCCGGTAATGCTTGGACAAGAGAAAACCCGGTGAACCCATAGTTGAGCTCAGTTTGAGCTTAAATCTGGCTACAAAAGAGTTACAGTAATTCCAGAAGACGAAGAGATAATCCCATTGCCATGTGCAAAGATCTTACTTTGTTTATTTTATTTGAGGGTTTGATAGCAGAGAAAGCAGAGAGTGCAGGAAAGGAAAGTAAAAGAATATAGGATTCAGACGTGGTGGGTTGGCTTTGGCTTGGAGGTTGTGAAAAATTAAATTCGTTTCACTGGTTTCTGCAACTCGTCTTTTTTGCAGATATGCCCTTCGTTTTTCCGAATTCTCAAACCAAGGACATGTAAGTTTGGTATTCACAACTAAATTCTTTGGTGACCTTTCAAATTTCAATCCTCTTGTTTTATTTTATTAAAATATTAGATAATTAATATAGTGAATGATAAATAATTGGTTTTATAACGTAAGTTTTACATTTACCACATTTATTAATTATAAATAATTAAATAAAATATTAGGAGAAAATAGAATAAAAGGAAGGTGCAAATAGCAAATAAGCAAGACACCTGTACATTACAGCAAATTAACAAAACCACTCAAATCTTAACAGTTGTTCAAAGAGAACCAGAGACGCACACTCCACCTGCAGGCGTAGCAAGCACGCGCCTTTGGGTGCGAGAACAGCAAGTCCGAAGCTTGTTGTAACATGTAAGCGAGTACGTTTAAAGGTTTTGTCAGCAATTCACTGGTAAAGTTGAAGACTTTGAATGTTTTGGGGGCATACAAAAAGAAGCTTGGAAGAGAGCAATTACTTTTCAGAACAAGACGAACAGGAGGACAGCCATTGAAACATGAAGAAAAAGCTTCTGGGTTCTGACCCTAAACTTATGAGTCCATTAAACGAAGCTTCCCTAATAATTATGCTATTATAACCTGCCATTCTTAATTCTCTCTCTCCCCTCAGAAATCACAAAAAAAGGGGTGAAAGTTGAGTGAGTGAGGATGGAGATAAGCATGGAAACCCACCCGACAGTACAGAAGAGCAACTTTGATGGGGATTGAGAGAGACAAAGTGAAAGCCAGCAAAGGGTTTGAACGAACCACCCCAACATGTGCATTAAAATGAGACAAGGGACCACTACTGACTACCCTCATGACCTGCCCTTCTTTGCAGCTCAATGCCTTGTTCGTTACGGACATAATAATACAATCTAATCAATCTTTTATCCTTCCTTCCTCCCAGACAGGAGGCACTCTCTGTGTGTGCGCGCCAAAATATTACTCCTGTACTCGCCTTTAGCAGCCTCTTAACTGGTTCCAAATTCAGAAATTGTTGGTGGCGTTCGGGATGAGCAGGCGAGTCCAGAACTACAAACACGAGACTAACAATGAATATAGTAACAAATGAAGTTGTTCGTCAAGCATTGAAGTAATGAGCAATTGAATCAATGAAAAGTAAAATCAGCCGAGTCAAGTTATGTTTCATGGAAGGTGTGTGATATTCCCATCTCAGTTTTCTATCCCCTCTTTTGATAATAAACTATCCTGTCTCATTGAGCTAAATACTACACAAAGACAATTAACAATTACGTCAAAATGAGAACAATTCTCTCCACACTTGTCTCTCTAATGCTTTTCATTTCTCTCAGAACTAAATCTCCTCCTCCTTTCACAACCTCTATAATGAGCAATCACATGGATATGTCTCTACAAAGCAGCTGCATCTTACAACCCATTCTGTACCAGCTTCTATTTGATGAGAATTGTTATCTTTCGTGCATATAGATGCAGAGCATTTAAGATATTCTGAACAGACTGCTATATGATCTTGGTATAAATGCAAACCTATATTCTACAAGTGAGGGACCTAGTATGGAAGTTCAATTTTCAAGCACGCCCCACATATTTCAAGTACTTATATAATCAACGTCATCAAGCTCAACTTACATTTCTATGTACTTACTAATGAAAATTAAGACCCTTCTCAAGATCCAAGCATATAAAATAAGTGAAAACTTACCATTTGTGAGGAGAGGACGCGTAAATCACTTTGCCTCCAGAACTAAATCATTGACATCGAGGTCGACAATAGTTTCTTTGCCAAATATTGTAAATCCCACAGATGCCTGCAAGAATGTATAGGCGCTTGATGGTCAGACAGGACTAATTACTACTCTAAAGCATCATATAGACAAGATTTCTTGAATAGAGCTCTCTTCCCTAAAGGCCAATATGTTACCTTTCCAGTTCTACGATTTAGCTTCTTGAGTTTACCATCAAATTCTGAAAATGTTCCAGATACAACTCGAACAGATGTACCCGGAACAAGGAGCTTTCTGAGGTTTGTATTTGAACCTTCATTTTTCAATGCTTTAGGTTTTAAATTTATTGTAGATTTTGAATCATCATCGGTATGTGCCAGAGAATCATCATTTGGTGTCCCCAAATTAAGTCCTTTTTCCTCCTCCTCAAAAGCACGATCAATTTTTTCTTGTTCTTCTTTGGCCTGTTTGAATATTACTTCCATGTCAACAGCAGAAACTGGCTTGGGTTTGTTGATCTGTCTCTTACTGCACATGATGAAAAAAGTTTGATGTAATATTTATCTGAAGAAAAATATGCCAACAATCCCAAAGTACACCCAAAAATCCAAGAATGGGAAATTTATCGATAATTTTTCACCGTTTCCTCTCAGCATATAGCCCACAACATGCACACAGTAAGCAATTGTAGTTTTTGTTGCTCTAATTCGCACATAATCCAAAACATAAGCACTTGAACGAAGTTATAATCGTAAACCCCTCAAAGTGAAATAACTTCTCACATAACATGTAATGAAATGAAGAAACTTACTGAGTTTAAATACTGGTAAAGAACCTTGTACAGTCTTTCTTCCTTTAAGAATATGATGTTTTTATCTTCACAAAGCAGTTTCCCTCATTCATATCAAGTAGTATAATCGAGAAAGACAAAAATTTAAACTTACGTGTTTCCAACAATGGAACCGATGAATCCCCCAACTCCATCCACCTCTCTGATGAAGTCATGCATTTCTTTGTTCATAACACACCAAATAAAAACTGATCCTGGAAATATAGGCTTTGGTTTAACAGAAATGGTACCATTCTTTAGTTTCCTCTTCTCTTGAACTGATGGGTAATAGATCTGAAAACCAGCACTAAAATTAAGAATGGAAGAAGATGTAAATCCGTGACGACCAAATTGGGTAAACCTCACCGTAGAGGAGGGTATCCAAATGGTCATAAACTACGCTTAGCGTTAACTGTTCATGACAATTTAGAACTTTACGTTCCACCATCCTGTGACTTGATCTACAGAGGCTTTAACTGACAAGACAATACACTTCCAGGTATCCCCATCCAGATGAGGGTCATCCATGGTAAGTGACAATCTAACGAGGTTTACCCAAAGTGGGATCTGATCTTAAATTACACAGTTACATATGGTAGAATCCTCTTTGAAAACCAACTAACAAAGAGAGCAATTGGCTGATAACGAATGGATACCTTGCTCTAACAAAGCAATTGGAACAACTGATATCATTCCAGTAATCAATTTTTCCGTATCATCGCATTATTTCCCTCAATCAAATTAATAGCAGAGCCAGACATGTTATCAACAATCGAACACGAAAAATCACCTTGAATTCGAGATCGGGGAAGTTTCTAACAAGAGCGCGGGCAACGCGTTCCACAATTTCCGTAGCCCTAACGCAAGGGACTTTAAAAACCCACCATTGAGGGCCCAATTTAGCTAAATAGTCAAGGTTGAGCTTCTCAGTCCACGAAGCGTATTGCTTCTTCGGCTTCTTGCTAAGCCGTTCTTCCACCTCTTCTCTCCAATTAGTGGTCGCTTTACTCTCTCTTCTCTCGTTTCTGAGACGCCTTTTTTCTCTTGCCGTAAGCTGTTCGGTATCAACGGCAGTGGTCTCAATTGTAGCGGAGACAGAGAGTGCGGAAATCTTCGAAGCTGGCAAAGCTGGCAAAGTAAATTTAAGGAAAGGAAGGCGAGGAAGCAAGCGGAGAGAAACAGAATGGTTCCAAGTACTCCATAACCGAAGTCCCTGAGCCATCTGGTCGGCTCTTCTTCAACGAAGAAGACGATACAGGAGTTGATTTTCAGTGGACGTTGTTCTGTCACTCCAACACTGAATTTGGATAAATGAAAATTAATAATAATTTTTTAAGAGTTTCAAATAAATAAATTAATTAACAAAATCCTCATCTCCTTCTCCTCTATCTCTACGTTATTTCCACCAACTCTCAGTGTTATAAATACTGAATTGATGCTCATATTTCGTATCAAAGATCTCTTTCCGACTCTCGATCCGAGTAAACAACAGAGTCGAGCAAAAGTTCGGGCAAAACAATTTGTTTCGGTTAAAAAGTCGACATACTTTGGTCTAGAAGGTAACAACAACAATGCATATCGTCTTGTAGTCGATCGATCGCTCGGTCATTCAAGAAGTGAAGGTGAAGAAGATTTAAGCATTGTTCGAGTTTGTAAACTTTCTTTTACTGAAGATATGAATATCCAAATTCAATGATCTGTGTTTGCAGATTGTACAGCAAATTTTGTTGAAAAATCAAACAAGAAATCAAAAAAGAAATACGAGAAGAGATACTAGATTTACGTGAAAAAACTCTTTTGAAAAAAAAATCACGGATAGACGAATAAATCTACTACGAAGATCGAAATACAATCGCGAGTTTTGTGACTCTAACTTACATGAATTTATAGAGAAAATAAAATACTAATGAGATTCCAAACATGAACCTAATTGGTCTGGCCGGGTAGAATTCGAGAATTTCTGGAATTCAAGCCAAATACTTCTCTAACTTCTCTATCTCCTCTGCACTTCCGATGAATATTGGTGTCCGCTGGTGAATCTGTCGACAAAACAATATACAATAAATCAACAACCATCGATGATATCAAGAAAAAAAAACTCGGAAATGTCTGATTATTTTATATCGATATGAATTTGTTTCCGTCTAGCTGTTGGATAATTTTACGATAAATGCTTCGACTAGTTGTTCAGTACCTCGGCTGGCTGGATGTCGAGAATCCTCTGATGACCATCGGTTGCTTTCCCTCCCGCTTGCTCAATTAGATAGCTCATCGGGGCACATTCATACAACAGCCTTAGATTCCCATTTTTGCTCTTCTCATTTGCAGGGTTGCCATAAATTCCTCCACAAAGCAACATTCTGTGGATTTCTCCGACAAGGCAGCCTATATATCGACCAGAATAAGACTTTCCGGTTGGAGTTGGTTGTCTGAGGTGTTCTATGTATTTCTTGAGTTTATCGCTCCATAGCTCGTAATTACCTTCGTTGAAAGAATAAATTTTTCCCGTCTTCGGGATCTTGATGTTTTCGTGCGTTAAGACGAATTCGCCGTATGTTGGATCCAGGGTAAATGCATTTACGCCAGTACCGATGGAAAGTGCGAAGACTACCGAGCTTGAATATAGGCAATAACCAGCTGCCAGCAAGTTGCTACCCGGTTGACATACATTGATGATGCATTTCTGTCGTTCTTGATCGAGCTGCATGATCATCGTGATTAATTTTAGAAGCAGAGTAAGATGTGAAAATATAACATCGATATTTGCGAAAGCCTTCGAATGTTTAAATTGGTGGCCAGAAGACTACCGTGGAGTCGCTATCTAGATCAACTAGGCATTGTTGATCAGGGGCATAGATGCCAAAAATGGAACCAGTGGTGAGGGCAGTGTCAATGTTGGAAGAGCCATCGATGGGATCGAACACGACTACATAATTTCCAGAGTACGTTTCTTCAACAGCAACTGGTACATCTTCTTCCTCTGATGCAATTATCCCTGTGCGTCCACTGGACCTTAAGCAACTACAAAACACCTGCAAATTGTCGAAGCTAGTTTTCGTCAGACATACCGGACTACTGCTATGGCTGATTCTTTATTAATTTGAACTTTATTCATCGTTCGAACGATCGATTGCCTCATTAGAAACAACGTCGAGTTTTTTCTGATCTTCCCCTTGAACATTGGTAGTGCCATGGCCGCCGGTGAGGTTGATAATGCTGGACCTTTGTAGCAGCGAAGCGATCTTCTTGCAAGCCAAGGCTATGCTCGAGAGCACAATTGTTAGCTCTGCGTCGATAGTGCCCGCTTGTTCTTGCTTCAGCAACCACGTAGTTAGGTTTTCTATGTCAATCGCTCCGCCTCTGGTCTTCTTCTTTGTTTCAGTTTCTAAATGGGTGGCCTGCGAGTTCACGGATTTGCACAGTAGTTTAGTAGCTAAAGCCCCATTTGAGCTTCTTGGGAGGCGGAAGTGCAGATCGAGAAGAGGGATGAAAGATTGAGAATAGAGGTTCGTTGAGAAGAGGATGTGTGAAGCAGAACTGGAAATGGCTCCGACCATTCTCTCCCTCAGTCACTCTCTCTCTCTCTCTCTCTCTCTCTCTCTGTATTGGATAGCTCGGCTTATCTTTGTTTGACAATTGTGTGATTCTGATACGTGTGGCAGAAACAAAGTGCCTGATGATTTGACCCTAGCTTCAAAGCCTTACGCCTGCCCAAACCGGTCATTCTCAAGATTCGCTGTCTATGGTTACAGACTTACAGGAGTCAATAACCATGAAAATCCAACTGAAACCATCCAACACCGTAAAAACCGGTCTATACTCGAAAATCGGCTCCAAACCGACCCAAATTTCAGAGTCCGACCCAAAAACAATAAAAATGTAATTAATTTTATAATTTTTTTATGGAACTCAAACGTGAAACATGGTCAGTTACAGTCCTGCTCCTCGAATCTCACTATTCTAGTTCTGGTTTCGAAACCATAGAATCGTAGGCGATAGTTCTGTGGTAGAATTGGACTACGCAAACTCCTAATCTCATTTTATCTAATTTAGATTCCGATGGAATAGAAAGATTACTCTAGTTTCAAATAAAATAAAACCAGAATTAAGTGATCACATAGGCCAAATCTAATCAAACTATGAGATTAGTTCCATTGAAAAATAAAAATAAAAGTTTTTTTCATTAAAATATATAAGTTCAATGTTGAATTTTGGTAATCACTGAGTAGAATTCTACTTTAGGTCGGGTTTTGGTCTAACTATTGACTTCAAAATTTGGTTCGGTTTTATTGATTTTTTGTTGCTGTGATACCGATAGCAAAAACTGAACCCAGCCATACCCATGTCTTCTATCAAAGTCCCACTTAATTTGCTAGCACCAGAATTTGTGTCAGTATTAATGCCCACATACCTTCTATACTTTTGATTCATTATTATTATTATTTTTTGATAATTATGAATTTTAACCAGGTACTACATATTTTATTTTAGTTAGCCCTATGTATTTTGATTATGTTATAAATTTTGTCCTTCCATTAACAATTTCGTTAAACTTTTATTTAAAAAATTATCAAACGATATTAGATTCACTTGAAATTTTTACCACATGTTTACTAGTTAATGAGCAGATAATTTGAAAATATTCATGATTTTTTAACACATGTACGATTTATTCTAATTTTATTTTAGTAATTTATAAAAATATTATAATAAATCATACAAGTTAGAAAATCACGAAAAATTTTCTATTATCTACTCATGATATGTTGAACATGTAAAATTTTTTTTCATATAAATCTAATATTGTTTGATATATATATATATATTTTTAATGCTCATATGCATAAAAAAACTCAGTATATACCCTATCATCAAGAGCGGCGGCATTGTGCTTTACATCCTGATATAACTTATGGCGCACCGCGACCTTTGCAAATTTCTCAGTGCTAATATTAGCAGCACTAACCAGATATTTATCTATTAGTATCTCACTACGCTTACGCCGTTTTTGATAGTAGTCGGTAATCGAGAAAAAAGTATTAGAAATATTTAAATAAATAAACATAAATTAAAATATTCATACGTTTTAAATTTTGATAGAAACTTTTAAAATAAAAATATAATGAATAAACAATACGTAAAAAAAAAAATTTAATCTCGGTTTAACACCTTGTATATGAATTTTTTTAAAATGTCTAAAGTAAATGATAAAAAAAAAACTTTCGTACCTGGTAGGTGAACATAGAAAAATATCGTCGAAATAGAAAACGAGGGAGAGAATTGAGAGAATTGAAGTGTGGTGGCTTTAAATAGGAGAGTCGAGTATGGCCGGTCCGACTGGACTGACCGTACTCGATCCACTAGAGGACGGAACCCGTGACTTTTGTCACGGGTTTGTTCCCCTCTGAGTTGCACCGGCCGTACTCGTCCCTATATGACAAAACCTGTGACTTTTGTCATGATTTTTACCCATTAAGAACGGCTGGTCCAAGGACCAGCCGTCCTCATAACAAGAAGTACGCCCTATCTAGCTGGACAGGTTGTACTCCAACCCCATTTTGCAAAAAAATTGCAAATTGAGGCCAGTACGGCCGGTCCAACTGGACTGGCCGTACTCGGTCGACGAGGACGGCCTCCTCACCCTCCTTGCTACGTTGAAATTGCATATTTTTAATATGTTAAGGTTTTTTTCAACGAATAGCATACTATGGGGTTTTTCTTAAAACCAACCCATACTTTAAGTTTTTTTTTTTTAAAAACCCTATTTGTTTTAGATATATACGTCCCCTGTATCTTTCATTTGCTCCTCAGTCATGGCTTCCTCAGTCAATTTACCGTTGGTTCTGGTGCTCCTGTTCCTCTTCATCAATGCAGCTCTAGGTGCGCAGAACAATGAAAGTTCTGACACTGGTTTATTTGACGCTTAAAGAATTGTTTTTAAATTTTACGGCTCTGTTTTTCTCGCTTTCTTAGGTGAGATTGTGTGCGACGATCTGCCCGTAGAAATATGCGCATTTTCGATCGCATCGTCCGGACACAGGTGTTTGGTGGAGACGACCGAGACGAAAGACGAAAACTTAGGACTTCAGTGCAGAACATCGGAGGTGGTGGTAGAGAAAATGGCGGGATACATAGAGACGGACGAGTGCGTGGAGGCTTGTAGAGTTGATCGGAACTCTGTCGGAATCTCTTCCGACGCTCTTCTGGAGCCACAGTTTGCCAATAACATATGCACTCAATTTTGCTACCGTAACTGCCCCAACATCATCGACCTCTTCTTCAACTTGGCCGCCGGCGAAGGTAAGCCTCAAGAGATGTGAAAGTACCTTGCTTGTAATAATTTCTAGTTACTTTACTTTGCTTCTCCTAAATCACTAAACTATTCTTTCTGGCTCAACTTTATGCTTTATTGCGTGTCATAATGGTCTTGGGCTTTCGTTTGTCACGAACGCAGGTGTTTTTCTCCCAGACCTCTGCAACCAACAACGCTCGAACCCGCGTCGAGCCATGGGTGAATTCTCGAGCTCAGGTGCAGGAGCCTCTGCTCCCACCATTGCCCGTCCTTCGCATTTCTTCTCTTCTTCAGCCCCTGCTCCTCTTTGAACTCCTACTCATATTTTCCCATCAAATAATTTAAGAAATAATCCCACCACTTGTAACGCAACCAATTGAAAGTGAATCATCCATCTATATATACTTGGGATTATCTTTATTTTTTCTCGTTATATTTATGTATCGTTTTATCCACTTCCATCTACCAAACACAAATGCACAACCACTCCATCGTTTAGTTGTTTTTGAAGCATTAAATTGTTACAAATCATTCAGAAATTTGAATATGGGAATCTGTTAGGAATATATTAGTAAAGGGTATTTTAGGAAATATTATTAGGGTTGTTTGGAGTTTGTTATTTTGTGGGTTATAAATGTGAGGAGAGGGGAGTGTTACGGGGAGGAAAATATTGGGAAAAGTTGGGAGAGAAGCAGAGGCTCTCGAAATCCTCTGCGTGGGAGAGAGAAGGGCTCTATAATTCCCTTCACTGTTAGGTATTTGTTGGTCGTGTGCGTTGTGGTGTTTAGTGCTTGCTGTGAGTGTTGTTTCTGGAATTGGAAAACTACAGGGTTCATATCAATGGTATCAGAGCATCCTTACCTGGGGAAGAAGCAGACTCTGGTCGGAATGGAGAAATCAGACGGGAGCAACGGTGAATGGCGACAGGCGATGGATTCCATCAAGGAAAATCTCGACCGGCTGCCAGAGATGAAGCAGATGTTGGCTATGATATCAGAGAAGATAAACTTGCTGGCAGAGGCCTTGAAGGCAGCACCTCCGAAGCAGGGGAGCACTAGAAATCTGAAACTCGGCGACGAAGAAGGAAGAGACAAACCTGGAGTACTGCCGTGCTGTCAAGTGGAGCCGGAGCGATGGGACATTCGACCACCCAGCCCAGCGACCCCAACGGTCACTCAGCCCGCCTCGGTCCGAGCCCTTCCGGCGAGCCAAGCGCGGTCCCAGGCGTTCGATTCATCTGCGTGCGCAACTCGACCCACGAAATTAGCTTCTGGTAGCATCACGAAGCCGGCGATTCGTGGTCTGGCGTGGAGAGGCGATGCGAAGAGGATCGGCGGCCAGACTCGAGACGTTCGCACGCTCTTCCTCTCTCTCTGGATTCGCGATGCCGTGACTCATGCAGAAGAGGAAGGAGCTGCTCAGATTCAGAGGGATGAAAAGAGCTGGGCCCTCCTTCATCCAACCGGGCCTGGTCCAGGATTTCTCCAAACTGAACTGGGCTTCACAGCCCAGCCCCCTTCCCCAATTGGTGACAACCCAATCACATTTCAATGGGCAGCTCCAAATCATGTGAACCCGGCCCGAATTCGACCCTCACTGCATACGTACGCCGCTGTGAATTTACGATTTTTAATCCCACCTTGAGGACAAGGTGGAATTTTAAGCGGCCGGTATTGTTAGGAATATATTAGTAAATGGTATTTTAGGAAATATTATTAGGGTTGTTTGGAGTTTGTTATTTTGTGGGTTATAAATGTGAGGAGAGGGGAGTGTTACGGGGAGGAAAATATTGGGAAAAGTTGGGAGAGAAGCAGAGGCTCTCGAAATCCTCTGCGTGGGAGAGAGAAGGGCTCTATAATTCCCTTCACTGTTAGGTATTTGTTGGTCGTGTGCGTTGTGGTGTTTAGTGCTTGCTGTGAGTGTTGTTTCTGGAATTGGAAAACTACAGGGTTCATATCAGAATCCTACGTAAAAAAAATAGTGGCCAAAATGAAGAGAAATTGTTAGATTTCTATTGGGTGTCAGCATAGGTCGAACGGGGTTAAAATAACTTGACGGGAGGTTGGAGACAGACAATATTGGTGAATGATAGTGGATTAATGATGTAAAAAAGACTCAAGACAGAAAGAAAAATAAAAAGAAAGGTAAAATACCGATCCAAAAGACATGTGACGCAGTCGATAATCATTTCTATGATAAGCATTGTTTTACCATAATTGGATGATTCAAAGTGCAATGTACACCCATTTTATTTGGCAACGTTACAGCAAAGGGCCCAGCCATCTCACGAAATGGGTCTTTTAGTAATTTCACTTCCTTACCTGAATGGAGAAATTTTCCCGCCAGTTTTAAATCGAGTAAATAATTTCGTCATTTTACGACAGATGCCCTCGTCGGCTGGGAAATTACCAAACAGTCTTCCGTTATGGGTTTGAGATATATAAATGTTAGATTTTTACCAAAAATGACATTTTTAGGGATAGAAAAGTGGGGAGAATTTAGTCATTTGAGAAACACCCCGCGCAGAACGGGCAGGAAGAAAACGCCGAAACACTTGCCCTATAAATTTACTCACCTGTCTTTTCACAAGTAGTAGATGCGGTTAATTCCGGTAGATACTGAAAAGCGAGTTTGCCGGTGACTACCGGAGACTGAGACTGCCGTTGATGGAGAGGACTCACGTTACGGGAGTCGAAGGGGCTGTTGGTGATGTCACCTGTGTTTGCGGAGACGGCGGAAGCGGCGATGAAGTTGCAGCGATGGTCTCGGAGAAAGACGGAAGCGTCGGCCGGCGTGTTAGAGATAGAGTCAAGGGACCTTGGTCTCCGGAAGAGGATGCGATACTTAGTCGGCTTGTGAGTAAGTTTGGAGCGAGAAATTGGAGTTTGATCGCCCGAGGAATTTCTGGACGATCCGGGAAGTCTTGCCGCCTTCGATGGTGTAATCAGCTCGATCCTGCTGTAAAGCGCAAGCCCTTCACTGGTATTTACCATTTTTTCCTTGATTATTATTCAGGATTTTTTTTTATCTAATCCACGGATCGTTCACTTTTTTTTTATCCCAAAATTGAGGATTATAAATTTATTATATGGAAGAATGTACGGAAAATCATTATGATAGAGTGTCTGCCTTCACATTTTCCGCAGTTCAAAGGTCTGATTCTTTCATATTCCTTCGAGCGCAGATATGGTTTATGAAAGTGCACCAATGTTAAAAAATGCAAGGACAGATTTTTCTTTCATTAGCAGTGTCATTTTCCTTGGTGAAAGTTTTTACTTTTCGTAGTTTTAGTAAAAAATTCTGGTTGTTATATACAATTGCGGGTAAGTGTGGTTTGGAAGATTCTAACTAGTGGAAAACATGAGCCAGTATTTCCTTTATAAAAATCATATTTTGAAGGGCAAAATGAATGGCATTTGCAGTGAAATCATAACCAAAATAGCACTTGGTAGATAATTTGTATAAAGTATCTCTTCGTACCCTTTGTGGGAAATGAGTTGCTTATCATAAGTTGCTGAGATTTAAACTTGACCAAATGTGGCTACAGCAAAAGGGTTTAGGATTTATCATGTATTCGGTACAGTAGTGTATGACTATTGATATGATGGCATTTACTTCTTGACATGCCCTACGTCAATGCTCAATGGTAATCGTTTGACATGAGTTTGTAATCATGTCTTTTGGACTCATATTATTCTTTGGATGTGTTTTCCATAACATTTGCATATATTATTCTTTGGGGCACACTCTATTGTCGTTCATGCACAAGTTCTGACATAGGCTGGCTATATACGACGCTGCAACGCATGATAGCTAATCGGAAACATGCCATTAGGTTATTCATGTAGATTATTATCAAAATTGACTGCATTGCATTCTATATCTCTCTCTTAACAAGGATTTCATCTCTTTGAAGGAATTTTCGCCACTATCGCCTATATGCAATGTTTTTGTTATCTGTATTCACTGGGATATTAAACTTGTCTGGAAAAGAGTTGAACTCATGGGTTGTAGTACTGGCTGAGCTCGGCCTCATCCTTCAGTCAGATCCCTGCTTAACTTTCCAGCTTTTTAAATTTATATTCAGGAGAGTAAGGCTGACATTGCTGTTGTTATGTGCCAGATGAAGAAGATCGTATCATTGTATCAGCCCATGCAGTTCATGGAAACAAATGGGCAGCAATTGCAAGGCTTCTACCCGGAAGAACAGACAATGCTATAAAGAATCATTGGAATTCCACCCTCAGGCGACGATGTGGAGAGCTTGACAGAACCAAGTTAGAACCAGTAAATGTTATGGAAGATCTCAGCATAGACAAAACCAAAGCTTCCTCTGAAGAAACCTTGTCCTGTGGAGATGTCAATTCCTTCAAATCTATGGATCTAAAACATGTCAGCTCAATGGAACACATGGATGATCAATACGAAGACAAGACACAGACTGAGTATCATTTAAGTGATGCTCCTGAGGACAATAGTCTTGTACGACCCATTGCACGGGTCAGTGCTTTTAGTGTCTATAACACATTTGATCGCCCAGATCCCTCTGTCCCTTCTCCTAGGCCTGTGCCAATGCAAGGACCTCTAATGCAAGTATCAAAACAAGATGTAGAAATTCGAAAATTGCTGGAAGGAGTTAATAGCAAACCGTCCATACCTCATCACTGTGGCCATGGTTGTTGTGGAAGTGGAAGCAATAAGCATTCTCCAAACTCTATTTTGGGTCCAGATTTTGTGGATTTCTCAGAGTCTACATCATTTCCAAGTTTTGAACTGGCTGCAATTGCCACCGATTTAAGCAACCTTGCTTGGCTTAGGAGTGGATTGGAGAATAGCAGTGTGAGAGCAATTGGAGATGCAGCTAACAGAATAATATCAAACGGGTCTTAAACACTAATCCTCTCATTTTTGAGGAAGGATAGAGATACAATCCATGCAACTACAATCACTTGTCGGATGGATATATATGATAACGTCTTCATGAGAGATACAGCTTTGTAATCTGCAATTGCTGAGCAGATGGAAGTATATGATAATTTCTAATGTATTTGGAGATGCTAAATTCAAGCAGATTTGTTGTTTTGGAAGCAGTCGTACAATTGACCATTCTGCTGTGAAGATGGACTTGGTCTTCGATCTTCATGCCTACTTGTTACTGTTGCCTCTTGGAAACACAATTTCGAATCAAACCTTGTCTATGAACATTGAACAAGGAAGCTATAACTAATGCAATTATGAAAGTTCGATCCAAACTCAGGATGGTCCTGAAATTTTCATTACCCTTTTGATCGGTTTTGGCAAAAACACTATATTCTAGCAAAATTTATTTTCTGAATCTTCTCGCACAAAAGAAAATTGTCTTCAAGGGTATCCATTAAATGTCAACAACCAGTAGATGTTGATGTTTACATAGACAGTGCCCCTTATTCTGTCATCTGCCAAATTGCACTGCATGATTTAAGGGCGTCTAATTCTCACCACTTGTTTGCCCACTGCTACTGCTATAGTACGTTTACTAGATACAATCAAAGGTCAGAGAAATTCAACTCAGGAATTGCAGGCAAAACACAGATAGGAGCGGAAGAGAAAGGCGGAGAATGAAATTAGGGGTGGAGAGTGTTGTAATGTAGTCTGGGTGGATTGCGTGATATTAATTATACATTTCAATCTATAATTTCTGCAAATTTCTTCTGTGTATTTAGCCTTTGGGTTCACACAAAAATGATGGCAGTTGTATGCATGAAAAGACCACAGTTTTTCTTTTTCTAAGCTGTGTTTCTGTAATGTAGCAAAAGGCAAAGATGGCAGAACAACCCAAAAACAAATTTATGGGATTAAGAAAGGCTTGAAACAGAAAGCTATACACTCATCAATTCTTGTTTCATTTGGCTTCCAATTTGGTGCCATCTTTGAGCGTTTCTTGTGCATCATTCTCCATCCCCAAGCAGAAAAGGCAGGCTGCTTGAAGATATGAAGCAGTTGGCCACTCTGGGGAGATCACCGGAGCCTGCATCGCATCTCCTAGACCCTCTTGTGGCATGCCACTCATCAGGTAAGACAGACATCGCCGAGCATATACAGTTGGCGATAACATTGTTCCACCGTCAATGAACTACAGAAGACATGCCCAAAATCTAAATAACTATTGCTCAATATGATTAAATTTAAAGTAAAATGCAATTTAGCCTTTCAACTTAGGGACCAACAATAGCATATACCATAAACTTTTTTTTTAACACAACTATCATTGTATTTAGGGTCCTTAGCAAAACGGCTAATGCCTTGACAAAGTTCATCAAAAGTTACACATTTTTCATTTGTTATAGTCATTTTAATTTACCTTAGTTACTTTGACTCACTCAATTTCGCGCACATGCTTAACATCACAATTGATTTTGAAAATAAGAAGACAACTCAATTGAGATCTGTGTTTGAAATCAAGTGACAAATTGCACATGTACGAGAAATCGAGGGAGTCAAAGTAACTAGGATGAGTTAAAAAGATAAAAAATGTGAGACATTTGATAAATTTTATTAATATATAGGCCGTTCGCTAATGCCTAAAGTATGAGTGCAGTTATGCTAAAAAAAAAAGTTTGTGGTATTACGTTCAAGGGATAAAATTGCACTTTACCCTTAAATTCAATAAGATTTGGCAAATTCAAAAGTTTTCTAGACGGATTCTCACTTTTGTGTAACATTCGATTGCAGCTGCGATGATGTGAACCGAGAAGCGATAAATCTCAAGGACCATGATCTATTAGAAGATAAAGGAGGTCCAACGAACAAAGCTTCACATGGTTTAGTCGTGGAAACCCAAGGAAAAGAGCGGTCACAACAAAAGCAGAAGACTATAAAAATAAAGAGCTTTGTAGCATGGAAGTGGGCCCCACAAACTTGGCAAAATAAGACCCACAAGGCACGGAATTGGGCTCCACAATTCCCAATGGATTGGAGAGAGAAGGGTAGAGATCCACACAAAGTACAAAGAGATAAAGATTCACGTGGGTTGGAAAGAGATAGAGATCCACATGACTTGGTTTATGATGTGATCAAAGTTGAGACCAAGTCAAAGCCCAAGAATAAGGATCCAATTGAAGATACGGTGGGCCCAATGAGAAGAGCAAGAAGTCCAAGATTATTGGAAGATCTTTTGAAGAAAGGGTGCGACGCACATGCACATGTAAGAATTAAAACACATGTGCCATGCACATGCACATGTAAGAATTAAAGAGGACATGCGCCAAGCACATGCATATACGAGGAATTAAAAGGTCACATGCAAAGCACTTGCAAATCATACAAATCTCGTGGGAAAAGATCTTATCCGACAGAATCTACTCAAATCAATTCAAACGTGAGATGATATCTGATTATGCCAATGATCATTATCTCACGATTTTATTAGTTATTTATTTTAATTTTCGTTTTTTATTATTATTTAATTTTAATGTGTAGCCTATTTAATGGCAAACTATTTGATTTAATAAAGAACAAGTTTGAATTAAAAAATTGAGTGTTTTTTTAGAGAGGATTTCTCTTTAGTTCTTTGCGAAGAACAACGATCTTCTTCAAGTCACGCTTGAAGAATCTCGCTTGATAGCTTTGGTTCTTACCAACGAGTTTGGTCTGGGTCAAGCTCCTGTTTTGATAGCTTTGGTTCAGCCAACAGGTGTGGCTCGGGTCAAGCTCCTGTTTTGATAACTAGGGTTCCATCGAATTCTTCGATTGGGGTCTTAGTTCCTTACTTTATTCTTGAATCAAAAAGGCGTTCCTAGAATTATTCCGCGTTGTTGTCGGGTCCCGGGTCCTTTCGATCCGAGGTTCGCATCAAAAAGCACAAAAAAAAAATTATTTTTTTTTTCCATCCTTAAACTGATGCGAACCTCGGATCGAAAGGACCCGGGACCCGACAACAACGCGGAATAATTCTAGGAACGCCTTTTTGATTCAAGAATAAAGTAAGGAACTAAGACCCCAATCGAAGAATTCGATGGAACCCTAGTTATCAAAACAGGAGCTTGACCCGAGCCACACCTGTTGGCTGAACCAAAGCTATCAAAACAGGAGCTTGACCCAGACCGAACTCGTTGGTAAGAACCAAAGCTATCAAACGAGATTCTTCAAGCGTGACTTGAAGAAGATCGTTGTTCTTCGCAAAGAACTAAAGAGAAACCCTCTCTAAAAAAACACTCAATTTTTTAATTCAAACTTGTTCTTCGATTAAATCAAATAGTTTGCCATTAAATAGGCTACACATTAAAATTAAATTAAATAATTATAAAAAACGAAAATTAAAATAAAATAACTAATAAAATCGTGAGATAATGATCATTGGCATAATCAGATATCATCTCACGTTTGAATATGATTGAGTAGATTCTGTCGGATAAGATCTTTTCCCACGAGATTTGTATGATTTGCAAGTGCTTTGCAAGTGACCTTTAATTCCTCGTATATGCATGTGCTTGGCGCATGTCCTCTTTAATTCCTACATGTGCATGTGCATGGCACATGTGTTTTAATTCTTACATGTGTATGTGCGTCGCACCCTTTCTTCAAAAGATCTTCCAATAATCTTGGGCTTCTTGCTCTTGTCATTGGGCCCACCGTATCTTCAATTGGATCCTTATTCTTGAGCTTTGACTTGGTCTCAACTTGAATCACATCATAAACCAAGTCATGTGGATCTCTATCTCTTTCCAACCCACGTGAATCTTTATCTCTTTGTACTTTGTGTGGATCTCTACCTTTCTCTCTCCAATCCATTGGGAATTGTGGAGCCCAATTCCGTGCCTTGTGGGTCTTATTTTGCCAAGTTTGTGGGGCCCACTTCCATGCTACAAAGCTCTTTATTTTTATAGTCTTCTGCTTTTGTTGTGACCGCTCTTTTCCTTGGGTTTCCACGACTAAACCATGTGAAACTTTGTTCGTTGGACCTCCTTTATCTTCTAATAGATCATGGTCCTTGACATTGAGATTTATCGCTTCTCGGTTCACATCATGCGAAGTCTTTGGCTCGGAAAGCAGTATCTCCACGTTTCTTAGAGTTCAGAGTCTCCGGCATTTGATTTGTCCACACTTGAAAAGAAAGCTGCAACACAAAATGGCTCAAGCATATCAGATTATATACCACAGCAGTACTTGTAAAACCTCGTAAAATCTCTTCATCTCCACGTGGCATAATGAGCATAACTCCTGGCAAGAGAAAAAAACATAGAGAGAGACCCAGAAACATGTTAAAAGTAGTTTGTTCATCTCATTGGAAATTCCCTCGTCATCCTTGTACCCATTCTTTTCGATTATTTCAAGGAGAGCAGTGAGATCCATTCTAGAGAAAGCTTCCCAAAACGTCAATGTCAATTGCTGAGTTGAAGATGCATTTTCATGCAGGACGCCCAATAAAACGTACGAAGGAACCTGAGTTGAGACCATTGAATGAGAAACAACAACCTTTTCCGGTCAATGATCCGGCTGTAAATTATTCTTTGATATAGCCGTTCAAACAAGCAGTATTCCTATCTTTTGAACTCGTGAAATAGTTTTTAATTGAAAAAAAAAAACATATATTCGTTGACAAAATCGAATAACAAAAAATATAAACTTTCTGCTATAATATGTCTTTGGTCATCAAATCCACGTTTAGGATGGCATATCTATCCCATTGGGTTGACTTAAACGAGTCGGAACTCACGGTGTTGCTCTCTACATCTATCCACTACATATCTTTCTAATGGAGGCCTGCTTTGAGAGAGAGAGAGAGAGAGAGAGAGAGAGAGAGTAAAATCTTGCTTATAAGGAGACTCTACCCTTGTTCCCATCGTGAACCTTTTTAGAGAGCAAAACATTAAGTTCTGGCAAGCTCACATCCTACCCAAGAGATAGAGAAGGTGGTACCTCGTCAGGCACGTCCAGCTACAAGACATTTCAGTAAATAACAGTTAACCTCAGAGTCTTTTTGAAGGGAGGAGAGTGCAGTGACAAGACTTTGCATTTGGCCGCTCTCAAGCCTCGTGGGAAGCTAATCGCACTAACTCCGTTCCGTCATCATTAGAGAAATGGCCTTCTAGGGTAGAATCCATCAGCATCGAAAAGTTTTTTCCTCGGATCAGATCAAGTGCCTTTCAAGCATGACACCACAGAAAACTAAAACTATTAACTTCATTTCAAGCAAACTGCTCAAATGCCTTGACATTACTTCAATACAGCTGTATTATTTTCCAGATATCAGTTATCCAAAATCATGAAAAAACATAACAGAGAGAGAGAGAGGGAGGGAAAGAAACTAACATGGCTAAGGGGAATATGCTTGCCACTCAGAAGATCTAGCAAAAGAGTTCCAAAGCTGCAAACTACACTTTCCGCTGTCACTCTACCTGCTAAATGCATTTACTTATTTGAAATTTAAATTGGAAACATGACTTCCTCAAAAAACATGTAAAAGCATCAGACTCGATACTAGACTTCGGTACAACTTATTTTCGACGAATGTTCACTATCTGGCAGTAGATTTTCTATCTAACCCAATCAGCATCCATATTGTTTGCATGTTACAGTCCAGTGGATCATGAACTTACCAAGGTAGACATATAAATATATTAATTTTGCCATCAATCATTGATATATATTCCTGTCCACTTACATTCGTTTAATAGTGCTTCCAAATTTGAGGCTTCCATGGTCCTTGACCCCAAATTAAGTTGCCAGTTTGTTTTTAAATGTGATTAATATATCATCAACCTATGCAATGGGCAGAGTAGTATGCTTTCATGATGACATACCAACCTAGCTTAGAAATCAAACACGGAATCAATTTTCAGAATGTTGGCTCGATTTGCTGCCTCTTCATTCAATATGCTAAAGTTACTTTCTAATCTTAGTATCTAAAATTACTTTCATATGTATAATTCGTTCGTTACCATAATTTGTACCGATTAGAAAAGGTTCAATCTTGCAAGCCATGCAATGAAGTGCCATATCCTGACTGTTCAAGGCAAAACCTCCAACCAAGTTCAAACCCATAATATTATATCAGTCTAAACAAGAAAAGCTCTTGAAAGGTTGTTAATCCAATTATGCAACCTAGACAGTAGCTATCTCTGTATTAGTTTACATGCATACTTAGATTAACATGAATTTTTATGATTCAATCATTTTGTACAAGAAAAGATATACCCGTTCTCAAATATTCGGGGGGGGGGGGGGGGGGGGGGGGGGGGGGGGGGGGGGGGTGGGGGGGTGTGAATGCCAAGTTTGTGCTATAACTTTTTCCATCTCTGCTGTTCTTCATTAGCCCGAAACAGGATAACCTCAGATTTCCATCCTGATCATACCACAAACCAAATGATAGAAGATGGTTTAGAAGGCGAGCTAAGAAGCACGAAACTCGACAAGCTTACATGGTCAAATAAGATTCGATAAGCATTGAGATCGTGGTACAGCGCTCGCCCCTTGCTGCTGCAATATTCCAGCGCTTGTGCTAAATACGATGCAACTCTCAACCTCATCGCCCATGTCATTGGTTGAGACTCCCCTATTCAAACATAAATTGCTTTTATAAAGAAAAACACCATTTTTCTTCGATTAATCCTGGTACGAGAAATATCTCTCTTCATCCAACTCATTTTCCTTATCAATTGAAGTAAAATCAAGATCCCAATAACTAGATCAAGATGACCAGATTTCCAAGCCCATTATTACTATAGTAGGAGATGATAACAAATAGAATACAAGTGTTAAAGATTAAACTTGATTAATTAGTATCAACTTGTTTAGAACAGTTGGGTATAGGAAGGCACTGATTATATAGAAGTAAATAAAGAAACTTACAGTGAAAGAGATGCTTAGCAAGAGTCTCATTAGGCATTAATTCCGCTACAAGCAATCTGTCTTCTCCTTCGCAACAACATCCAATCAGAATTCGCCAATCGCTCGCTTCTCAGATTTCCCACAGACCTTTGCTTCCTCCTAAATCACATTTACAGCCATTTAAGAACAGAATATCGTAAAACATTTTGAAAGTGAGAAAGAAAAAGTATCAGATCGATTAAACGGACGAGGAATTGGCGAGAATCGGGCCACGCTAACTTGTTAAATCGTTTGACTGCGATCAAGCGGCCATCGTCGAGCTTCCCTTTTTATACGACGTTCGGAGCTTTTTCTCCGTGTTCGGAGGACTATGTATCCGATGAGAAACCTGACGTAGCAACTTTTAGTTGCTCGAAACTGAACTCGCTGAAACTCGGACATTTAGTTTGCTCATTTTACCTCCGTTTTCTGCATCAATGGCGAAAAAAACTCCATTTCACTCGCAACCAAACAAGAGGAACTCGAAGGAATGAGACATAGCTTCATAGAAAACAGTAAAAATTCACGTACCGAGATCGGAGGACTCGAGGACGGAAGGTTTGAGGTGGGTATGAAACCAGCAAAAGGAGAATTTAGAGCAGCTAGCTCCCATTGATAGGAACTTGGGTAAAATTGGCAGTGTAAACCGAGGTCTAAAACAGAAGAAAGTGTCTCTGTCTTATGGGTCCTAAACGCTTCTTGGGTTGCCAGCATTCTCTCTTCTTCTTTCTCTCTCTACATGCTTCGTGTCATCCATATCTCCATTTCACTACCAAATATAAATTTGCAATTGTTTCTTCTTCTGCTCCTGTCGGTCTCTTTCACATTTCATGCGTGCGTTCTTTCGCTAAAGGGCAAAGAGCCTTTGCTTTCCCGTTCCAGCTTACTTCTTTGTTTTTCTTTTTCCTTTCTGCAACTCCCATTATCCTCTCTTCTCGTTTTGCTCTCTCTTTTTCTCTCTCCCCCCTTCCTTTCTCCTTCAGTACTTCATTTTAGTTAGAAAACTGATGAGATGGTGAACACGAAGAAGGAAGAGAAAAGGCGTGAATTTGAGAGAGACTGTTCTGTTGTATATTCTTTCTGTATTTGTAAATTACCAGTTACACAAAATGCATAATTAGACTATACGCTGATTGAAAAACAATAATAAGGAAAGAAGGTAATTAATTAACTAATTACTTAATGAATTTATTAATGCTAGAGGTGAACTAACGGCGGGTGGCGGCCCGCTACAGTCAGAGGTCGAGTTTGGCTCGGCTCGCTACAGTAGAAAGAGCTGAGCCTGGCCGGGTGTCCCCATAGGCGGGGCTAGCCGAGCTCTGCCCTTGGGCTCGCGAGCCCGCCGGGACCGAGCCGGCTCGCGAGCCACCAGCTGACTGCGGAGTAGTACGAGCTCCCCCGATCTTGCTGGGTGGGGTAGGATCTTTGTTGTTATTTGTCGGAATTTCTGGAGACGGATTCAATTGTCAGCTCTCATCCTTAATCTGAGATTTTCTTTGAAATAGGAGATGGAAATGGTGGTGAGCAGCAAGCAAGCTAGTTTGCAGAGATCCATGGTCGTGGTTTAGACGAGGAAGAGCTGGAAGAGTGGTATGAGAAGTGAGAAATTATGAAATATTAGGTAAAAGGACAGAAAAGGGTTCTGCCAGAACCCTTTTTCTCGTGGGTTATTTCATACCAAAATCTGATCATCCAAATCTAAAACCATCTAAAACCATGAAGAGATGCAAACCCTTTTTCTCGTGGGTTGGTTAGATAGATCTAATAAAATCGATCGAATATGCCTGATCATCTCGTCTGCCACAATCACTTCAATTATTTTATGATTTTTATTTGATTTCTTCTTTTTCATTTTACAAATAATAAAACTTTAAACGGATTATTTAGCATTTGGCTCTAAACCAATCATTGAGGAATTTTGAAGTAAAAGACCACAAGTTTTGACTCGGCTCGACTCGTTAGACTCGTGGGCCGGCCGGCTGACTCGTAGCTTGTGGCTCGCGAAGCGGACTCGGGTTGAAAATTTTTTTTGTTTGGAGGTCACTAGAGGCTCGGTGCCTGTGAGCCGAAACCGTTTCAGTCTCGGCTCGCGCGTTGGACATCTATATTATATGCTAAATACCCCACTCGATCAAGGCTTTGTAACCGAAGATCTTAGACGTAAAATAAAAAAAACTGACGGTGTAGTGTAGAGACTTCGGAGAGATTAGCGACGGTGATTTGAAAGAGAAATTTGACTATCATAGATTTTGTTGCACCTTGTCCCAAACGAAATGAAAGTCAATTTTAACATGCTTGGATTTTGAGTGTAGTACCAGTTGGATGCAGTTACGTCGCAACCTGACCGGTTATCACAGAAAATAATAGGTAATACGGGACGTCAACGCCAATTTCATGAGAAGAGAGAGCACACACAAAGTTTTTGGTACTCTATGTGCTAGCTTCGATATTCCAGACTCAGTTCTAGAGGAGAAACAACCTTCGATTTGAACGACGACCAGAAAAATAAGATTGGATCCCAAAAAAATAGCAATATCCAATTGTGCTTTTGCGTAGCGTTGGGCAGGATGGGACCGAAGGTTTGGTCTGGTTTTCGGTTTGTCCTCTCAGGATCTCGGTCCAGGACCAGGTCCTCATAATTCATTCAATGGGATCAATCGGTCCACGGTCCAAACCACAAAGTCTCGAAAAATCGAGGATCAGCCGAATCACACAATTAATTAGGCTGCTGCTTGTGAACTTCCCTCCCGTGCTAGTATCTGATTCCAGCCCAAGCATCCTTTCTGCTCTCTTTCAAGTCTTAGCTCTCAGCTTGTCGGCCTCGGGCTCCCCCTCGCCCTCGATCCTCAGCTCACCTGTCACTCTCCCTCAAGACTCTCAGTCTCTCATGGTATGAAAACTGTTCGCACTTCGTCGTTCACGGTCACAGGACAATGTTCGCACTTCACCGTTCACGTCACGGACTCACGGACTTGTGTGTAAACTATGTTTGCGTTCAGTTTAGGAACTCAGCACCCACCACTGCTAAGTGCTCACTCACCCTCGTCCCTCATGGCTCACGTTGCACTTCGCAGGAGGTAAGATTTTAAGAGTTATAGAAAAGATATGTAAACATTCAGAAATTTGGTGGGAAGAACCGGGGACCGGACCAATTTGGTCTAGTCCCAGTTCGGTTCCGGTCCCTACTAAGGCCAGTTCGAAATTCAGGAAAAAAAATATCGAAATCCTCAGTATTGATTTTGGTCCGAGCGGGACCAGACAGACCTGGATCATGCCCAGCCTACTTGGCAGTCATCTGGACACGATGCTCAATCTGCGTCTGGATAACAAGTCAAGTTTTAAAATGGATGAATGAGAGAAAAAGATACAACAAATAATGTCCCTTGAGATACACAAAGAATCCTTTTAACGTATCGTCAGTTGGAACATCAGTAGGTGCATGCATAAATTGACTAACTTTGTTCACCAGCAATGACGATTCAGGTCTGGTGAGGCAAACAATATTGTGAGACCACCCAACAAGACTACCGATAGAGGTATCCAGCAGTAAAGGTTGTCCATAATTTTTGAACATAATAAGACCCGATACCATGGAGTTGGGAATAGGTTTGCAGAATCTATGTTGGCCCGGTGGAAGATTTCAGCTTTAATCTAGCCTGAGCGAAAAAACATACCAGTAGGACGTTCGAGTAACTAAGATACCAGGAAAATGATAGAGGACTAAAGATCACGAACCACCTAAACTGACTATTCAATAATAGGGAAACTGATGCCAATTAAAAGGGTTGGAGTAATCGATAAGACTGAATCGTCGGACATCAAATAACATAAGTAAATTGATGAGTTTTTCGACAAATAAATAAGGAACATGCTGACTTTGAGGTTTGAGAATCCCCAGTCCAGCAGAGCAGTGTATAATTTGTGGTGTCAAGCTCAAGGAGGAATGCTTGAGGGGGGGAGTCCGTATAAAGCTTGATGTAATAGGCAAACAATAGAAGGGTAAGGGAAGAGGTAAATGAAACCCCGCAAGATGTTTCATAATACGATATCAGATAAATCACCATGCAGGAAAGCTTGCTGATACAAGTGTTGGATATACCGCCAAGAGAAATGTAAGGCTAAAATTGTATGAATAGTCATAGGTTTGACACCGGGCTAAAAGAATCATCTATCCATACATCTGTCATTTGGTACTAACCAAGTCTTATAACGAAACTAATGGAAACACCGGAGTGAGCTTTACCTGAAACTATTTGCAAACCAATAATTTTGGCACCTGGTGGGCAAGGGGACAAGCTGCCAAGTGTTGTTGTTTGTAGAGGCAGAAATGTCATCCCTATGGCAGGCCAAATCTAATGAGATTTTTTGACGCTTGCTAGAAAAAGTTTTTTGGCTCAAAAGTGAAGTCTGTATGAGCAAATAAGGTCTTGGTTGAAGATGTCATCGTAAATCTAGTTCACTCATGTTATGATGATTGACGGAAGGGACTTATTGCTATGGTGAGAGGTGATACACGGTACCGCGAAGAGAGACGTGGAGACACTATGGAAGTGGGAGAGGGAGGGGGTGGCATGAGATTGGGTAAGAGGGCTATGTGGGTGTTAATGAAGGAAGGGGTAAGGATGAATAGAAACAGAACATGAAGATGATGATGGCAAGTGAGAGTAAAAGAGAAGGGAAATGAAAGATTCTCAAATGTAACATGATGAGTGATATAGCCTCTTTCGATATAGGATTGAGACAAAAATCCCTGTGATGAGAATTGAAATCCAAGAAAACACAAGGAAGAGAACGAGGCTAAAGTTATTTTAGTTGAAATGAGAAGAACGGAAACAAAGAAAAACAAACACACTAAGTGATGAGGTAAGGAGGTACAAATGAAAAGGAACATTCAAAGAGATTTGTTGTTTAAAACGGTTCACGGAGGTTAAAAATGAGCAAAGTAGTGGCAATGTAAAAAGAATAAGGCCAAAATGATAAGGTCCGAAGATGGTGAAAAAAAAGAGTTAAAGCCAGTTTCAACAACCATGTCGATTTGTTTTGTTTCTACTGACCATTTTGATTTTGGGGTTAAGGCAAAGACTTGATGAATTGTCAGCCAAGAGATTTAAAAATAGAAAAACTAAGGATGGAGTCTCCACCCTAGTAAGATTAATAGTTTATAGGGGAAACCCAAATTGGTTTTGAACAAGTTTATGAAACCAAAGGACAGGGTTGGGAACGTCCAATTTTGAGTTTCAAACATTAAAACCACGACACCGAGTACAATTATAACACAAAGCAGAAAATAACGATCACAGTGACTGCAGGTATAGAGCGATCGGATCCCAAAGTTTCCTATGCACAAGTTCAAAAGGAAGACAAAGCATTGAGAAGTGGAAAAGTGAAAAAGGCAAGCGATGGTTCTTACTCATTTTGAGAAGCAGTACAAATGGTGTTGATTGAAATGGTTTTAACAAAAATGAAATACACAAAACTCAAACAAAGAATGTAAAATAGCATGCGACAGATGGCGATTCGGTTAGTGCCACACGGGGAGGACGATACAGAAAAACGTGAGAGCTTGATGTAATGCAGTGCGTGAGGTGCAGGGAATTTGTAAAGACCATTACTGAGGTCGCCTTGAACAAAGGTCTGACATGAACTCGATCCGTAATAAAAAAAAAATAATTATAGTGAAATTCAATTAACACGTATTGTCAGGAGTAGCTGGAGAATACTAGGAGATTATGTGATAAAAGGGAGTATGATAAACAGTTCGGCAAAAGAGAGGACGATCAACAGTTGCGATTAAATAGAATAGAGTTTAAATAGGAAGAGGACTACGTCAGTCGTCAAAACATGGGTGGATCCATTGTAAGGGGTGGGATTGTTCACATGCATGCATTTAGCGTCAAATGAGAGTAGTGCCCGAGGTCCAGCATCCAATGGGTTGGAGGAGCAGATGCAGGCGAATATGGAAGAAAGAAGAAGGAGCTAGCAGAATTTGCCGAGCATAATGGGAAAAGAGGCCGGTATGGGTTGGTTCGAGTAAGCAGTGTGCAGGTAAGAGCCAGTGGTGCGGGTAAGGTCCCATGATAGTGGGTGATCTGGTCATACCATTAAGCCTGTAGAGCAGACGAGGCAGAAAAGGACCCATCTATGGAAAAATCTGACATCTGGTCATGTTGGACCCGAGTCGGGTTCGCTCGAATGCCAGCTGAATTCGGGTCGATCCATGACCCGAACCACGCATATTGATGGTTCGAAAAAGGGCGGCTGAAAATGGTTGAACGGAGGTGGGTTGAAAGACGGCGAGAAGGACGGAACGGACCATTGGACGACAACATGGCTTGAGGGAGTCAGAATTGAAGTTGGTAGTAGAATTTTGCTTCTCCAAAACGAAAGTCATAGCTCTTTAGAAGATGTGGATTTCCTCCAATAGGGAGTTGATCCGTGCAAGTTGTGATGGAGCGTCGGTAAACGAATGAGTTGTAATCACTACCAAACCACAAGAAGTAATTAGATGGTCTGGTAGACACTGGCTCGACAGATAAGCATAAAGTATTGCATAGGTTGGTAAGTTTTGGATAATAAGTATGAGCAAAGAGGTAGTCCCTTTGACAGGTGTGGAGTTGACTCTACGGAGGGTCCGGATTCTGGCTAAGGACATGAAGGCAAAACTTCGACTACAATGCAAGCAAAAATTCCTTCGGGTTTATAGGCTAACAATCTAAGGAAGGATGTCGGTCAGAAAGAGAGGCAAATATATTAAGCTCTGATCCATGATGAGTCGATTATAACGTGCCAAACTGTAAAATATAGATCAAGTTGTTGAGAAAGAGAGTCAAGAAATTGAGGGTGTGGTGAAAAAAGAACCATCAAGAAAGTGTTAATCCGTTGCATGACAACATTAAGAATCTGTGCTTTTCCAGACAAGGTAATTGTAGAGTCGAGTTTGAGTGTAGAGTTTGGTTCATTGACGAAAAAAGGAGAAGCAAAAAGGCTAGCAAAAAGGAGATGAGGGAATTGTTTGGAACTTGAGAGTCATCGGCATCTGATAACAAGTTAGAAACTGATGAAAGATGGTGAAGAAGAAGAAATGAAGATAAAATAGAAAATTTGAGGAGATGAATGTTCGGGATTATTGTAAAATACAACTTCCGAATTGATACTAAAATGATTGAAAAATAATAATTAAGGAAGACCGTAATTAAGGACCTATTGACAATAGTAAAGATCAATGTAATCATAGGCTAACAATTTTCCACTTTATCTTTCCATACTAAACACAACAAAATAAATCGATTTTTCTATTTATACTTGCATTTCATGCGAATCCGCTGCATTTGTGGATTTAGGCAAGCTTTTGGAGGAAATAGTAACTGTCAATCAAAAAGCGCCAATCTTAAGGTTCGGTCAAAATTGTTAACAAATCAATGACGTAGATGTCTGTTGCTTATCGTCCTTTCTTGATTCATCCCCCTAATTAATTAGTTTTGGCAGTGGGTTTTGTCCAATTTCGACAGAAAAAATGCTTCTAACGCGGATAAGTCAGAAAGTTTTCGGTAATTAGATCAAACGCTTGAAAACTGACCAAAGTATGGTCGATTTGGAAAAGTTATTTTCTTGTCCTGTTCAAGTCTGAACGCATAGGGGAAAAGTGTGCATTGAATAGTTCAAAATCCGACCATTGTGCGCTAAGAGCTTTGCAATCACAGAGTAGTTTGATAATACGAGATTCTACTGCTGACAGAATAACGTGGCATGACTTTTGAAATAAAACACTGATCTTACTTTAATAACCAGGAGAAGCAAAAATCAGAATGTTAGAATGGGGAATCAAGGAAATCCATGTGAAGTCTGCCGCTGTCCTAGTTGAAGACGTAATATGCTCCCATTTTCCGAGAGAGAAACACATCATGTGGGTTTTTTAGTGAGAGAAACCACATCATGTGGCGCTACAAACGTCTCAGGAGAAGGGTGTTTTTTCTCTTTCAGACTTGGCAAAACCTGGATTAAAATTGGAAGGGCGATAGATTTCCAAAAACAAAGAGGCCGACTGTCCTCCCGAAGGGTATCTTGCGTTAGTTTAATGATTATTTATGGGAATAAAGTCTACAACATCTTGTTTGGGAGCACAATTTGATGTCTGCAAAAACGACGAAACCACCGCATCCAAGCTTATGAAGCTCAACCAAGGTTAATGAAATTTAAAACAGAAGGGGAAAAAAGGGAGAGAAGCTAAAACAAAGTCAACTGTGCGGACTCTCTCTCTCTCTCCCTAAAAGGAGTAGCTTTTCAGAGCTTAAATTGCGCAAACACGAGGTGTGGTCTCTCAGACACAACAAATTAAATTCAACAGATGAAACTCATAAGAGGGGGCCAAGTGGCCCTTGTCTTTTCTGTCGATTTGCAATGATGAAGAGCCATTGCATTTTAAAGTCATCTACATTTCTACGCATCAAACTCTGCTGCCCACCGAAATTGCAGGAGAGGCAGAGAAGAACTCAAAGCTTCCCCTCTCAACTTCAAAATTCTATAAATATAAAAAACAATGAAGCATTTATTCACTTGATAGAACATTGTGCCCTTAGCCACACTATGCCATCATGTTCATTGATAAAATGCAAAAGACCAAACTAGTGGTACATTCATTGGCGATTAACGAGGACACTTGTATCATAGTGTAAAATACACATAATTAACAAGATCAAAAAAATAAGAGCAACTTTACCTTAAAAAAGTCCATGCCAGGTCGGTTTGGTCCCCAATCCTCGGTCCATGAACTTGGGGACATGCCCTCAATGATTTAATTACCAAATGAGTAGACAGAACTGAAACCTTGATAAAATGCATTTCTTAGCAGTGACGACGGAAACAGAACAAAAGCAATCGGAATATCGATAGTGGGCGCATCGCATCGAAAATAATGTTGGAGAACTACACAGGACGTGGCAGACCCTGAGTTTCATTTTTGACTAAATTCTAAATTAATCAAGAATGGAGGAGAAGAAAAATCAAACTTTTGATCAAACTTTTATAGATTTAAATGGCACAGTAAGGTATTACAATTGCAGAGTCGGGTTTGTTTATGCGCCATCTTGGTGTATTGACAAAGACACCGAATTTTCATCGTCGAGAATCCGCCATATTGAGCTCTCTGCCTCTGCAAAAAGACGGAAAAGATGTTCATTCAAATTGAAAAGTAGATTTGTTTGAATTATATGCAAAACGAACTGAACCAAATGATTCAAACTTACCCATTCTGCAGGGTCTCCGGACGGTTTTCCATTCACAGCTTGAGATTCTCATCTTTTGTCTTGGACATCTCTGTCGTTGGTGCTCAATGGTAGCAGAAGATGCAACTCCGTTGGGTCGATCAGGCCAGTTATACATCAAGCTCCAAACTAGTAAAACTTACAACAGAGGCGGATACGACACAAAAGACGAGCGATTAAACAAACCTGAAAGTTTCATATCGATGGAAAAATATGACAATTGACGGTACCTGAGGAAAGAGGTATTAATCTCGACATAATATATAAAACATATAATGAAATCGGAAAAAAACAAAAATCTTAGCGTACCACGCACAACAACATCAAATGAGTATGCTTGCGTGAAGATACAATCAATAAGACTCTGGATCACAGCTAGCAACCAAGCCCAACACTGCTTTCTAAAACTAGAATAGTGTGAAAGCAGCTCCTTATCAGTCACAGCCACTAAATACAATTTTGCAAACTACTCTGAAAGAGAATCTACTAATCCATATTTCGCATCTCGAAAACATAATTTATCACTCCGACCTTGCGTTCCGTATTTTTGACTATGTCAAAAATGAGACAAGACTGAGATATATGCGATGAAAAAATTAAATCACCGAACCAAATAATGCTTCCTGAGGAAATGCTATTAATAAATCGAATAGCACAATACATCGAATTCGAAAACGATTTGGAATATGATAAGGACTCTTAACATTATCAAGAGCACATTCAAACACACTTGTGGTGGAGCAATGTTGCTAATTGTGAACCCTGGATCATAAAAGAAAGTTTAAAATTAAATGCATGCTTAGCACATCACAAGTGATAAAAAAACATGTATCAATTAAGACGAACCAATTTTTTTTACTATTGGAAAAAAGAAAGAACCCATAACTTGGAACAAGGCAATTCCCATTTTGAATCGGAATTATACCACGGCACTGTAGTTTGGACCAGGAAAGATGGGTGATTAGAAGGTAAGGGACGCGAGAATTGCAGGCTGAGGAAGATATTTCTAATCAATACTTCGAAGAAAAAGGAACATCCCGTAAGTAAATTAGGTATGATTAGTGAAAAAGAAAACTCCAATACAAAGATCTTCAGAAGCTTAAAGTCTTGCTTACAACAAAAAGCTCGAACCCCTGCACCATATGTGAACTGTGAAGATCTTGTATCTGAGAATGAAAGGATGAAAAGTCCACTGAATATTATCTCATACGCCAAAATGTGGAAAACAAGGAATATCATAGTAGCATCACTGAACAATAAGTGTGCGGTAAAAAAAAACATAAGAAGAATCGTTGATCATGTCTAGGAATTGTACGGTTGTAAGAATCAAAACCAAATTGACCCAATTATTGACCAGCAAGAGAAGTTTACCACGCAAAGGATAAAAAGAGGAAGGAAACAAAGGTCTCGATGAGATAAGCTTTTCCGGACCAAGCTCCTGAATCCAGGCAAGATCGACATTAGGGAATAGCGCTGGAGGAGGAGAAGAATAGAAGTTTTCAGTAGAAACCGGAAGAAGATAATAGCCAACGTTCCTGAAGTATCGGCCATGGACGATGAACGATAATGAACGACTCGAGCGCCATACCATTATGTACTGAAAATCATAATGCGTTTCAGCTATCTTAAGACGAGCAAAAAACTCGACGTTCATTCACAGTAATTTCAACCAGGAAAAGTATTGCGACGGCATTTATCTAACATGCAATACAAACATTTTCAAAACAAGCATTAAAATATCAACCCCAAATGACAGGGCCCGATGGCTGCTTTACGAATATACTGTTATAAAACGTCAAATTAAATCATCTATGGTGCATAGCCATTGTCAAAATCAAAACAAGAAACAAATACGCCGAATGAGAAAACTCAAAAACAGAGAGGAGATCGATGACAAATACGGTAGAAAACCTGACAAATACGTACCCCAAGAATGTCTTTACAATTCTCTGCAAGGAGTTGATCTCAGTGGTTGTCTCTGCAAAAAACTCTCTGCCCTATCTTCTCACCAAGAACAGAAAAACCAGGAGTGAAATTCAGGAATTACACGAGAGAAATACATTGGGAGGGTTTACTAAACCAACCTTGGACGATTGGCGAAAACACATGTTCCGGTCATTTTAAGGCAATAGAACAGTTCCACAATACTACGACGAGGAAACTCTTTTGGCCGACACGCTCGTCACCGCTGAAATTTAAAAAAAATTGTTTTTTTTTAAAAAAAAAAAAAACAAACTACCTCTGAAAAAACTAGACTTGAGCAGACCCAGACGAACCACTCAGGCTAGATTTAACGCAGATTCGGCAATGCGATCCAGCAAAGCGCGCAAAGACGACGAAGAAAATCGGAGATGAGGATTATATTGAGGAGAAAGACAGAGAAGGAGAGAAGGCAGAACAGTTTGAAGCGCCGCGTTATTTGAATATTATTTTTTAAAAAAAAAAAACAAAAAAAAAACAGAGAGGAAGAGAGAGCGGGCTGTGCTTCTCTCTTCCCTCGTTCCTCTCTCCGACTCCTCTTCTTGCGCTTTGGTGAAAACGCGAGATTTCAAGACGAAGGAGGACGGAGGACGGTGAGGAATTTGAAAAAACAATTATATTTTGATTTTAATGTTAAAAAAATATATAACATACCAACTTAAGGACTCTTTTGTATGTATCGAGGAAGTTTGTTCGGCCCCATACTCGCTTCTGAAGAAGACGTCTGCATTTCTGAAGATGAAGCAAGGCCCCTAAATTTACCTCGAATTTGGACCATGATGCGTAACCCTAACCCCAGTAGTTCTGGTAATGGATAATCTACCATGGCGCTTGGCGGGATCTACTTTGTTCGACAATGGGGTTATTCCCTCAGGATTTCCGTTCGTTTTTGCTGATTTCACGTTGGCGATGTGGGTGATTTGCTTTTTCTTGCGATTGATTGAACGTGGTGATTGAGACGGTTAGATTGTCCAAACAGAACAACTTTGTGAAATTGGTTGTCCGAGTAGCATAAATAAAATCAGATATATTACAAACAGATTAGTATTTATCGCCAATTGTTGGAATTTTTTGCTCCATTAATTGAAGCTCGTTTCTATAGGAATCGGTAAACTGGCAAGCAGAAAGCCTTACAGCTTATCCATGTACCTGTATTAAAAAACTTCGGGTTGATTCAATCATGTTATTCATCTGTGGAAGAAAGCCATCTGTAGTATTGGTGGTCTTTGCTCAAGTCTGCAACGCAGATTCGGTAAGGATCTGGCCTTTGTCTGTTTCCTTTTTACGTGTGCACTGTCGTGAGAAATTGAAATATGTTCAATGTTTACGGCTAATTTCTAGGAACAAGATTGTACGTTAGTCATTCAAAAAACTTTAGGCCTTTTGCTTACTTAAGAACAAGTCAAGTAAGGAAGTACTGAATTCAGAGGGTAGCAGTGGAGTGAAGGTTTCAGTGGATGAACCAAACAATAGAGCGGGATCTGGAAATAACTATGCTGGGAAGTTTACACTAAAGCAGTCAGAAATTCGAGTATAAACCTGAAAAGCACTCCAAGAAGATGCAAACGTTCAGTGTTCACGGCAATTCTCGATTTCTACGATGCTTTCCGAGCTGGGGAGCTAGCTAAAATTGCAAGTCTTGGCGAGGGAGATGATGTTGCTGTGTTTTCCTGGTGATGAAAGCGAGATCTGATACGACGATGCAATGATGAGCTGGGATTATGTATGGGCAAAAACTACGAATTTCCTATGAGATACAGACAGAAGAAGTGACGAGTCATGTCGAGGGATGTTTGGTATGTCACATGTGGAATATTGGTGAAGACAAAGGGTCGTAGTTGGCGGGGGGACAATTTGTATCTTGCATCCATATGCTTCTCATCTAGATCTGGACAAGGATGTAGTTCAGTAGATCCTCGCTAATTTCTGATTGTGTGTTTTTAAATTACTGAAAAAAGCATGTCGTAGAAAAAAAAGTCAAGCACTTCAAATAGATTCAAAACATTATTGCTAGCAAGCTGTTTTATACCTATTAATTTCATTCACAAAAAGCAGGAACATCCAGACATAAAACATGACACAGCGCTGATGACAACGCGTAGCCGAACAGCTCTAGCCAGAGATTCATGGGATTGAGTTAAGGACTTCTTTCCCTTTTCCCAATGCCTAGGAAACAGGACAGTCAACACTCATTTTCCATCGAAGCCTTAAATTCATCAAACTTAACATATGAGGCAGCCTGAACCGCGGGGGGAACTGCCGCTGCCTTCTCACGCGGTGCCACTTATAGGTTTTCTCCTCCTTGCCCACGCATCTCTCGCGCTTATCTAAGGGTCTGGTCTTCATCAACCTCAACCTTCACTTCTTCCTTCTCAGCCCCGGAAAAGATCACCCAGGAAAACATGGGCCGCATCCGTTCTTTCCAATCCACCTTCGCATTGGCGAAGGTAAGACACCTCGTTTGAGCCAATGGGTGCAGATATCGGATGAGAAGGGTTCGAAGATGCTTCTGCTGCCAAAACAGAGACGGGATCAAAGGCCATTATCACGGGGGGGTAGTGAAGAATTCAACTGTGGGTTTGTATGATGATGCTTTTGCAGAAACTGCTGGGGAGAAGACGAGGATATATGCATTTATAGGAAAATGATGGTTAGATCGTGAAGTTTCGAGGGTTCCTCTTTGATAAAAAATTTCTGCACGTCCACAAGTTCTACCAAGTTCTTTCATGAAAGCCAGAGCACAGAAAGTCGGTTATCTCTGTGTTAATGGGCTAAGCAAAAAAAGTTGGCCAGCCCAACCATTGACAACAGACTCTGTTAAGACAAAGAATAGCATAAAAACAAAATTGTAGTGCATCTCCACTGCTCCTGATGGCTTTATTCAAGGTCAGATCTTTATTTTCTAATCTATTACAAAAAAAAGATTATACTAGAAGTAGATAGTTCTGGACTTAATTGATGAATCAACTCCTTAAGATGTCATGGATTGAGGCAGGCAATCATATTTTTAATTAGTAACAAGAAGAGTTACAAGTTCGAGTAATTAGTGGAAGGACTATCAACGTGTTTCAGGCAATAATGCTTTACATTCAATAATGTTAAGGACTGCAGAAAGAGACATAAGTAAGCAAAATCATGGCTGCGTTATCCCATCTCGATGCTTACAAGCTCCTAAGATAATATAACAGTCTACAGCGACGATTGAGCCGAAAAGCAGCAAGTTTGTGTAAAAGCATTGCAGTGTGTTTATTTATATCTTGAATTACAGTTGCAGTATTATGTAAGCTGTAAGGAAGCTAAGAGGTAGCCAATGTTCCGCCACGAATCAAAGTACCGAGCAATATATCAAACCGAAGATGAAATATTCTCCACAGATGGCCAGAAGAGGGAGAAGGAACCAACCGTTCAATTGCTTGATGAGCAGCTTCGTTGTTGCTGTCGTCTGATTCCCTCTATCATTCTTGTCGTGATCTTCACTTGCAGTGTGCTCTTCTTGTTCTTCACTTCCGCACCTTGGAAATTTCCCAGGCTTTTTACAAACAGTCCTTTAAATGTTTTCGTGCTTTTTTTCGCCTTCCTGCGCATCCCAAAAAACATTTTATACAAAATCCCCCATTGGTAGGGAAAAACTCATATGTGTAATCAACTTGCTCTTTATGCTTGATTTTTTTAAGGCAGCTGTGCATCAGGTTAGAAGACTTGTCGGACTTAATCATCTTTGGAGTCCATGTCAGATTTCGAAAATGGTTGCAAAGAATAGAATTATACTAAATAAACAAATTAATCAGAGACTGTACCATGTTGAAGTCGTTCGGGCTTCCTCAACTTCTACGATAAGCCATGTAGCCATTACCGGCGATGAGACCTGGACATGTGAGGGTTCGCTTCCTCTAAAACATGGTTAAATTCAGGCCGAAACATTATAAACAATTTTTTTGAAGAAAAACCTCGAGCAATGCGATATGGGGGATTGGTATAACAGCAAAGAATGTGATCAAAACACACAGATCGATAGGCAAGTTCTATGTATAACCCTGAAGGGTACCTTAGTGCACGTTCAATCGAATTTCTGCACCTCATTTTAGGTAGCCCGCCGAACATTTAAATTAAAACAATTCTTCAAACATCAAGAAAGGGAAAGAAATCAATTACAAAAGGCCAGGCAGTAAAGCAAAAAAAAAAAATAGGAAGGAAGTGGAAAAAATCAGAATTAACTCGACTTAGTGAGTTGATGGAAGGCTGATTAGTGTGTTTGAAAAAAACTTTGACTCATTATCCTGTGGATTTAACATGAAAATTCTCGAAGCACCTGTTACAGCGCTATCAGGAAGCCGTGTGTCAAATTTGTACCCAAAAAGTGTTGCAAAGTACTTTAGTAATGTAATGAGAAATAGCTTCGCTAATGAGATTAAGGGTAAGAGAAAGAAAATTACCACAGAGTGATTCTAAAATTAAACTTGGTTTTGAAACTTCAGAGATGGAAATAAATATATCTAAATTGCAAAGATTTCGTTATCAATACCAGGTCAGAGAACTCTATGATTACAAAAGGTTACAAATAAAGTGGAAAGGATGAAAGAACGTATAAACATTTTCATATTTCGCTTTTGCAAGTTCAATTTTCTTCTTTACAGAGCCTGTTGCCATGAGAAGTGCATAGAAAGAAGAAAAAATCAACACCCTCAGAACAAAAGCATTTTCAAAGTAGAAGATTTGTATGAGTAATTAAATACATAAACATATGGTAATAAGGAGAAAACAAAATGAGTTTACAGCACAGGAAATAAAAAATGGTTTCCGTTCATCACACTATTCACATACTGTGCTTCTGATCTCTCTGGCTTCATCCATTGATGCTCCAACCATTTTTAAACAGTCCAATCCTGTTAACAGGTCAACGAATTTCTAATAACATGGTTTGGAAAAAAGCACGTATGGAAGCTTCTAATCAGTAATTTGGAAAATCTTTGATGTCTGACTACTTGATAAGGAAACGATCCAAAAGGCACACCAGGATCTTCAAATACCTAGGGGCAGAATAAATTCAAGTACGGATTGGCATTCAAACGCTCTTACATAAAACTAAAATCATCATACCACTTTTAATACCTTGGCAATCAAAACCAAGTAGTTCTATTTACACAGGGAATGTGCACCCTCGGAACACCTTTGGCCGACACAAAGGAAAAAGAACTTTCTACTATTACGAATGAAGGTTAGACCAAAAATGGGGAATCTATATGGTAAAAGATTCATGATCGTGTACAGGTTTTTATGCTTAAAAGTCTGAAAGTATCTAAAAAAAGAGTTCAATGAGAGCGGACCTTTGAACATTTGTCATATGAATATCAGGAGGACAAGTGACAAGTCTATCTCTTTAGGTAACATCAAAACGAACACACATTTCAAATCCTCAGGTACCTACTACCAGGAAAGACCAATATTTACGACTTGAGTCGCAAAAAACAAAAACATGTTATTTAGGCATGGAAATTTCCGACCAGATGCTCATGATATGCTTCAAGATTTCCATAACGAGGGCAAAAACCACAGGACATTCATAGGAGGCTCAGACAAGATGTTCAATTCTTGATAATAATCCCAGTAGCATGATTTTTCGAAAAATTTCATGTGATCAACACAATACATATTCCAGTGACGTCCTAAGGAAACAATCCTTTAAAAGGTAAGAACTCCAAGACCTTCTCCAGAGCGAATTCCAAAGGCTGCCATCATTATCATTCTTGTGTCATAGGAAAATCGTTTTTTTTCATAAGAACCAGGCCTGTAGGGTGAAACGTTAGGCTGTCATGAAAAGCGGGCACTCCATTGGAAATCCCTGATTAGCCCATAGAGAATAGCGAAGTAATGACAAAAGATATCAACAGGCAATAGCAAATAAATCCCTCTTGAGAGAAAAATAATCATAAATTAGGTCATATCTAGTGATTAGCAAGAGGGAGTATTATAGTCGTACTACACCACTTTCTGGTTAAATCACACCAACCATAGTGATCGTATACATTAACATGTTGGGAAGTGTTAACTACACTAAGGAGGGACCAAACAAGCCACACCCTTTTTCCATCACGGATCCGGCGTTTAATAGTCGGCATCTCCAAAGCTTTCAGTACCTATTATATATAAGTAAATTTAGTCACTTCTTCGAATGAAAGAATAGATAAACCTTATAAGATGAGTAGCTTAACATAGGTAAGGTAAATATGCACATTTAGGCTGTAATATGAGTGTCTGGGTTCATGTTACCTATGTGATTTCACGGCATCTAAATTCCAGTTCACAAGTTCCTAAAAAATAAAGTTAAAGTGATCTCAGATTTCAAGTATAAACTACATTAAAAACAAGGTTGGAATAGAATAGACAAATAGGTGCTTAATGCAGGAAGGTGAGGGTGTGTTCATGGTAACTGATGGTGGTTTACAGAGTCATCTAACTTCCTTTCCATCTCAAAAAACAAGAAAATGTTTTTTTTGGGAAACATGGTTTAAACAGCATTAAACATTAAAACAAAGAAGAGAAATAAAGACGAGGAGAAACTGGTCTACGAGTTCCAAGTAAATGATACAAAATCAAATGCGCATTTGAGACAATCACCAAAATTTAGGCATTCACACACCTGAATGAAAGGGACAAGCTCACTTCAAAGTGAAATTCTTAACACCTTCATGAAGACAGTAAAGGGGATGGAGTTAAATATTGACAGTAACAATATTGTTGCTTTCTCTCTCGTGACATTGTTCCAAGTCCCATTTTCAAGACCTTAGGTTACCTAATTTTAAAAAGAAACGAGTAAGGGACTAATCAATATTAAAGCAGAGTTCTAAAAGAATGAAAATATCATTTTAATTATAAAATCAAGCATAATAAGCTATTAAAACTAACAGTTAAAAAAAAAAAAAATGGGATAAAATCAGGAAAAGAAATAGAATATGGCACTTAAGAGGAAACAATTCACTCCTATAGGAAATGAATGTACTAATTAAACCACCACCTCTGGACTTTCCAAAAGTAAAAAATACGGTTCATCCGAATGAGATAGATGACTTGCCATCACAGTCTTTGCAGAAATCCTGAATATCAATATATTTGATAACGAACTATGTATGGCCTTCCAAAATGCACGTCCGAAATTACATATAAAAAATTGGTGGAATACCAGGATTCTTTACTTCATAGGTTCCCCGGGTGTCTTACCATCCATGCCGTCATTTACCCTAATAATGATTGATACCAAAAAATAAGCCACAGACGGGAGTAGAGAAAATACTAGGAAACCACTATGACGGTTACATTTCCAAGTTCAGTCTTTCAAGATCTCACATGAATTACATTAAATTTGCACATTTCACTTCACTCTGTTGAAACATGAATGATAAAAGACAAGTTTTTATAGGAAAGAAATGAGCCCATGAAAAAGCACTTCATCGTGCGCAAATATAACAGAGACCTTAAACAGAAAATTTACAAAATTTAACATTTAGATAATTAATATAATTAAACTTGAATAATGGCCTTTCAAAAAAAAAAAAAAATCATGCAATTCGAACTTACGATTCAAGGATATCAAAAGAACTATCAGGAACAGTTCACAAGATTATGAAATACCTTCCTTACAACACAAAATCATCACTTATAACCTGAAAAAGGGAGAGTTAAAAAAATAAAAGCATCAAGAAAATAACTAAATGGCAGAATATAGAGCATAGCAACTATAAATTATATGGAAAGCACAAAAATGTCCAACGCGTGAGTGGGTTAATTCATTTAGTTCTGATCTGCAATGCAAAATCAGAAAATACATTTTTCAAGGGGGGGAAGAAGTTGCAAGATGCAATGAAAGCAATGCCTTTCTTCAGCATCAGGTCCACCCCCCCCCCCCAACCCCCCCCCACCTCTAGTGGATCTAATGATAAAGTGTCCAATTCTCTAGCTCACTTTTGTACTCAGTACACATCACTAATTTATGAAGAGTAAAAGAACCAATGTTCAAGTTGACATTTTGCCTTTGACTTTGAAAAGTCAATCATTCAATCTCAAAATGTAGTTCATCTCTTTGAGAAGTTAACAGTGCGAAAGTGGGCAATCCTCTCCCATAGTGATTTGAGGTTTCATCTGAAATGGACAAGAAAATCAAGAATCGTTCAAAAAAAAACTAATTATAATTTCTGTTAAGAGATTTTGTTCACATCAAGAAGACAGGAAGGATTGCTTGGACAGGGACCAATGCAAAATACTCCAACACTGTAAAAAATTACCATGCTACTTCACCTCTCAAACATTGTTGGAATTCATTCGATAATCCCAAACAGCAATTGCTCTTTCCCAAAAAATGTCTAATAGGGTAGCCTTTTCCTGATATGGAACATTTACCATTCAATTCAAAACTACAAGGAGATACAAGATTTGAAATGTTTGGGTTGATTAAAATAAATATAAAACCATAGTAAAGACTCTGTCCACTTTTAAGACCTTCTGCCTATTAGAATTTTTCACGCTCAATAATGAATAAAAACATGAACAGCAGTATGTAACTAACACAAGGGATATTTGTATACCATTAGCAAATATAGCTTGGAGAATTTGGAGAAATCAGACAATGAAAGAATTGTTCAATACAAAACCAGCACAAAACACATAATCAGCTAACTCCGTATTTGATCGTGTGGAGTCAACTACAACCCATCTAATGTTCGAATGGGCAATGATAGACAACTAGAATAACAGCAAAAAAAATAATCGTAAACCATAGCCTGTTATGTCTCACGAAAAAAAAACTATACAGGGCACCACAAGATGCAATTTTTGACTTGCCCCAGGACGTGAAAATAATCGGCCAAAAAGTGATGCAATAAAGAAAACATTGAAAAAGCCAACCCTAGTTAACTTGAGTTTTTCTCAGATTAGATTCAGAAATATAGATGGAATGACATGTCAAAAGTTGTCGATGCAAGAAGAGATAACATGTGCTGACACCTGATCACATCTGAAGTTTTAATTCACCCACCAGGCCTCATCAGAGCTTTACATCAAATTCACCGGCCACAATTTGCTCTCCATGATCATAAAGGGTCGATTAAATTACTCAATCATATGAAACTAAGGGGTAAAAAATGCATTGCAAACATACGAAAGAATGTATATTCTATCTTCAGTGGTTCTTTCGTAGTCTGTGGTGCAATTATTTCCGCTCAGCGTCCATCCAAATCCATGACAGATCAATAGGAGACCGTAAACAGAGTGGAATATCGGTCCCTTTGGATTACTAGAGAGGAAGCTGATTAAAAGTAAACCTCAAAAACAACCTAATCGAAACCACTTCGGACCTCAAGCACTAATGGGATATCGGGAAAAATCAATTTATACTAAATGTGCAGTAATTGGACAAACAGAGCACTTCTATCAAGCTTGCTCATTCAGTTTCTTTTCTCTTCGTTTCTAGGTGAACCAAACCAACTACACAGTAGGCGGAAAATATATACTAATGCAATTATCGCAAAACTAGGCCAAAATACCTGAAATGCGAGAGCGTGAGAATGATTGACCAGAACTAGAAGTAGGCCGACAGTTAAGAGCCAGATCCGTCGGGACTAACGAAATCACAATTGGGTATCGGCTCTCTCCCCTCTCTTCCCTCCCTTATCCGTCCGAAAGGCAGTAACTGGGCCGGCCGACACATTTTTAAGAAACAATGCAAAATCCACGCGACAGTGTGGTTTAAAATTTTTAAACCCTTGTTTGAAGGTGAGAATTAGTAGGGTTTCACTCTCGTTCGTTAATGTAACATCGTTTTCGTTAAAGTAATATCTCGGTTCTTGATTATAAGCATAGATTTCAAGCTTTCTGAATAAAAATACTGGTTTTTATTATAGAGCCAGATTTCGCCATTAACGGACCGATGAGAAAACTGAAAACTGAAAATAAACATTATTTTAATTGTTTAAACCGAACATCACGCGACCTCTCTAATCTGAGGCCGCCTAGTACGACCCTGAACCTCCCGTTTCTACAAATCTTCGACGCCGTATTATAAAACTCGGGCTGTTCGTCATAACGGTTCTGGGTGAGGAGGTTCACACGTATGGCGGATAACAATGAACCGTATTCTTCCGTTTTGGGTTGTCTCAGTCTCAATTCACCGGCCCTCGCCGGCCCTAATTCCTTGCCCAAGAATATTTTGCTATTAATTATTGGATGGCTTCATTAATCAGATCAGAACATTGTGAGTATTAGAATAATACAAAAATGTTATATCTACTGCCACTTCAATTTCATACAAAAAGCATGAACAGTACATTGAATTGTGCACTCCGGTTATTGAATTAATTATTTATTACTATGTGAGGCGGCAGGTTGGGGAAAGATCAAGGGGGGGGGGGGGGGTGGGGGAAAAAACCAAGAAAAAGGGCCACCACCATCCTGCAAAACAACGTCACTTCCCTCCATAGTTACAGAGAAAGTTGAGAAAAGACACAAGCCTAGCCAGAAAAAAGAACTGGTGGGGACTAACAGAGCAAAATACTTTATTCATTTCTATAACCTAACCAAAAACATATTTCTTACCCTTTCGTGATCTCCTCTTCTTATGTCATCGCTTTTTTTCTACCTTTTTTCCCTAACTACGTTGGTGTTCTAACAAACTTCAATCCTAACAAACAAAAGTACTACTAGGACTACTGAGACGAAAAGGCAGGAATTGCTCAGTAGGTCCACCGTTTGGTAGGACAAATCTTCGTGGTTACGCATCGGTTGGAGTGAAGGTACCCTTATGATTTAGAATGGGACCAAGAGGTACTGTGAAACCTCTAGCGGGGTCTGCAAAATCAAAGGGGTTGAATAAAATAAGACCTCATACATGAAGGGATCGAAGTAGTTCCTCTATAAGACGATAATACCGCAGTCAGTGAGGAGTTGAGGCGAGAGACGGGGCTGAAACTGCGAATGAACTTGCATGTCGTTAAGTCAGTTCAGAGCTTGAATCACTTTCGCCGGCACTAACACGGTGTGAGCAAGCTGAAAAGTTTTGGAATATACAACGATAAGACCATAAAAGGAAACAGAAATGGGATAATAAAGTAAGAAAAGAAATAGGGACAAAGACTCGCAAGGAGATGGTGAAAAAACCTGGTTTCTTTACGCGTCACAGAATGATGTCCAATTTGGCGCCGGCAAAAAAAACACGCCTGTTCCAGCGCATTCTGTTAACACTAAGGTGTCCGTGAGGAAAACCAGGCCTCATACCAGAACCATGATGCGATTCTGCGACTCTTGCAGAGGAGGCCAGGCAGAGGAGACAACCCCACAAGATGCAGTTTCTACTACCAAGTTTTGGCTTTTCCACCCATTGCACTTCGACAATTGGTTTGATACAGGAGCCGTGTATTGCTCGGCTGTCTTCACTTGATGTCCCCAGAGGTAGGAGCTTGTTGCTTCATCATCTGCGTGCTCGTAAATGTTGAAAACTACAGAAATGTTAAAAGCTGTTACGATTATGAGATACAGAGGATGTTTTATAATGAATGTAAGTTTCATACTTAGACTTACTTGAGCGGCCTGTAAAATGCTGGTAATACTAAACACTGGCATTGAATCATTCATAGGAACAGGGACTGGTGAACGGATTCCTAGGTGGAAAAACTAAAAAGCCTTAGCTACGATTCAGCACGTAGATCATCGTCATGCTCTGCGAGCCATTCTTGCAGCAGCAAAGAACAGATCCAACGTTGTCGTAGGTAAAGAAACAGGGAGAGTGACATTTGGGCCCTCCCACCACCGGAACATTGATTGCAGCCCACAGCCCACTCTCATACAAGCGCCAGAGCGGTGGACTGAGCGAACTAACGCAAACTAGCCTGGAAAAAACGAAAAGGAGGGGGATTTTTCAAAAACAGATTTTTTTGAAATATAAAAAAAAAAACACCACAACATAGGAGACGAGAGAAAAAAATTTTCTAAAGATCATTTACTGTCTACCGTCGAGGACTCGAAATAAAACCGCAGCGAGCGCTGAAATGAGCCATTTGGACGCGTCAAACCGGCGATGTAATCTTCATCCCGCTTAGTTTCAAGGAACCCACTAACGATCACCGGCCGAGTGGTTCGAGCGCGCCACGAAGCCTCCCCAAACCATTAGAAAACTCAAACGGACACAAACCAAGAGCAGGCTCGGCCTTACAGCTACCAAATTCACCTTCCTCTCATGAAGCCGTCGTTATCAAGCTAGAAATTGGAGGAAGCCCAAAATTCAACATCTTCCAAACTGTGAGAAAGCCAAGAAAGAAAAACCCAGTTCTACAGAAGGAAGAAGGAAAAAGAACACAGGCAGAGGAGGGAAACAGAGCCAGAAAAAAAAAGAAAAGGGAGGTGGGGACTGGGCAAAGGGAGGTTGCTGCTTCGGAAGATTTAATAAATAACGCCCCCTACTAGGTTTGCTGGATAAACGGTCAAAGGGTCCCAGTAAATCAAAAAGAACAATTACAGAAACAAAACCAGAGGAAGGTCGAGCGAGAGCCATGGAGAAAGAGTGAGAGAGAAGGGAAAGCTTTTTGGCCGGCTTCTCACTAACCCTCGGCACCATGAGTGGGCGCCATTGTAGACGCAGGGGAGAGTGGGGACTAAAGAAATGCAATTAGTGAGTGTTGTAATAAAGGAAACCCACAGATCACGGCCGCCAATGGCTTGTGCGAATAACGCGCAAGAGTGAGGGGTGTGGGACCCCCCGAAGTGGAAGGAAAAGGTGTTCAAACGCGGGAGGTGCGCGTGATGGGGGTAGGAATTGGGTTTCCAACGTGTGGGGTAGTGGCACCAATTACTCGTTCCCCCAAGCGGTGTGAATCTTTTTACTAACGTAATAATTAATTTTTTTATTTTTGGGAAATAAAAATAAAAAAAAAAAGAAGGGGAGGCAATTGGTGGAAATGAAAGAAGGGGAGGAATTGTGTGGTGTAGTGTGCAGTTCCATCGGCCTTTCCATTATTCAATTCTTAGAATAGAAGAAACTCATCCTCTCCTGCCTTTTCCCTTTTTTGTATTGTGACTTTATCCCTCCAACATTTTACTTTTCAATTTCTTTAAACTAACAATTTATGTAAATTTAAAACTAGGGCGTAGGGATTTAGCGTAATACAGAAATGTCTATTTGCACTTGGCATTCATTTTCAAAGACTAATTAATTAAGAAAAATAGGGGCAGGGACGTAAACGTCAGTGAAGAAAGGAGGGGGGGGGGTGGGGGGAGAGGAAAAAATTGATTTTCGAGTAAGAAAGGGAAGAAACGGGAGGGAAGCCAACAAAAAAACGAAGGGGGCCCCGCGTCTGTTTACGGGCCCGTCTTAACAGAGTAAAATTACGGCGTGCTTTGGTAGCAACTAAACCGCCGGCTCTCGACAGGATTTTGGTAACAATAATTAGAATTTAAAAGACAGAAACAAAGCGTAGAAGAAAAAGGCAAAAAGGACCCTCTCGTCTGCCGAACCCCGGCCCGCCAGGCAGCGAAAATTCTTATTTTATTTATTTTACATGAATGATTTTACTTGGTCCAATGTCGATGTACAAGGGTGTATGTTAATCTTGATATTTTCTTAATAAAGTGTGATTAATTGCTCAAAGCATACCACTATCTTTGTTTATAAATATAATTAAAAGAAAAAGGGCGAGGAGGTCTCCACGTTGGGCGGTGGGAGGGGGGTCTAGGACATGAATGGGAAGAATGTTTTAGTAAAAGAAGAAGAAAGTAGAGCTTCCTGGGAGGAATGTCTCCAGAATTATTGGGACAAACATGTCCTCAGCACCCGTAAATTATGCCCACTTTATCTATGTCACCCATGGTCCCTCAGTCTTTGATTGTGTTTTTTGACTACACCTATTTACTTAGTTTTAAATATTGGTTTAGTATGGCTTTCAGGGGTGACCGATTATGGTTTAACGGTTTCTATGCAGTTCCTATTCTGTAACTTTTTTAGTGTTCTAGACAACATGAATTAAATCCAACAGAAACTAATTGTCCGAGGAATATATGAAAGGGTAGATACATGAAAGAATTGAAGAGCGGGAGGGTAATGGAATGAGGCAGGAGTAATTTAAGAGGAGGGCGTTTTCAAAATAAAGTTGAAAACATAAAATAGGTACGAACTACGACTGATGAATAATGAAAAGAGGGTAAAGGGGGCATATAATAAATAGATGAGAGGCGGAGTGGTGGAGAGAAGAGGGGAGTCCAGCTTTTTTGAGTGACTTGTACGTATTGTTACCCATTATTATACCCTCTTAAATGTGATTTGCTCTTTCTTCTCTGTACGGATTTATGCTTTTGTTTCTTTCTCAAATCTATTGTACCTCGGGAGCACGCATTTTTTTTAACCCAGGACTAGTATGATGGGTACTTATTGTATTTATCCTTTTAAGTTAGTTTTCATTTAAATTGTGAATTTAATTTAGAGTTACACGTATAATCATCAACAGTCATGTGATTGAAGTCCACGTAATGCTACGTTTACCTTCTATTTAGATTTGAACGTTAATTGTAGCGTGTTTACTTTTGTTATAAAATTATTCTGAAAAATAATAAGTATATTTAATCAATGAGTAGTGACTGCAACCTCCGTTTATAAGGGTATTATACTGTCCGATGCATTCAAGATTGAAGTTGGGTCGGTTGTTTGGAAGTCAATGTGTGGTATTACTTTGGTAGTCACAAAACCATTAAACAATTACTGTTGCTCGTTTGACCGTACTTCTGAATGAGGTTCATGGCCTTGTTGTATATAGAGACCTGAAATTGCAATATGCCCCGTTTTGTCATCTTAATTTGGACTTTTGACATTCGTTGCATCTAATTACAAAAATAACATCTTACTCAATAAATTTTTTTTAAATTAACCTTAATTAATCATATTACATCTTAATTTCTAATAGTGATAATCGAAAAATGACAAGTAACATAAATACATAATGGCTGGGGGGGACCAAGACTCGGAAATCCTCAACTTGGGGTTGGTTTGAGTCGAGCAGCGGTGCCTTGGGACCTTGGACGACTGTCAGATTGGTCTGCAGTTGGATCTATTTTTGTGCAGCGACAAACAAAATAATTTTAATGTAATGTGGGCCGTTTCGTTTTTGGTATTTGCTAGATGGATCGATTGGCCTTTCTTGTGTCGTCCCCTTCACTATCTGCTTACAATCTCTATACTCTTATTTCGTGTACAGTCTGCCATTAGTCTGTTTTTAAGTCACATCTTCACAAACAAGCTCCCAATTGGCTTATTTCAGACGCACCTTGACCATCCTCACAAGTCACACCGGCACTCTTCTCGACAGCGGGCCCTCTCTTTTCTCTCTCTAATTATTTGATTGGATACTCAGTATTCTTCTCTGGATACCCAGAAAATTATTGGTTCTTTCTTCTCGAATCAGTATTGGGAATAAACAAAGCGATCCCGTGATCAGAAGCGCTTTAATAATATTGGTCGAGGCATGGACAGGCTCATAAGTTTAGAGCATACAAACGCCGCCTATCCGCAGCGAAACCAGGGATCAAATGCTACGGAGAGCCACCCTGAGTACTGTTATGTGCACCATGCCAGTCGCTTCCGATGCACCAATGATAAAAGACCGGTACTTTGGAAGCCTCGTCTGCTAGATAGATCTCTATCGTCTTTGACGTTGGATTATTTACAACCTCCTGCAAGGTTCCAATATCCCCAACGCGTTTCTCCTTCCGATGATTCCTTCCTTCTACACAGCGTCGTGGTTCCTGGCCCCGCTGCAATTAGCGAACCGTCGTTCCCGTTATGACGTCTCCGCCGATTGGTTCACCAAAAGAAGAAAGCAAGGAGGTTTTAGATAGCGGGATCAAGTCATGTTCGTGGGTTCAGGAGTAGTGGGCACAGTGTTGCCGCCGGTCAATGGAGATGATCGAGAAGTGCTTGAAGAGCGTCCAGGTGGAACGAAGCCGACTCCATGACTATGCATGGCACGACCTTGCTCCATTTGCGATGCTATGGCCGAGCTGATCTTGTCCAGTTGCTTCTTGAATTGATCCGGACGTGGAGGCGGAAAGTAGCACGGGTTAACTCCACGGAGGATGATTCGGCAGCTGGAGAGGCATGATAGTAGAGCTTTGCTGGCCTTCATCGAGCCGAACTGAAAAGGTCAGAGTCGTAGTCGGGGACCAATTACTTAGCGCTGGCAAAGTTCAGATAGAAGGGCTTAGGCTTCGGTACTCACAAGCGCCATGTGACGCTCTTACAAAAGGACGGAAAAAAGAGCTTTGAAACTGGCCGTCGATGGCGGAGGAGCGAATGCGCGAGATCTTGATGGCGAGTGGGGCTAGAGTCGCTATAAACACGCCGACACGGCAGCCCGCCTGCACGTTGCGCGAGGTGGGCGCGAGCAAATGGTGAAGTCTGGATTCTAGAACAGAACCAACAAAAGATATTCGAAAACCATGGACGGGAAAGAAAAGCGTACGATGGGCGCGAGAATGGTCACAATCGCTGTTCGATGTGTCCGACTGGGCGACAAACCTGCATCGCCAAGCGGTAAGGCGACGCCCCCCAGAACAATCCAAGGAACTCTAAAAACCGGAAGCCGCCATTAACGCCCGAGACCCAAAACGGGCTGGATGCGCTGCAACAGAGTCGTCAGGGTGAAGGTCGAGCCCGCTCGGCTTTTGCTCAGAGATGCATAGAGATCAACGCAAAAGACGAAGACGTAAACCGATTGGCCACTGCGAGGTTTAGTCTGGGCAGGTGGACGGGATACAGCTATTGGTGAGAAAGGAATTGACCATGAAGCAACGAAAAAAGGGGTGAGCCTGCAAATTGTTCAGTCGCTCATACTTACGCCGGAATCACGACGATTCTGGCTTCACGCGGGCATCCCCACATACGATGATAAAAACTATGGTCCAGGAAGCTGATAATGGAAGCTGACACAAGAAGAAGAAGAAGGAAGCACGCCGAGGTCGAAAGTACTCTCATTTATGCTTTTTATTATAAATGTAGTTCCCATTGATTGTAGGTGGGTGAGCGACTGTATCGGTTCACTTATGATTTAATTTTTATACCTATATAATGTAAGACATCATTTAGACTTTATTTACATGTGTGGCCATGGTCACTTATGACCAGGAAAGTGATGATCTAATGTTACGACCAAAGGCCATGAATTGCAGCAAAATGAGATGTTTGGCAAGGCTGAGTGGTGTAAGATTGCGTTCAACCATTTGAATAGATTTTGCAATTTGGAATACAGGTTATTTTTTTATTCTGTTCAATTTTATACTTTATTCAAATAGATAATTGAAAAATTAGAGGAGATTAAAAAAAAAAAAAAAAGATATGAGAAAATGTCAGATCGAGTCAAGGAGATTAGATTAACATAGATAAGAGAGAAAAAAGAGAAAAGGGATATTTTAAAAGGGTGAGAAAAGAATCTCTGAGAGGTTATTTTCTTATAATCTGGGTGATGGATTATACTGTAGTATTACGAAATACTTTTTTCTTCATTAGCGAATAAATTGCAGAAGGAGTTTTGGGCTCGTGGTGTTGGACGCGTTTTTGGCCCCAACCTCATAATAGGTGTTTTTTTACTTTTTCTAACTTTTCTGTTAATTTCCTCATGTTTCTTAACATAAATGTTTTTTCTGAAGTGGAGATGAAACATGACAAGGACAAGCAGTTTTAGCATCATTTGCGTCCGAATCTTTCTTGCTTTATTTCATTTGGAATCCAATACATTAACCTTTGCGTGATTGCCCTTCCCCACCTATGAAGTCTGGTCAGATAAATTTCACTTTTTTATTTTTCTTGCTACAATTTTGTCAGAGGAGCCATTAATACGTTTCTTCCAAACCACTGCAACAAAGAAAAGGCGTTCAGGTTTCGGCAATGTCTATATCCGTCACCAACCTTCAAATCACTTGTATATATAAAAACACATAAATCTTCACGAGGAGAAGCAGCGGGAAAGAAAGAAAGAAGGAAGATGGTCACGAAGATAGAGATAGAGTGGCTTGGATTTTTTCTCAGAGCAGCAAGAACGCTCCCCTGAATGGGACATGATATTGACCGATAAATAGAAAGGAGATACCTCTTCGTCATCTTCGTCAACCATCATTTCACTCGACAGTTAGACCACCAATCATCTCTGGGCAAAAAAAACGGTTCCGTAAGTGATCCACACGATTTTTTTCTGATCATCTGAATACTTGATGTTGCCGGGACATTGTGGGCAGCTTTGATTCCGTTGTCCGGAGTTTCCGGAGCCGGAGATTATGAAGAAAGTATGAGGTTCAGGACAGATGAGAAGTCTTGACATGCTCGATACGGATTCGAGGACAGAGGGAGGTTTGTGTTTGTTTTTGTTTTTTTGCAGCTAAAGTTCTTGTCTCGGGATTCTGGGTTTTTGTTTTCTCTCGCCAACTGCAAAGGCTTGGCAGGGTGAAGCTTTGTGACGAAGGTTATGGGGAGATCCTCGGGAGGAAACTCATCGATGGAGGTGAAGAATTGAAGCTGGACTCTCTGGTTGATGGGTACAGAGGTCTCGCACGTTAGAAGGTATGCAAAATCATGAATTGAGATTAATTTCATCTTCACATTTATAGACTGGTAATTAGCTTCTGTCATTTTCATGATCTGGGATGATGTAAAAATAGGGTTTTTTGCTGGGAGTGTCAGCTACCATATGGTGCGCATGATCCTTGTTCAGTCTCGTTGTTAAAGGATCCGAACTCACAGGCGACATTAGGCCCATTATGATCCCTAATTAGATACTAAACTCTGAAGTTGGTTTGTGCATAAAATTTCCTATGTGCGTTTCATCTTCTTGATTTCTGTTTTGATCGCGTTAGTTGGAGAATCTTTAGATAAAGGGTGTAAAGTCAAAAACAAAAAACAAAAAAACAACAAAAGCAGAGCTGAAGATGACGAGGGAACCTTATTAATGGCCGGCACCCAAATGAGTGATTGATTTGGACATTAAAAAGGGGAAATCGATATAAGACGCCCTTCTATTTCTTCTTCGCGAAACGCGTCCAAGAAGGCTGCCAATCTTCCTTGTGTGCAGAGTTCCTTGACGCGCTGACAATAACGAATCGTCTCGCCATCGGCAGAGGTTCGGAAATTTGTCGCTGACAGCAGTCCATCGCCAGCTTGGATGATTCCCAACAGAAACGATAAGGAAATTAGCAGCAATGCGACGTAACGACCCTCTCTCCCCGAAAACGGCTTGTCGTTGAGTTTAGAATTCTAGGATTTTTAAATACTCAACGCTCTTCCACCGCCTTCTTCTTGCGCTCGCCTTTCATTCCAAGCAAGCGGCCATAACGCAGGAAGAGCCTAGCAATGGAGCCGCATTCAAAAGATGTTTAGTAGTCTCAAAGCATTATAGCTCAAAATAGAGAGAGAGAGAGGGAGCGAGGAGAGAAGAGCGCCCTTATCGTCAATGTGAACTTAGCCCGAGAATCGGCGGACGGTCTGTCATAAGGGTTTCCGGCCAAGAGCGGATATTCTCCGAACACCTCGTCGAGGTTAATCTAGAATAAGAGAGACTCAGCCAAGGGCTTGCCGTTGTGCCAAGACGGGGAATCTTCTGTGAAGGGTTGACTGAGAAGCAAAGGGCGTTTGTTCCGTACCGTCTTCGTCGCCGTATTCATAGTTCGGTACCGTCAGCTCAGAGGCCACTCAACCGGTGGCTAACGGGCTTCCGTTTGCTCCCAGCAGCGTCAGCTACTTTCGCCAGTTTGTTCTTCACATTCAAACCTTCAACAAGAGGCTTATTTATTCAAGCTTTTCCCTTGCTCATTAGCCAATTTCGTGGAAAATAATTATTTTTTAGTATCAATGACGTCTGTTGTTCATTGGATAAAAGTCAATGAACTTATCTCATCACATTTGTATTTTTTTTAGTCAATATATAGTGATTCCTATAATAACAGTTTCTCCAATTCGCCATATTTAAAAAACTCTTTCTTAAATGGTAAGTAAAGGGTCCATCTCCGGATACTATTTACACCGGACCCTCGTTATATCTAGAGTGTGAGGCAAACGGGACAAGAGTTACAGGTGGAGAATTCTGAAACCAGAACCACGGTTACGGTTTGAGAACCGAAATCGGAAAGAACCGTGGAAAAATTAAAAGATATATTTGTTAGTTTGGGTCGGAATTGAGCCTTTTCTTGGTCATGTTTTTATCACGTTTCGGTCAGGTCGATTACTTTGGTGGGGGGAAACACCAGAGGGAACCGAGGACTGCACTGCAATTCCAGTTAAGACGGTCTGGTCTGGTTTTTCTTGCCACTAGTATAAGTTATTAACATAGGTTGTACCCCCTTGGCCGGAGTCATACTTCTGCTATTCTGCGCCTACAATGACTGGTTGCTTTGTGTTTTACTTTTAACACTTCAATTTAAATTGGAGACTCTCACCATATTTGTGTCATAAGATTTCAGAATTAGCTGTGGATAAGAATATAAGTTAGGGACACCGATTAAGGATCAAGAAACCGACTGTTGAGTAAATGCCTAGTCTTTGCAGATAAATAGATAGACAAGCAAGAGACCAAATTAGGTCAATACCCCGCCCTTTTTGACTGAACCATATTTTATAATAAATAATTTATGAGATTTGTCGTGGTGTGGTACGTTAAATTTTTTTATGTGTCAAATTAATAATTTGAAAAGTTACTCTATTTTAAAAATTTAAAAAAGAAGGTCGGGGTAAATTTGAATTATTCAGTGATTTTGGGCGCTCACGTGTGTTTCTGATATGGGTTTACATATATTTTTTTAGGATAAAATATTAGTTTTATTATATATAAAAAATAAATGAAATAAAATTTAATTAAAAAAGGTTAATTTGTAGGTGGAGAAACCTCTACATTTGGTACGGCTCACTTTGCCCAGAGAGAAAGGAGAGATTTTCGACCAGCGACGTGTGGTTCCAAAGGTAGAATCCCGTTTGTGGGAAACTACGAAGTAAGACCCACCGTTCCAGCAAGATTATTGTTCGCTTGGGAATGGGCCGCAGACCAATATCTTCCCCTCACGGCTTGGTTTGGGAGAGCACTTCCCGGAAGTTCATCCAACAGGAATTACTCTAGCCAGCCCTCTGAACTTCGGAGTTCTATGGGATCCGTCGTCAATTGAGCTCCAAAAAGCGTCTTGATGTTGGGAGGGATCTCTTAATATGTGGTATTTCCATTGTACTTCCCAAGCGAGGTGGGTTCGTAACGGCCCCTTTTCAACGATTAGAATTCCTCGGGAAGGTCAGCAGGATCCGAGGAGGTTTACCCACATCGGCCAGGTCGCCCCAGGATCCGCGAAAAGCATGGTGTGTGGTCCTCAAGGTCGTTGAAAGAGGAGTCGTCACAAGAACCCACCCCTGCGGGCAAAAGTCCTAGTTGGCCCCATTCCGGTGGGTTATCGGCTTTGATACCTTTGTAAAACGACCCGTTTCTAGCCAAGATATTGTCCCGATCTGGGGATGGGCCGCAGCAAATATCCTCCCCTCACGCTTGTTTGGCGAGAGCACTTCCCGGAAGGGCAGCAACCTAGAAGTACTCTCGACGAAGCCCTCTGAAATCGAAAGTTCTTATGGGATCCGTCGTCAATTGAGATCCAAAACGTGTTGACTATGTTGGGAGGGATTCTTAAATAGTTCATTTCCAGTACTTCCCCAGCGTGTGGGGTCGTAACGGCCCCTCTTGAACGATAGAACCCTCCGGCCCAGGTCAGCCCCGGATCCGCGAAGCATGGGTGTCCTCACAGGTACGGTTTTGAAAGAGGAGTCGTTACCCGAATCAACTTTATGGAGTTTCGAAAGTTGGTGTGTTTCTAATCTATATTTGAGTTTGAAATTTAGGGAGTTTTGAAATTCAGATAAAGCACTTGAAACTCAAAATTCAGGGGTTTTTTACAGTTATTGAGTAGATTTAGAGGTGTACGTAAGTTGGTGGTTTGATTAGAGGGGAAAAGTGACGAATGGGGGCGACGTACGATACTTAGATCGCAGAAAATAGCAAAATAATTAACGACGTGTGGAAGGTTAGTTGACACTTTGACCTGCTTTTGAAAATAGACGCAAACACACGTGTCGACCCTTGAGGGGTAGGTTGATGACTATTGAAAGATTCTACTTTGGAATGTGTCGATCCCTTACCCGTGTGCAAAACACCACTGAACAAGTTTGGACCCCTGTTAGATTTGAATGTGCATAGTGTTATATTGATGAAAACTTTTGAGTACGTAATCGTCGATGGTGTTTTTTAGATGCGTTCGAATCCGATATCGTGACTTATCCATTTCATGATTCCCTTTTGTATTAGTAAGAATTAATGACATTGATTTGTGTAAGCTTTGACCAGATTGGGACTAAGAGGGAATACAAGAGGTGGTCAATTTTGTGAGCCAGAAAGAGCAGTCATCCCAGAGATAAAAAGTTTCTACTTTTACACTGTCATGTATTGTTTATAAAACATTTATTTTGATGAATTGGTGAGTATGAAAAAATTAATTATGTTACAGGTCTGCTGATGGATCCTGGACAACTTTTCAATTATTCCAATTAAAAAAAAAGGTAAATTGCAAATACGTAAGAAAAACAATCATAGGTATATTGCTCGATCTACTATCGACGGAAAGGACCAAATTCAACGTCCACCAAATTTTTTTTTTCCGAATCAGGGAATTTCTCTTAGTTGAATCAAATGAAGGACATACTGTTGAGCCAAGATGGATGTGTTCCACGTTGATGCTGGTGGAAACCTTTTGTATGAGTGATCTCACGTCATTACGATGAGATGAAATAAACTCAGAATGAACATTTACCGTACTATAATCTTAGGACGAAGAAACCTCTTGATAACAGGGAGATCCTGCATACAAAGAATTGCACAAAAAAATGAGCCAAAACTAGGCTTCCATGCTAAAGAAAGTATCTGGAAAATTAAAAGGAGGAAAATTCAGATATAGACGCCCTGTCTATTTCTCTTCAGCGAAACGCGCAAAAATTGATCGCTACCAATCTCTCCTCTGTGGCAGAGTTTCCTTGGCGCCAGTGCACTAACGAACTCGTATCGCATTGCAGAGCTTCGGAAATTTGGCGTTGCAGAGCAATTCACTCCGGCCAGCTCGGGACGATTCCGAACAAGAAACTTAGGAAATTAGCCGCATGTCGACGTAGCCGACCTCTTCCCCCGAAAAAACGGCTGTCGTTGAGCTTGATTCGAGCATTTTCAACAATACGTCAAACGCCTCTCCACGCCTTCTCTTGCGCTCCCACCTTTAACTCCAGGCAAGCGGCCGTAACGCTGGAAGAGCTACGCAATGGACCCGGAGATCAAAAAGAAGTTTAGGTATTCAAAGCATTAGCTCCAACTAGAGAAGAGCGAGAAGGAAGAGAGATGAGGGAGAGAGAGAGAGAGAGACCTTTATCGGCAATGAACTGCCCAGAACCGAGCCAGGCTCGGTCATAAAGGGTTTCCGGCAAAGAGCGGGATTCTCCAAACGCATCGTCGATGTATTGTAGAATAAGAGAGACTCAGACAAGCGGCTATTTGCCGTTGTGCAGAAGCACGGGAACCTATTGTGAACCCGGGTTAGACTGGAGAAGCAAAAGGGCTTTTGTTTCCGTGCGGGTTCTCTTCGGACGATTCATAAGGTCCAGCCCCTCGTTTCAGAGCACCTCACCCGCGTGAGTGAACGGGCTTCAGGCGGCTCCCAGCAGCTTAAGCTCCTCCGCATTGTCGTCATTCACTTACAAGAGGCTTATTTATTCACCGCCTATCCTTGCTAGTCAAGGACCAATCTTTGGAAAATTATATTTTTCTTGGTAGATACATTGCATCCTGGTCGTTTCCAATCAAAGTCAACTAATATCGTGACATCTGTATTTTTAAACACGTATTTATATATCCTATGTTTTTTCTTTAATATCTTCTATTTTTATTACATAATATTTAGATTGATTCTTAGCTTACGTTCTATTATCCTTAAAATTGTCGACCTTTACCAAAAATGAAAGTTGATACTAATTGGTCAAAATTGTCTTATAAGTTATCATTTTTGTAGGATAACTTGTGGAGTTCGAGCCTGTCACTTTAGTTTGTAGGATAAGACTAAAAGTTTAGAGGCCGATTCCGGACGAAGAGAAGAAGAAGAAACGAAAATGAGCTGATTAAAATCCTAGTCATCGCATGAGAACAAAATACAATAACTTTTCTCTTCGTTTCAGATAAGATGGAAATAAATGTTAGGTAGTTTTGTTTTGAGTTTCGATGAAACCATTCTTTAACTTGTACCGTATTAACATCAACTTTGATTGAAAGGCGAAACTTTCTGACCCAGTGTCCTTTATGATCTTCATTGTCTTTTTATATCGTCGGACCAAAAAATGGTGGGTCTCCCTTTACTGTGGTTTCTTCGTCGGCTCGCTCTCTCTAAGGAAAGCAGTATTTGGCACCATATCACAAACATAGTCGTAAATCGCGGTCAATCATGATTCTGTAGAAAGACATATTTCACGATCCACAGATAATAAAATTATCCTTTTCAAATAAATTGTCTGGAAAGATTAGAAAAATCACAAATGGTTCACTTAAATCTGGTGTTGTTTAGACATAACTAACTTAATAATTAATATACTTTTCTAAATAGCGGTACGAGAACACGATAGCGATTACTGATCCGAAAAAAGTATCAGAAATATTTTTCACAACTAAGAAATACGAGAAATAATGATAAAGTGAACACCGAACTGTTTAGTAGAAAACTTAAAATAGAGAAAAATCAATGGGACTATTTCAGAAAACAGTTAGAAAAATGAGATTTACAAGATTTTATAGCATCGAATATCGTAGAAATATCAATAAAAAAAATCCCCTACTCTCCACTCTCACTCTCAACACTCACTCTCACTCTGCTCCAAAAATAATCAGATATTTTTTTTCTACCAACGCTCTCACTGTCAATACCGTCCCTCAAAGAAATTCCATTGAACTTCTAGTCGTTGTGATGCATCTTCTTTCGAGAAACTCTCTTGGTAAGAGGACAAGTACGAAAGATCGGGATCTTGCTGTGTGGAAGATTTTTCCTTGTGCAACTCTCTTCTTCATTCAATAGGGGGGTCCTCATCACAACGGAGGACCCCACCAATTTGAGGAAGGACAGAATTTAGTTAGTTGTTTACGATGCATGAAGACAATGCTTTGTCTGATTCTATTGGTAATCAACTGTGCAGACTTAATGAGGAGTTGTGTAGTGAAAATAGTTCGCAAATGTTACGAGTCGCAAAAGTATAAAAGTGATACATGAGGGTTCGAAACCTGATGACTTTTAATTGAGAATCAAACAAAATCCTTTCGGGCTAATTGCATAGTATTTTCGGGGGAATTTAGATTTAAAATAAGCAAGAGCAATGGATTAAATAACAGAAAATTAACGAGTTTAAACATATAATGAGAAAGTTTTTTTTTTTGTTTTTTTAGGGGGTTTTCCGAATTCACCTAAATTAATCAATTTCGTTTCATAATTCAATTCATTAATTTTATTCTAATATGTTGATGGCTAATTTCACAAAACTATTTATTAATCTCTCCGACCAAGATAAACTTATTAACTAACGAATTATTACCTTCGGCGCTAATCTGAGGATATTAATTGAATTAATTAAGAACGAGAAATTAAGATACCACATGAATGCATTAGATTTAGTCTAACATGCTTTTCATGGTAATTATCAGGGCACGAGTATTTATCACCTCTCGGTCTCAAAACATTACGAACCTACTATTGTGATCAGACAATGCAAGCCTTTAAGAAATGATAATTTTACTCGATACATCACGAAACGAAAATCAATACGAATTAAAGCGAAAACTAAATATCATCATCGGTTACACGTAGCGCTAGAAAGAAAATTAGTTCATGTAGAATAAAGAAAAACAATAAAAAATAATAAAAGATGTTTCATAGTTCAGAGAGAAGAGGAAAAAAAAAAAAATATGTGAAATTCATGTTCTGAAGTCTGGTGTTCCGGTCTCCGTCTCGCTAGGGCTTTTTTTTGTGCTTCTCTTGTTAGTCTCTATCTTCTGTAGGAATATCGATATCTTTGTGTGATTTCCTACATTTACACCTAATCTCTCTATTTCTTCTTGAGGACGATGAGCTGAATTGCTACTCGGTTAATGGACAATCTGATCGATCACATAAGGGGCCCGATCGATCGACTAAACCTTTGCGTCTATTCATGTAAACTCGTCACGATGATCGCCTAAGATTGTCGATCGATCGACTATGCCTTTGTGTGTATGGTTGTCTGGAAAAACAGCTTCAGCGAGTCGATCGTGTCATAGCGATCGGATCGGTATCCTTCTTTGGTCTTTTAAATTTATCAGCCGATCGATTGCCAGATATGGACGATCGATAGGAGATGCCTCGTTCACCACGATATTTTTCATTTCTTTATTTTTCGTCAGTATGCACTGGATTATCTTCGTGGAAGTTTAACCTGCTAGGAGTTAATCTTATTTGCCACAATTACACCAGAAATGTTAACTTCATTCAAAACTGAGAAACACTCACACAAAGATTAAAGATTGAATAAGTGTGTATAAAAAATACCATTATCAA